>VMYD01000390.1:2400000-3000000 GCA_007663325.1 Eucalyptus pauciflora | reverse complement strand
GAATTTGTTTTTGGTCAAGGGATGAGCTCGAATTTTGGGAAGGCTAAAGGTTTACGAATGCGGTCGAAGAATGCGGAAGGCCAACGGTTCAAGATTACGGAAAGCTAAAAGTTCAACGAATGCAAGTTCCCGTACTACTAATTGCATTTCATAAGTTCCTAGGGGTATTTATTGTTATGCAGTTCAAGAGTCGAAGGTTTAAATTCCTAGGTCATTAAAGTCTGTTTTTAATATTTCCTACTGCTAAAATCCTCCTATAAACAGGGGAAAACTATCCAATGTATGGGATATACGAATTTTATGAATGAAATGGTGAGCTTTCCTCTGCTTGAGTGAACTCCTTCGGAGAGTGGATAACTCCTTTCGGTTTCTTTATCCTTAGAGCGTAGATCACTCCTTGATGGTGAGCCAAGAAGCCCTTTATCCTTGGCTGGTGGAATCTTTAGGCCTTGGTGGTGAGCTTCTCCTATCCCGAAGTCCTTTATCCTTGGCTGGTGGAAGCTTTAGGCCTTGGTGGTGAACTTCGTAGATCTCGATCCTAATCCTCGGTTAGTGGCGTGGCCTTTATACCTTGGAAAGAGATCGTTCTATCTTTGCTTATTCCTTTTTGTTTCTTTACCATATACACTACTCCATACACTTAACCACCAAAATCCCTTCTGAAAAATTTCATTTCCGGAATCACGCATCAATATTGGTATCAGAGCTCAAGGTTCAACTCATTTGAGTGATTCCTTTGTTTCTTCTATTACAAATTCCTTATGGATGATCAAGTTCCAAGAGGCTTGACTTTGGAGCAAGCGCACAATGAAAGGCGAGATCGCGCAATCGAAATTCTTCAGCAACAAATGGAGCGAGTCCTCAATCTTCTAGAGAATCCGGCGAGACAAGGACGGCTAGGAAGACGTCCCAATGAACGGCAACGACGTGACGATTCTGAATCTCGTCAAAATTCTGATGGCGATTCCGAGTCCACTGGAGACAACCGAACGATTCTGCACACAAGTGATTCTGAATCTCAAATTCGAAGATGCAGACGAAGAGGGAGGCATAAGGAGGATGAAAGAGACATTAAAGTGGAGGTCCCTGAGTTTGACGGAAATCTCAATCCGGATGACTTTGTGGATTGGCTACACAAAACCGAACGAATTTTTGACTTCAAGTCCTATTCGGATGAGAAGAAATGTAAGGTTGCTATCCTAAAGCTGACAAAATATGCTTCTCTATGGTGGGAGAATCTAAAGCATCAACAAGCAAGGGAAGGAAAAGGCCAAATCAAGTCTTGGGAAAAACTCAAGAAGTTGATGAAGAAGAGGTTCTTGCCCGACAACTATAAGCAAGATCTATTCCTCAAATTGAATTCCCTAAGACAACAAGGGATGAGTGTTGAAGAATACATTCGTGAGTTTGAACAACTCAAAATGAGGAGTGAAGTTCCAGAAGTTCCTGAGCAAACTATCGCTCGTTTCCTTGGCGGCATGAATCGAGAAATTGCTGATATGGTTGAAATTCAACCTTATTGGTCCTTTGAAGACATATGCAAATTAGCCATAAAAGTTGAAAAACAATTGAAGAGCAAGAGGGTTTTCTTCAGAACCTCAACAAAGGCGACATCCTATTTTAAGGGTGCTCGTCAAGCAAAGGCGAGAGTACGTCGACAAAAGACAAAAACAAGGGGAAAATTGCAGAGCCTTCCAAAGAAGTGCAAAAGAAGTTTGAAGGCGATGCAAGGAAATGCTTTAAGTGCCATGGTTTTGGGCATTTACAAGCAAATTGTCCAAATCGGAGAGTTATGACTCTTCAAGAAATTGAGGAGATCAATTCATCGCTTCAAGAGGCTGAGGGCAATCAAGACCAAAATATTTTTGAATCTGATCGGGAAGAAGAAGTTGTGGAGAAAGCCGATGATGGCGAGCTGTTGATCATCCGAAGAGCATTGCATGTTGAAGTTTCTCCTGATAAAGAGCAAAGGGAGAATATATTTCACACCCGTTGCACTATTAACGGAAATGTGTGTTCGGTGATCATCGATGGTGGGAGCTGCACCAATGTTGCTTCGACAACTCTTGTCGACAAGCTAAAGCTTCCAACAATGAAACATCATCAACCATACAAGCTCCAATGGCTCAATCAAGGGAATGAACTCAAGGTAACCAAACGAGTTCTTATATCATTTTCAATTGGGAAGAACTATCGAGATCAGGTTGTTTGTGATGTGATTCCTATGGAGGCATGCCATTTGTTATTGGGTAGACCGTGGCAATTTGATATAAATACTACGCATGATGGTCGGAAAAACACATACTCTTTTCATAAGGAACATAAATACATCACTCTTTTACCCTTGAATCCTTCTTCAATACATAATAATCAACCTGGGGAGGGAAACACTTGTAAGGAAAATCTGTTCTTGAGTGAGACACGAGTTGAGAGAGCCATTAGCAAACAAAAGAATGTATTTGCTTTGCTTGTGGTCGAGAAAAAGAGTGTGATTGAGCGACCCATAAATCCAAATATGCATTGCTTGTTGAAAGAATTTGCAGATGTGTTCCTAGAGGATTTGCCCCCTGGATTACCTCCCATAAGAGGTATTGAGCATCAAATCGATTTGATCCCCGGTGCTCCACTACCAAACAGGCCAGCTTATCGATGCAATCCAGAGGAAACTAAGGAGTTGCAAAGACAAGTCGATGAACTTATCGTCAAAGGATACATTCGAGAAAGTATGAGTCAATGTTCTGTTCCGGCTCTACTTGTACCTAAGAAGGATGGTACATATCGAATGTGTGTTGATAGCCGGGCCATCAACAACATCACCATTAAGTATAGGTACCCTATACCTAGACTTGATGATATGCTTGATGAATTATATGGTTCTTTTGTGTTTTCAAAGATAGATTTGCGGAGTGGTTATCATCAAATCAGAATGCGAGAAGGTGATGAATGGAAGACGGCTTTCAAGACCAAGGGAGGCCTTTATGAGTGATTGGTTATGCCATTCGGATTATCTAATGCTCCGAGTACCTTCATGAGACTTATGAATGAGGTTCTTCGTTCCTTTATTGGTCAATTTGTCGTTGTTTATTTCGACAATATTCTTGTTTATAGTAGGAACGAGGAGGAGCATATCTCCCATTTAAAATAGGTATTTGATGTCTTGAGAGAACGAAAACTATATGCTAAAATGGAGAAATGTGAGTTCTTCTCTCCAAGCATTGTGTTTCTTGGTTATGTGGTTTCCAAAGATGGAATATCTGTTGATCAAGCCAAGGTGGAGGCTATGAAGACTTGGCCGGTTCCGAAGTCCATTTCTGATGTAAGAAGTTTTCATGGCCTTGTTTCTTTCTATCGACGTTTTGTCAAAAACTTTAGTACCGTCATGGCTCCAATAACTGAATGCATGAAGAAGGGTGCTTTTGAATGGACAAAGGCTGCTCATAACGCCTTTGAGGTAATCAAGCAGAAACTTTGTGAGTCCCCTATTCTTGCACTTCCTGATTTTGATAAAGTATTTGAAGTTGAGTGTGATGCAAGCGGAGTTGGTATTGGCGCTGTTCTTGTCCAAGCACAAAAACCATTGGCATATTTCAGCGAGAAGTTAACCGATTCCAAGAGGAATTATTCAACTTATGACAAAGAGTTCTATGCCATTATTCGAGCTCTTGATCATTGGAGTCATTATTTGAGGCCAAAGCAATTTGTCATTCATTCTGATCATGAGGCGCTTAAGTTTATTAGCGGCCAACGCAAGCTTAATTCGAGACATGCAAAATGGGTAGAATTTCTTCAATCCTTTTCTTTTGTCTCAAAATATAAACCTAGCCACACAAATGTTGTAGCAGATGCTTTATCAAGAAGATATGCTATGCTTGCTGTTCTGGACTCTAGGATTCTTGGATTTTGTGGCATCCTAGAAATTAAGGGCAAGTCCTAAGGTGCCCTAGAGCTTTAAATAGGTAATGAATTTACCTATTGGTTTGTGTTTTAGCCTTAATTCTTTCTTAAGGCTTTGTATTTTTGTGCCGTGTGTTTTTAATTTAAACCTAAGGTATTTTAATAAGTATAAATTATGTGATGTCATGTTTGTTATAGATTAATGTTGTGGGTTTTTAATTAGGTGTAATTAATTGTTAATTTAAATTTAAATTAAATAAAGGAAGTTGGATTGGGCCTTAGGCCCAATAGCATAGACTTTAGGCCCATGGAGGAAAGGCCTAAAGTGGGCCGTGTGGGCCAAGCCCATAAGGCCCATTGGGCCTTGTGGCCGTGCGAAGAGGAGAGGGGGAGGGTTTCAAATGCATGCTCCCCAAGTGTCCTAATGCATGGGCCATTTGGCACCCATGCATTAGAGTCTCCAAGGCAATCATTGCCTTTGGGGGAAGAAAAGAGAAAGGGTTGGCCGGATGGGGGGGAGAAGAGAGAGAGAGTGTCGTGCGAGAGAAGGAGAGAAGGAGAGAGGGAAAGAGAGAAAGGGAAGAAGGAAGGGGCTCGCGCGAGAGGGAGAGGGAGAGCCGCCGTCCGCCGCACGCCGCCGTCCGCCGCCGCCGTTCGTCATTGTTCTTTCTTTGTTGGAGGCAAGTTTAGGTTCCATCCTACTCATGCATGTGTATTTTGTATGGATGATTGATCTTTTGGGTGTTTAGAAGCTAGAAACCTAAGCTAGGGTGTTTGGTTGTTGAAAATGCATGCTGTTTTCGCATGAACCAGTGAAGTCAGAAACTTGTGAGGGCTTGCATGTATGCTTCGAGTTCGATTTTGGCTTGGATCTCTTCATGGAAGTTGTAGCTAACACATTGAACTTTAACATACTGACATTTCGTGAAAAATGATGGAGATTTAAGGGGTCAAAGCCTCATGTTTCGGAGACCCTAGATCTGGAGTTGTTTTCTGACCTTGTGGTGGATTTATAGTTTGCATGTTGGTTTTTACTAAGAATCTCTCTTTGACTTCTTCATGAAACTTGTAGAGAACATCTTAAGGATGAACATACTCATATTTGAATTAAAATGAACAAGTATAGCTTAGGAAACCAACCTGATATTGAAGACGATGAAACTGGAGTCGCGGTGTGGGACACCCGAGACTTCGTGGAACCATTTGAAGGTCTTCCTTTGGTTTGTTGGCCTAAGTTCCTTCATGAAAGTTGTAGGGGATCCTTAGAAGTATAACATATACAAATTTCATAGAAAACGAATAATTTTAGGTGGGTCGAACCTCCATATTTCGGACATAGTTCTCTGTGCGTTTCGGTAACCTGACCAGAAGCTTCGTGGATCTGTGAAAATTTATCTATAATGATTTTTGCCTAGGTTCCTGCATGAAAAGTCTAGTTTAATGTCTTAACTATAACCTGGTGAAATTTCATAATTTTCTGAGGTCGTATGGGTATTTAAATCTATTTACTTAGAAAACTGTGCGTTCTGCCCTTATCCGAAAATGTGTACGGAATTGTGAAAATATTGTTTTTGTGCAGAAATTGATTTACCATGTATTTTCTGTGGTGAAATCACTGTTTTATTGTATTACAATATTATGTGTTTTGATTTCATGAATTGTGATTTTTGTGATTAATTAATTGATTAATTAATTGATTAATTAATTAATTAATTGCAAGGTAGAATTAAATTAGGATTTAAATAAATTCTAAATGTAATTGGCAAGTACATTGTTTTGAGTGGCATGTGGACCTAATTGCTATGGGGGATGCATCTATTGCATGTATGTGAAATTATTTGATGATACATGTATAAGAAAGATGATCTTGTCTTGCCATTACATCATTTGCATGATGAATTGAGACATAATTGGCAATGTGATCCATGGTAATTGTTGGGGGAAGATGTTAATGCCCGGGATGTATAGAGATACATGGCCGGATGGCCCTGGGAGTATCAGGATACCCGGAATGAGATGGGTGCCGGAAGCCTCGGAGGTCTTTGCCCGAGGGGATGCCTCGTGATGCCGGTTGGGATGCGAGATGCTCGGGATGCGGGGGTGCCGGATGCCCGGTGGCCATGATTGGCATAATTTCCGGAGGTTCTTCGCAAGGCCCGAATAGGGTGCGAGTGTAAAGTATGGGATGGATGATCCCGAGAAAGGGTGATGTGTTGATCAATTGAGAACCAAAGTGGAAATTAAATCATGCATATATGTGATATGATGTGATGAAAATCACTTATGATATAGTGACTTGATGGCATGATGATGACATGCATGTGTACTATGGCATGATGATGACATGCATGTGTACTATGGCATGATGATGACATGCATGTGTACTATGGCATGATGATGACATGCATGTGTACCATGGTATGATGATGACATGCATGTGTGCTATGATATGATGATGACATGCATGTGTGCTATGATATGATGATGACATGCATGTGTACTATGATATGATGATGACATGCATGTGTACTATGATATGATGATGACATGTATGTGTACTAAGATGACATGATGACACGTATGAATCATATGGTATGATGATGATGATGATCATTTGTGTTTGATGCTATGTACGTATTACGATTTTGATGATGAGGTATGATGGCATGTACATGGCTTCGAGGTAAGTACATTACAATGTATGAATGACATGTGTATTGGAACTGTTGTATTGTTTAAATGCATTGAGTGTTGATTGGATCTCTTTACTTGTTGAGTGGTTGTACTCACCCATTTGGGGACCAACATTTCAGATTAGTACGATGCCTCTCCCTGTTGTTACACGGGGAGTGTTCTATGGCCTTCCATCTGACGTGGAGGTCGAGGTGACCGAGATAGACTATCCCACCCTGCCGGGACTGACCTTTTTACGTGTGCGCGCAATCGTATCTTATGACGTGGGCTTATCTGGAGGCCCAGTCATCCAGGAGTACGTCTCCGTCCACATCCGCCGCGACGGTGTCATGATGGGGATGCTGCCACCTCCACCGCCTGACGCACCGGGATGGGTGTGATGGCCTGCGCACGTGGAGTGGGGGTTAGCAACTTTTTGGATGGCCGCCACGAGTAGTCCGAAGGGAGATCGTTACACGTCGCATTTTTTAGGGTCGTGTGTCTCTTTTTGAGGTTGAAGGCCGAGCATTAGATGAGTCTTGGCCTACCTTTTTGTACCGACCCGTGTCGCCCTTCGTAATTATATATGTAAATAAAAGTGGTTCGGCATCGTGCTTTCATTTAATCAAAGATAGTTGGTGTGTATTGTGTTGTCGTGAGGGAAGCGAAGTGTTGGTGAGACTCGCCTCTTAATTTCCGCTATGAGCTGCGCAAAATCCTTAAAGCCTTTTTAAAGGAAAAGAAAAGAAAAAAATTTACGCCTAAGTGTCGGCTTGAATCTTTCTTCTATCGGTGTATATTTTGTTTTTGTTCTGGTTTCTTTCGCTTGCGGTTTCTGTGGCGACCCTACTGGGTTTTGGGGGTGCCACAGATTTCAATCAATGAAAGAACTCTATTATGAAGATGCGGAGTTCTCATCCATCATCAACAATTGCAAGCGGGGAGTTCAAGGTACATATTCTTTGCAAGATGGGTTTCTTTTTAAAGGAAATCGATTATGTGTGCCGAAGAGTTCTTTTCGCGAATTGTTGATTCAAGAGGCGCATGGTGGAGGATTGGCTGGTCTTTTTGGTATTAACAAAACTCTTGAGGTTCTTCAAGAGCATTTCTATTGGCCAAAGATGAGTGGAGATGTGCATGCTATCATCTCAAGGTGTGCAACTTGTCAAAGATCAAAAAGCCATTTCCATCAAGGTTTGTATACTCCACTTCCAGTACCATTGCAGCCCTGGGAAGATGTTAGCATGGATTTCATTGTGGCTCTACCAAGAACTCAAAGAGGAAAAGATGCTATCATGGTCGTCGTCGATCGGTTCTCTAAAATGGCTCATTTTGTGCCATGTCGCAAGACCAACGATGCATCTCATATTGCTGAATTATATTTCAAAGAGATTATTCGCATTCATGGAGTACCAAAGACCATTGTGTCGGATCGTGATTCCAAGTTCTTAAGCTACTTCTGGAGGACTCTATGGAGAATGCTTGGTACAGGACTCTTATTCAGCACGGCTTATCATCCACAAACCGATGGCCAAACAGAGGTAACAAATCGTACTCTAACCACTCTTCTTCGTGGTATGGTGAGTAAATCTTTGAAAGATTGGGATTTAAAGCTTGCACATGCTGAATTTGCTTACAATCGATCACCAAGTTATACTACTGGTCGATCGCCATTTGAAGTTGTGTATGGAATTAATCCTATCACGCCCATTGATTTGATTCCAATTCCATCTAACTCTCAAGTAAGCTTTGATGGCAAGAAAAGAGCTGAATCGATGAAGAAGCTCCATGAGCAAATTCGATCCCAGATCGAAAAGGCCAACGAATCTTACAAGAAGAAAGCTAATAAACATCGCAAGAAGACTCAATTTCACCCGGGTGATCTTGTATGGCTTCACTTGAGGAAGGAGAGATTTCCATTTCGACGAAAGAACAAGCTCATGCCTAGAGCTGATGGTCCCTTTAAAGTTATTGAGCGAATTGGTGACAATGCTTACAAGATAGACCTTCCTGGAGAATTTGGAGTCTCGGCAACATTCAACGTGGGAGACCTTTCTCCTTACTTAGAGGATGAAAACTTTCTAGATTTGAGGACAAATCTCAAACAACCCGGGGAGGATGATGCGGGAGTATCCAACGTAGGTCCATCGACCAACTCAGAACCATCAATGCTTATCCAAGGCAATAAAGAAATTGGGCATTATGTGCTTCGATGGATCATTTTGAATGAATAATGTTAATTACTTATCGATATTTTGTGGTATGTCGATAACTAGCAATGGGAGGCCATTTTAGACGTTTTGCATGACCAATTGATGAAGTTTCAGGAGAATTTGTTTTTGGTCAAGGGATGAGCTCGAATTTTGGGAAGGCTAAAGGTTTACGAATGCGGTCGAAGAATGCGAAAGGCCAATGGTTCAAGATTACGGAAAGCTAAAAGTTCAACGAATGCAAGTTCCCGTACTACTAATTGCATTTCATAAGTTCCTAGGGGTATTTATTGTTATGCAGTTCAAGAGTCGAAGGTTTAAATTCCTAGGTCATTAAAGTCTGTTTTTAATATTTCCTACTGCTAAAATCCTCCTATAAACAGGGGAAAACTATCCAATGTATGGGATATACGAATTTTATGAATGAAATGGTGAGCTTTCCTCTGCTTGAGTGAACTCCTTCGGAGAGTGGATAACTCCTTTCGGTTTCTTTATCCTTGGAGCGTAGATCACTCCTTGGTGGTGAGCCAAGAAGCCCTTTATCCTTGGCTGGTGGAATCTTTAGGCCTTGGTGGTGAGCTTCTCCTATCCCGAAGTCCTTTATCCTTGGCTGGTGGAAGCTTTAGGCCTTGGTGGTGAACTTCGTAGATCTCAATCCTAATCCTCGGTTGGTGGCATGGCCTTTATACCTTGGAAAGAGATCGTTCTATCTTTGCTTATTCCTTCTTGTTTATTTACCATATACACTACTCCATACACTTAACCACAAAAATCCCTTCTGAAAAATTTCATTTCCGGAATCACTCACCCCATCACGCATCAATATAACCAAGATCGAGATCTACGAAGTACAACACCAAGGCCTAAAGCTTCCACCAGCCAAGGATAAAGGACTTCGGGATAGGAGATCGTTCTATCTTTGCTTATTCCTTTTTGTTTCTTTACCATATACACTACTCCATACACTTAACCACAAAAATCCCTTCTGAAAAATTTCATTTCCGGAATCACTCACCCCATCACGCATCAAAGAGAGAAAGGGACACCGAGCGTGCGTGCAAGAGAGAAGAAGGAGGTTCGTCGCTGCCATGCGTGCGCCGAGTCCCGCTGTCGAGCCACCTTGCCCCTCTGTTCGTTTGCTGATGTGTTCGCTTGGACTAGAGGCAAGTAGAGTCCAAAAACCTACCCTTTGCTTGCTGTGATGTGTGTTGTAAGGGGTGATAAACCTTGGTTGTGAAAGGAGTGATGAAATTCGAAGCTTTTGGGAGTAAGGTGTTGGCCTAGTGTTCTGTTTTTTTTCTAAAAAGACCAACCTTCTATGATTTCGTGAGTTGCATGTGACTTTTTTGTTGGAATCTCACTTCGATTCCTTAATGAAAGTTGTAGAGGACTTCTTGAGGTATAACATATCAAAAATTGAGAGGAAATGAACAAGTATAGGTCGGCAAAACCGTTATCCTTTGAAGAAGCTGAATTTGGGAAAACGTTACCTTGACCTAGTATAATTCTGTGATTTTTACTTAATGAAAGTTGTAGAGAACTTCTTGAGGTATAACATATCAAAAATTGAGAGGAAATGAACAAGTATAGGTCGATGAAACCGTTGTCCTTTGAAGAAGCTGAATCTGGGAAAATGTTACCTTGACCTAGAATGATTCCAGTTGAAATTTGATCTTGTGTCCTTAATGAAAGTTGTAGATAACATACTGAAAATTTAGAAGAAATGGACATGTGTAGGTTGGTGAAACGAATTTTCTTTGAAAGAAGTTAATCTGGAAAAACGACACCGAGAATAGGAGGAATTAAATCGTCTATATCTATTAATATAAAATGAATTGGATTCCGATTTCTTCATGAGATATTTACCGCTAGGTGTTTTCTATAACATATCAAAATTTCAGAATTGTTGGAGTTCATTTGGATATTTAATCGAAATTATTTCTGAAACTGTGCAAACTGAAATGTTGAAATTTTGAAAGCTGTGATGCATGGACCGTAGATTTGTGTGAGATTCTTTTGGTATGGTGTTCTTCATGAGATATCTGAATTTAGGTCTTTTCTATAACATATCAAAATTTCAGAATTTTGAGAGTTCATTTGGGTATTTAATCGAAATTATTTCTGAAACTGTGCAAACTGAAATGTTGAAATTTTGAAAGCTGTGATGCATGGACCGTACTGATTTGTGTGAGATTCTTTTGGTATAGTGTTCTTCATGATATATATTCCTTTAGGTCTTTTCTATAACATATCAAAATTTCAGAATTGTTGGAGTTCATTTGGGTATTTAATCGAAATTATTTCTTAAACTATGCAAACTGAAATGTTGAAATTTTGAAAGCTGTGATGCATGGACTGTACTGATTTGTGTGAGATTCTTTTGGTATGGTGTTCTGCATGAGATATCTACCTTTAGGTCTCGTCTATAACGTGTCAAATTTTCAGAATTTATTAATACCATTTACTAATTTTTCTAAAATTTTAACTAAAGGAGTGCATTCTGTTTTATCCGGAAATTGATGCATTTTCAAAAAAATAAATGAATTTCTCTATGTGATGTATTGTCTTGAGTGGTTGCTTTTGCTGCACATGTGGTGAAATTTGGCATGTCATATAACATCAAAATTTGATCTAAACCTTTGACATTATTGCATCAAATGCCATGTTGAAAGTGAAGCACGCATGTGATTATAAATTGTGAAAGTGATAATACCGTTGAACCCTTGAGTCAACGATGTCCTCGGGAGTTTCGAGATGCCCGGAGGTGTGTGCCGAATGTCCTCGGGAGTTTTGAGATGCCCGGAAGTGTGTGCCGAATGCTCGGACGTGTGTGCCGGAGGCTCCTCGCGATGCCAGGTTGGGTGCGAGCAATAAATAGAGGGATGCAAACATTGATCCCTAGGAAGAAAGATGAAATGAGATTCTATTGAAATTGAAAACTGAATCATGTGCATGGGTATATGCATGATTGCAGGGTGATAAATGCATGACTGCATGGAAATGTAAGCTTGATAGCATGGATGATATGCACCTTGCTCGTGACATCATGTTCGTTCTGCTTGCTGCATTATGTAGTTTGATGGACCTATACTGCTCAGTGGTTATACTCACCCCTTTGGGGACTGACATTTCATATTAAAATATGCATTTGCCACCGGTTGCGCGCGGTACCTGCTACGGCTTACCGTCTGACGTTGAGGTTGAGTGCGCGAAGCACATCTGTGTCAGTGTTCTTGGTCTAGTGTTCATTCGAGTCCGCGTGCTGGTCATGTATGACGTGGGCTTGGCTGGGGGCCCGGTTGTCTAGGAGTTTCTATCTATCCACGTTCGTCGCGATGGGGTGATGCTAGGGATGTTGACGCCACTGCCGCCCGATGCACAAGGTTGGGTGTGATGGCACGTATGACTAGTGGGAGCTGACACTTTTTGGGATAGCCGACACTTGTTGATGGATGGGTATACATGTTTGATGTTGGGTCGAGATCTCTTTTGAGTCATAGCCAAGTATAGTTAAAAATCTTGGCCTTTTGTTGTACCGACCCGAGATGTCCATCGTAAAATGTAAATAAAAGTGACTCGGCTTTATCTTTTATTTCGGTGCGTAGTTGGTGTGCATTGCATTATTGTTATTTGAGTAAGGGATGGTGAGACTCGTTTGTGCTTCCGTTAATGAGCTGCGCTGGAATCTTTTCTATAAAAAAAAATATAATTGAACAACCCCTATGAACTATGGTTCCTTTTTAAATTAAAAAGGCATTAGACTGGTATGTGGTAGGATAAGGGATAGGTACCTATGGCAACCCTAACGGATTGGAGGTCGTGTCGAGGGGGTTCCACATGGGATCGACACGAAGCGGCGCGGCAAAGATTGGCGGACGGCGTCACGGGCGGCGGGCGACGCGGCAAGATCGAGACGACGTCGAGCTGCGGGCTTCAGGGCGGTGCGGCAATCAGCGCGACCTGCAATGGGGGCTGCTGCGGGGCATGGATTTGCAAGCGAAGCGGCTTCACAGGCGAATAAGTCACGAATCGGAAGCAAGGCGTCGCGACAGGGTGGGACGCCAGATCTCGGACCGGCGAATAAGGCTCGGGCACGACTACTGCAAAGGATCTCGGATCTACCGGCGTCGGGGCAAGATCGGGGGTGTGGCTGCCAAGCAGCGTTGACGGAGACGCGGCGGGACTGGTCACGATCGAAGGCCGGCGTCGACGGAGAGGCGGCATCGCGAGCTTCGAGCACAGGCAGGGTCGGGGGGGAACCCTCGAGAAGATGAATAGTCCTGATTAGGGATTTCCCTTTCTTTCTTTTTCCGGAAAATCTCTCCCTTCACCCTTTTTCGAAATTTTACTCAAAAAATCAAACTTTCACCTATTGCTCTCAAAATTTGCTCTCAAAATTTGCCCTCAAAATTTGCCGACCCTTTTTTTGTACCCCATCACACTTTTTATAGGGTAAAAAATTGAATCCTTATTGCATATTTCATTTCCAATTTTGCTCGTGCAATATTCTCTTTTGCATGTTCTGCATATTCCACCCCTAAAAAATTTCCCTTCTGCTCAAAATACACCCCATAGTGTATATAACTTGAATATGTGAAAAATCTGAATAGGATATGTGAAAAATCCTCCCTTCCTTTTACCGATGGTCTAAAATAAAAATAAAAATAATGAAAATAAAAATAAAATGTTTCTAAACTATATGCCATGTGTGTGTGTGTATGTGTTTTTTTTTTTAATTTAGCAAAAATCAACCCCAAAAATTTAGGTGTCAACAGCTGCCCCTCTTTGAAGGTGAGCTCGCAAAGGTTGCCTTCAAAGATAAATTGAGACCTAAATTTTGATTATGCACATGCAATGAATGATTTTTGTTTGGAAAATTAATTCTATTTTGAATGCAATTTATATGATGCATGGAGATGCTAATGCAAATGATAAATAAATCTACATGGAATAACTTACCTTCAATGAGGATAAAGTAGTTCGAGATAGTTGGTGTTACATGTCCAGGACCCGTACCATTCTACGGTCGCCCAGTATGGCAATGCTTGGTTGTGTTTAGGACCTATACCATTCTACGATCGCCTGAATAAGGAATAGGTGTTGTCGAGGACCCGTACCATTCTACGGTCGCCTGAATAGGGAAATTGCTTTTCCAGTTTCCATACCATTCTACAGTTGCCTGTTAGAGCAATAAATGTTGTTTAGGCCCGTACCATTCTACGGTCGCCTAAACGGAGATTTTTCTTAGCTAGGACCCAAACCATTCTTCGGTTGCCCAGCGTTGCAACCGAAGAATGGTTTGGGTCGCCTTAATCAGACTGAATCTGGAGAAAAATCTTTAGGGGACAACTCCATCGAGTGTCAGTATAAAGGACTCTGGGCTACAAAAGCACGCTAGGTCGATAAAAGAAAACCAGGCTACGGAAGCACGCCGGTTCGATGAAAGGGAACCTGGGCTACGAAAGCACGCCGGTTTAATATGAATGAACACTGGGCTACAAAAGCACGCCGGGTCAATAAAGAGAGACTCTGGGCTACAAAAGCACGCCAGGTCTATTAAAAGGGACATCGGGCTATGGAAGCATGCCGAGTCGATGAAAATGACTTTGGGCTACGAAAGCACGCCAGGTCAGGAACTTCGGGCTACGGAAGCACGCCGGGTCAATAAAGGGACATCGAGCTACGGAAGCACGCCGAGTCGATGAAAATGACTATAGGCTACAAAAGCATTTCAGGTCGATATAACTGGATAGCTTGACCAAGTCAAGTGTCGATGCACTTGGGAGAGAATACCTGCATAATGACAAGTATTTAGAGTATGGCAGAGATATACTTATCTGGTGATATCTTTGATTCTAGGGGATATGTCTTTTGGAATTTAGATATCCCGTGGAGGTCTTTCACCTCATAGTGGAGGTTTTTCATCTCCTAATATCATGTAACATTCCGAAAGGAACTTGAATTACCTATCAGATATGATTTATAGCAAAAATTGATATACATTCATCAAAGAGATAGACAATCTGAGCTACTCTAAAATGCACATTTCAAAGTTGAGTAAGGCTTCCATCCATTCAATCAAGGTTTATGCATAATGATTTTACCATATTAGCATCACCCAAATTTCCACAAGAGATAATTGTTGTTCAAGACAATGACATGGATTTCTTAAAAATGCTAAATGAGAGACTTTTAGTTAGAAAGGACTTTCGCTCACTCTCATTTAGAATGGTTATTTTGTGAAAATCACTCAATCTCATCATCATATCGACAAGGGTCCAAGTAGTCTCGCAAGTAGTACGATCTTACCAATCTAAGAGGTCTTTAATAGGGACCGTAATGTGGGCTTGGTCAACGACTTTAACAAAGGGGACTCTTTGAGTCAAGCCTATTTGAAAGAACAATTCCACAATCATCTCCAGGTTTACAAGTCAAGAACCTTGCAAAATGAGAAAGAAATAGTCTTGCTCGCACTTCTTCGAGTGATACTTATAAACATATGAATTACCATGTTAATTCAAGTGCCCTAATCAGAAGAGACTTTGCAAGGGACATAACATAAGCCGGGTTCATGGGTTGAGAAACAAAAGGATCATTAAGCTAAAAATATGTGTGAATGGTGAGAGTTGGTGATCATCTTGGCATTGCCACCAGTTTTCTTTTTCATCATCGGGGATTGTCTTCGTGAAATGCTCCATTGATTGTAAAAACTCAACTTTTGAGTTCTTATTGCTCCATCAAGATTCAATTCTTACAATTGACAGCCACCTTATCTTGACCCTCTTTTTCATCTATGGGCATTGGCCTTATTTTTATCAAGCGCACCGCTTTTTCATGCCCCTAGTTCTTATTCATTTTTTTCACTTTTTTTTTCATGGGCATTGGCCTTGCTTTTATCAGGCACACTGCTTTTTTCATGCCCCTTAGTTCTATTTTGATTTCTATGCATGCGTCAAACAATGACACTCGAACTTTCAAGGGTCTTCATCTACCTTTTGCCTTGCCCCAATGTGGGAGATGATCATCAACTGGGTTTAAAGAAACAAAATTGCAGGCTCAAGTGAGCTATGCAAAGGATATAAGTATGTAGGGTAGAGAAAGAAATGCTCTTCGTCATCCTAAGGCATTTAAATTACCACATGAATTCAATGTAATAGCATGACTGTAAGATTGATGCAAGTGAAAGCAAGAAAATTTCAATTAATTTTCCTCACCTCATGATACTGTCTTACCTCCAACTTGCCCCAATGTGGGGTGGTTCTTGACAGGGGTAATATAAAAAAATCTTCATAAGTGTATGAGGTTCAAAAGGGTTAAGCAATGGATCACCTGTTGTGTTTGGGATAAAAAAATGAATTGCCCCTCATCATTTCAGCATCGTACCTTTTGCGAGAGAACTCTTTACCTTGTAGATATGGAACTTCCTACACTCATCTCACAAGTGTATAAGTAGGGGATTGTGTATAGGATAAGGCTCACCTTTCATCATCCTGACACGTCTCATTTAGCATGCTTAATCCATTCCACATCATTCATTGAATTAGTCTATCTTGACAAATCTTCACATGAAATTGGTGAGTTAAATAGGTAAAATCACTATGGAAATTCTCTTTTCAAAATAGTCCAGCAACTTTAAGCATGAAAAACTTTTGTTACTTCAAAACAAATAATTTATTGCACTCAAAACATGGTTTTAAGCATTCATTCAGGGGATTGCTCCACAAAGGGACTATCTCAACAATGGACATCCTTGGATTGTCTCTATTAATCAAAAGTGAAAATCTTCTTTTTCCCCTGCACAAGAGAACGTGCATGAATAGGATACTATACAACATCAAAGTAAATTGAAATTGCATATCCATTTTAGCTCGGATCGAGATTTTATCCCGGTCGGGTCAATACCAAAGTCTGCCATGCCCCCAATCTGTCACCTGATGCGCCATTTTCAGATCGGGACAAGAAAGTAATGTTGTGAAACATGAAGTAAATGAGTCAGAAAATTAAACAGAGCTAACATAATGCATGCTTTTGGAAATGGCTTGAAAAATCTTTTTTTTTTTTTTTAGGAATATTTTGGATGAGGAAGCATGAAAAACCCCAGTCCTCAGAATTTCTCCATGGATAATATTTTATTTTCATTGTTGGATATCGTCACCAAGCTGGTTTTGTATACATCATCATGCCCTCAAAATAAAACTTGTAATTTTATTGATATTCATCAATCAATTACATTTATTGAATGAAAATGCAATTTTCAAGCCCTAAAAAGAAAGCGAAAAAGAAGAAATAAAAAACAAGCCCTAGAAAGCGATAAAAATTCCCACGTAGGGGAATGTGAGAAAGCAGTAAATGAGTTACTCTTGTGGGCTAGAGCCCATCTCCTCCGGAGGTCCTTCATCAATAGTCCCTATGGAGACGTCATCGAAGAGACTTGTGATTACTTCCAATGCATCATCTGGATTCTTTGTCTCCGGGGGTGTCAGATCATCCATGCCACCCCATCCATCTGGGACAATGCTGCGGGGATCAATGTAGAAACTGGGAGGAGTAGAATATTTCACCAGATAGTCGAATTTTCCGCTTGGTTGCCCCAAGGTGTCCATTACTTCATCCTGCATCATTATTAGAGGACCAGGGAATGTCTCGCAAATGCTCAGGGGTGGTGAGTTTTGCCTTTCTTGCCCTTGGTCATGTGGCGGGCTTCGCCTTTCCTGTCTTCGTCCTCCAGAACTTTCCCCACCTCTTCTAGCAGCACAGGACCTCTGAAGGGCTTCATTGGGACTTTGAATACCCTGACCATTTCTTCCAAGGCCACTACCAGGAACAAAACCATTCCCAACCATCACCCTTCCCATCATAAGGGCAGCATTTGAAACTTCAGGAATGGGTGGTGGTGAGTCTCGAGATGCATGTATGGTGGACACCAACTCAAATGAGTGGTAACTCGATTCAAATTCAACGTTTGGTTCCAGGATAGCATTGACCGTACCCTCATGTTTCGATAGCGGATTCTTCTGGACGTTCAACAAAGCAGTTTGAAATGAGGAGGCCTTCGTGTCCAAGAGGTTTTGGATCTTATGCTTGAGAGTAAAGCATTCGTCAGTTGAATGCCCCAGTTTGCCGCTATGGTAGTCACACTTCTTCATTGGGTCATAGCCTCAAATGCTTTCACGATTAGGACGCTTTGGTTCACTAGTAAGCAAACCTTTCTTTCTTAGGATTGCCAACACTTGGAATGGAGATCCAAGGAGAGGGGTGAACTGTCTTCTTGCTTAGGCAACTTGTTGTTGCCTTTGATTAATCTGGATAGCCAGGGCACGATTGGTACTTTCTTGGCTATAAGCCATATTCACGTCTTCAGCAACTTCTTTCTCTTTCTTGGCAGAGAATCTTCTATTCAATGGTTCAGTAAACCATCATTCCCCTATCCCCATCTCGATATGTTCTCCCACGGGAATAAGCTAATTGAAGTTTTCAACATACGTGCTGGCCATTTGATTACGGAACTTAGACGGGAGGGTTTTGACAAACAATTTAATCAACTCCTTGTTAGTAGGCTCAGGAGTGATTTGAGCTGCCAGATTTCGCCATCTCACGGCATACTCTTTGAACAATTCATTTCTCTTTTTCTCCATCCTCTCAAGATCCTCTCGGGAAGGTGCAATATCAATGTTGAACTTGTATTGCTTGAGAAATGCGTCGGTCACTTCATTCTAAGTATCGAGAAGGTTCACATTCTTCATGACATACGAGTTCAGTGCAGGCCCAGTCAAACTCGCATGGAATGATTGGATCATGAGGGGCTCGTTCTTGACATATTAGGCCATATGCACGTGGTACATCTGCAGATGAGCTTTTGGGCAGGAAGTACCATCATACTTCTCAAAATCCGACATTTTAAACTTCTTTGGTATCTTGACCTTCTCATACACGAATAGGTCGAACAGGAGTGAATTCTGTGACTCTTGCAGTTGTTTCAATTTTTCCTCCAGCTTTGCAAAGCGTTCATCCTGTTCCACCGTAGGGACATTATTTGGCTTTGTCTTTTCAGCGGTGATCAATGGTGGATCGTCTTCTAAGTCAGGCATGTGATCATCACCCATTTGAGCCTTCGAGACAACTATCTCAAGGAGAGCGGGTGCAAGAGTCGGATTCGCTCGAAGGGATTGGATTTGAGTCATCATAAGTTGCATAGAGGCGAGCAACTGTTTGAGTTGGTCTTCCACGGCAAACATACGATCACGCATTTCAGCTTGATCAGCCATTCTAGCTCTTAATCACGTGATGATGGGAAAGCGTGGAGGATCCGTTATCACCTAAATTGAAATAAATGAAAATATGTAAGCACGATGTGTAAATAGAAAACCAATCCATGACAATGATCTAATCAATTTTTGCATTTTTTTTTTCATGAAAAGTTCATACAAGAAGGGAATTTGACATCCTAACAAAATCAAATTTCATAGACATGAATCAAAGACAAATTCTCCAAAGTTTTTTTCCAAATGATTCATTGCATGGCAATTTCCTCATTTCATTTCTAATTAAATCAATGATTGACTTAAATTGTCATGGACAAACCAAGAGTATGACAAAATAACTTGCATGATATAGGAATAGAAGACTTACTTCACCAAGAAAGATCAATGGCAATCACATAGACAAGCACAAGAAATGTGGGGTTCGATTTCTAGCTAGGAAGGCTAAGCAAGGTGGAGTTAAAAGGGTTGGATGACTTAGTTGCAGCCTCGCATACTAAGTTAAGTCCTCCTAACTCCAGCTCAGTTAAGAATGATACCCCAATGCGACGCAACCTCGCGGGCAGAGGTAAACATTCTTAACACCAAGAAAAACTTTCAAGATTGAGTTGGGCAACCTCTACTACGCGGCCTCACGGTCGAAGTCGTATCCAACTCAATACCATCCTAAGTATCCTAGTGCGGCCCAAGTCCAGCGGCAGGTTGTGTGTGCAAAAGTGTAGTGCAAAATGCAAAGCATGCACAACCGTTTATATCAAGCAACACTTCATATGTGAAAGTAAACCATGCATTCCTACACCTCCCTGCAAAACAAAGGTTAGCAATCACTACTTCCCTTATACCTCCCAATTTGCAAAAACATTTAACACCTAAATATTAGGGACGTACCTGGAATCCTTGCTACCAAACAAAAACATTTTTTTCCAAAACGAAGATTGGCCTAAGTCTACTAAGAATTTCAACTCAAGTCCCCAGTGGAGTTGCCAAGCTGTCGCGACCAAATTTTCGAGTGCATCACCTAGGGTTTGGCTAATGGATTGTTAAGCCTAGACTTAACTCGGGCTCTCCTAAGCCCATACCAATTCGCGACTTAAGTTCAAATTTCTTAACATGCAAATGGATTTTATCTAGGAGTTGCTACTAATCAATTTATGGTAGGTCGATTAGACACCTAAGTAAAATCATGGGAGAATTATTTCACTTCTACGAACCAGAGACTATGAATACGGGGACTTAGTTATACTAGATTTCTCTAATGCCCTTTCGGTACCATTCTTTCATTTTCAAAAAAATGTTTTTTGCAGGCAACTTAAATTGATCTTAAATCTATTTCCCTAACATGTGAGGCGATCATGCGGGTGCACAATCCATCAATTTAACACCCAAGAAAGCAATGAATAAATTGCAAACTTACCTCAAAGCAACGAAAGCAATCTGTGATATTAAATTAAAATCCACATCAACAACCCTAGATATGGTTTCTAATTAACATGCAACTTTTATTTTGTTTTCACTTAATTAATGAAAATCATGCAATATGCAATGCAATTATTAACTAAATGACCTAATTCAAATGACATGTAATTTCTAATTAAATGGGCCTAGCAAAAACACTAAATGGCATGCATCTCAATGAATCTAACCCTAATGACGTGCAAATGACATTTTTTCTTTTCTTTTTCCTTAAAAAAATGCAATCTATCCTAGAGATTGAAACTAATTTATTCTAAGACATTTTTTGTATTTTTTATGAAATTCAAAATTAGAAAAATGTGAAAATTATCTAATTAGATTAAGATCCTATTCAATTTGTATTAGGAATTAGGTTGAGCTAAATCCTAATTTAAAATAAAATATTATCAACCCAAATAATCCTAAAATGCAATCTATTTAAGAAAATGCCTAAACTTATAATAAATTAAGAAAAATATCAACTAAAATTAAACTAAGTGCAATTTAACCCTAATATGCCATGACGTGCAAAATATGCCCCCTAATTCTACATGACATATGCATGATGATTTTTTTTTGTGGCTTTTCCTTTTTTCCAAAATTAAAATTTAACATGCAATTCAAATAATAATAAAACTAGCATCCTAAATGAATGTACTTTCTTTTTGTTTTCTTTTTCATGATTCAAAATAAAATTCATATTCTAAATATGCAAGATAATAAACAACAAACCTAATCCTAATTCAACTTTTTTTTTTGGATTTTTTATTTTTATTTTATTTTTTTAATTTCGAAATTAACAATTTCCAAATAATTAAACATGCATTTCAAGTTAAAAAAAAAAAAAAACTAGCCACCTAAATTAATTGATTTGATTTTTCTGATTTTTTATTTTTTATTTCAAAAATTCATGATAAATAGAATGTTTAGCCTAAATATGCAAATAACCCTAAAACATGCAATATTCTAACTCAGACATATTTCAAGATAAATAAAGCAATCAAGTCCATTCAAAATTACCAAAAAAAAAAATATCACACATCGTTCAGATCAAGGGATAATATTTCGCTAGTAAAACCGATATATTAATCTTAAGCCTTAAAGATCAAAATATCAATTTTATTCTCACTTGATTAATTATTTTATCTAAAGCCTTATAGATGAAATAAAAAACCTTGGCGCGATTGCGAATTAGGTGATATATTGGGATTTCCAATTATGCATAGATAGGTATTTCAACAAAAGAAAAACAACATATAAAAAGATAATAATAATAATAAATAAAGAAAAACCTAGACTTGCCTAATAAAGTAAAGCAAAAATACCTAATTTAATTTCTTTTCTTTTCTTTTCTTTTCTCTTTTTTTTTTAAAAAAAGAAACTTTGGCCGCCGGTTTTGGGGGAAGCCAGCCGGCGAGAGAGAGGGAGTCGGTGGCTAGGGTTCCGGCGAGGTTCTAGGGGCGGCACGTCAGCGGCACGACACCAGTGCTTCGGGATCAGCACGGAGCGGCGCGGCAAAGATTGGCGAACGGCATCGCAGGCGGCGGGCGGCGCGGCAAGATCAGGACGGCGTCGAGCTGCGGTCTTTAGGGCGATGCAGCAGTCGGCAGACCTATGGAAGGGGCTGTTGTGGGGGCACGGATCTGCAAGCGGAGTGGCTTCACAGGCAGATGGGTCAGGAATCGGAAGCAAGGTGTCGCGGCGAGGCGGGACGCCAGATCTCAAACCGACGAATAAGGCTCGAACGCGACTGCTGCAAAGGATCTCGGATCTACCGGCGTCGGGGCGAGATTGGGGGTGCGGATGCCAGGCGGCGTTGACGGAGACACAGCGAGACTGGGCACGATCGAAGGCCGGCGTCAACGAAGAGGCGGCGTCGTGAGCTTCGGGCGTCGACAAGGTCGCGAACGGAGATGTGGCGTCGGCACGACGCTGGCAAGGTCGGGGGGAAACCCTCGAGAAGATGAACAATCCTAATTAGGGATTTCCCTTTTTTTTCTTTTATTTTCCGTAAAATCTCTCCCCTCACCCTTTTTCAAAATTTTACTCGAAAAATCAAACTTTCACCTATTGCTCTCAAAATTTGCCGACCCTTTTTCTATACCCCATCACACTTTTTATAGGGTAAAAAATTGAATCTTTATTGCAAATTTCGTTTCCAATTTTGCTCATGCAATATTCTCTTTTGCATGCTCTACATATTCCATCCCTAAAAAATTTCCTTTCCGCTCAAAATACACCTTATAGTGTCTATAACTTGAATATGTGAAAAATCTGAATAAGATATGTGAAAAATCCTCCCTTTACTGGTGGTCTAAAATAAAAATAAAACAAAATGAAAATAAATAAAAAAATGTTTCTAAACTATATGCCATGTGTGTGTGTGTGTGTTTTTTTTTTAATTTAGCAAAAATTAACCCCCAAAATTTAGGTGTTGACAATCCTAAAATTTCATAACGATCCCTAGATACACTGCAACCCCTGAAAAGGTATCGGAAGCACCAATGGACTATATTGCAGTCTTTAGACCGACAGATTCTAATTAAACAAGGTCGAACATTGAATGGACTATCGTTTTGATTTGGAAATGTATCTTATATCTAAGTGTGATCAAGGATTGTACTAAAGTATATATTGACAAGGAATTTTCTGTCCTTGGCCGTGTACTTTATAAGTTGGATTTTCATCGATTAATGTTGCAATTTTATATGGCCATGTGAGTATTTGAGATTATGAAATTAAGTGGGGATTTAAAGTAAATTGTTAAGAGCAAATATGGGCTTATTTAGTATCATTTTTGGGCCATTTAAATTTGGACTTTAGGCCCAAAAGTGTTGGGCCCAAAGTGGGCCAAGAGGCCCAGCCCAAGAAGCCACAAGGCCGTCAACCAAAGGTTGGGGGGGGGGGAACTAGATGGGCCTCCTCCATGTGTCTTCAACAAGAAGACACTTGTCTCCCTCTTGGAGCCAAGTGTCCTAGCATGCAAAATTAAAATCAAAGGCAAGCTTTTAATCAACCAAAAAGGAAAGAGGAGGGGGCGGATTGAGCAAGGCACCGAGAGAGAGAGAGAGAGAGAGAGAGAGAGAGTGAGTGAAGTTGAGAGAGGAGGAAGAAGACCGGCTGCCATACATCCGCCTAGCTGCCGCCGTCGATCGAGCCCGCCTAGCCCCGCCGTTGTGCTTGCTGTGATTTTCATTGGATTTAAGGCAAGTAGAGTCCATTGATCTACACTTTGCTTGCTGTGATTGTGTGTGATGTATGGTGAATTTCAGATGTGGTGGAGGTTAGGATTTTCAAAGTTATAGGAGTAGTGCCTTAGCCTAGTAATCTGTTTTCTGGAAAAACAGTCCGACCTTTGGTGATTTCGTGAGCTGCATGCAATTTTTCTAGTTGGAATCTTACTTTGACTTCTCGATGAAAGTTGTATATGACATCTTAAGGAGTAACATACTAAAATTTGAGATGAAACGGACAAGTATTGGTCGGTGAAATGACTTTTCTTTGAAGAAACTAGATCTGGAAATTGTTATGTTGACCTTTGGTGATTTCGTGAGCTGTAAGGCAATTTTCTAGCTGGAATCTCACTTCATGTTCTTGATGAAAGTTGTAGAGGACTTCTTGACGATTAACATATCAAAATTTGAGGGGAAACGGACACGTATTTTTGGTGAAACCATTTTTATCCAAAGATACTAGAATCTGGAAAACTGTTATGTTGATCCCTTGCGATTCTGTGAATTTTGTGAAATTATCCCGTCCGAATTTGATCTTGTATCCTTGATAAGAGTTGTAGACGACATCTTGAGGAACAACATACTGAAATTTGAGAATAAACAGACCATTATTGATTCGGGAAATGATTTTTCTTTCAAAGGAATCAAATCTGGAGTTTGAGCAGAGGGTTAGGGTGAGTTGTAATAATCATATCTTTTAATCCAGAATGAATTAGACTTCAATTTCTTCATGTGACTTTTACCTCTAGGTCTCAACTATAAAATATTAAATCTCAGAATTTTCGGAGTTCATTTAAGGACTTAATCGAAATTATTTCCGAACCTGTGCAAAAGTGGTGTTGGAATTTCTTTTGCTGTGATGTATGGACCTATGTGACTGATGTGAAAATTTCTTGACATGGTGTTCTTCATGTAATCTCTTTCTCTAGGTCTTGTTTACATTGTGTTAAATTTTTAGAATTTATTAATATCATTTACTAATTTTTCCAGAATTTTAATTAAAGGAATACATTCTGTTTTATTTGAAAATTTTCTTATTTTTAAGAACAAATAAATTACTCTATGGGATGTGATATTCTGAGTTGCTATCTATGTAGCATGCATGGTGACAATTATGCATTTCACATGACATTATATATTGATGAGATTTTGGCACTATTGCATCAAATGGCATTTTTGCAAAGTGAGATATATCCAAGTGTAATGATGATGTTGATGCCGTCGGACGGCTAAGTCGACGATGCCCGGAGGTGTGTGCCGGAGGTTCCTCGCGATGCTAGGTTGGGTGCGAGCGATATGAGGGATGCAAACATTGGTCCTTGGAAGAAAAAAATGAGATCCTTTTGAAAAAAAATCAATATGGAAATTGAATCATGTGCATGTGTGTACATGACCTGGTGTATAAATTGTCTTTGAACTTGAATTGGTATTGCATGATTTTTGGAAGTGTGATCACCAAGGCATTGAATTGATCTCATGGAGATGTATGCATGACTGCATGGAGATATATGCATGATTGCATGGTGATGTATGCTTGAGTGCATGAATGATATGTGCTTTGCTTATGATACCTTGGTTGTCTTGCTTGTTGCATTATGCAGTTTGATGGATCTTTACTGCTGAGTAGTTGTACTCACCCATTTTGGGGACTAACATTTCAGATTGAGAGAAATGCCTCTGCTACTTGTTTCATGAGGCACTTTTTACGGCATCCCAGTAGATGTTAAGTGCTCATACTCAGAGCACATTTGTGTTAGTGTCTGGGGTATGGTATTCGTCCCTGTACGAGTCCTGGTCATGTATGATGTGGGTTTACCTGGAGGCCCCGTGGTACAGGAGTTCTTGTCCGTGCACGTTTGTCGTGATAGGATTATGATGGGGATGCTGCCACCGCCGCCGCCAGTCGATGGACCGGGCTGGGTGTGATCAACCGTGCGTGATGGGTAGTTAAGGGAGCTTTTTTTTGGACTGTCAACACTATCTGATGGACTGAAGCTTATGACTATTGTGGAGTTGGACGCTTTTGGTTATAGCCGAATTTTAGAAAAGCCTTGGCCTTTTGTTGTACCAACTCATGTTGTCCATCAAATGATGTAAATAAAAGTGCTCGGTTTATCTTATGAAAATGTGTAGTTGGTGTGCATTGCATTATGTTGTTGGAGTATGGGATGGGAAACTTGATTATGCTTCCGCCATATGAACTGCGCTGGGACCAATTTAAATAACGCAAACCCCTAGGACTTTTGGATCCTCTATAGTTCAACAGTATTAGAGTGGCATGTTGTTAAGACAGTTGGAGGGTTAGAGCACTGTGGCGACCCTAATTGATCGGGGGGGGCCGTGTCGAGGGGGTGCCACAGCGACCATCGCTGACCCCTCCGGTGATGGGCGGCAACGAAAGCTCCACCAATGCCTCTCTTTTTTTTGAACAGTTTTGCTTTTTTAAATAAATTTAGCTTTTCCTTTTTAGTTTTTAATCTAATTTTTAAAGATTTTGAATAAAAAATAATTTAAAAAAGACATATGGAAAATAAAAAAAAAATCATTTAAAATATTACGTTAGTGCCACGTCAGCAATTTCCATTAGTAAATCTGACGGTGTTAACTTTAGGACTCAATTAAACCAATTTAATAAGTTTTAGGACTTGATTGCATTTTTTTGTAAGTTTTAGGACTCAATTGCACTTTCTTTGTAAGTTTTAGGACTTCTGCTAAACATATCCCATTTTTTAAACATGCAAGGCTCTAACATGACATGCAAGGACTCGCAGCTTCATTCTAGAGTTCATCTAGCTTATTTCATCACAAAACAGAATCATCACACCTAATCCTCCACCATTCGGCTAATTCCACAAGTTCCCTCAACAAAACAGCAGATAACTTTTAGCTTAGAGACTTATCTTTTCCTTACCGTTGCTTAGCTTCATTGGTGACTCAAAGTTCTTCAAGAATCAGCTTCTAAACTCACACAAGAAGAAGCAAAGTCGCCGAAGCTGCTGCTAGTTTGTTTCTGTTCGAACCGAGACAGAGAGAGGGGAAGAAGAAGAGAGTCTTGATTTTGCTTTTTAGAGAGAGAGAGAATGGCGTGAGTTATGAGGGAAATAGAGCTACAAGTCTAATCCCTAGGTGAGTAGCTTAATCATTAACGAGTTTAATGATTATCTTTTCCCCTTCAGCAATTTTGGTTTTGGGGAAAGAAAACCGTGGGAGAAGAGAGAGAGGAGGGAGTGTCGTGGCCTTCATGCACAATTCCTTCCCGACGTCTAGCGTTTGATACTGATTAACCTCTAATCCGTGTCGTTAGTCGGTTTATTAGTTTCTAATATCTTTCACATAATTTCATTCTGAATCCACTAAATTTCAATTCTCTTGTAATTATACTAATCTATGAATTCACATGATACTTTAACAACTTGGCACTAATCTATGAAGAATTTATCGTGAGAAATACTAAAGTTAGTGGTCGACACTAGCATTACAATTACTAATTAAATACTCATAACTATAATCTATAAACTTAATCGGAAATGCAAACACTCGGGCCTAAATACCCGTCTCTGGCCCACCAGGCTCATTCTACGACAACTCGGCCCACTAAACTTAATTTACCATTCTAACAAATCCGATTCTTGGCCCGCTCCAAGCCAAGCCCAAATCCATAATCTATCCTTTGGCTAATCGAGTCCAACTCGATGACTCGTGTGGCCCGCCAACTTCTTGAGTCCACACATTCCTCACGATCCATCGGGCTTATCTTCTGGCTTGATTTAAAATAATCCAAGCCCTTAACGATCCGATTATACTAATAGAGTCGGTGAATTTCTAGGATGTCACACGACCCCTGGTCCATAAGGGCTTCACAACAATATCATTGTGAGTTTAAACAAATTTCCATCTCAAGCAACATAGCCTATACAACATAATCAAGCAAATGAGCGGGCAACCTCATCGGCCTTTACCCTAAGGTTCAAAGCTAATCATTAATCATAAATTCAAAAACATCCAAATACTAGCAATCACATAATCAAATCATCTTAACAAAGCTACATATCTAAATGAGCCAATTAACAAAAACCTTAGACCAATTGCAGCCAAGTGGCTCACCAAAGAAGGCAACAAATGAAGTAACTAAGCTAATCAGCGTAGGCCTTGATCCCAAGCACTCAAAACCAATCGAGATGCAAAATCAGTAGCAACAAACATCGACGACAAGGACACGCCAGTTTATGTGGCAGAAGAAATGGCCCAATGGGCGATGGTGGCTGGCCCTCAACAGCCACCCACACGCAAATGAAAACTACTATGTTGGAACTGTCAGGGTTTGGGCAATCCCCTGACAATTCAAGCTCTTAAGGCCTTAGTGGCCAAGGACAAGCCCAACTTGGTCTTTCTAATGGAGACCAAGAATTTTGAACCGGTTCTCACAAGCTTGCAAAGGTGTTTAAGATTCCAGCATGTTTTTGTGCGCAACCCTGTTGGTCCGAAAGGGGGTCTAGCACTTCTTTGGCATAATAGTTTATCTTTAGACATCATATATTCTTCTGATGATTATCTTGACATGATATGCAGGGACTTGACCGATGACAGAACTATGCACATTACCTGTGTCCATGCCCCATATTCATATCATAAGCGACAATTATTATGGCAAAAGTTACGGCTAATCAGTATCTCCAATACCTGGCCATGGGTTTGTGCAGGAGATTTTAATGACATTCTCTACCCATGAGAAAAGGTGGGAAAGCAGCCAGCTGCTTCATTTAGACTCTCTTCCTTTCGGTCTCTTATTAATGATTATTCCCTAATGGAAGTGGAAAGCAAAGGTTGTCAGTTTACTTGGACGAATAATAGAGCAGGGGATGAGCTCATAAAAGAACGAATAGACCAGGTTATGTGTACTTCTGACTAGCGTGTTTTATATCCTGAGGCTGAAGTATTGGCATTGCCGGCTGTGGGATCTGATCATAGTCCCCCATTACTAACCACAACCGCACAAACTAGAAAAGAAAGCAGACCATTTGTTTATGAAGCATATTGGAACCAGGATCCCGAATGTTAGGACGTTATCTATCGGACCTGGAATTCCATCCAGCATTGTCATCCCATATTAGTGCACAAGATACAGGCTGTATCAAAGGCGTTACAAGCATGGAGTCGTGTGAAATTCAAGAATGGCCATCTACAAAACAATTCGCTACACCAACAGCTGGCAGACATCACTAACAATCCGTCTAACACCAATGAGACAGTGGCGGCTTCTAATATTCAGGATGAAATCAGAAATTTATGGCAACAAGAGGAGCAATTATGGGCCATTCGATCCAGAATCAATTGGTTGAGTTGGGGGGATAAGAACACGAAATTTTTCCACGCCTCAACCATCCAACGACGCCAAAGAAACAGTATAACAATGCTCCAGGATGCAAATCATGAATGGGTGCAGGATCCTCACACTTTAAGGGAGATGACAAATTCTTTTTTCTCACAATTATATACTTTAGAGGGGTCTCATGCCTATGGCCCTGTTTTGGATCAATGCCCTACAATTGTCACTTCAGATATGAACTCCCATTTAACTGCTTCGGTTACTATAGAAGAGGTGCGTAAGGTGACTTTCCAGTTGGGGATTTCTAAAGCTCCAAGCCCGGACGGATTAAGCGGATTGTTCTACAAAACACACTAGGAAATTGTAAAGGATTATCTTCTAAGGTTAGTGGAAGACTTTTTTAATTCAGGTATGCTACCCAGCAACCTTAATCGAACTATTATTGCTTTGATTCCTATGACCTATCACCCTGAAAGGCTTGACCAATATAGGCCAATCAGTTTATGCAACTATGCATATAAAATCATCTCAAAAGTTCTTGCAAATAGATTAAAACCATGGCTACCGAATCTCATAGCAAAGGAACAGGCTGCTTTTGTTAGTGGACAACAGATTCAAGACAATATTTTAATTGTCCAGGAAGTTATGCATCAGTTTGAAGCAAGGAAATGGAAGCGCAGGCATAAGATCTTAATCAAGATAGACATGCATAAGGCGTATGATCGAGTGGAGTGGGACTTTCTGAGAGACTATTTGGTTAAACTGGGTTTTCATCATAGATGGGTTCTCTAGGTCATGCAATGTATCACCACACCATCTCTCAGTGTATGATTTAATGGCAAACAACTACCTTATATCCAGCCTTCACGAGGACTGCATCAAGGTGATCCACTATCTCCTTATATTTCCGTGCTAGTGGCCAATGTTCTTTCTACCTTAATTACCCAAGCAGTTCACAGTGGCCATCTAAAAGGAATAAAACTTGCTCGATCCTGTCCAACTCTATCACATTTATTTTTCGCTCATGATTCAGTCTTTTTTCTAGATGGTACAATCACTGAATGTCAGAATATGTCCAATATTCTGAATCAATATTGTCTAGCTACAAGACAAGTCATCAACAGAAACAAATCAAGCATGTTTTGCAGCAAATATTGTCCGATGAACTTGCAGGAAAACTTGGCAAGGGAATTACGGGTTCCTATACTACAACGATACGGCAAGTACTTGGGTATACCCTCAGACTGGGGATGATCGAAAAGAGAAATGTTCTCTTGGATCTCAGCAAGGGTAACTGCAAAATTGGAAGGGTGGAAAGAACGCCTTTTATCTAAAGGGGGGAAAGAAGTCCTTATTAAGTCGGTAGTGTAGGCTATTCCCCAGTATGCAATGTCGGTTTTCAAACTTCCTCAATCTATTTGCAAGGGCCTAGAACAACATATATCTAGTTTCTGGTGGAAGAACGACGTTAGTAGAAGAGGGGTGTATTGGCAAAAATGGGATGCCTTTAAGTTAAGCAAGCATAGTGGAGGTCTGGGGTTTCGCGACTTGATGGCTTTCAATAAAGCATTGCTGGGTAAGCAAGCCTGGAGACTACTTCAAAGTCCACTATCCTTATGGAGTCAAATATTTAAGGGACTCTATTTCCCAAACACAACATTTCTTCATGCAGTAAATGGGAGTTGCCCCTCTTGGGGCTGGAGAAGTCTAATTATCGGAAGAGAGGCCATTATACCGAACTTGTGCTGGTCTGTGGGTGATGGTAAACATATCCAAATCCGAAGGGATCGATGGTTACCTATAGGCCCAATACCGGGATCTCGTGCAAGAGAAGAACCAGAATTGGTGGCTGATCTTATCGACCCTAACCACCAATCCTAGAATATCCCACTCATCCAGCAGCATTATGATGAGAGCATTGTCAATGAGATTATCAAAATACCTATATGGCCAGCATTTGCTTCTGACCAGCTAATATGGGTAGCAACAAAGAATGGTATTCATTCAGTGAAGAGCCATTATCAATCCCTAATCAGTACAGCACTAAACAGCAGCAACCAAGCAGCCTCAACAACCTTCAGCTATGACAGGACACTATGGACGCGATTATGGACAATGTGAACAGAGCCTAAAATCCTAATGTTCCTATGGTCAGTTTACCATAACTCACTTGCAACCAAAGCCAATTTGTTTAAACGACATATTATTCCAGATCCTACTTGTCGCCTATGCGATCAACATATCCAGGAAACCATCGAGCACCTTTTTTTCTACTGCTCTTAGACAAAGGAGGTTTGACAGCATTCTGATTTAGACAAACTTAATATTTCTACTCCAATTATCAACATAGCAGCATGGATCACGACTCAAGTAAGGACTCAGAGCACAGTACCTAGGCTCGAGCTTATCGCACATGTATTATGGCAGATTTGGTGAGGACGAACAACTTTGTCTTCAGGCACCAGCAGCCAAAGCCCCAGATCGTTGTTGCAGACGCTCTCACACAAACTCACAACTACTACTGGTCCAACCCCAGGCGGAAGCAAAGGCAATCCCCTGCACTACACTCTGATTTTCTTTGGCGACCCCCCGATTGCAGTACCCTGAAATGCAATATCGATGGGGCTTACAAGCGGGGAAGTCGAAACGGATCAATGGTGTGCATAAGTAGGGACTACAGGGGACGACTTACTGATGTTTATACTGCAGCTTCCAGCGACATCTACGCTCCAATTTGAGGTGCAAACGCTCAGTTTTACCCTTCGCCATCTGCTACAGCAAGGACTTCAAACCGATCGCCTAGTGATTGAATCGAACTACTGGATCATGCTGGACATCTTGAACCAGAACAAGTCGCCACCATGGGAGGACTGAGTACTCTTCGAGGAGGTCAACTCGTTGCTTCTCGCGTACCCTAATCTGCGACTCAGCTACTGCAGGAGAGAGGCCAATTCGGTGGCGGACTGGGCCATAAAGGCCCATGGCCGCATAGATCAAGCCCGTACTTGGAATATTTTTCCCCCTTTCATCCTTCTAGATCTAGTGTATGTGGACGATGTTGCAAGCAGTTGTAAATTTATGTCAGTTTAATATATCGTACATTTCGACCAAAAAAAAAAACATCGACGACATACACGACTAGCCTTGAGTCGATTCGACGAACGCATGCGTAATTGTATGCATGCGTAGATTCATAAATCAAATTGAGCATGAAATTGAGCAAATTTGACGTTGAGCTTACTTGCTGGATGATTGTTGTTGTAGTGCAAGAGAGAGAGATCACTAAACTACTTGGATCTGAGCCATGGTCACTGGCGATGACAACAAATGAAGGGCTCAGTGTGATAGCGGCGACGGAGAAGTGGAAATGAAGTGAGTCGGAGAAACAAGACAAAGATAAGATCCAGCATCGCGGAAAGGCTCAACCTTGCAAAGGGAGAGATAGAGGTAATAGTGGAAAGAAAAGGAAATAAGTTGGGGAACAAGAGAAGATAAGCCTGTGCATGGTAACATTTCTATTTCTTAGAATTTCTGTTCTTTTATTCTTCGGAACAAAAAAAGAACAGAAATCCGTTTGGTAACACCAAGTTGTTTTTCTATTTCCCGGAATAGAAAGTTAGCCCAATAATAGATTTGGAGCAGAAACGAGAAATAAAAAAAAAAATTTGCTTCTTGTTTCTAGGAACAATTTCTAGAAATAAGTCAATTTTTTTTTCTTTTATTCTTCTCTCTTGCCGCGGCCACCTTCTACCGCCCAGAGCCACCCTTGACCGCTGGCCACCGCCGCCACCACTTGCCGGCCGCCGCTTGCTAGTCACCACCGCCACCGCCACCGCCGTCACCGCCACCGCCACCGTTGCACGATCGCCAATCGTCACCGCCACCGCACAGCCCATTGGCTGGCGGCCGGCGGTCGTGCGGCGGCGGCGGGTGGTGGCAGTGGCAAGCAGCAGCAGGCGGCGGTTAGCGGTCGGCGATCCGTGAGTAATAATAAAAAACGAATAAATACAAAAAAGAAACTGTTGCGCGTGTTACCAAACGCATTTATATTCTTTTTCTATTCCAAGAGTAGAAATTTTGTGTAGTTATCAAACGAGTTCTTTTACTCAGAAATTGTTCCTCGGAATAGAAATAGAAAATAACTATTTCTGAAAAAAAAATAAAAAAAAATAAAAAAATAAAAATAAAAATAAAAACTCTTCCCCAGCCAAAAAGGGTTGTCATGCTTTTTGAGTCCTTTTTTTAGTTTTTCCCCCTTAAAATGCATAAATTTATTCAAAATTAATAATTCTTATCAAGAGAGGTTGCTTAATGCCAATTAAAGAACAACTTTTTTCCTCTATTGCATTGTTTGAGGAACTAATGGCTATTAATGTTAAAAAGACCATTTGTGCTTGAATAAATTGGAAAGAAAAGAATTACTATTTGTTTCTACAATAAAAATTAGCAAGCATAACCGTTTCTTATGTAATTTGTTTTGTAATAATAATTTTTATCGATAATAGCCTCTAAAGGCTCTTGCTTTGTTATAATTTTGTATTCGTAATTACCATATAGAAAGTACCAATTTCAATTCCATGTATCTTTGGTTTTATGGTAAAGTGTTAAGAAGATCAAAGTTCCATATTTTTTGTTTTGTGGAAAATAAGGAATATGTTCAATGTACGCCATTTTATTGGTGATTTTCCTTATAATATTAAGGATTCACATATTCAGACAAAAGAGATAGGAATATGTACAGTCATTTTTAGTACTATACATAAATTATTTATTCTGATAATGTACCTCGCCCATGGTATGAGTTCATGACTAGTTATAAATATAAATGAAGAAAATAAGGAGATGAGGGTCTCTGTGAACTATAAATATCTACCCGAAAATCTTCCTTTCATATATTTCTAGAGATATATACCTATATCTTGAATATTAAATGAATATAATTAACATGGAAATCAGAAACACAAAAATGGTGAATAATGAAATGGAATGGTTATAATTAGATCTCGAGCACACGTTATGCTGGTGAGTGGCTACTTTCATGCTGTTTTTTTTTTTCGGGTCAATAAATAAATTTCAGTTAATATGGACGTCCGAAAAATGTGCATGTGAACGTGCACAGTCAAATTAGATGGACTTACATTTCGCTAGAAATATTTTTAAATTTACCTATACAGCATTTAGGGTTTTTCCTTTTTTTTGGCGGATAAATATGGCACCTTGCGTTTGATGAGGTTTCCCAATTTAACCCCACGGCTTGCGATGTAATCACATGTGTTGCCACCGCCCTTATATTTTCTCCCTTTCTTCAGCGTCAGCCTCTCCTCTACCCCTCGCTGCTGCAACCAAAAAGCTTTGAAAACCCTTGAAGCAATCCCTGATTGTCGTCCGCAACCTTCGTCGATCCTCAATGGCTCACACCACCGGCTTCGATTCTCGCCCCAGCCTCTCTCTCACTCCTCCGCGCCAGATCCCCAAAGGTTCTCCCTTTTTCCACCCTCACTCCTCTCCAAACCCTAGTCGGCTCTCGTTCTGTTGTTGAGCGCCACCCCCCTTTTATTCCTTAACGTCGAGAGATGGTAGTTCACGCGGAGAATTAGGTTTTGTTGCGTTTTGCTCGAGTGGCTTTAGCTTCGCGGCTTAAGCATTTTCGAACTTCTCACAGACGCAATGGCTTGTCTGATTTTCCTTTGTATATGCTGGGTTTTGGTTTCGGGGTTGTGGTCATCTATCTGTTTTTAAGATATTTGAAGAAGGGAAGTGAGTTGTATTGCACCAAAATTCACAAGTTCGGTATTTTCGAATTGTATCACTCCAAGTTTTCAACTTTGATAGTTTTGGAATATTCTCTCTTTGTTTCTGCGAGATGTTTCAGAAATTGCTGTTGTCTTTTTTCGGTCTTTTCAGCTTTTCTTTTTGTTTTCCGCTGGCTGGAAATAATTGATTGTGTTGATTGTAGATTTAATTCGTTATTGTGGGATATTTTGCTAGTAGGCTATGTTGTGAAATGAGCCTTCTGTTCCTGCTGTTGAAGGATGTCTTTTTACCCTACAAAATTACATCTTCCAATTGAAATAGATGATCACCATCGGCAGGTGTTAATGATCTTTCTATCCGCTGGATGAGAGGACTGTCCTTTTTATAGTTAATGAGAATTTGTTGTTAACCTTGATGTGAGTTCGAAGCTGTGTTGTCAATTTTCTTCCTGGAAACAGTTCCATAGGCAGCAGACGAGAGGTATTAACACTCTTAGGCAGCTATTCCATGTGTGCAGTTTTGTTCTCTGCTATGGAGTATTTAGTCAATGGTGGGTGTCCTTGGATGTTGACACATTAATCCTAACAAAAACCAACCTTCATAGCCTTGGCTTTGAAGCTCCCTTGGGCTCAGCCTCTCCATCTTGTATTTAACCTATGCCCTCCTTGTGCCTCAGGCTCTTCAGTAGATTAGATCATGTAACATGTAGAATGAAGTTTTCAAGTAGCAAGGGTTGTCTGTGGAATGAAGGGGTTGTTAGTTGAGTACTATATTTCATCAATACGTAGCTTGATGCTCAGTTTTATGTACATATGTTTTAGCACTTGCTGAATTTGTCTTATTGGGTGCATAATAATTGATTCCATCTGCTTACTATATCTGGCCTTGACATGAGTACCAATATGCATGTTTGGATTTGTCAAGTATCCTTCAGTTGGGCCATCTTGTTAATTGGCCAGATTGCTCATATCAATAACTGAAGTGATGCAAAATTCTGTTTGTCACCTTATAGAAATTTTACAATATCAAGCTAAAGATGAACAGCGATTATGCTTTTCCATAATATTGTTCCTAAAATCATGCAAAACCAGAAGACAGTTTATTGGTCTGCAGTCCTGGGAGTGATTGAAGTGTTTATGTGGCATAATTGTAGAGCTTAAGCTAAGTATTTAGATCCTTACTTCGTAGTTGGTTTGTATGTATAACATCCCCATTTACTTCTTGATTATCTGACTTATGCAGATGTTCAAGGATCAGAAAATCCAATCCCATTGTCACCACAGTGGCTTCTGCCAAAGCCAGTAGACACTAAACTGGCTCTGGGACCTGGGGTAAGTCACTGTTTTTAGGAAACTTAGTTTCTACCTTTTTACTTCTCGGCCTTCTCGTTCTGCACCTCACTTTTCAGCTTGGATATTTGGGTTTGGGAATTTTCTTGCTTTTCAGTTTGCACTTTTCTTAAATTGCCTTGATTGGTTTATCATATTTCATGAGATCTGTGATAGATATTATATATCAATCAGGAAAACAATTTCAGCCCACGCTCAATGCATGGCCGCTCAGAGATGACCAAGTTGCCTGAAAACTGTGATGAGATGGCCGATATCCAGAAGAAGAAGGATGTTTTCAGGCCATCGTTGCTTGACATGGAAACTGGTCGTCGTGACCGCTGGCGTGATGAAGAAAGAGACACCAATTCCTCTATCCGTAAAGACCGTTGGAGGGATTTTGATAGAGAACTTGGAGATACCCGTAAGACGGAACGTTGGGAGAACTCTGCAAGATCCTTTGGGGAGTTGCGTCGAGCCCCATCTGGGCGATGGACTGATTCGGGTAGTAGGGATAATAATAGTCATGAGCAGCGCCGTGATAGCAAATGGAGCACTCATTGGGGTCCTGACGACAAGGGCACAGATGGCTCACGTGAGAAGTGGATGGACTCTGGGAAAAATGGAGATGTTCCAAACAAAGGTTTGGTTTCATTAGGTAATAATAGGAAGGATGAGGATCATATTAGGCCATGGAGACCTAGTTCATTGCAAGGTCGATCCAGGGGAGAACCTCCTCACCACCAAACTCCAACCAACAGACACGTTCCTGCATTTTCATATGGTCGTGGTTCTGGGGAAAATGATCAGGCAACGTTTTCTCTTGGACAAGCTAAAAATAACTCAGGTGGAAGCACATTTGACAGAATGATGCCAACTGCTGTGACAGTTTCAGAGAAGGGTGATTCTGTCCATGGGGAGTCTTCTGCTTTAAGATATAGCAGAACAAAACTGCTTGATATTTACCGAATGACTGATGTGAGTTCACTTCAAAACATAAGACATGGGTTCACACAAGTGCCTTCACTTACACAGGAAGAAGTGTCGGAGCCGTTGGCTTTATGTTCACCAAATCCCGATGAATTGGTAACTTCTGCAAGAAAGATACTGAATGAAGTTTATTTATATTTTCTGCTGTTGATTTTACTTTTCACATTTTGAATAGGTTGTTTTGAAAGGAATTGATAAGGGGGAGATTATAACAAGTGGTGCACCCCAGATCTCAAAAGATGGATCTGTTGGACGCAACTCGATTGGCTTTTCACATTCCAGACAGGCCAAAATTGGTAATCCATCTGTTCTTCACATGATGATGCTTGTTGCTGAGATGTATATCTGTGAAGCGGCAGCACTGATGTTCAAATTGTATTTTCTTAGCAGAAAGCAGGGAAGATGTTCCTATTGATTCTGATGATGTGAAAATTGAAGTTTCCGAAGGTAGTAGTGTGAAATTTCCTGAGGTTTTGTCCCATGAAAAGCAGTATTCAAAGGGGTCCAGCTTGAGGATGGAAAACTTTCGGGATCCTAGGCCTTATACTGATGCCAAGTTCAAAACAGAAGGTATACATTTATGACAAAGACAAAAGACAGACACATAATTGGCTTACTGTGTTTATTAGGCAATTTTGGCAAATTTAGAGAATCATTATAATCTATACAAAAAGTTGGTTTTGAGATGCGGAAGAAAAATTAATTTTCAGTTATTTAACATTGCACGATTCCGTGTAATCTTCTTGAAGTGGAGGCAGCAATGAAAATTATCTGGCGATTATCATTTGTAGGGTTGCATAGAAGTTTAGTTGGAATTTATAGATGTTATGTTGGTAATGTTGTTTGATCTAGGACATGGCTGTAGCTTTTAGAGTTGCATTGTTGTGACTCTGTATGTGTATGGCGGATATCATGAACATGGTTCTTGTTCTTTCAAGATGGCTGCATGGCATGGAAATGAGTTCTCCTCTTTTCACTTGACTTTTCATGGTTTTAGCATTTTTCCAGTAACTAAATGCTTCATAAATGCAGCTTTTGGAGAAGATGGTAACTCCAGAAAGGCTAATGATGGGATAATCAGTAGGGAGTCAATCTCTCAGGGAAACAATTCTGCAAATACTGTCTCTGCATGGCGTGCATCTGTGTTGGGAGATCGCAATCACTCATCTTCAAGCAATTTGAGTGATACACCAAATGACATACGGTCCGGAGCCCCTGGAATTTCTTGGTCACAGCAACAAAAGGGTATGAGTAATGATTGGGGAAGTCATCTGGGACATTTGTCTTGCTTGAAGGATGATGAGAATTTGCTAAATGAGGATAGGCTCTCTTCTGCTGGCATGGGAAGGGAACAAGAAGCAAGGCGACCTGTGCAAACTCCTCCAGAAGAGTTACTTCTTTACTATAAGGACCCTCAGGGTGAAATTCAGGGTCCCTTTTCTGGTGGTGATATCATTGGATGGTTTGAGGCTGGATACTTTGGCATAGATTTGCAAGTTCGCCTAGTAAATGCATCAAATGATGTGCCATTTTCTTTACTAGGTGATGTTATGCCCCACCTAAGGGCAAAAGCAAGGCCGCCACCTGGATTTAATGCACCAAAGCAGAATGATTTTGCAGATGCAATAATCAGGCCAAATTTTGGTAGTTTTGGAAAGGTTAGTGCTGAAGTTGATCTTAGGAGTGAGCAAAGGCACAAACAGGGTTCAACGACAGAGGCTGAAAATCGATTCTTGGAGTCATTGATGAGTACTCCTAACAGTATGCCCATGGAGAAGTCCCCCTTTTCTGAAGGTTGGTATGCAATGATAAATGTGATGAACTTTTTTGTTCCAGAGCTTTTGTATGTTCATGTTGTGAATTGGGAAATTACGGATGCCATAGCTGTTGTAGTATCATCATTAAGATCATACATAGTTGAATTGGATGAAACAATGAACATTGTGACTCCTTTTGCTTAAGGTCAGAGGGTGGTTCCCAGGATCCTTTAGATCCAGACCCTAGTCCTTTTTTTTCTGGAGTTAGATACTTGTATAGTTTCCCAATTGTGATCTTATTTATTGAGTGTTACATATTTAGTATTCATTCGTTTCAAATAAGTTGGATTTGCTTTGATTCTGTATAATTTTGTTGAATAGAAGTTCAAGTACAGTTGGCATTAAACTCCTAGGGCGTAGAAGTAATAGCATTTGCAAGAGCAAAGCCTTATGCCCTGAAAACTGGAAAAGTACAAACGCTACTCAATTTTGATCTTCTACATTTCCAGCCATGTTTCCATTCTTTCATGATGTAAGTCGGAAATCTCATAAATCCATTGAATAACCAAGCTTTAGACTTAACTGTGATTGCTGGGGCAGCTTGCTAAGGTTCAGTGAGCTCAACACCCCCCCCCCCCATCCTTTTTTCTCCCTCTAAGGGCGTAGAAGTAATAGCATTTGCAAAAGCAAAGCCTGATGCCCCAAAAACTAGAAAGTGCAAATGCTACTCAATTTTGATCTCCTACATTTCCGGCCATGTTTCTGTTCTTTCATGACGTAAGTCTGAAATCTCAAATCCATTGAATAACCAAACTTAGACTTAACTGAGATTGCTGGGGCGGCTTGCTTCTTTTTCTTCTTCTCATCAACAGTGTCATGATTCTCATCCTTAGTGTACAAGACTGGGATTTTTCCTTCTGAATTTGGAGTTCTTTTTCCATCTGGTTCTGTTTGCTCGAATGTGTCCTGTGGATAATGGCATAATATTGCTGCTTCTAACTTGTTTATAGCATTGAAAACGGTTCTTCTTTCTTTCTCTCTAATCCTTAGTGGAATCCTTGGTGGAAAAGATCTTGTCTTTTGCTTGAAATAATTGCACTAGGATGGTGAGTACTTTTTCCTGCATAGCCGAAGAATAGTGCACCTGATGGATTGGCTCAGCCATGATGTGGGATTGGATCATGACATTTGCCATTGCCTAGTGGGTATTTCCTGTGTTAGATTCCAGGGGAAGGCTTTGCTTGATGTGATATCCGCCTGGACATATCTGTGTTGCCAGCAGAAAGAAAGAAAAGGAAAAGAAAAGAATAATGATGAAGTACTTGCTAATTGAGAAACTCACAAGAGCTCATATTTCTCATTTGGTACTGCTGGTGTCATATTGGAAGGACCAATTTAATTCATGTTTATCTCATGTGCCCATACAAAAAATTCCATGTTGTACAAAGGTTGCAGTTTAGTTGTTAGTTTAGCTGATAAGGCAACACAATCAAGAAGTACCTGTACTCCTTCCCAGAATCTGAGCATAAAAAAAATTGGAATTGATTAATGTTATTTGTGTTTGCTTTGTAGGCTTGCATTCATATGTTGGAAATAATCCTAGTGGCACAGGCCTTTCTGGAGTGGATGGTGCGAACAATTATCTTTTAGCCAAGAGAATGGCTCTTGAAAGGCAGAGGTCTATGTCCGACAATCCTTATTGGCAGGGAAGAGACGGTGCTTCAATGCCTCCTATGTCAGAGATTGCCCAAGACCCATTAGCTCTGCAACCAAATCTTCAACCATCAGCTGCCGAAAGTATTCGTTTGCCTCATTCTCAAAGTGCTGATCTCATGCCGGTCCTTCAAGGGTTATATGACAGATCTTCCTCTGGTATAAATAACGGAATAGCTGGTTGGTCAAATTTCCCTGCCCAGGGAAGCTTGCAGGATAAAGTTGACTTGCATCTTGCTCCAAACCTCCCTCCGCAAACTCCCTTTGGGATCCAGCAACAGAGGCTTCAACCATCTACTAACTTAATGCCCGAAAAGTTACTCTCATCTGGCTTGTCTCACGACGCACAGCTGCTAGGCTTGCTGCAACAGCAACAGTTGTTGCAGCTTCATTCTCAGTCTCATATTCCGGCACAACAATTGTCCCTGTTAGTGTTGCTTAAGCGGCAAGAGGAGCAGCAGCAGCTGCTGCGGCAGCAACAATTACTCTCTCAAGCTTTAGCAGAGCAGCAGGCTTCCCAGTTTCTCCGTGAACCGGCTTTTGCTAATTTACAGGCGGGTGCAATACCAACAGCTAATGCATCTGGTGATCCTCGCCTTCAGCCATCTCAAGAGGTGTTTCAGGCTAGGTCAACCATAACAGTGCCCACTATGCAGGATGAACGAACTGCTAACAATGTTAATCTACCTTCAAAAATCACAAAAGATGTTAGTCAAAGTTCTCTCTCTGAAGCTTCTTTAGCTTCACTTTTGCCACATCAGATACTTGGTAATGTGAACCATCGCAACAATTGGTCTGCTTCAGCTCCTGAAGAAATTCATGATAGCTATCAGAAGGAGCCATTGCCAGCTTCAACAGTTGGTGAGAGCTCTTCATCAGAAGTTTTTGATAGGCCTTCACAAGAGCCTTCTCATCATCCACAGCAAATTTTCGCTGCGTCTGAAGTCCTTACTCCAGTAATTCCTGAGAAATCCTTTGAAAAATTTTCGAGGACTGATGACACTATGATGGTTTCATCCTCAGAGCCAAGAAATGTTGATTCTCTGCCTTCTGAGTTTGTTGAATTTGCTGATGCCATTCCTTTAGCGAGGAGTCTGGAGAATGAAATGTCAGTGGTTGATCATGCTGCTGATTCTGAGGTCCAGCCTGACAATTCTCTTGACAGGAAGCTAACTGAGGAAGAGTTCTCTATTGATTCTTCCAGAGTGTCGGAGGTGAAGAGTATTGAAGCACGAGAAGCTAAAAAGACTTCCGAGAAGAAGTCGAGAAAACAAAAATCATCCAAGTCAACCTCTGCTCCTGATCAGGCAAAGGGATCTGAAACAGCTAGCATGCAGCAGACTAAGCAGTCTGAAACTGATCAGTTACTTGAGATGTGTAGAGAGACTGGAGAAGGAGTTTATGGAACATCTCCCCAGAGGATGATTGATAGGGTCACTAGTGTAATGGAAACCATGGGATCTCAGCAAGTCAACGCAGCAAGTAAGCAATTAGATAATGTTGAAGCTGATGTTAAGAGTGCTTCAGAGCCTAACCAAGTTGCTCCTGTTTCAGCTCAAAACACACAACTACCTTCAGGACAACGTGCTTGGAAAGCTGCCCCTGGTTTCAAGGTGAAGTCACTGTTGGAAATTCAGGAGGAAGAGCAACGGAGGGCACAGACAGAGGTGGCAGTTTCTGAGATTTCTGCAGCTATCAACTCTGTAAATTTTTCAACTCCATGGGCTGGGGTTGTCGCCAGTTCAGAATCGAAGATCTCCAGGGAGGGATTAGAAGATGCAGACAACTCTGAGTTTGTTGTGGCTAAAAATCAAAGTTCCATTGACCCCAAGGGTAAAAAGAGTCAGTTACATGACTTGTTGGCTGAAGAAACATCTGGAAAGTCTAGTCAACGAGAGATGGAGATGTCTGATCAGAAACATGGTCCATTGTCTCATCAAGTTGCTGCCAGTCAAGTGGAGACTCAGGATGATGAGAACTTTATTGATGCAAGAGAATCTAAAAAGAATCGTAAGAAGTCTGCAAAATCTAAGGCTGCTGGATCTAAGAACCCAGCTCCTGTTGCTTCTGCTGATGTCTCTGTTGGTTCAAGTCCTCTTGAGAAAGGTAAAAGTTCTAGGGTGGTGCAGCAGGAGCAAGTTTTGCCAATGATCCCATCAGGGCCGTCTTTGGGAGATTTTGTTCCTTGGAAGGTGGAATTGGCTAATTCTCAGCCTGCTCCAGCATGGTCTACCGATTCTGGGAAGCATATTAAACCAACATCTTTAAGGGACATTCTCAAGGAGCAGGAAACTAAGGTTGCTGCTGGCCAGCGCCAAAACCAAATTCCGATTCCTCAGAAATCTCAACCAGTTCCATCTGCCCATACTTCTTCGTGGTCACTTTCTGCATCTTCTCCATCTAAGGTGGCATCTCCCCTCCAGATTAACTCCAGTGCTTCCTCAAAGCCTAAGTATAAGGAAGATGATGATCTATTTTGGGGCCCGATTGACCAATCAAAGCAAGATACCAAGCAGTACGTCACTTTTCTCGTGTATTTCGGTTCTTGACTTGATATGTGCTTGCCTTCTGCTTTCTATTCAATACCATCTTTTGTGATACTTGCAATCCTTTGGTGCATTTCCGGTCATACATATACTAGACTTCTGCCAGAGTTCACTAGAGCAATCAATTAATGTTTAGCTTCAGTTTATATGGTTTTATTATTTTGCCTTCTAGGTATTCCGGATGATGTGTAATATAGTAGTGTGTTCTGCGTTCCTTTGCTGACAAATAAGAGTCATTATCAATGAGACACTCTTTTTTTCTGAGTGAATCAAAACTGTACCCAGATTTGATTTGAACCTCTTATTAATTTATATGCTATAGATGTGATACCTTGATTAAACAAACCTTGTGGGAGAAGCTCTTTGCCTGGGGAAAAACCCGTTTGGAAGAGAAGAGTTGAGTTCACTGTGAATGATGTACTTTTCTTTGTTCAGGTCTGTATGTGTAGGTAGTTGTCTTCAGAGCAAGAGACATGCTCCTCTATCCTATTAACTTCTCATTTTGTTTGGTTAAGAGAAGACCTTGTTATGGAATAAATTAGTATTTCTGGGAATAAGACATGGTAAATCTGAATGCTGACACAGATTTGTGCATTAGCTTCTCAAAGGAATTTACAACTGTAGATAATGTTAGGATGACATACTTGTTTTGGCGACCTGTGTCAATTGACAGATGAAATACACTTAGTTTTTTGTCTTCGACTTTTATATCTTGACAATGTAGTCATTCCTTTCCTCTTGTGTTGATGCCTGTGCCTTTTGTTGTATTGGTTTCTTCTCGGAAGATATTTATTCCATTTTTTGCCTTGCTGAGACTGATACTTATTTCATGTTTGTTCTGCGCAGAGCCGAATTCCCTAAACTTGCAAGCCAGACAAGCTGGGGAACAAAGAACCCTCCCGTTAAAGGAACTTCAAGTGGGTCATTTAGTCGGCAAAAATCTATTGGTGTCCGACCTGTTGAACATACTCTTTCATCCTCACCTGCTTCGGGGCAGACATCCTTAAAAGGAAAAAGAGAAGCCATGAACAAACATTCAGGCAAGAAATTTTTTGAGAGGCTCTTTATTATCTGTTGGAAAATTGACTTCTACTGATATTCAATTTTTGGATACCTCTTGCAGAGGCCATGGACTTCAAAGATTGGTGTGAAAGTGAGTGTGTGAGGCTTATTGGGACTAAAGGTACTTCCCCACACTTTCTACAGTATTCCTTTAAAGTTTAATTTGGTCATACTGTGGACCATTCATAATGCGATAAGTGGTAGCAAATGAAACAAAAGATTGTCAGCAAGAGCGTGAATGAACCTTTGTAATGACTCCTCAATTTTCAGCCTATGCAACATTTTCTTTACCAGTAATATAGCTTAGTAAAGAGCATGAAGCTTCAAAATGAAAGGACCTTAGTGCATTTGATCGTGTTATTGTAGCAAAATATCATTCACTTGATTTTTGCAGATATCTACTTCCACTAGAGTATAATGCAATCATCATTATTTTTCTGTAGATACAAGTTTCCTGGAATATTGCTTGAAGCAGTCACGATCAGAGGCCGAGATGCTTTTGATTGAGAATCTTGGATCCTTTGATCCCGATCATGAGTTCATTGACAAATTCCTGAACTACAAGGAATTGTTACCAGCAGACGTGCTTGAAATTGCCTTTCAAAGTCGGAATGATGGGAAGGCACTTCTCGTCAGTGGTGCCGGAGATGTGAATTCTGATGATCTAGGGCAGCTCGATTCCTTAAGAGGTCCCGACGGGCCTCCAAAAGGAGGCAGCAAGAAGAAGGGGAAGAAAGGGAAGAAGGTCAGCCCTTCAGTTTTAGGATTTAATGTTGTCAGTAACCGGATCATGATGGGCGAGATCCAAACGGTCGAAGAGTAGTTGGGTTTCATGGGTTGATGTAAATACATGTTTTGATTGAATGGTCAAAAAGTCTTGTCAGATTTTTATGGCTGACCCTTTTTGTTCTTCCTTTTAGAGCAACAGCTGCGGCACTCATTTAATCTGCTCCAGCGATTTTGTGCACTCTGTAGTTTAGTCATTTTAGCTGTGTCAAACTTGTAACTTTATTTCAAGGGAACTCGTTTCCTTTCTGTTCTTGGAATACTTTGAAGTTCTTTCGGTGTGATATATCCGTGGACAACGTTGTTATCGAAATCTCGTGTTTAATCACGTAAACTTAACACAGCATTCAAAATGATGTGCAGCTTTTCGGAGGGTGAATGGGGACAAAAATTGTGGAAACGATGAAGTTAATTTTTGTGGAGTCCCATGACCTGTATGCAAGAATTTTCTGAAGTTTCTGATTTGTTAATAACAATAGTAAACCCTAATTTCCAGCCGCAGACTATAACCTTAACAAGCGAAAATTAACAAAAAAATTGTTTACTGTTGTAAAATATTGTGTTGTGGTGAATATATAATAGAGAAGAGATTGAGAAGAGAAAGCAATTGAACACCAGAGATAGTAGAGAAAGCCACAGAAGAGAGTATGATTGTTTATTCTGATGGTTGTTCTGATAGTTGTTATTATACATCAAAACAAGAATGTATTTATCATTAATATCAATGTATCGAATGATACATGTACTGGATATGAGATATGAACGTTCATTGTATAGGGAAATGTACTTAGAATGTATGATATAAATGTACCATAATAAGTACATTAGATAAGATGAATATAATGAATATTCATTCGTGTATTTCATCCATTTATGTATTTCATAACACTCCCCCTTGAATACATTGTATTCATTATGATTATGCATAAAATGATACTGTCTCATTAAAAACCTTAAGCCGGAAAAACCCACTGGGACAAAAACCGGACAAAATGGAAAAAGAGTACAGAGTACAAATGTTATGATCTCTCCCTTTTATGGATGCATTAATTGTCTAGTTAAAAACTTTTAGCCGGAAAAACCTTGTGAGAAAAAACCGGGCAAAAAGAAGAAAAGAGTGCAATGTATATATAGCCACTGCTGGGGCTGATCAATTTTGCATATTGTGAACTCACCACATATCAATGCTGTAATGCCACTTTTGGGGCTAATCAATCTTGCATCTTAGTTATAGAGTCAAATAAATATTATATAAGATTCATAAGCATTGAACAATAATAAGTAAAATCATCATCCACCAATATGATGCCTCATCAAAGTAATCAGAGGTCCTCACATTTTCTACTTCAGGACCAACGAAAATATTGTTGATCTCAATAGTGGTTATGGCAATAAGATTGATTTCACTAGCATGAGATTCACCGCGTTTGCCCGTATTATTTAAAGATGCCTAATATAGGTCAACAAAGTGCCTTGGCGTACGATAGGTACGTGACTAATGACTAGTCATGTCATAGCGATGACAAATACTTTCATTAATCACATTCTTTGGATTCTTCTCTTTGCCATAATTCAGGCCAAAGTTTGATTTCATAAGGCGGTTAAATTTCCTGCCATCCCTTCTAGGATTATGATCTTGCCTCCGCTTATAGCCCTTAAAATTGCCAGTATTTTTCTCAAAGTTAGCATGTGCTTCAGGCAATGCTTTTGAGCCAGCAGGTCTAAGATCATGATTTTTTAGCAGTAATTCATTAGTTTGCTCGGCAGTTTTAGCTAACTCTTTTGAAGTTCCAATCAAATTTATATTGTCGACATAAACTGCTACAATAGCAAATCTGGTTTCTGATTTCTTAATAAACACGCATGGGCAGATAGGATTCTTCTTGTTCCTTTCCTTAATTAGGTACTCACTTAGGCATTGATACCACATGCGATCGGATCGCTTTAACCCGTACAAGGAACTTTGCAATTTTATTGAAAATAAATTGCGGGGAGTGCATATCCCTCAGGAATTTTCATATAAATATCAGAATCTAATGAGCCATATAAATATGACGTCACAACGTCCATAAGACGCATTTCCAATCTTTCAAAGATTGCTAGGCTAATGACAAAACGAAATGTAATCATATCAATCACAAGTGAATATGTCTCATTATAATCAATCTCAAGTCTCTAGGAGAATCCTTGGGCAACGAGTCGGGTTTTATACCTAACAACCTCGTTTTTCTCATTTCGTTTTCGGATAAATACCCATTTATATCCAACGGGCTTTACATTATCGGGGATACGAGTTACAGGTCCAAAAACCTCTCGTTTAGTTAGGGAAGCTAATTCAGTTTTAATTGCTTCCTCCCACTTAGGCCAATCTTACCTTTGACGACATTCAATAATAGATTACGGCTCACAATCATCATCCATAATTTTATGAGCAACTGAGAATGCAAAAGCATCATCAATGATGATTTCATTTCGATCCCAAATTTCATTATAATACGTAATGGAATTCTCAGCATTCCCAGGATTGGTGTTCCTTTCATGGGTTTGCGCCTCTTCGAGGGCAATAAGCTCTTTAGGAGCAAGCACAATGCCAGGCTCTTCTAGAGCGGATTCCTGATTCTTTCCCCTTCGTTTTTAAGGAGTAGTATCTTTTGATCCTATCGGTCTACCACACTTCAAGTGCGAGGGATTTTGATCAATTTTAGCCTGTCTTTCGGGAACAGATATCCTAGTTGGAGCATTTGCAGCTGGAATATGATAATAGTGTTTATGCAAATGTGATATTGCGCGTAGATAATAGGCAAACATGGGAACATCTACAGGATGCGTCCACTAATACCATAAAATATCGAAATAGTCTATTTAGTGGTTTTATTGGTCCACAAATATCACCCTGAATTCTTTGCAAGAATAAAGGAGATTCAATATTAACATTTGTTATAGAATGTTTGATAATGAGCTTTCCTTGTGAGCAAGTCTCACAATTATAATCTTTGGACAACAATACATTTATATCCTTTAAATGGTGCCCTTTTGTATTTTGAATTATCCTACGCATCATTGAAGCGCCAGGATGACCAAGGCGATCATGCCACAGTCCAAACTGATCAAGTTTTACCAATCTCCAGGATGTGATAGCGTAGGTTTCAATAGCCTTAATCATGACACAATACAAACCCATAGAAAAAGCTTCTAGATTCTCATGAATGGTCTTCAAGCCCATCTTATAAGAGGAAATGCCAATATATTCCTTATCTTGCTCATAAATAGTCTCAATATGGTACCCATTACGGCGTACATCTTTGAAACTAAGCAGATTCATTTTTTATCTAATGCTTAAAAATGCATCCTCAATATGTAGGATGATGTCATTTGGCAAAACAATTGTGGCATTTCCAAAACCATCAATAATCGAAACGGGACTTGATATTGTATGGATTTGCGCCTTACGCAATGTTATGCTCGAGAAAAAGTGTTTACTACGAAATATAGTATGTGTTGTTGCACTATCAAGTAAACAAGCATCTTCCTTTTTCTCGGTATATTCCATTTGCATTTATGTTGACAACTTCAGGTGTCAAGTATCGTAAAATTTGCATATAATCATTGCAAAATTAAATCCTTAAATTAATTAAAAGGATTTCCAAATATCCACTGCCACTTCAGGAGCAGAATGATACTTTTAGATTTGCAATTTGGCTTTGGGCCAAGAAATATAAAAATGAAGAATTGATAGAAGAAGATGAAGTATAAGTTGATTAATAAAAAGAATACCCACCTTGCAAAAATTACTTACTCAGTCGGTAGATCTTCGTGCTTGCAAAAATTACTTACTCAGTCGGTAGATCCTCGTGTTTGCAGAAATTACTTACCAGTCGGTAGATCTTCGTGCTGATAACGTGTTGTAAAATATTGTGTTGTGGTGAATATATAATAGAGAAGAGATTGAGAAGAGAAAGCAATTGAACACCAAAGATAGTAGAGAAAGCCAAAGAAAATGGTGTGACTGTTTATTCTAATGGTTGTTCTGATAGTTGTTATTATACATAAAAACTAAACTCCTATTTATAGGAGAACAAAAATGTATTTATCATTAATATCAATGTATCGAATGATACATGTATTGGATAGGGGATATGAACGTTCATTGTATAGGGAGATGTACTTAGAATGTATGATACAAATATACCATAATGAGTACATTAGATAAGATTAATATAATGAATATTCATTCATGTATTTCATCCATTTATGTATTTCATAACATTTACCCTATTATAATTTTTATTAATTTAATCCTAAATTTTTTTAATTATATCAATTAAGTTTTATACTTTTTTACATTTTGTTAATGGTCAGAAGTCACCGCATGAATGTTGATCCTATGTGATACAATTAGAATTGATTTGGATATTTATTATTTTATAATTTAAAAAAAAAAATCGAATTTTTTCTTTTTACTTTTTTTCCTTTAATTCTCTTTTTCTTTTTTACCATTTCCGTCTAGGCAATGCTCCCTAGTGACAATTGAAATAAAAGAAAAAAAAATTCGAAAAAATATTAAAAATTATTTATATCAATATCAGCCATGCTATATACACGTAGGACGGCTAATATATATGTTAGTGGTATAGCACGGCTAATATATATGTTCGCAATTTCCAACTGGATGAATGCAATGGAAAAACATGAAAAAGTTGAAAACTCAATTGAAAAATTTAATACTGAAATAGATTAAGGTTTTCTTTTTTTAATATAATTTTCCCCATTAAGCAGCTAGTAGCCTCGACTCGGTTCAAGGATATTCAACCGGCACTATGCAAGCAATTAAGACTTTGTTAATTTATGGAAAATGAGTTGTTTCTAAAAAATATTTTTCGAGAACTTATTTTTCAGGAAAATAACAACATATTCAATTGTTCGGCTCAAACTTGAAAATGAAGTGAAAATTATTTGTTGCCATTCTGTACCTAATTTAATTTTCCTCTATGCACTCCTTTTGATCATTTTTTATTTTTTATTTTTTCTATGCTTTTTTATTTTCTTTTAAAAATTCAAAATTATAATTTTTTATTTTTTTTCCTTTTCCTTGAGCAATTGCCGGCCAAGGCGATGGCTAGCAAGCTAAGGGATGAGCTTGCCAGCCTCTGATGATGCTTGAGCATTGCTGATCTATGAGGCTAGAGCCTTATTGCCCCTCTAATGACGATCGAGTGTCGTCGATTTGGCAAGGCTTAAGCCTCTTGTTCTCTAGCTATGCTCGAGCCTTGCTACCCTCTGGGTCCATTCAAGTTGGCCTATGGTTGGTCGTCAACCTATATTGTGGCTAGCAACTGGTTGAAGAAGAAGGAAAAAGAAAAATGACAAAAATAAAATATAATTAAAAATTCAATCAAATAAAGAAAAAGAAAAAAGGAAAATAGAAAATGATAAATAATTAAAATGAGTTAGTGAAAGAATGCGTTTTCCTTTATTTTTCGTGAATCGAACATTGAAAACTTCGGAAGACATTCTTGAAAGTAAGCGAACGCAGCCTCGAAGAAAAAACAAAGCTTCACCGATCCTCTTAATACATAGTCTCTTTCCTGTATTTACATTGCCTTTCTTTTGTTCTTTGTCCACGTATTTGCTATGTAATTCAATTCAATAAGCAGCAGCTTGACTCGTGACATTCCCTGATCTCCACCTTCTTGTTCCCTCTTCAAATCTGCGGGTGGTAAAAAGCAATCCATGGACAACCCACATATGTTGAAGTCTACCTCCTCGATCCTCCAATCCCCTCGATCTTCCGCTTGTGATTTTGCGCAGATCCATACCTGAACATGGTCACCGAAGTCTTCCCACCATGAGCGATGTTGATCCCATCGACGTATCTGTAGTCCTCGATCGTCGACTCCATTGTGGTTTCCTAGAAAACACTGTCGTTCCCCCTTATCGACTTCACCCTTACTAACTTGGTGTCCTCGAAGTGGACCAAGAGGCCGGTCCTCTGGCTGAAGTAGCCCTACACCTTGTGATGGGCGAGCTCGGTGTTTGGCGAGCTCTGCGCTTTGAGGATATTTTGGGTCGCCTCGATCTTTAGAGCGAAGCAGTCTTCACCGTTGATCGTCTTCTCCCCAATGCATACTGCATCCAGGAATAGGTTGGCCGTCGATCTTGGGTCCAAGCCCTTATCTTAAGTAATGAAATTTAGAAAATTTAGATCAGACTCCAAAAAGGGACCGATAAAACTGAACAAATTGATTGTTAATACGATCCCTCAACTCTAATAAATACATCATTGATGATGACAATTGTTGATTATTTTTTATTTTAAGTTCTTTCCCTGGAAAATCTGATCCTTTCTGGTTCTGCAGAAAGAATCTCCAATCATTCCTTGTTACAAAAATGACTTCTTCCTGCTTTGTTTCTATGAGAACGCTCATATCTCACAAATGTAGTCACTTTTTGCCAAGATTTCGAACCGTGAAGCTACCCAAGCCCGACACACGTTTTACCGAGAATACTGATTTCTAAAGCCAGAAGTTTTAAGAGTAATCATAAAAAGGATACCTGAAAGAAGCGGCGAAGGGGTCTAGGAGGACCGTGATTGGCATGGCAAGGCTGAGAGGAAGACTGGTTCCAAGCGACTTTGCTGTCTCTGCCCGCGCTCACCTTGAGTCCCGCAACCACCAGCTCGAGGTACTAGAGATCGGGGTTCTTCTGCCACAGCACAAACCCATCGACCTCGCTGCTCTCGGTGGCGTGTACGCTGCCATCGCCCTGCCGCATCTCAGGCTGCGCATGACAAAATTTCTGAAACAGAAATTGATTTCTGGCCATAAATCAATTTCTCAATTTCTATTCCCCAGACAAGTTTCTGAGCAAAGAAACCCGTTTGATAACGACTCAAAATTTCTATTTCTGAAACAAAAATCCGTTTGATAACAGGATAAAATTTCTATTTTTAGGAATAGAAATTAATTAGATAATAACATAGGAAATCCTCAAATACAAAATAATAGTCGAAATAATACTAAAACAACATAGAAATCCTCAAATACAAAATAATAATCGAAATAATACTAATACATTACAAAAGTTAAAAATATAATTTCATGGAATTTTTGGCATATTATTATCCCTTGCCATTTTATTGGCAATGGTTTTTCTAAGCGTATTTATTTGATTTCCCTCATTGGTCAATGTATCATTTGCAAGCTCATCTTACATAGGTTCAGACAAGTACTGCGGAAGCATAAATATGGGTGCCATTAATGGTGCATATACAATATTATCAGGCACGTTTTTTATTCATCTATTACGTAAGAACTTTTTCTTCAACTAGCCATGCGCATGCCTTTTCTAGGAGGAAAGAGCCCCATTGTTTTTAAGTAAGCATTTGAAAAATTTGGTTGTTTTTTAAAATTGGGGACCCATTCAATTGCCTTTCATCTTAAAGAGGAAGTTATCAAAAAGAAAAATGAAAAAAAAAAACACGAGCAAAATAAGAAAAATAAAATTAACAATAATTTGTGAAGTTGTGGTTATAAGTGAATTAAGTTAGCAAGAAAGTGCAAGGTTCTTTTATATGGTTCGATTTCAAGTTCTGATTTCTATTTCAGAAACTGAGAAGTTAAAAATTTTAGCTTCTAATTTCTTCAATTTTTATATTTCTGGAATAGAAATCTGTTTCAGAAATAGAAAAATCAAATTGCGTAACCAAACGGATTTCTGTTTCAAACATGTTCCGGGGAACAGAGAAACAAAGAAATCGAGAAACAGAAATTTTGTCATGCGCATCCTCAGACGCCGCCATCTTCACCTGCCCCACCGCGTACATGCTGTGCACAGCGTTCAGTGCCCCTTGCCCTCCTGTGGCCGCCAAGTACTGCTGAATTATGTACTCCGCGGTCGAGGCTTCCTGTTTATCATAATGCCACAGAGAGATTTACTTTAATTTCATTCTCAAAACAATAGGAAAATAAAGGAGAATATATCATGAAAAAACTTTTTCTCAAGGGCAAAAATGAAAGAAAGGAACATGATAATTTTGCAAATAAATCAAAAATGATTTCCTGACCCATCGACACAGGATCTTCTGGTGCGTAAACTTTTGCAGCGACCAAAGTTGAAGGGAGGGCAAAATATTGCTTTCCAAGCACAATAACGAATCAATCATCTGAAAGAGAACTAAGAATTGTTCTTCTTCTTGTTTTTGGCGAGAAAGTTAGTGATGACAGGAGGTTAGGAGTAGGCTTACAATGGAGCAACCCTTGAGGGGTCGGGTTAGAGCCTAATCCAACTGGACCTGGAAAGGAATGAGAGGCGACCCGACGAGCTTGAGCAGAGCCATGAACTTGTTCCTTGACCCAGATGACAGATGCTGCTGTGGCGGCGATTCTGACGACGAAGAAGACGAAGCATACGAACCAGAAGAGGACTTGTTGCAATAATCGATGGCGGATGAGGACGAGGACTGGGCCTTCATCAGAGCGCGGAGGTTCTGCCACCTCAGCACGGCATTGCTACCCATGCTAGTGAACATCTCCTCTGGGATGGGCACCTCCAGGACGGTGTCAAGGCCGCCCTGTCAAAGTTGAGGCACAGCTTCCTCATCGACAGCGACGACCAAGACGACGTCGTCGCGTACACTGATTGTCTCTTTATCTATATACTTTTCGCCCAAAGGATTTCTCGTCTTTCTTTTTTACCCTCCATTGAGAGAGAGAGGAGGAGGAGGAGGAGGAGGAGGAGGAGGAGGAGGAGAGAGAGAGAGAGAGAGAGAGAGAGAGAGAGAGAGAGAGAGAGAGAGAGAGAGAGAGAGAGGAAGGTTTCTTCTCTAGATAGAATATAATAGTTTTTTCGGGATTGTTTTGGCTATGGTTTTGGTTTGGTTTGGAAGTTGTAAGGGGTGAATCAAGAAGAGAGAGAGAGAATTGCATTGCATTCTTTGTAGTTGACGTGCAGGCACGAATTCAGGGCTAAGTTTGGTTGGGCTTATTTTTGGGTAGTCAACGAGCTGGTCGTGGTCAAAAAGTTCATCTGCAACTTACAACCGATTTCGCCTTGGTCATTAAGAAGAGACAGCGTGGATTTCAAATTCCATTTCCATTTCTGTACCAGGTTATCTCCTAATGATATTGGGTCTCTATCAATGTAGCCGACCCTCAATATTGTTCTTGGTAAGACGGGCGACGAGAAGCCAATAAACATCTTGGTTATGTCGTGACTTGACCTTGTCGAGGCCCAAATGAACAGGGAAAAGGTCGGATTTAAGAAATATTTGATCATGAGAGTTCCCTCACAATTCACATCCATAAAGATGTCGGGACAAACCATTTCTAATAGTATGTCGTGTTACTTAAGATGTTCATTTATTGTGGCATCCTAGAATTTCATAAAAACCCCTAAGAATGCCATGAGCTATAATAAGTTATGGATGCGCCGTTATGATATTTTTATGATCTTACGATCCGTGATTCGTAAAGAAACTTATGGCCAAGCCTAAATGGACATATCTTTGAGAAAGAAAGTCCTATCTTTGGCCACCTTCATTATAAATTGGAGCTCATGAATTAATGGTTTCAAGACTTTAGCCACCTAACTTGGTAATTTAATCCTTTGTGGCAAATAGGATATTTTTGGTTAACTTTAAAGGGTTGTTTTCAGAATATATTTAAGTTTGGGGTTTAGGCCCAAGGGCGATGGGCCTACAATGGGCCAAGAAGGCTGGCCCATAAGCCCAGGGGGGGGGGGAGGATCCGGATGCATGCCTCCCCATGTGTCTTGTTTTTTAGGACAAGTGGCACCCATGCATTTTAATGATGGGTAATCATGAGGGGAAAGAAAAATCTAGAGGGAAAGCAACCGGATTAAGGAAAGAAAGAGGGGGAGGAGGTTGTACAGTGAGAGAGAGAGAGAAGAGTGGAACCGAGAGGAAGAAAGGAGAAGAAGAGAAGGAAGAAAGAAAGAAAAGAAGGAAGAAGAAGGAGATCCGTGCGTTGCAGCCCGTTTGCCGCCATCTGCTCGCCCTTTTCTCGATCTAGAGGCAAGAAGGATCCATGATCTACTCTTGCATGTTCTATTTGTTGCATGTGATGACTTGCAATTGATTTTTGGAGCTAGGGAAGGTGAAGTATGGAAGTTTCGAGTGTAACACTCAAGTACAAAAGGGCTGTTCTTGAGAAAAAGGCTTAACCTATGATGTTCTAGGGACTTGCATGTTAGGTTTTACTCGAATTTTGGCTTCGGTGTCTTCATAAAACATCTTCATCTATATCTTAATTACAACATACTTAAATTTCGTGAGTTTTGAAGGTCATTTGCATATTAAATCGACCGTGAAATGAAAACTGTGCAAGGTGTGTGTTTCGGACTTGGAAATATTGACATGCATGACCTATATCTTTCTGTACAATTTTTTTTTGGAGAAATGCTCTTCATGAAACATCTTCATCTATGTCTTAACTACAACATACTTAAATTTCGTGAGTTTTGAAGGTCATTTACATATTAAATCGACCGTGAAATGAAAACTGTGCAATGTGTGTGTTTCGGACTTGAAAATATTGACATGCATGACCTATATCATTCCGCACAAATTTCTTTTGGAGAAATGTTCTTCATGAAACATCTTTATCTATGTCTTGAATATAACATAGTTAAATTTCGTGATTTTTGAAGGTCATTTGCCTATTTAATGAACTGTGTTTTGAAAACTGTGTAAGCTGTACATTTTCGAAATTTATGATATTGGAATGTATGGCCAATTCTATGCTGTGATGCGTGATTTGTATGAATTATTGTGTGAATTATGAGACTTTGGATCATTATTCATGCAATGGTGTGATTGGCTTTCATGCATTTCATATGACATTAAGGAAATGACGAATTTTCCATGATCTCAAAGAAAGATTTTTATTTAAACCATTGCATTAAAGGGAATTTTCCCAATGCATATTACATGATTTCAAAAGAGTAATTTAAACCAATTGAATTGTAAATTTCAAATGTGAAATTGGAAAAAAAAACGAAAAGAAAAGATGTATGAGAATATGGATGACTGTTGGAGGTGTGAGCCGACAATGCCTCGGGAGTGTCGGGATGCCCGGAGGTGTGTGCCGGATGTCCTCGGGAGTTTCGAGATGCCCAGAGGTGTGCGCCAGAGGCTCCTCGCGATGCCAGGTTGGGTGCGAGCAATAAATGAGGGATGCAAACATTGAGAGAAAATTGAAATTGATGAGATCCTTGTGAAAGATAAAAATTGAAATTGAATCATGTGCATGGGTGTATGCATATGGCATGATGCATGATCTGCTTATGAAAGAAAATTGATGCTATTTGACATTGAGAATGCGATCATGAAGGCTTGAATGGATCTCATGGGGATGTATACATGATGGCATGGAATGAACCTCATGGAAATGCAAGCATGATTGTGTGCATGGTGATATATGCATATGGTATGATAACATGTGTGTGCATGGTGATATATACACATGGTAAGGTGACACGTATGCGTGATGATAGATGAACATGGTATAGCAACATGTATGTATGATGGTATAATGAAACATGTATGAGTACTAATGCATTGATGGATTTGGCACGTGACGTGGCGACCTATATGTACACATGGCTGCCTTGATATGATATGCATGACCGAAAAGTGGGACATGATTGATATGTATGCACTATATGTACTTAATGTTGCCTTGATTGTTCTGTCTAATGCATTGAGTAGCGTAATGGATTTAAAATTGTTGAGTGGTTGTACTCACCCCTCTAGATACTAACATTTCAGATTAGAGAGAGATGACACTTTTTGGAGAGGGAGCCGACACTTGTAGATGAAAGGTCTTTCACGTTTCGATATAGGGGGTCGATGATCTCTTTTGAGATATAGCCGAGCATAGTGAAAAGTCTTGGTTTCCTTTTTGGTTATACCGACCCAAGATATCCATCCTGAAAATGTAAATAAAAGTGGTTCGGCCTTATGTTTTCCTTCAATGTGTAGTTGGTGTGCATTGTATCGTTGCTAAGAGACGTGGAGGGATGGTGAGACTCGCCTCTAATTTTCGCTATAAGCTGCGCTAATCTCAAAAAAAAAAAAAATGCCTATGAGCCTCGGGCCTTCTTTACAACTCCCCTTTTTATTAAAGACAAGTAACCAGTAATTGAGCATTTAGTATCTGTGGCAACCCTACCGGGTTTAGGGGTGTCACATTTATTTCTTTTTACTTTTTTGGGATTGATGAATCTAAACTAAATGATTGTGTGTGGATAGTCGTTTTCATGCAATTCTATATCTATGAGATAGAAAGGAAAGCACACGATTGAATTTAAAGACAAGACGTTAAGTAAACAATCAAGTAAGCAAAAAGGACAGCGGTAAATCAAACATGCAACCCTTAAAGCTCAAAGGAAATAGAAGGAAAGAAAAAAAAACTCACCACTCATCGGGTGTTTACATAACTGAAGTGACTCGGAACATATATCGAGGATGAATGATACAATGTCAAGATCGGATAAGACATCGACCTTTCGCCGTCTTTAAGTCTCGAGAGATCTCCATCTCCAAGAATCTATTCTAATTCTAATCTAGAACCTAGAACTAGGTACATACATAATGGAAAGAAACAATCGTTTATGATTTACAAACAAGGCCTTAGGGTCAGCCTTTAAACTTCATGCATCGATCCCTCTAAACATGTTCCTTATTTATTTTTATGATTTACAGCCATTAGTAATTATTTGTATTTTTGCATGGCCATTAATGTTCATAAGTCCCTAGGATATGTTTTAATTAAATCCCAAGATTTACCTATGGAATCAATCATTGCATCTAACATACATCTAAAATCCACATGCATGAGCAAGAATTAAACATGCAGGGAGGTCCTTGATTCAAAAGGTTCTTGATTTGTAAACCCAATAAAGATACATATTGAATATTCTTTTCTTGGCCTCAAAGTGAATACCCTTTCTATAAGCCTATGACCAAACCAACATTAAGGTCCTTTCAAAGATCTTTTGATCAATAAATTTGTACTCATTGTGAACGTTTTCGAAAACCTTTGACATGAGTTATGTGAGATCTTTCCAGTGAGAATTGAATAGCTTTCCTACATCAAAGGACAAGAATAAAAGCCAATTTTGATAGCTAGTATGAAAGACCTCATTGATTAGGCTATTTCCAATTTGGCATATTTCATTTAACCCTTAGATAATTAATCACACTTCATTTAGTTAAAATCATTTCCTAAGGAATTTGACAATCGGTATCATTTACCAAGATATGTTTTGAAAGATTTCGCAAGATTAGCTTTAAAGCAATCTCAGAATTACTTCTCAAAATATATGTTCCCTAGTGGATCGGTTTTAAGTCATCCTAAACCATACCCTTAGTTCCCAGTTTTTGCTCATCCTAAACCATAACCCTTGTCTTAAGTTTTTAGTTAGCCTAGACCACACCTTTTGTTTTCGATTTTCGATTAGCCTAGACCATATCTCTTAGATTCCCAATAAACCTCAAACCTCGTCCCCCTAGATTCTCGGTAAATCTAAAATCTTGTCATTTAGGTTCCTGGTAAACCTAAACCTCATTCCTTAAATTCTTGGTTATCCTCATAAACCTTGACTTTAGGTTATTGTTTATTCCATAAGCCTTGACTTTAGGTTTATGGTTATTCTCATAAACTTTGACTTTAGGTTCTAGGTTATCTCCATAATCTTGACTTTAGGTTCTAGGTTATCCTGATAAACCTTGTCTTTAGACTTTAGGTTATCCTTAAACTTTGTCCTTAAGTTAGTGGTCATCCTTAAACCATTTATTTTTTCTAATAATGTTAGTTCCTTCATTCCATTGCACAAGAGAGATGAACAGAAAGATCTCAAGCATGAGTCCAAACACTTTCAACGAACGAAGGTAAGTATTCAAGTTATTAAGGACCAAATGTTATTTTCTTTTCCTCATTTCCTTTTCCTAAAATGGAGTCAATTAAAAATTGCAAGTATCAATTTGTCTCTGAGTGGAATCTTTTTGAACTCCCACTCAAAAATTGCACAATCCAACCTCAATTTTTAGAATGGAATTACATTTGCGTCCAATCTTCAAACGGGATTACAATAAGGATTGGTAGTGTGACGGCCCCCAACCCGTTGGGGTCGCCACACCGTTTCAGTATCCTGCCTATCCTTTGCTTTGACACCACTCTGATTGCGGTGGTATCCTTTCACGGCAACAACTTTGTTTGCACGACCCTCGAGTCTTAAGGTTCGCCTATGCCGCCACTTTCATTGGCCCTGCAGAATCAGTATGGAAGCGAATCCAGACCCCAATCGACTGAGAATGATGCACACAATATATCAACCATGCACTTTTATTTATTTATATCTTTCAGACGATGTTAGTCAGTACACATAGGCCAAAAAGTTCTTATATTTGGCTAAACCAAAATTGGGCTGACTATCCAGTTATCTATCAACATCATCGTCTTGGCATCATGTCCTGGCTCCCAAAAATGCTGCCGTCCTCCCTAGTCGTCCACTACTCCACCCCACTTGACCCGTCGTCATCATCCTCCCGCAGCAGCAGTGTTCCCACCATGCACCCGTTGACTCGGGCGTACAAGACAACAAACCCCATAAGCATAGGGCCTGTGGTAAGTATGACGTTTATGGTGAGGATCACCTAGATCTGGACAAATGTGAACTCTGGCAGGTCGAGATCGGGGTGCTCCATTTGCTCCCATCTAGAGGATGCGGGCTGCAGCGGCATCTCTACGTTTCTATAATATGATAGTCCCCGCATGGAGTGAGTACAACTACTCAACATATGGAAGCTTGTCAAACCATATTATACAAGTTTACCACAACTCTACTTACGACCTTCTAACATACAACATGTAAGACATAAAAACTAAGGGCACTGTAATGCTACAAGAACAATTCAAGTGAAGCATTAGGATAGTAATTAAACAGTTGGAACAATTTATAAGTCGAGTCAACGTTAATTCTAACTGCCGTCATCTTCCAGAGGAATCAATGTTTGCATCCCTCCAAGCATCTCGCACCCTAACTGGCATCACAAGGTCCTCCGGTTCCATATTTCAGTCACCAGGCATCCAAACCGTGTTACGTCACACCTCCAGGCATCTTGCACCCTACTTGGCATCACGAGGTCCTCCGGGGCTCATCACGTATGATGTCCCCAAGCATTCATAACGTGTTACGTCACACTTCCAGGCATCCCACCTTCCGAGGCACCTTCGAGGCTCACTAGTCCCAAGGCATCCAGAGGCATTGCCGTCACGATCCTCCCAACACCTAGGGCATCGTCATCCCAGGGGTCTGACGGCATCAACAACGTTTCAACCATGACGCAGCACCTAACAGGTTTTATTAGAATCATCACACACACGTTTACCCAAGGTCCATACCTCCTTTTTACTCTATTTGACTTAATTATGACGGCTCGCCTAAGGTCTTCTAGCACTTGATCCTAAACGATATATACCCCCACTTACCTGAAGTATACACCGAATCACAACAAGCAGGACCGATTAGCAAAATCAATTCCACTAAAAGCCGATATCACGGTCCTACAACTATAATATCCAAACCCGCACTGACCCAACCGATGGTCGTCACGGGCAAAATGGAATCACTCAACGCTAACCTCGATTTATCTGGCCAAGGACAACACCGAGCCATCTAAACATTATACCTACCAGCATACAATAATGGTGATTTCGACCGTACCCCCTACACCAATTGACCAACACTAATTCCATAACATCCGACCTAATCCAGACACACGAGCAGGGTACTATCACACAATATAGAACAATAGAGCTACCACTTGCCTTGGGTCCTCGAGGCGTGAGTAGTGGGCACGGCTATCGCAAAGCAACAGCAACAGTAGCGTGCTGTGAGGCGCGAGCTGCTGGTCTCCCAGTCCAGCAATGAGCTGCCGGTCTCCCAATTCGGTAGCGAGCTGAGCGACGGCGGTGAGGGAAGCCGATGACACGATAGTGAAGCACGGCCGAGACAGGGGTCTTGATTTAGGGAAATTGGCTGGAGATTCTTGTGGTTTGAGGGATGCATAGCAGCCGAGCGAGAAGGGAAGAGGGGAAGGAGTCTTCGTTCCTTGCTGTTGTTGACTTTGTGAGTCAACATTTTGGCTGATTTGGTGGCAGCCCGATGGCAAGCAGCTGGAGGAACGTGGCCTTTCAGCTGAGCATCCATTGCCACATTACCTCTTCCATGCAATGGACGTGGCAGCTGCATGCTACCAGTCCTCATTTGCGTGTTGTGGTTGACACGTCTTGGTCAACCTGGCAGCAATTTGGGGTCTTCGGTTTGCTGAGGAAGGGTCGCTTCACGTGGCCGTGGCGAGACCATTTCTTGAAGAAGAGAGCACGCATGAAACTGGGGTAGTCAACAGTCTTTTACTAGGGACGGTTGAGAGTCGACGTAAGGTAAATAAAGAAGCCTTTGACATTTTCCATCGTAAACTTTCGTGTGCGCATGAAGGGTTCGGTTAGCAGGTGATGCGTGATGGGGCGAGTGATTGCAGAACATAAATTTTTCAAGGTATAACTGTATGGAGTAGTGCAAACGGGGAAGAAACGAAGAGGAATAAGAAATGATAGAGCGATCTCATTCCAAGGTATAAAGGCCACGCCACCAACTGAAGAAGAGGATCAAGATCTACGAAGTTCACCACCAAAGCCTAAAAGCTTCCACCAGCCAAGGATAAAAGACTTCGGGATAGCAGAAGCTCACCACCAAGGCCTAAAGATTCTACTAGCCAAGGATAAAGGGCTTCTTGGCTCACCACCAAGGAGTGATCTACACTCCAAGGATAGAGAGACCAAAAAGGAGTTATCCACTCTCTAAAGGAGTTCACTCAAGCAGAGGAAATCTCACCATTGTCATTCATCAAATTCGTATATCCATACATTCAATAGTTTTCCCCTATTTATAGGAGGATTTTAGCCTTAGAAAATATCAAAAATATCAAAAAAAAGACTTTAATGACCTAGGAACTTAAACCTTTGACTCTTGAACTACATAACAATAAAGACACCTAGGAACTTATGAAATGCATTTAGTAGTACGGGAACTTGCATTCTTGAACCTTTGGCCTTCCGCATTTGAACCTTTAGCTTTCCGTATTCTTGAACCACATTCTCGAACCTTTAGCCTTCCAAAATTCGTGCTCCTCCCTTGACCAGAAAATAATCCTCCTGCTTCATCAATTGCTCATGCAAGACGTCTAAAATGGCCTCCCAATGATAGTTATTCATATACCACCAAGTATCGATAAGTAATTAACATTATTCATTCAAAATGATCCATCCAAGCAATAATGCCCAATTTCTTTCTTGGCTTGGATAAACATCGATGGTTCTGAGTTGGTTGATGGAGCTACATTGGATGCTCCCGCATCAGCAGGGTAAAAATGCCAGTGGATGTGGGTCTCATTGGTGGAGTTGTGAAAGAAATTTTCGAAGAGACGATAAGTTATACGGTGACTATGAGGTACGTTGTAAGATCATCGAGAGACAAGAAGTCTTAGTCCATCAATGATAATAAAGAAACGGCATCGACAAGAGGCGCCAACAACGTAGTCCAACAAAAAACTCGTCGACCCGTCATGGGCCATTACGTACTCAAGGTCCAGCGAAATCCAGAAATCACAGCTAGTGTCACGCCCCGACCCACTTGAGACGCGCAACAACTCGTGCTTGTCGTCATTCATTTCCTTTAGGTCATTTGATTGCGATGCCCCAAGAGGCGTAGCCGACCCAATTGCTTTATTCGATTAAATACGCAAGCGGAAGAATAAACAATTTACCCAATCGAAAAACAGGGATAGTTTTAACCACACTTCCAAAAGGTTTCAGTGTTAGCCTAGCTCCTCTATGCTACGAAGCGACTTGAAAAGGGTGGTATCCCCCATGCAGCTAGTACGCGTCCAACTCAATATACCATAGCTTGGGCTTGGCTAGTCATGATTAAAGCCTGAAAAAGGTTAAACAATGAGGAGTGAGATAAACTCAGTGAATGAACTCCCTAGACAACACGTAGGGAAGTCATTCAACTAAAAAACGCCCTAAACATGCAAGTTATCTATCGATGGCAAATCAATAGGAATGCAACCTCTACTTTGCCTTAACTATAACATGAATGGTTATTCCACTTCCTCAAAGCCATCAATATGAGCATATAAACAATTCTTGAAACACCTCCTACACTTAGGAGCCAAACAAAAAAAAATATGCAGTATAACATTGTCATGTACCCACGCTATGCAATAGTCTAGACTTGCTCATATATATTAATCTCATGTCACATGTATGCAGACTATAGTATCGCTTATCGTTTCCCAAAATATGCATAAATGCACTCATGCCATACAATAATCTAAACTGCTCATATATCGATCTCAAATCACACGTGTGCCGACTATAGCGTCACTTCTCAAAATATGCATTCATGATGTCATGGATGCATATATGTAAATATAAGTGTGTTTGAAACTATCCCTGTCTATTGTGAATGGCTGGGAGATTTGTTTCTGCTTCTGCTTGTGTATATAATCAATAATACAAATGGCTCGACGACACCTCCTAGGACATCGCAATCGAATAGCCAAAGTTGGTAAGCGAGGGATGCTAACCACTCAAATCGGGTTGGGGCATGACGTCCCCACCTTGGTTGATATGATATGCATGTGATTGCTGATTGTCCCCTTGATTTCTAGTTCTGAATTATTGACTTATATTGTTGGGATTGCGGAATCGGGACTGTTCTTAGCGCTCTAAGAGTTTTGCCTGAATTCAGGGATGCATCGAAGATGGGCAAGTCCAAGGCAAGCTAGTACCAAAGCAAGGGCGCGGGAGGATCCCACAGTAGAAGGGATTATACAGGCCCTAGAAGCTATTGGTAATTTGATGGGACAGTAGGCTCAGAATCAGGCTGCCGCTGCCGTTGCTCTTAATGATGCCCCGTTAGCTAGAGACGGGATGCATAGGCTAGTGGAATAGTTCATAAAGCTGAAGCCACCACAGTTCACCGGAAAGGGTGAACCTGAGGCTACTACCTCATGGATCAAGCAGTGAGAGAAAGCTTTTGCACTACTGAGGCGCATTGCGGAGGAGAATCTGACATTGGCTATTTACCAACTACAAGATAACGCCAATGATTGGTGGGAAGTCTTTCCTAAAAACACAATCCCGACTTGGGGTGTGCTTGTGGAAGCATTCAACGGAAAGTACTTTTCCGAGTGCGTACAAGAGCACGAGAAGGCTGAGTCTCTTCAACTCTGCCAGAATCACTTGTTTGTCATCAATATGAGTCTAGATTTGCCAAGCTGTCCAAGTACACGCCGAGGATAACCGAAAATTCAATAGACCAAGTAACGATATTCATAGCCAGCTAGTGCCCCTGAACTTGAAGGACTACGATGAGCTATATATGAAAGGGCCAATTGATAGAAAGGGATATTTCTGAGCGAGTAGCTACATCTGCATCGCGGATTTCTTCCAACAAGGACAATCATCAATTTAGGAAACGGCTGATGATTGGAGGAAAACATCCCATCCCTCCCAACAGAATGACATTAGAAAGTCAGTGCACGACCTGAACAATGGATGCCAATTCTGCAGCAAGTATCATGGGACGGCACCATACCACACTAAGACGAGAGTATGCGTTGGATGTGGCTGATTAGGCTATCACGTGTGAAACTATCAGCGTCAACCCTCCGAAATGCAACTTCAACAGCTATTCATGGGACAACAATCTACAGTCACACAGCAGAACAACCCTGATCGACCTCCAGCTCAGGAGAGGGTGTTTATGGAAACTAGAGAGGAAGCAAAGACTCTTGAGACGTAATTATAGGTACGATCTCCAAATACCAGCATATTGCTTACGCGTTGTTGAATACGAGAGCCAAGCATTCGTTCATAGTAGAACAATTTGTTTAGATTAACTGGATTAAAGATGAAACCGATGGAAACAGTCCTTAGCATCTCCGCCCCTATGAAAGATAAGGTGTCACTTGTTATAGGCTGTCAAGGGTATGAGATAGTTGTTAATGGGCGCAAGAAGTTGACAGATTTAGCCGCTATGGCTATGTATGACTTTGATGTTATAATTGGAATGGTTTGGTTCAATAAACAATAAGCCATGGTTGACTGTTATAGTAAGATTATACAATTCAACCCGTTGCATAGTTCTCGTTACAAATTTGTAGGGAACAGAGGAGGACCCTCTGTACCCTTGAATCTATCGCTCGAAGTAGAACGGTTGCTAAAGGAAGGTTGCCAAGATTGTTTGGCAAAAGTTGAGGACATGACTATGGAAAAGCCAAAGTTGGGTGATATTCCCGTGATACGAGACTTCATAGTCGTATTTCCAAACAGGATTGCCTTCGGAAAAGGTAGATAGAATTCGTCACTGAGTTGGGTCTTAGAACCGAACCAATCTCTAAGGCCCCATATCAATTGTCGTTGCCGGAACTAAAGGAATTGAAGGTCCAAATGTACGAATTGCTCAAAAGGGATTCGGATTTCAAATTTGAAGTCACCTCTTGAGTCTTTTAGTGACTCTTAGGATTGCACCTGAAGTGTAAACCAGGATTAAGGTGTTACAATCAATGGATCCAACAAGCCAAAAGATTCTACAAGAGAGTGGGGAAAAGAGGAGACTAGACTTTCAAGTAGTGGAGGATGAGATATTGAAATTTTGGGGACACTTGAGTGTAACCGACGATGGAAAACTCAAGGAGAAGATTTTGGCGGAAGCTTATTGGAGTTGATATAGCCAAGCATGTAGCCAAGTGCTTCATGTGCCAACAAGTGAAAGCACAGCTTATCATCCGTAGATGGATGGGAAATCCGAGAGAACGCTGCAAACTCTGGAGCATATGCCGCAAGCTTGTGTTTTGGAGCAACAACAACTTACAGTTCACTTAAATAATTAGCTATCAGCAAAGCATTACAATTGCCATTTGAAGCATTGTATGGTAGAGCCTGTAGAACTCTAATGAGTTGGGATGAAGTTGGAAAAAGAAAAATAAGTAGCTCAGAGTTAATGCAACCATTAATAGATGTTGTTAAGGTCATAACAGAAGGGCTTAGGATAGTCCAAAGCCATCAAAAAAACTATGCGGATAAACCACGAAGGACTTTGGAGTTCCAAGTATGTGATATCATTAGTTAAAGTCATATTACAACATCATGCCACTAAATGAATGACCTGGAAAAGTGAGGATATAATGAGATGCTAATGTGCTCATTTGTTTGAAGAAATAAGTAACCTTGCAAATTTCGAGGACAAAAATTCTTTAAGGAGAGAGGAGTTGTGACATCCTTAATCCGATCCCGATTTTCGGAACGCAATTAAAATAGTGGCAAATCTTTAGAGTGGGATTGCACTGGGGATAGATAGGGCACAGAAACGCCGAGAACGTCACTTTGGGGAAAAAAATTCACTTTTTCAACAACGGAACGTAAAAATTGGGAAATGTGGAAATGGGCTACGGATGAGGACCCACATGGGCCCAATGGGCCCAAGCCCAAGCTGGGCAGCCCAATGGGCCCAAGCCCAAGCTGGGCAGCCCAATGGGCCTCACACCCAAGATGGGCGGCCTAAAGGATCTCATGGACCACCCAAGCCTTTTATGGTCTTTTCAAGTCCTTCATTAATTCCCATGTGCGTGAAAGTACTAGGGCTTATGAAATTACCATTTTTCCATTCGGCCTAACAAAACAAGAAATGACCGACCAATGAGGAGAGGAAAGAGAAGATGATGGCATGCCTAGCTAAGCCTACCTATCCTATTTTCTAGCCTAGGCATGATGAGTTCATTAAATGGCATTAATGAAACTTCGAGCGGAAGTAAAGCGAGAAGCAATCTTGGCCATCCATCCTTGTCTTAGGGAGCAAGGATGCATCTACGCCATGCAATAGCCTAGACTTGTGCAGCAATCCTTCTGTTTCTCCCCTAACTCATTCAGCCACCCCTTTTCGCTCTCATTCTCTGATTTCTCTCACTTCCTCTCTCTCTCTCTAGCCCTTTGGACGAATTTTCACTCACTCTCTCTCTCTGTACCTTTCCTTGCATCAGCCGAACCCTCTCATCCTCCCCATCCCTCATTTCACGCCCATATCCCTGTCTTTTTCTCTTGGTTGGAGCCATTGTGAACCACCAGAAGCCGCACAATTTTACTGTTGCGGTGGCTAAATCATTGTCCTCACCACCTCACGCCACTGTCCCTTGTCTATCTTGGCCTTGTCAAGGGCTACCAAGCATTGCTCAGCCACTGTCGTGCCGCCAGCCCGAGCATTGTCGTGATCTGTTTGGAAGGTGAGCAGCCACCATCTAGCACCATAGTAGCCACCCAACCCTCAACACCTTCAGATCATCATAGAGCCTTTGAAATCGATATTTCATAGTTAGATCGAAATTTTGACCCTCGAATCAACCTGACGGCCAAAATCACTTAATTTTGGAAGTATATAAATGAAATATTCCCTCCATTTTGAAGGGGGCTTCATTATGAACAAAATCTCTCCCTCTCTCATAAGCTTCTCTCTCTTTCTCTCATTTCTATTTTCGCTGCCGATAAAGCAGATTTCTCGTCCAACGAAGCGGTTGTCACTATTTCTAGCCCCCGCTGGCAGTGTTCTTGTTGCTAATCCGGCTTGATCTTCATATCCTCTTGTACCTGCCTTTGGTCGACATAGGCTTGATCGATCACCAGATTAGCTCTAGTGACCCTGATCTCACGATGAACGCACAAAGGCCGATCCGATTAGACTTATGGTATTTTGCTTTGTTGCAGGTTGTTCAGCCACCTTTAGGGGTTGTTTCTTGGCAGTTTGTGGATGTTGGATTGAAGTTTTTGCGGAAACTTTGATTAATTTCGATCAAAATTGACTAAATCGCAATACAATGTAATTTCTCAATCTTGAACCCCATGAAGTTCAGTTTTAAATAAATAAATAATTATTCGATGCTAGAAGATGGATTTGGATGATGATTGGTTTCAATTGAGTGTTATTTCATGATGAACTTCATTGATTGTGGTCAATTTTAGATTAAATATGCAACTCACCAAGTATTTTGGCCAAAACGAGGTCCGAAACGACCTCATTTTGATGCAAGAGCATCTAACGTTGCTCTATCGACCAACTCAAAACATTGATACTTATCCAAGATAAGAAAGAAATTAGGCATCATGTGCTTCAATGGATCATTTTGAATAAATAAAGTGAATAACTATTTATGGAGGCCATTTTAGACGTTTTCCATGACCAATTGATGAAGTTTAAGGAGGGTTATTTTCTGGTCAAGGGAGGAGCATGAATTTAGGAAGGTGGAAGTTTCAAGAATGTAAGTTCCTAGGTCATTCAAGTCTATCTTTTTATATTTCCTAAGTCTAAAACCTCCTATAAACAGGGGAAAAATATCCAATGTAAGGCGATACGAATTAGATGAATGAAAATTGTGAGATTTCCTCCGCTTGAGTCAACTTCTTTGGAGAGTGGATAACTCCTTTCGGTCTCTTTATCCTTGGAGTGTAGATCACTCTTTGGTGGTGAGCCAATAAGCCCTTTATATCCTTGGTTCGTGGAATCTTTTGCCCTTGATGGTGAACATCTCCTATTCCGAAGTCCTTTATTCTCGGTTGGTGGAAGCTTTAGGCCCTGGTGGTGAACTTCCTCGATCTCGATCCTCATCTTTGGTTGTTGGCGTGGCCTTTATATCTTGCAAGGAGATCGTTTCTTCTTCAAACACACTACTCCATACACTTAACCATAAAAAAAAATCACATACATATGTGATTATTAATATGCATCTCTGTTTTGTTATTTTTGCTGCAATTCAAATGATCATATTTAGGTTTCAACTCCTAACGAGAAATCTTCATTTTTGCATGTCTTAAGATGGCTGAAATATTGTGCGTTCTGTGAGGTTAATGCTGAAATCAAATGTTGCCATATATGTATCTTGCTAGGCTTGTTTGTGACATTTAGAGTTTAAATTTTGCCATAATGTCTTCTTGATACTTAAACTTTATGTCACAAGGTTTGAGTATATGTTCACGTCATTGCATTTGATTGTCATTTTGCATGATACATTTGTGCCGCAAGTGCATATGTTCAGTTAGAAACTCTCAAGCATTTGATCATGAATCTTGCGTTATCTTTAGTTGTCATCAAATTGTATGACATCTTCTCATGCCGACTTTGGCTTACATAATTACCCAAATATTTTGTCACATCCAATTAGTTGCATGTGATCTTTTCATGCAATTTGTGCATTATTTGAATGATTTTGAGATTTATTGAAGCATGTTTGTATTCTTTTTTTTGTTACTACCATGCACACTATTTGAGATCTTAATCTTAAAGTACCTAATTCTCCTAGTTTGAACTTGAGCCATTCTAAGAAGTCGTAAGGCACACTTAGAGGTTTTCAATACTGCTAATTCACACAAATCGTCATTGTTTAGACCACTTTCCACTTTTTCAAAGCTAGATCAAAATCTGGACAAGGGATTAAATTCAGACCCTTGTTCTCACCCCTAATTCGACAAATTTTTGATATTTTCGTTCTGTTTTTCTAATATAAGTACTTAGCTTCTTAATGAAACTTGTTTATCAACATGTTTTTTATGTTTTGATAGAATAAATCCTTATAATTTTGATTGAATGTCCTGCTGTTTTGACAATTTTCTGACATGCTATTACTTGTTGTTTGATTTTTGGAAAATCATATGTCGCTCATTAAGGAAAATGTTCTCCACAAAACTTGTTCACTATCATGTTGTTGGTAGGAAATTTTTTCATTGCCAAAATATTATTAACTATTTGCCCAATTTTGCTGTCTTCACATGACTGTTTTGAAATTTTCTAACATGAACATGATTGTTTTTGTTTAGTTAAAGTTTTTAGGTTTGTTTTTGCATGAACTAGGTCGTTCCATCTTCATGAAAGTTACTCCAAATACCTCGATATTCCATTTTAAATGATTTTTGATTAATTGTCTCTTCAAATTAAATTTTAAAAATGCTTTGGTACAATGTGACGTTTTTTGGAAACATCACTCGTATCGTGGAAGTTCTTCCCCTAACCTTGATTTGGCTTAAGGAAATATCGTGGTTTCAACCATATTCAAAATACCTACGGCGCTTATGCTTGCATTTAGGCGAAACCCAAGCTATCATTAGCAATTGAATGTATTTAATAGCCTAGATATTACTTAATCCAAAATAATTTCAAACATTTTAAAAATCTTGATTTGACATTGTGAAAGTTACAATTTGAATTGTATTCAACATTTATGTGATGCTTGCGAGTGTAAATTTTGTTTTTGTTCTGGTTTCTTTTGCTTGCGGTTTCTATGGCGACCCTACCGGGTTTTGGGGGTGCCACAGCGGGTGGTATCAGAGCATAAGGTTTATGCTTGGAGTGATAAGGAGACCTCATTTAGAAAAATGAGGGAAGTTTTGACAATGCACACCATAGGATAATTGAATAATGGGTGATGAGTATTCGCCCGTAGATCCTTGGTAGTTGCTTAAGGTTGCTAGTAACATGTGTATGTTACTTTAGTAGTGGAGGCAGTGAGTCTCAGATTGTTCCTGAGGCAAATGATTGGAACTGAAGGAAAGCTATGGTACGGTTTGGAAGTCAACGTCCACAGAGGGCTGAAGCCTCTGCTTCAAGGGCTGAACCCCGAATGGAGGATATCCTGCAAGCATTGGCCAACATTGGAAATCTGATGGAAAGGCAGGTGCAACAACAACCTGGAGCTGCACGCCGTACTCAGGGACTTGTGGAACAATTTTTGAAGCTGAAGCCACCCAAGTTCAGTGGCATGGGAAGTCCTGAGGAGGCGGAGCATTGGATTGATGGTATGGAGAGAATTTTCCGGTTGTTGGACTGCACTGATGCTGAGAAAATAACTTTAGCAGAGTACCAACTGGAGGGAAATGCAAAGTTTTGGTGGAGAGCTTCGAGGGATACGATCTTTCCACCAGGTATTGATATAAACTGGGATGAATTTGTCAGGGCTTTCAATAGAAAGCATTTTTCTGACTGTACCAAGAATAAGAAAATCACAGAATTTTTTCAGCTAGAACAAAAGGAGCGGACAATGGACCAGTATGAGGCTAGATTTTCTGAACTATCTAGATATGCTCCTAGACTGATTGAGGATCAGGAGGAAAAAGCTAAGAGATTTCTGAAAGGGTTGAGAACTGACATTAGAAAGCAACTAGTGCCTTTGAGTATGAGGGATTACAATGAGATCTATGAAAGGGCACAGTTGGTGGAGCAGGAGCTGATAAGAGAGCGGTCTGAGTTTAAGAAACCGTGGGTTTCCAATGATGTGAGAAGGGGTAAGAGACCCTATTCTGGTCAAGATCAAACTTGGGATGTGAGGAAGAAGAGTAATTTTGGAAACTCTTGGGGAGCAAGGAGTGGTCTGAATATAGGGAAAGAGCCCTATCAGCCTGGTGTTTGTCAGAGGTGCAATGGAAGGCACGGCCCAGGACCTTGTAATGGGCAACAAAAGTGCTTTGGTTGTGGACACGTGGGCCACCTAAGGAGAAATTGCCCACAAGAAAGGTCGCAGGTGAGTGCTGGCTCAGTGCGACAAGGATATCAGAGTGCTGTCAAATCAAATTCACAAGGGAATTCTCGGAGGCCACCAGCTCAAGGAAGGGTGTATGCGGTCACTCAAGAGGAAGTGAAAGCTTCCAACAACATCATCTCAGGTACAATCTACATAAATGGCAAGAAGGCTTATGCATTGTTTGATACGGGTGCCACGCATTCTTTCATGTCTGACAGATATAGATTGTTGAGTGAAATCGAAACGACTTTTCTTGGAATTCCTCTTTGTGTTTCTACGCCTTTAGAGGATGCGGTGCTGTCTACGTTGGTGTGTGAGAATTGTAAGATAACTGTAAGAGAAAGGGACACAGAAATAGACTTAGTGGCCATGTATGACTTTGATGTTATCCTAGGAATGGATTGGCTTTGTAAGTATCGGGCTAGAATGGATTGTTGTAGAAGAGTAATCCAATTCATTTTACCCGACCAGTCCAGTTGTGAATTTTTAGGTGGTCAGACCCACCTATCAGTAGCACTTATTTCTGCGATAGAGGCAAATGTGTTACTTAGCAAGGGATGTCAAGGGTATCTAGCAATGGTTAAAGATTGTGCCAAGGAAGTGCTGAGACTTGATGAAATTAGTGTAGTAAATGAGTTTTCATATGTATTTCCCGAGGAATTGCCTGGATTACGTCCGAAAAGAGAAGTTGAGTTTGAAATTGAACTGATGCCTGGAACGGGACCAATATCAAAAGCCCCATACAGAATGGCCCTAGTAGAATTAAAAGAGTTGAAGGTGCAACTACAGGAGTTGCTTGACAAAGGATTCATTAGGCCAAGTGCTTCACCTTGGGGTGCACTAGTTCTGTTTGTGAAAAAGAAGGATGGGTCGATGCGCTTATGCATTGACTATAGGCAATTAAATCAAGTGACTGCTAAAAACAAGTATCCTCTGCCTAGAATTGATGATCTGTTTGACCAACTTTAGGGAAGTTCGGTTTTCTCTAAGATTGACTTAAGATAAGGATACCATCAGCTAAAGATTAAGAAGGAAGACATTCCTAAGACTGCCTTCAGGACTCGTTATGGACATTACGAGTTCCTTGTTATGCCTTTTGCATTGACGAATGCACCTGCAGCATTCATGGATCTAATGAATAGGGTATTTAAGTCCTTTTTGGACCAGTTTGTGATTGTTTTTATCGACGATATCTTGGTATATTCAAAAGGACCAAAGGAACATGAGCAACACTTGAGGTTAGTTTTGCAGACTTTGAGGGACCATCGGTTATATGCCAAATTCAGCAAGTGTGAATTTTGGTTGGACCAGATAACATTTTTAGGACATGTGGTGTCAGGAGGAGGAATTGCAGTGGATCCGGCAAAAGTGGAAATGGTAATAAATTGGCCGAGACCGACCACACCTACCGAGATACGAAGTTTCTTAGGATTGGCCAGTTATTACCGAAGGTTTATTGAAGGATTTTCCAGATTGGCAGGTCCGTTAACTAAGTTAACCTGGAAGAATGCGAAATATGAATGGAGTGGGGATTGTGAAATGAGCTTTCAAGAACTTAAAAGGAAGTTAACCACAGCTCCAGTTTTAACCATACCCTCTGGACCGGATGGTTTTACAATATACAGTGATGCATCTCACAAAGGATTGGGATGTGTTTTGATGCAACATGGCAAGGTCATAGCCTATGCATCTAGACAACTGAAACCCATGAGTTAAACTACCCCACACATGATTTGGAATTGGCAGCTATAGTGTTTGCCTTGAAGATATGGAGGCATTACCTATATGGGGAAAAGTTTGAAATTTATACGGACCATAAGAGCTTGAAATATCTATTCTCACAAAAAGAGTTGAACATGAGACAAAGAAGGTGGATGGAATTGTTGAAAGATTATGATTGTGAGATACGATATCATCCAAGGAAGGCGAATAGGGTAGCAGATGCCCTTAGCCGTAAGTCAGCCATGGAATTACCCAACGACGAAGAAGTAAAGAAAGAGATTTTTGTCAGAGGCACATAAGAGCAAGTATAGTATCCATCCAGGTAGTACGAAAATGTACAGAAATTTGCGTCAACAGTTTTAGTGGAATGGTATGAAAATGGATACAGCAAAGTATGTTTCTCAATGTTTAACGTGCCAGCAAGTAAAAGCAGAACATCGTAAGCCAGCAGGACTTTTGAGACCATTAGACATACCAGAGTGGAAGTGGGAGCATGTGACAATGGATTTTGTGCAAGGATTGCCAACAACATCAAGTGGTCACGATTCAATTTGGGTAATAGTGGACCGTTTAACTAAGTCTGTCCATTTCTTAGCTGTCCATATGAACTATTCAATGAGTAGACTCGCCGAGATCTATGTAAGTCAGATAGTGCGTTTGCATGGTATGCCTGTATCAATCACCTTGGATAGAGACTCTAGATTTACTTCGAATTTTTGGCGAGGTCTGCAAAGTGCTTTGGGGACGAAACTTCAATTCAATACAACTTATCACCCTAAGACAGATGGACAAACAGAAAGAGTGATACAAACTCTAGAGGATACGCTGAGAGCCTGTATCATCGACTTTAAAGGAAGATGGAATGAGAACCTGCATTTGGTAGAATTTGCCTATAATAATAGTTTTCAGAAAAGTATAGGCATGGCTCCATATGAAGCATTATGTGGGAGGAGGTGTAGAACCCCTATCTGTTGGGACGAGGTAGGTGAAAGGAGATTCACAGGACCTGAATTGGTACAAGATACCACTGATGCTGTTGAGATTATCAGGAAAAGACTAAAGACAGCCCAGAGTAGACAAAAGGGTTATGTGGACAAGCGTAGGAGACCCTTGGAATTCGGAATAGGAGATCATGTATTTTCTTAAGGTATCTCTGTTAAAAGGAGTATCTCGTTTTGGAGTAAAAGGAAAGTTGAGTCCTAGATTCGTTGGACCTTTTGAGATACTTGAGAGAATAGGAGATGCGGCCTATCGATTGACGCTTCCTCCAAATTTGGGAAATTTGCATGATGTGTTTCATGTGTCGATGCTAAAAAAGTATCAGCCAGACCCCGGTCACATACTTGATCATGAAGCCATCAAAGTGGATGAGAAAGTGAGATATATCGAAGTACCGGTGCAAATACTGGATCAGAAAGAACAAATTCTCAGGAATAAGAAGATTCCTTTGGTGAAAGTATTGTGGCGACATCACGATATGGAGGAAGCCACTTGGGAAAGTGAAGATCAAATGAAGGAGAAGTACTCTTACCTGTTTGAGGACGTGGGTAACGTTTAATTTCGAGGACAAAATTCTCTAAGGAGGGGAGAGTTGTGGCATCCTAGAAATTAAGGGCAAGTCCTAAGGTGCCCTAGAGCTTTTAAATAGGTAATGAATTTACCTATTGGTTTGTGTTTTAGCCTTAATTCTTTCTTAAGGCTTTGTATTTTTGTGCCGTGTGTTTTTAATTTAAACCTAAGGTATTTTAATAAGTATAAATTATGTGATGTCATGTTTGTTATAGATTAATGTTATGGGTTTTTAATTAGGTGTAATTAATTGTTAATTTAAATTTAAATTAGAAAAAGGGAGTTGGATTTGGGCCTTAGGCCCAATAGCATGGACTTTAGGCCCATGGAGGAAAGGCCTAAAGTGGGCCGTGTGGGCCAAGCCCATGAGGCCCATTGGGCCTTGTGGCCGTGCGAAGAGGAGAGGGGGAGGGTTTCAAATGCATGCCCTCCCCAAGTATCCTAATGCATGGGCCATTTGGCACCCATGCATTAGAGTCTCCAAGGCAATCATTGCCTTTGGGGGGAGAAAAGAGAAAGGGTTGGCCGGATGGGGGGAGAAGAGAGAGAGAGTGTCGTGCGAGAGAAGGAGAGAAGGAGAGAGGGAAAGAGAGAAGGAGAGAGGGAAAGAGAGAAGGAGAGAAAGACAGAAAGGGAAGAAGGAAGGGGCTCGCGCGAGAGGGAGAGGGAGAGCCGCCGTCCGCCGCACACCGCCGTCCACCGCCGCCGTTCGTCGTTGTTCTTTCTTGGTTGGAGGCAAGTTTAGGTTCCATCCTACTCATGCATGTGTGTTTTGTATGGATGATTGATCTTTTGGGTGTTTAGAAGCTAGAAACCGAAGCTAGGGTGTTTGGTTGTTGAAAATGCATGCTGTTTTCGCATGAACCAGTGAAGTCAGAAACTTGTGAGGGCTTGCATGTACGCTTGGAGTTCGATTTTGGCTTGGATCTCTTCATGGAAATTGTAGCTAACACCGTGAACTATAACATACTGAAATTTCGTGAAAAATGATGGAGATTTAAGGGGTCAAAGCCTCATGTTTCGGAGACCCTAGCTCTGGAGTTGTTTTTCTGACCTTGTGGTGGATTTATGGTTTGCATGTTGGTTTTTATTAAGAATCTCTCTTTGACTTCTTCATGAAACTTGTAGAGAACATCTTAAGGATGAACATACTAAAATTTGAAGTAAAATGAACAAGTATAGCTTAGGAAACCAACCTGATATTGAAGACGATGAAACTGGAGTCGCGGTGTGGGACACCCGAGACTTCGTGAAACCATTTGGAGGTCTTCCTTTGGTTTTTTAGCCTAAGTTCCTTCATGAAAATTGTAGGGGATCCTTAGAAGTACTACATATCCCAATTTTAGAGAAAACAAAGAAGTGTAGGTGGGTCGAACCTCCATATTTCGGACATAGTTCTCTGTGCGTTTCGGTAACCTAACCAGAAGCTTCGTGGATCTGTGAAAATTTATCTATAATGATTTTGGCCTAGGTTCCTTCATGAAAAGTCTAGTTTAATGTCTTAACTATAACCTGGTGATATTTCATAATTTTCTGAGATCGTATGGGTATTTAAATCTATTTACTTAGAAAACTGTGCGTTCTGCCCTTATCCGAAAATGTGTACGGAATTGTGAAAATATTGTTTTTGTGCAGAAATTGACTTACCATGTATTTTCTGTGGTGAAATCACTGTTTTATGGTATTACAATATTATGTGTTTTGATTTCATGAATTGTGATTTTTGTGATTAATTAATTGCTTAATTAATTAATTAATTTCAAGGTAGAATTAAATTAGGATTTAAATAAATTCTAAATGTAATTGGCAAGTACATTGTTTTGAGTGGCATGTGGACCTAATTGCTATGGGGGATGCATCTATTGCATGTATGTGAAATTATTTGATGATACATGTATAAGAAAGATGATCTTGTCTTGCCATTACATCATGTGCATGATGAATTGAGACATAATTGGCAATGTGATCCATGGTAATTGTTGGGGGAAGATGTTAATGCCCCGGGATGTATAGAGATGCATGGCCGGATGGCCCTGGGAGTATCAGGATGCCCGGAATGAGATGGGTGCCGGAAGCCTCGGAGTTCTTTGCCCGAGGGGATGCCTCGTGATGCCGGTTGGGATGCGAGATGTCCGGGATGCGGGGGTGCCGGATGCCCGGTGGCCATGATTGGCATAATTTCCGGAGGTTCTTCGCAAGGCCCGAATAGGGTGTGAGTGTAAAGTACGGGATGGATGATCCCGAGAAAGGGTGATGTGTTGATCAATTGAGAACTAAAGTGGAAATTAAATCATGCATATATGTGATATGATGTGATGATAATCACTTATGATATAGTGACATGATGGCATGATGATGACATGCATGTGTACTATGGCATGATGATGACATGCATGTGTACTATGGTATGATGATGACATGTATGTGTACCATGGTATGATGATGACATGCATGTGTACTATGATATGATGATGACATGTATGTGTACTAAGATGACATGATGACATGTATGGATCATATGGTATGATGATGATGATCATTTGTAATTGATGCTATGTATATACTATCATTGTGATGATGAGATATGATGGCACGTACATGGCTTCGAGGTAAGTACATTACAATGTATGAATGACATGTGTATTGGAACTGTTGTATTGTTAAAATGCATTGAGTGTTGATTGGATCTCTTTACTTGTTGAGTGGTTGTACTCACCCCTTTGGGGACCAACATTTCAGATTAGTACGATGCCTCTCCCTATTGTTACACGGGGAGTGTTCTATGGCCTTCCATCTGACGTGGAAGTCGAGGTAACCGAGATAGACTGTCCCACCCTGCCGGGACTGACCTTTTTACATGTGCGCGCGATCGTATCTTATGACGTGGGCTTATCCGGAGGCCCAGTCATCCAGGAGTACGTCTCCGTCCACATCCGCCGCGACGGTGTCATGATGGGGATGCTGCCACCTCCACCGCCTGACGCACCGGGATGGGTGTGATGAACTGCGCACGTGGAGTGGGGGTTAGCAACTTTTTGGATGGCCGCCATGAGTAGTCCGAAGGGAGATCGTTACACGTCGCATTTTTGAGGGTCGTGTGTCTCTTTTTGAGGTTGAAGGCCGAGCATTAGATGAGTCTTGGCCTACCTTTTTGTACCGACCCGTGTCGCCCTTCGTAATTATATATGTAAATAAAAAGTGGTTCGGCCTCGTGCTTTCATTTAATCAAAGATAGTTGGTGTGTATTGTGTTGTCGTGAGGGAAGCGAAGTGTTGGTGAGACTCGCCTCTTAATTTCCGCTATGAGCTGTGCAAAATCCTTAAAGCCTTTTTAAAGGAAAAGAAAAGAAAAAATTTTACGCCTAAGTGTCGGCTTGAATCTTTCTTCTATCGGTGTATATTTTGTTTTTGTTCTGGTTTCTTTCGCTTGCGGTTTCTGTGGCGACCCTACCGGGTTTTGGGGGTGCCACACTTTCTCACTTGAATGGTTGGGAAACAAGTTTGAAAATACCTACATGCATGGTCAATTTTTGCAATGCATGGTAGGGTCGCTGCACAAAATTGAAGAAAGTCCCTGGAATCACATAAATCGATTGGTTTTGTGACTTACAAGCGTTATTGGCCAATTATATGGTAAATAACGGCTATAAGTCGCCCAAATCGAATTTTTGCGTTGAACTTTCTTTAAGTGATTGATCTTGACATGATATTGTGTTTTTGATTGTTTTAATGTGTATGCTTGTTTCTGTCCATTGTATGTATCTAGTTATAGTTTTCCAGATGAGGTCAAAAATGGAGAATGCGATAAAACGGTCAAGGTCAATATCTTTTCTGACTATTATCATAATCATATCCCTGAAATATGTCTCGGGTTCCATTTGTTGTGTGAAGCCCGACAAGTTGTGGGCTTTTTCTGTCTTCCTCTTATTTTTTTCATATGTATTTCTCTTTTAAAACAAAAGAATCCGCAACACGGCGTGCATTTATACAAATGATAGTAACCCAAGACTTTTGTCGAGGATGCGCAATAGTACAGCCCAACTACCAAAAGTTCATACAATGAGACATTTAAGTGCCAAAAGTTAGGAAAGTGATACTTAAGTGCCACTTTTTTAAAAAAATGGGACACTTAATTGCCATTTCCGGCAAACCTCACTAGAACTCCTACGTGGCAATTTTCTATTAATTTTGCTCATCTATGTGGCTCAACGTAGAGCTGACTTAGCCAAGAAATGTAAAAACGACATCATTTTTCGCTGGGAAAGGTCGGTGGTGGTGGGGGCAGGGTTAGCTTGGGTTGCCCTCACCTAGATCTGGGGCAAAGGTCTTGGCCCTCCCCTTGATCCCGAGAGGGTAGGCCGCCCTCACACGTCAGTTGCAAAACGACATTAATTTTGCACTTGCCCTGGTAGAAAATTGCGACGTCAGCATTTTGGTTGGATTTTCTCTTCATTGGCACTTAAGTAATCCATATTACTCGGATTTTCACACATAAGTGTCACTTTTCCAACTTTTAGCACTTACATGTTCTGTCATGCCAAGTTTTCGCTCTCTAGGTGTCCGACACTCGTCGGGGATGAATCGTACAAAAGCATGGTCGACTGGACATCGACCCTTCACCATCTTCGCATCGTTTTCATTTTCTAGATCCTAATCTAAATGTCCTCTAAAAACTATAACTATATACATGCAATGGAAAAAAAAAATAACCATACACATCAAAACAACCAAAAGAACAACATCTTGCGAAAGTCAATTAATCAAAGGAAGTTTAATTCACAAATTAGATTTGAGCCTCGAGGTCGGGCTTTGTAATTTATGCGTTTATCCCTTTAAGACACCTATTTGATTCATTGTATTACTTACTGCCATTTTTTACTAATTGTGTTCTCACATGGCTAATCACATTTATAAGTCCCTAACAAAGTTTTCTATGTGATTCCCAAGATCTACCATCGGAATCATGCATCAGCCTTAGCATGCATCTAAAAACTAGATACACTGCAGGAATTAAACATGCTTGTCACTTATCACCATGGTACATATGCCAATTACAAATACAGAAATTTCTAATAAATTGCATGATCATATGCATGGAAGGTACTTTCAACGACATTTTTTTTCGAAATCATTGACAAAGTTTTTTAGACAAAGTGTTGAAATCATTTGTCAAGGCTAGCTTGGGCTTTGCCTAAATGCGCTCACAAGCATCGGCGATATTTCAACAAGATGACAAACAAGTTTCATAAGGCACTAACAAGGATATTTCCCAGTAGGGGTAAAAATAGGGGTCCAAATTGAACCCAAGGTCCATTTTCTAGCATATCTTGGGAAAAGCGAAAAACGAACCTAATGGCAAACAAATCACTCGAAATCAACAGCATTGGAAACCCCTAGGGGTTCTCTACATCTTTCAAGAGGGGCTCAGGGACAAATTAGGTCAATTTGGTGTTCTACAACCAAAATATCTGAAAATGCACTTATTAGTATTTAAAAACCAAAACAAAAACATGCATTATTAAACCTCAAAGTCATTCAAGTAATGCACAAACGGTAAAAATTTCACATACTACAAAGGGCTTTGATGTGACGAAAGATTTGCATAAACATCTAACTCTTAGTCGGTATGTGAATATGTCTTCTAATCTAATGACAATACAAAATGGCTCAATACTTATAATGACATGCTTGAGAGTTTTTAAGTGTAAAATGCTCTTTTACAACACAAATTTAACATGCAAGATGACACTTAAATGTAATGACCTAAATATGTACACAAACCTTATAACATGCGGTTCAAATGTCAAGAAGGTATCATTGCATAATTTGGTTTCTAAAAGACCCGATCGGGCATTAACACCACAAAATGAGCATGATTTTGGTCGCTTAAAAAGACATGCACCAATCCAACGAAAATCTCACTTGCAGAACACGTGATGACAAATATTTTTCTTTAAGATTCTGACACCTAAATTGTAACATCCTCGATTCCGGCCATGTAAGGATCGTTCATCATGTCCTAGAAGGCTCGATCATGGGCCATTGGCCATGGATCTATTAGTTCGATCGGGAAGGAGTTACGGATTGGTCATTGCTGACCTACTAAACGGTCACGAATTGGTCGAGCTATTGGCCATGAATTTCTTCCTACCATACAAATGGGATAGGATCACAAACTAGAAAGATGACGTTTTGGTTACGACAAAATGTCACAGAATGATTTTGGATTGGTGGATAGTCATGGGTTGATCCGACCAGTCAAAGTTTTTGGTCGTGAGTGATTCCACCAGGTTATGCACTAATACACAGACAATTCGAGTTGACCACATGTTACGTCGTTCCTACCAAAAATGCATCATTCCCTATTCAATTTTTAGTGATCGGAATGGAATTTCGAGTTGCTGATGTTTGATCATGGATTGGAATTAGCCTAGGGATACTCCCGGCCAAAAATGAATCATCCGACCCTTTTGGCCAACTGACTGTCCAAAGGAATGGTGCAAATATGGGACATAAGGGTCGAACCTCGAGTGTACATGATTTAGTTTTTCGAGGTGTACCTAAAGAGCCAGTCACCAGCCCTGAAACAAACTAGAATGATAGAATTTTTTAGATGACCTTCCTAATGAACAAAAAGACAAAATAATCGAAAATTCTAGAAACCCTTCAATAAATGAAGGGAATGGTCAAAAGTCATGATGGCACCCAAAATATCTTTGAAGATTTTAGAGAACGGCAATACACAAGTGGACCAATTAGAGAGCAATACACGAGCCCTCATTAATAACCGAATTTTCTAGAATTGCCTAGTGTGCAACCTAGAGTAATTTCATCATTAGACTTCATTAAACATCCCATAAATGTGGGGTATTGGTAGGCTAATGACAGAACGAAAAGTGGGCCGTAATTGATGACGCCTAGGAGCCTTGATTGCCAAGTAAGGCCTTTAGCTTGGCCAACTCACTTTCTAGGCATAATCATGACGAAAGCTAAGTATGCGGGACACTTGGGAACATAAGAGAGGAACGCTTTGGCTTGGTAATGATGTCCCCAAATGCTATAAATAGGAGGAGCACTTCCCATTTTCTTCGCTTACCTTCGATTTTCTCCACCCTCCTTCTCCTAAAACACCCCTCCTCCCTCCTCACACTCTCTCTCTTTTAGCTTGAAGGCAAGCCGCCCATCTTGTGTGGGTCAAGCTCTATTTCGAGATTCATCTAGGTAAGTAACATCCTTATGTCTCCTCTTGACTTGTTCACGCTTAGAATGAGGCTGAAGTTCGTTCGAATTGAGTTCATTGTAAGGCAAGGCCGCCCCAAGCCATAAAGCCTTGGTTTCAGCATAAACAGAATGTCGGAACCAAGGCTCGCTTGATGCGGGGATCGCTTACGTCCGTGAGGTCCTAAGTCGACATTGAGGTGTGCCGATACTATGCCATGATCTGTACGAGTACTGCCCAAATCCACGAGGTCTTGGTAAGGCACAGAGCATGTCGATTTCTATAGTCCAAGTGGACATGGGGACTTTCTGCTTAGCATTGAATCAAACAAAGGGGCCATCGTATGTTCACATCGCGTCGGAACCGAGGTTCAACAAGCTTGGGATCGTCACTTAAGCGAGGTGTACCTTTTCTGAGCCTAGTCCGGTGAGGGCATCAGCTCTAAGTGATTGATTCAAGTTATAGATCAAAGGTCGTTCCCACCCTATTCGCTAGTCATGTATAAGAAATTCATAACACACACAAATGAATGTGTTGGCTAAGACGAGATAACAACTAGCACGTATGATGCATTTATGCTTGCACTTAAAGAGGAGAAATGCTCATTGGCGGCCATGCCTCGTTTGTTGAGCGAGAAGCCTCAATTGATTGAAGATGCCGAGGCTGAGTCAAGATCCTTAGGTTTTGAACTCAAAAGCCTCGTGAAACTAGCCCCGAGAAGCCTCGATGAGCCGAGATGCCTTGGTTGAGCCAGGAAGCCCGATAAGAAGCTGGAAGCCCCGATCGAGCAAGGAGGGCTTGGTGGAGCCAGGACGACGATAAATAAATTTGCATGCATGTTGGTTATGCATGAGCACGATATGTTTTGCAATTAATCTACCATCGACACTATTTGCGAGGGCTCTTCTTACAAGGCTGTGATTATGAGATGCTCTCCTAGAAGAGAACTAGGAATTTTACTTACTGAGTTTCCCCAAAACTCATCGCCCATCTCTCGGTCTTGTAGGAATGGAACTCTCTCATCAATTTTGAGAGCTGTAGTCACGCTAGAGAATATAGGATTTCCCCTAGCCTATGTGAAAAGCTTGTATTGTGATGTAAAAAGAAAACATAGCTATAGAAGAAGGGCTTGTAAAAGTACTTTGTTCTTTGTGATGTGTGTCTCAGTCTTCCAATTGATGTTTGTTCAAAAGAGTTGTTTATTCATGATAACAATATAAAAAAAAAAAAAAATAACCCTTGTTGCTCATCACCCTCTGGATCGTAGCAATACCCTACTCCTTTCTTTATGCAATTCATGGTCTAAATGACATCAAAATTTGGAAATCATTCATCAATAGAACACATACAACATGTAGTTCATCTTTTATGAAGGTTTCGGAATTAAAGAAAGACAATTTCACATTCAATTCTAGCTAATTTCATCTTGGACCAAAACAGGGCAGACTGACCTTAGCTCAGATCTGAAGGATTTTAGCCAAACTAATCTTGCCTAAAATGTCTAAAATAATAAACGCAGACATCAATACAAACATACCAAAGTGAGATTTTGGCATTGAAATAGAACCTACAACAAACCTAAACGACCGAACAATCGCGCAACTACGGAGGTGTTTTTCGCGGGCCAAACGTCACTCAATCAAACCGTTTGACCTATCAATTCGAAGTTCCTAATGTGTATTTGCAAAGCCTAGAGGGACTCAAACTAAAATAAGCTCCTGATGTGTATTTTCAAACAAGCCGTACGACCTATCAATTCGAAGCTCCTGATGGCTGGATCGTTAATCTGCGCAAAAAAGTTGAACCGGAATTTTAATGCTAACTTAATCAGGTGTTTTGAATTATTGGCTTCACTCCCTTGAGAAAATTTGCCTTCTTGAAGGTAGTTCATGATATCATAATTCCAGGGTTGAGTATCAAGCTCTTCTTCAATCATTAGGCAATAAGCTATTCTTCGATGCTCAAGCCGTCAGTTACTTCTAACATCGATATTAAAGTCGCTAAGGCATCAGGCCTCCCGTCATGATTGCAGAATCGACATAGACTTGAAAATTTATAACTTTCACATTGATGACCAACTACAAAATAAGGATAGAAGCCTTATATTCAGAAATATTCTTGGTACGAGCTAGTAGCAACTTTGCAGCTATTGGGTAATGTTGACATTATGGGGATATTATGTGACGTCCCTGTAGCGTCACATACTAAGCGCAAGCAGAAATTACATGGATTATAATCTTACAAGACTTTAAAGGTTAGCATGTATAACATGCATCTTTTGGGATCTAAACTTTATATAACAAGGTTATCCTGCAATAGTCCTGTCAACTAAAATTAGACAATCCAAGCAGGATCATATATAACGATCATGAGAAGGTTCATTACTTTCCTGTCAAGATCATTTACGCTTACAAAAATCAACCTGGATTACTTATAAGTTTTTCCACCTACGTATTCAAAAGAAAAGATGTAAGTAGGGAAAAAGGATCGGGCATTTCTAACTCCACTATCCCACACAAGCCCACGTCCATCAAAAAACAAAAGATGTTCCTCCGGCTGCTACATGATCATGGGCGTCTAGGCACCATCCGTCCCAGCTCAAGGTCCTCCAGCACCAAAGGGAAGACGGCCAAATATCTCCCCTTCGTGGTTTATGAACTACGCGACAAACCTCATCAGAATCATCTCAGCTCTACCATCGTCTATCCACAGTGTTGCCTCATACTTCGAGAAGGTCATCTCGACATCAGGATCAAACACATCCCTAAAGGAAACCTCGAGGCATGCTACCACCCCGTAACGAGCTATCGAAGGCACATCAATACTAACATTCAGAAAAAAGAAAAAGAAAAAGGAATGAGCAATGCCTAGTAAAGAAATAATAAGACTCTAACCTAGACAATTCACAGCTGTCAAAGAAGACAAGAGAAACATGACCAAACAGCTTAAGATAGTACTGCAGAATTGTCACAGGGATAGTTAATTGAATACTGGTTATCACGGGAATGATCACACCTTATTACAATGTCAAATGCATATGTATGCCTCATGCTCTAAATTTATGCAAGATATAATGCAACAACAACGAATGAACTCAATCACCAAGTGGAATTTATGATTTAGTATGAATATCAAATCCACCCTCGATCAGTTTACCCACTGGAATTACGTCAACCAGATCGAGTCACTTCTGAAATCCCACATCCGAACTTTCACAATATTGCTATTATGGGCATCTTAGTTTCACACAATCGAGGCATCCAAAGATCACTCAGCATGGGCCATCTCACTCCGCGGCATCTCAGTATCCCACAACCGAGGCATCCTTGATCACCTACAAGGGCATCTCATTCCGAGGTATCTCGACGTCTCACTCAACCGAGGCATCCAAGAACACACAGCATGGGCATCCCACTCCCCGGGGCATCACCGGAATCTCAGTACCGACGGAAGTCTCTTACTCATTCAAGCGCACATTTCACACATCACACCTTAGATTAATGCCATCACAACATGCACAACACCTCAAGAATACACAATTCACTCAAGCACAATCAATAATCACAATACAACCACTCTCGTGTGCCAAACATCTCACACGTAGTGATTATCAAGTAAAACCGTTTTCGTAGTCTCATACTATGCCTAACAAATTTGCCCCCATAATGAAGTACACATCGCATTCATTGCGCTCGCATGTCACTCTTGGTAATCATACAATGACTTCACTTGAAATCATGGAAGAGGCGTGCTCCTACTTGAGCTAACCACTATCATGAGGTCATTAGACTCCATATATGTCAAGTATAAAAGACACAAAAACTAATGCACATTCTCGGATCAAGACAGTATATGAGCAATTGTCGGCAGTTTCGAACATAGACACGTAAAGTACGTCTAATCTTATCGGAATATTTCAAAATATTAGTATGTTATAGAAGCGACATAGATTAACATTTTCCGTGAACAAACCAAAGTATATATCTTCCAGATTTAGTACCTACAGAAGAAAGATTGTTTCACTACCCGAACCTTGACCGTTTGTTCTTAAATTTTGATATGTTATTCCTAAGGATGTGTCCTACAACTTTCATACGGGGCTTGAGGTCCAATTCTATCTAGAAAATTACAGAAAGTTTCTAGAATCACCTAAGGTTTTGTTGTCTTCTAAGGTACAGCTTACTAGTTCAAAGAAAACACTCTTGCCAACACATCTTCGCATCAGTTTTTTTTTTGCTATAACTAGATGGCAAGCCTAATCTAGTCAATGTTCTCTCAAGTAGACTTGTTCTTTTCCTTATCTAGACCATTAAAATTAAAGGCGACATAAAACAAAAGATTTTTCTTTCTCTATTCCTCTAGAACGGAAAGTTTTGCTCCATTTTCTTCATCTTTAGCTCAACCAAACCGTTAGTTTCTCAACAAATCCCTCTTGTAGTATCTCGACACTCCTCCACAGCATCTAAGGGTAATCACAGTAGGTCTTCACTTACATAGAACCTTCCACAGCTCAGTTCAAAGCAAATACTCGTACCTCGACTCATCTACCACAACATGCTTCACTTTTCCTCACGCAGCAGTCACCTCTCCACCTTGCTCAATTAACACAGCTTACTCACACTGCATTTCCTAAACATGCAAGGCTCTAACATAACATGCACGGACTCACAGGTTCAACCTAATCCTCCACCATTTGGCTAGTTCCGCAAGTTCCCTCGACAAAATCAGCAAATAACTTCTAGTTTAGCGGCTTATCTTTTCCTTACCTTTGCCTAGCTTGTTGATCACTCAAGGTCCTCCTCGTGCAAGAAGAAGAAGAATCACTGAAGTTGCTACTGGTTTTCTTCCGCTCGACTGAGACAGGGAGCGGACGAAGAAGAGAGGTTTTCGGTTAGTTTGGAGAGAGAAGAAAGGCGTGAGTTATGAGGGAGATAGAGCTATAGGCTAATCGCTAGGGTAGCTTAATCGTTAGCAAAATCTATTGATGGTGTCTTTTCCCTTAGCTGTTTCGGTTTTTGGGAAGAAAAACCGTGGGAGAAGAAGAGAGAAGGGAGAAGAGAGGAGGGGGTCATGGCGTTCATGCATGATTCCTTCTGACATTTGGCATTCGATATCAATTAGTCTCTAACCTATGTCGTTCATCGGTTTATTAGTTCCACTAAATTTCAATTGAATCCTCATAACTATTATCTATCAACCTAATCGGAAATGAAATTACTACGGCCTACAAATACCCATCTCTAGCCCACCAGGCTCATTCTACGACAACTTGGCCGACTAAACTTAATTTACCATTCTAATAAATACGATTCTTGGCCCGCTCCAACCCATGCCCTAATCCATAACCTATCCTTCGGCCAATCGAGCCCAACTTCTTAAGTCAACACATTCTTGATGGTCCACCAGGTTTGTGAAGCATTTTTTGGACCGCCGACACTGACTCATGAGCCTTTGTACATTATTGTTACAAAGTCGAGTACTCTTTTGAAAATAGCCAAGTTTAGAAAAATCTTCGCATTTTTATGTATCGACATAGATGTCCATCAGGTTTATGTAAATAAAAGTGTTCGGTTTTAACTTATCACATGTCTAGTCGGTGTGCATCATTTTGAATTCAGGAAGGGGAATAGTTGAATGTGCTTTCGGTATATGAACTGCGCAGGGTGTGGCATCCTACAACTCCATGGCAACTTCTAGTTGCCTTACAACCTATGGAAGGGCAATGGACGTATCAATGACCTATGCTGTGGTCTTTAGACTAGAGAAGTGTAATAGATTTCTGGCCAAGCACCTAATTGGAGAATATATCGTTGGAAACATGTTCCATGCCCATGTGAGATCAAGATTTATTTTATGAGGAAATTATATTTTGGCCATGAATTTTATAAGTTGGACTTTATTAATCTATCTTACCAAGTATTACAACCATTTAATTTTTGCAATTTCGTACTTTGATTTAATAGGGGTTAAACTGGTTTGTAAAATATCAATCTTGGGTTAATTAAGCATTGGTCTTAGGCCCAAGAGTGTTGGGCCTCAGATGGACCAAAATGGCTGGCCCATAGGCCCATGAAGGGCCGTTGGTCGCATGAACGAGAGTGGGGGGGGGGAGGGGGGGAGTTCGGTTTGCATCCTCCCCCCTTTGTCCCATGAAGGTGACTGGATTAAGCGAGAAAGAGAGGGAGAGAGAGAGAAGGGAGAGTCCGAGAGAGAGAGGAGAGAAAGAGAGGAACAAGAGAGAAAGGGAAGAAGGAAGGAGAAGGGGCCGTTCATCACCGTCTGCCGCTGCCGTGTCTCGCCATTGTGCTCGCTGTTTGCTTGGTTTGAAGGCAAGTGGGATCCCTTGATCTACTCATGTATGCTGTGCTTAGTGTGTGTGATTGACTGGTGATGATTTTCGGACGTATAGGAAGTGAAAAATTGAAGTTATAAGAAAAACAGCTTGACCTAGGATGTTCTAGTAACTTGCATGTGATATTCTAGTTGAAATTTGGCTTCGACCTCTAAATGAAAGTTGTAGAGGACTTCTTGGCATATAACCGTTCTTTGAAGAAGACTAGATCTGGAAATTTTAACACCGACCTTTGATGAATGCATGGATGATAAGGCAATCTTTTTTTTGTTAAAATTTCACTTCGGTTTCTTAACAACAGTTGTAAAGGACATCCTGAGGTTTAACATATAAAAAATTTAGAGAAAGCAAACAAGAATAGGTAGGTGAAATCATGGTCCTTCGGAGATGGTTAGATCTGGAAATTTCGGTACTAGGAACAGGAGTTTTAACCTAAGATGAATCTGACTTCGATGTCTTCATGAAGTGTCTACCTTATGGTCGTGGCTATCACATAGTCAAATTTCATAATTTTTTAAGGTCATTTGGATATTTAATCGGAAATGTATCTAAAACTTTGCAATCTGATGTGTTCGGACTTTCTAAGTTGCAATGTGTGGACTATATGTTTTTGTATGAGGTTCATTTGGAAAAGTGTTCTGTATGAAATATCTCTCTTTATGTCTTGCCTACAATCCAAAAACATTTCAAAAGCTGTGCAAGTTGAACGGTTGGAATAGTAGTGCTGCAATGCATGGTCTATATTGAATTATATGGGGATCTTTTGGTGTAGTGTTGTTAATGAAATATCTGCCTATATGTCTTGACTATCACATGTTCGAATTTCATCATTTTTTAAGGTCATTCGGGTATTTAATTAAAAAAATTCTAAAACTGTGCAAGTTGAATTGTGCGAATTTCAAAAGTTGTAATGCATGGACTATTATGTTTTGTCTGAAATTCTGGTGGTGTTGTGTTCTTCATGAAATAATTGCCTCTAGAGCTTGTCTTTGATGTATTAAACTTTTAGAAATTATTAGAGCCAATCACTAAATTTTAAGAAGTGTAAATTAAAAAGAATGTATACTGTTTCTAAAATAATAGCAATAATCCATGAGTTTGCCCCATGAATTATGTTGTTTCTAAGTAATTGATCTTGCTGCACATGTGATGATATAGGGCATTACATATAAAATTAAAAGCTGAAATTGACCTTGTTGCCATCACATCATGTGCCATGTTGACATTGAGACATAATTGTGAACATGAATTGTGATAAATGAGCATACCATCAGAGGTGTGAGCCGACGATGCCCTGGGAGTGTCGAGATGCCTGAAGTGAGTGCCGGATGCCCGGAGGTGTGTGCTGGATGTCCACGGGAGTTTCGAGATGCCCGAAGGTATGTGCCGGATGCCCGGAGATGTGTGCCGGAGGTTCCTCGCGATGCCAAGTTGGGTGCGAGCGATAAAATGTGGGATGCAATTACTAGTCCTGGGAAAGAAAAATGCGGTGATCCAATTGAAAAATAAAAGCTGAAATTGAATCATGCATAGTGTGGTGACATGTATGTGTCATGGTCCGTGAATCCTCACTGAATAGGGATAACGTTCCTGGATCGATCGGTGAATTCGAAGAAGAGGTCTACTATCACGTTTTCAACAAGAAAAGAACCTCCATTGGTTTGCTGGGGTCAAGATGCTGATTAGGCTAATACGGTGCTGCCAAAAGATGCGGTTGGCGAAGAATGCCACACTTGCCGAAAGGCGCAGGTGACCAAGAATGGCCGAGCAGCTGAGATCAAAAGAGGCTACCGATGGAGCAAACCTGTTTTGTTGGGCGAGCGTGACCGTTCGATGTGAATTCCCAAAAGTGGCACATCAGTGGTTAATTTACGCAAGGAAGCAACAGAGCATATCGCAACGAGGGCGTTGCGAATTGAGTGGGGGAGAATGTCACGGATCGTGAATCCTCCCGTACTCGTGACCCTTGTGAGGGGCGCTTGGGGTTATCGGGTGAATAGTGTGAGGCAGAAGGGTAGAACACAACTGGTCCGTGGGAGTAGCGTCAGGACGGTTGGTGATAGGAGTTCTAGGATAGAAGGATTACATTACTTAGGAGCTCTGAAGACGGGGTAGGCCTCCCGTGCACAAACTGGTCGGGAGCTGATGCCGCTCTCCTGACGAGGCCATGGCAGGCCGAAACCAGCTGTCGTACCTAAATGGATCTGCTGTCTTACTTGATGGACCAGACGCCTAAGCGAAGCTGGACGTGGTAAGATCTCGCACGAAGGAGCATTCACCGTATCGATCGTGGAACAGCTAAAGAAGAAAGGTTGGCCTGGCGAATTCCGCTCGCCAGGCGCCCACGGGTCGTTCCGGGGCCAAGGAAACTCTAGGCCCGTGACATATGCATGGCTGTATGATGAAATTTGTATAAGTGCATGATGGTATATGCACATGGCATGGTGACTTATATACATGGCTGTTTTGATGTAATGTGCACTGCTGAAAGGTGAGATATGTTTAACATGTATGAACTATATGTACTCTACTATGATGTCATGATTGTTCTGTTTAATGCATTGAGTAGTTTCATGGATCTTTTACCTGCTGAGTGGTTGTACTCACCTCTTTGGGGGCTAACATTTCAAATTAGAAAGATGGCTCTCCCTTCGGTCACGCGCGGTACCTTTTACGACCTTCCATCCCTGGTTTGGTGTTCATACGGGTTTGTGTGCTGGTGATGTATGACGTGTGCCTGGCTGGGGGGCTCGGTCATCCAGGAGTTCTTGTCCGTCCACGTCCGTCGTGACGGAGCGATGCTGGGGTCATCCGCGACCGCTCGATGCACCAGGGTGGCTGTGATGGCCCGCGTTAGCAGAGGGAGCTAACCTTTTTTGAAGATACTCGACACCTGTAGATGGAGGGTTATACGCGATTGATATAGGGGGTCGAGATCTCTCTTTTGAGTTGTAGCCAAGTTTATTGTAAAGCCTTGGCTTTTTTGTTGTACCGACCCGAGATGTCCATCATAAAAATGTAAATAAAAGTGGCTCGGCTTTATGTTTTCCTTCGACGTGTAGTTGGTGTGCATTGTATCATCGTTACGAGAGTAAAGAGATGGTGAGACTCGTCTTTATTTTTGCCATGAGCAGCGTTAAATTCTTTTAAAAAAAAATGTGCCTATGAACTATGATTCTGCTTTAACCCCCCCCCCCCCCTTAAATCAAAGATATGTAATTGATATTCAATGGGTAGAGCGATAGGTATCTATGGCGACCTTAGTTGTTTTGGGGGTGCCACATAGGGACCAATCTAAAAGATATAAACCCCCAGGACTTATAGACCTATTCTAATGCTTGGTATAAGAGTAATTTTTTATCAAGTCAAGTTGAAAGGCAAGTGAACTGTGGCGACCCTAGAGGTGGCAAATGGGTGGGTCGGGTCGAAAATGGGTCGACCCATATTCGACCCATTTAACCCGTTTTGACCCATATTTTTGTAATGTAAATATAATGACCCATACCCGACCCGACCCATATCCGACTCATACCCGACCCGACCCATATTGCTAAAACCTACTAATATTCTAAAAAAAAACCCGCACTCACTTTAAGTTATATGCTAATTGGATAAAAACCTCAAATTAAATTAAAAAATAGTAATTAAAATAAAATTTGTTAAAAAAACCTATAAATTGAAATATTTATGAAGAATTAGACTATGCACATGCTTCTTTTATTTAAAGTGAGCATACTATTGAGGTCAAATTATTTACTCATAAATGAGTTCATCTTGATTAATATACCTGTTCCAGTAAGGAATTCATCAAACAAAACTTTAATATTGAGATGGCATTGCATAATGCCATGTTGCAGCTACACAAAAACATATTTTTGGGACAAGGGAGAAGGCTAAGCAAAACAAGTGTCATTGTACACAACAAACGCATTTTAAAACATTGGATATAGTAGGCTGTGCGCAGCTCCTTGGCAACACCAGTAGGTGTTGCCAACCCAAGGGCACAGGGGCAAGAACCTACAATATTGCAAGAACAAGACAAAAACCATTTTAATATGCTAGTCTGAATCTGGAGACAAAAGAGATAATTTAAAAGAAAGTACCTAATGCAAATAGTCTTGGAAGTCGACAATGAGAGACTCGTCCTCAAGATCTTCCTCAGGCGGAACTCCAAATAACCAATCTCTGGTGCATAGCTCAGCCTCCACATTTTCAGGCGAAAGGGAAGTACGATATTTATTTAGGATGCGTCCTCCAATGCTAAAGGCTGACTCTAAGGCAACAGTAGTGATAGGAATACTCAATATGTCACGTGCCATGAGAGATAACTCGGGATATCGATGTGAATTAGCTTTCCAATAATCAAGGACATTGAGATCAGGGAATTTTTTTCTATCAACCCTGGGCTCCTCTAAATACAAATCCATTTGTGATTTAGTAGATTGTGAGCCAAAGTGTTCACTCTCAAATGCATCATACTCATCAAGATTGTCCCCAATGTTTTCGACAATGTCCTCAACTGAAATGTTACCTCGAGTAATTGAAGATGCAAAGCGATCATCTCTCGATGTAGAGGTCACATTTTCATCAAAAAGCATATAAAGCTTTTCTCGAATGCTCCGTACAAATTCCACATGATCATCCATCTCCAACTTCGAATAGCAAAATTCTAACAGGTGTAGCTTATATCGAGGATCTAATACAGCAGCAAAAGATAAGACAACACTGTAACACTTCCAATATTTTTCAAACTTCTTTAGCATTGCCATAGCCATAAATCTAATAGCTACATCCTCATTATTCCTTGCATTTATCAAGCGAAGCTGAATCTGCCATACTCCATAGAAATATAAATTTGCCGTGGGATATCTAACTCCGGAGAAGAGAGTAGTAATATCATAAAAAGGTTGCAACAAGAATGCAATTTTCTTGGCTTTAACCCAATCCTCAGGTGATGGACATGTAAGAAAGTTAGAATCAATTAACTTCAAATGAGAAAATGCATGTTCAAAGACCAAAGCACCTTCAAGCATTAAGTACGTGGAATTCCATCTAGTTGCCACATCTTGACGTACCTTTTTACCCGTCTTCAAGCAAGATTGTGTTATACACTCAACAAATTTTGCTCTCCTCCCTTGTGTAGCTCTCACATATTTGACAGATTCTCTAATTTTTGCAATAATCCATCAATCATCTTTAGACCTTCTTGGACAATAAGATTCAGAATGTGTGCACCACAACGTACATGAAAAAACTTCCCATCACACAACAAAGAGGAACTCATAGAAGGTGTACTTTTCCAAATATCAACCATACTGTCATTGTATGATGCATTATCCAATGTGATACTAAAAATTTTCCTCTCAATGCCCCACTCTCTCAACAAAGTCAGCAATTTTTCCAATAAAATGGCGCCATTGTATGGAGGTGGCACGTAGGAGAAGCACAAAACCTTGGCATGCAATTCCCAATTCTCATCAATGTAATGGGCAATGATGGTCATATAATGATCAGTTGTCACAGAAGTCCACAAGTCAGAAGTTAAACATATTCTGCTAGAAAGTGACATTATATTTGATTTCAAATTTCTCTTCTCCTTCTCATAAACTTTCACCACATCACTTTTTGCTGTATTCCTCGATATGTGCTTCACATTGGGATTAAGATAACTAAGCAACTCTCTGGTAGCCTCATGCTCTACAAAAGAGTATGTGTAATTGTGTTTCACTATTGCTTTTGCTAGCTTGCTTCTAAACACAGTTTGATCAAACTGTTCTATGGAATCATCAACGTTAACCTCTCGATTGGGACAAGTACGTAAATGACGCAATAAATTTTTTGTCCCATGGCTAGCCATGTAAGCTGATTTGCACCATTTACACTTGGCCTTTTTCTTGCCATCCTCATCTGTGAATTTTTCGAATTCAGACCATACAGTAGAAGTGCATTTTTTCGATTGTTTAGAGCAAGTAGAGTTATCTTCCATATCCTCATGAAATAAGGGTACAACTCTACGCCTCTTAGACCCTTCTGTTGTTGAATATTCTTCTTGATCCTCGTTAGATCTTGACATGTCAACTAATTTGTTAAAGAAAACATGAATTAGAACAAGTTATTTACTCAAAGAAAAAATGACAGGTTATATTTTTATTTAACACTAAAAGAAAACATCTCCAACTTTCATTCTCCTTTAAGAGTAGAGTACAAAAGAGAAAACATGCAGAAGACCCAAAAATTATTAGAAAAGAATTTTGGGAAGAATACTGAAATTCTAATGTTCAATAATTCAAACAAAATCTAACCAAAATGAAGGTAAATTCCTACACCATAGGTAGGATATTACAGAAAATGTCAGTACCTGAGGTGCATATACACAACCAAGGGCACCAACTATAATTCCTCCTAAGACAGAGCCGCCAACAAAGATGCTTGCACTGCTCGGCCTTCCACCATCTCTGCATAAGAGAACAAGCAAAAGACTTGCATCAGATACATTCAATCACAACTAGGACTATAGCCATTATGTCACAATTTGATAGAATTATTGGAATTTTAGGAAATGAGTTTCGTATTATGAACAGAAATTTCTTGTTGTTGGCTGACCTATCTAACATGTCAAGCATAAAATGAAATAATTTATTATTGAAATAAATATCATTGGTATTTTTAGAATTGTGGAATGCGTTTGCCTCCACTGCATGAATCTTCCAGATCCATCCTTGCCCAAATATATTTAGAAAAACATTTTCCACGCTGATCAGATAAACAAGTTTAGAGTGACTAAACTATGTCTGCACATCAATGGAAGGAAGCCAGGAATGGAGAAACAGGACAAGGAAATACTGCATAAAAATATGTCCCGGCTCTCTCTTTCTCTCCTCCCTCGGCCCCTTTCCCCTCAACTTTTTCCTTTCCCTCTGTCACCCACAACATTTTACAGATTTGCCAGATCTTGACAAGTATTCAATGTGTCTCTGTTTTGAATACTCATTTCTGTAACATAATAGAAGAAAAACTGATTGCTGATTAAGCTTCCAGTTAGTAATTGCATCCAAATTCCAGCACCTCAACATCAGATGACAACTAAGTTGCAATACTTGGCATTACCTATACTCGGCACTGACAGTGAGTTGCCTTGATGAGCGGAGCTGCAGCATTCCAGTTTGATTTGTAGCGAACAACAAGTTTGTACGCCATACACTTCCCAGGCATCGGACTGATGGCATGAGCGGACAACCTGGCAATATGTTCCGGAATAAACAGCATATAGAGCGTGCGACTATCCGCCCAATTCACCAATTTCACTTCCCATGCCCATAAGAACCCAACCAACCCCAAGTTTCCCTCTTTATCCAAGCAATTCGCAGAAAAGAACATGCTGATCCAAAATAGCAGAACCGCAAACGAAAAGGGAGGAAAAAAAAAGGGGTTACCGATTGGTAGGCGGATTCGGGAGGGTGAGATCCGACGATCTTGCTCTTGACGCCTTGGAGGCCAAACCGCAGGGCGTCGGCCTGGACACCTCCGATTTCGTGGGCGAGCCGCGAAGGCGAGCGACGGAGGTGGGTGATGAAGCTCGTCGACCTTCGAGGGAGCGGCGGAGGCGAGCCTCAGAGGCGACTCGGAGGCTAGCCACGGAGGCGAGCCGAGGAGATGGGTGACGGAGCTCGTCGACCTTCGAGGGAGCGGCGGAGGCGAGCCTCAGAGCCAGAGGCGGGCGGCAGAGGCGACTCGGAGATGGGTCAAAATGGGTCACCGATGATTGCCGAAGTCACTGGCGTTCGCCGTTCACGAAGAGGAGAAGACGCTGAAGAGTCGAAGTCGCTGAAATGAAGAGTCGAAGTAGGTTCCCTAAAAATCGCGACTCACTTTACGAAAATGGGTGGCCAGGTTTATATTTTGAGACAAAAGAAAAGGATTGAAGAAATTCTACCCATTTTGCATGTCTCGAATTAAGCTTGCGTTTGCCGCTAATAAACTTGAGCGCCTCATGATCAGAATGAAGGACAAATTGCTTTGGCCTCAAATAATGACTCCAATGATCAAGAGCTCGAATAATGGCATAGAACTCTTTGTCATAAGTTGAATAATTCCTCTTGGAATCGGTTAACTTCTCGCTGAAATATACCAATGGTTTTTGTGCTTGGACAAGAACAGCGCCAATACCAACTCCGCTTGCATCACACTCAACTTCAAATACTTTATCAAAATCAGGAAGTGCAAGAATGGGGGACTCACAAAGTTTCTGCTTGATTACCTCAAAGGCGTGATGAGCAGCCTTTGTCCATTCAAAAGCACCCTTCTTCATGCATTCAGTTATTGGAGCCATGACGGTACTAAAGTTTTTGACAAAACGTCGATAGAAAGAAACAAGGCCATGAAAACTTCTTACATCGGAAATGGACTTCGGAACCGGCCAAGTCTTCATAGCCTCCACCTTGGCTTGATCAACAGATATTCCATCTTTGGAAACCACATAACCAAGAAACACAATGCTTGGAGAGAAGAACTCACATTTCTCCATTTTAGCATATAGTTTTCGTTCTCTCAAGACATCAAAGACCTGTTTTAAATGAGAGATATGCTCCTCCTCGTTCCTACTATAAACAAGAATATCGTCGAAATAAACAACGACAAATTGACCAATAAAGGAACGAAGAACCTCGTTCATAAGTCTCATGAAGGTACTCGGAGCATTAGATAATCCGAATGGCATAACCAACCACTCATAAAGGCCTCCCTTGGTCTTGAAAGCCGTCTTCCATTCATCACCTTCTCGCATTCTGATTTGATGATAACCACTCCGCAAATCTATCTTTGAAAACACGGAAGAACCATATAATTCATCAAGCATATCATCAAGTCTAGGTATAGGGTACCTATATTTAATGGTGATGTTGTTGATGGTCCGGCTATGAACACACATTCGGTATGTACCATCCTTCTTAGGTACAAGTAGAGCCGGAACAGAACATGGACTCATGCTTTCTCGAACATATCCTTTGATGATAAGTTCATCGACTTGTCTTTGCAACTCCTTAGTTTCCTCTGGATTGCATCGATAAGCTGGCTTGTTTGGTAGTGGAGCACCGGGGCTCAAATCGATTTGATGCTCAATACCTCTTATGGGAGGTAATCGAGGGGGCAAATCATCCGGGAACACATCTGCAAATTCTTTCAACAAGCAATGCATATTTGGATGTATGGGTCGCTCAATCACACTCTTTTTCTCGACCACAAGCAAAGCAAATACATTCTTTTGTTTGCTAATGGCTCTCTCAACCCGTGTCTCACTCAAGAACAAATTTTCCTTACAAGTGTTTCCCTCCCCAGGTTGATTATTATGTATTGAAGAAGGATTCAAGGGTAAAAGAGTGATGTATTTATGTTCCTTATGAAAAGAGTATGTGTTTTTCCGACCATCATGCGTAGCATTTATATCAAATTGCCACGGTCTACCCAATAACAAATGGCATGCCTCCATAGGAATCACATCACAAACAACCTGATCTCGATAGTTCTTCCCAATTGAAAATGATATAAGAACTCGTTTGGTTACCTTGAGTTCATTCCCTTGATTGAGCCATTGGAGCTTGTATGGTTGATGATGTTTCATTGTTGGAAGCTTTAGCTTGTCGACAAGAGTTGTCAAAGCAACATTGGTGCAGCTCCCACCATCGATGATCACCGAACACACCTTTCCGTTAATAGTGCAACGGGTGTGAAATATATTCTCCCTTTGCTCTTTATCAGGAGAAACTTCAACATGCAATGCTCTTCGGATGATCAACAGCTCGCCATCATCGGCTTTCTCCAAAACTTCTTCTTCCCGATCAGATTCAGAAATATTTTGGTCTTGATTGCCCTCAGCCTCTTGAAGCGATGAATTGATCTCCTCAATTTCTTGAAGAGTCATAACTCTCCGATTTGGACAATTTGCCTGTAAATGCCCAAAACCATGGCACTTAAAGCATTTCCTTGCCTCGCCATCAAACTTCTTTTGGACTTCTTTGGAAGGCTCTACAATTTTTCCCTTGCTTTTGTCTTTTGTCGACGTACTCTCGCCTTTGCTTGACGAAGCACCCTTAAAATAGGATGTCGCCTTTGTTGAGGTTCTGAAGGAAAACCTCTTGCTCTTCAATTGTTTTTCGACTTTTATGGCTAACTCGCATACGTCTTCAAAGGACCAATAAGGTTGAAGTTCAACCATATCAGCAATTTCTCGATTCATGCCGCCAAGGAAACGAGCGATAGTTTGCTCAAGAACTTCTGGAACTTCACTCCTCATTTTGAGTTGTTCAAACTCACGAATGTATTCTTCAACACTCATCCCTTGTTGTCTTAGGGAATTCAATTTGAGGAATAGATCTTGCTTATAGTTGTCGGGCAAGAACCTCTTCTTCATCAACTTCTTGAGTTTTTCCCAAGACTTCATTCGGCCTTTTCCTTCCCTTGCTCGTTGATGCTTTAGATTCTCCCACCATAGAGAAGCATATTTTGTCAGCTTTAGGATAGCAACCTTACATTTCTTCTCATCCGAATAGGACTTGAAGTCAAAAATTCGTTCGGTTTTGTGTAGCCAATCCACAAAGTCGTCCGGATTGAGATTTCCGTCAAACTCAGGGACCTCCACTTTAATGTCTCTTTCATCCTCCTTATGCCTCCCTCTTCGAATTTGAGATTCAGAATCGTCATGTCGTTGCCGTTCATTGGGACGTCTTCCTAGCCGTCCTTGTCTCGCCGGATTCTCTAGAAGATTGAGGACTCGCTCCATTTGTTGCTGAAGATTTTCGATTGCGCGATCTCGCCTTTCATTGTGCGCTTGCTCCAAAGTCAAGCCTCTTGGAACTTGATCATCCATAAGGAATTTGTAATAGAAGAAACAAAGGAATCACTCAAATGAGTTGAACCTTGAGCTCTGATACCAATTTTGATGCGTGATGGGGTGAGTGATTCCGGAAATGAAATTTTTCAGAAGGGATTTTTGTGGTTAAGTGTATGGAGTAGTGTATATGGTAAAGAAACAAAAAGGAATAAGCAAAGATAGAACGATCTCCTTCCAAGATATAAAGGCCACGCCACCAACCGAGGATGAGGATCGAGATCTACGAAGTTCACCACCAAGGCCTAAAGCTTCCACCAGCCAAGGATAAAGGACTTCGGGATAGGAGAAGCTCATCACCAAGGCCTAAAGATTCCACCAGCCAAGGATAAAGGGCTTCTTGGCTCACCACCAAGGAGTGATCTACGCTCCAAGGATAAAGAAACCGAAAGGAGTTATCTACTCTCTGAAGGAGTTCACTCAAGCAGAGGAAAGCTCACCATTTCATTCATAAAATTCGTATCTCCCATACATTGGACAGTTTTCCCCTGTTTATAGGAAGATTTTAGCATTAGGAAATATTAAAAACAGACTTTAATGACCTAGGAATTTAAACCTTCGACTCTTGAACTGCATAACAATAAATACACCTAGGAACTTATGAAATGCAATTAGTAGTACGGGAACTTGCATTCGTTGAACTTTTAGCTTTTCGTATTCTTGAACCGTTGGCCTTCCGCATTCTTCAACCGCATTCGTAAACCTTTAGCCTTCCCAAAATTCGAGCTCATCCCTTGACCAAAAAGAAATTCTCGTTGGATGCTCCCGCATCACTTTTCTAGCAACCTAAGCTCCCAATCAAGAATAGGATGAGCTGAGGAAGGTTTCAATTCGCACTGCCGCTCAAACGGCCGTTGGTGAGGGGCCGCACCAGAAGTGACAGCAGCATGAGGGATGGCGGTTCGAGAGGGAAACACATAGAGGAGAGAGGGAGAGAGAGAGAGAGAGAGTCAAATATAGAATGAGCCCCCTAAAATTGGAGGGAAAATTGACTTATATACCATCCCCAAATCAACCAATCTCGACTGTTGGTTCGATCAAACAATCGAAATTTTAATCCAATGCTCAAAATTTGATTTCAAAGGCACAAATATGACTAACAGGTTTGATTTACGAAAATTTGAGCCAAAATTGAGAATTCCATTAAAATGTCCAATTATGGGTCAAATCGAAATTTGATGCAATTCGAAAGCCAATCTGCAAACATCTAGTAAATTGAAGGTGCATATGCGAAACTTGGAATCGGTTGTTGGAGGTCTAGAGCTAGCCGACAAGTGGCTAAACTGGCCATGACTATCGACAGCAATCAAACCGATCAAACGATTTGGCCTGTTTTTTATCGGTTTCGTCTAGCTCTAACTATTTCACTCGTTGAAGACCCTTTGTGGATTCAAATTTTTTGCAATTTTGAAAAAAAAATTATCAGATTTGAAAAGAAATTGCTCGATTGTGATTCAATTAGGTCAATCAAACTTTTATAAATGCAATTTAGGGGACTTTTATTTACTTAAGTGAGTGATTATCATTAAAAGCAACGGGTTAAAACCATCAGTGCTTTGGATTGAGTGGAAAGGGCTAAATGAACGAATTGGCAGTTCAATGGGCAAAATTACAAATCGATCGAAATTGAATTCAATTAGCACTACAATTGCCTTATCTAATTAACCACCCATATGTAAGATCACTTAATATGTATTTTTGACCTCGAATTGAAGTGCTTGAGCTTATCTCAAAAATGAATCTAAGTCTAATATCAAATTTATGAAATTAAACCTTAACCTTAAATGGGTCGACTTGAATTTTGCTAATTGAAGCTTAATTGCTGCATTTTCTTATCCTTGTAGGAGTAAAGTTCTTCAAATTGAGAAGATCATATGTGAATCTCCCAAAATTGATTTCGGATTTGGACTTATCTTATGAAAATGAGTGAAGAATAATCATCGATTTTAATCCCCTAATTGTGGATCAGAACAACAAATTGTATTTTGACTTGGCAATTTGCCTAATTGAAGGCATGAGCGGATTTAAAATAATCCCTTAACCAAATATCAAATAGGGAAGTACACCTATTATGACTACAATGAAAGTAATTTGATCTTTCGCCGATTTAAAACCTAAAATCGGAAAATATGCTTTTTACATGATTTTTGCGGAGTTTTCAACACAAAAGTCAAATTGACTTTAAAAGAAATGTGGTTGTGAATTTTATTTTATTTTTCAATCTTTTTGTCAAATATTTCACCAAATATCAACCATTTAGTTGACTTTTGATTTCCTAGTCAAATTTTTGAATTTTTAAGAAATTAATTTAACAAAAGTGAAATTAAAACTAGATGGCATCTTTTAGGTAAAAAGTGAATTTTTGATCCGGGGTTGACTTTTAGTCAAAAAGTTGACCAAAAAGTCAATTTCAAAGTCAACCGTTTAACTTTTTGGGTTTTCCTTAAAAATGACTTGCAAAAATGCTTTTAGACAATAGTTCAAGAGAAAAAGAAAAAAGAAAAACGATACTTTTTTTGTGGAGAAATAAACTCTATCACGATTAAAAATCCAAGTCTCAATTTTTTTACCATTCATAACACATCGACTAAAAATCAAGTATCAATAGAGTCCCCGCGAAACAAAGTCAAGAGGTGACTATGGGGATGCATGACAAAATTTCTGTTCCAAAAATAGTTTATGGAATAGAAATATATTTTTCTATTTCTATTTCTAGAAGAGTTTCTAAGCAAAAATAACCGTTTGATAACGACCCAAAATTTCTACTCTAAAAATAGAAATTCGTTAAATAACGACACAAAATTTCTTCATTCGGCGGCGGCGACGACCAGCGACCTTTAATATAAAAAATAACAATAAAAATGATTTATTAACAAAAATAAATAAATAAATAAATAGATAAAATAAAATAAATCATAAAAAATAAAATAAGAATATCATTTTATTTTAAAATTAAAATATCATTAAAAATAAATTTATTTTATTTTACGAATAAATTTATTTTAAAATGAATAAAAAAATAAAAATAAATTTATTTGGCAAAATACTCAAGACGAATAAAAATAAATTTATTTTAATTTATCATAAATAAATGTATTTTTAATAAATTTAAGAAATCTATTTTTAGTAAACTAAAAATAAAATGATAAATCAAAATAATTTATTTATTTTTAATCTATTTCCCTATTCTCTCTTAAAGCTTTCTAAAGCTCGGAAATCAAAATAATTTATTTATTTTTAATCTATTTTAATAATTTTTATTTTATTTTTAAATGAATAAAATGAATATTTTTATTTTATTTTTAGTAAAATGATATTTAATTAAATTTATTTTTAATAAATAAATTTATTTCGATTAAATTTATTTATTAAAAATAAAAACGATATTTATAATAGAAATAAAAAAATAAAAATGAATAAATGATATTTTTAACATAATTTTTATTTTTATTTATTCATTTTTAAGGATTTTTTAAATTTATTCGTAAAAAAAAAATAAATATCATTTTATTTATTCGAATAAATTTTATTGTATGATATTTATATGGCGGCGAGGGCTGACGGGCGATCGACGACTAATGGACGGTGGTTGGCGACAATGGATGAAGAACCGGTTGACGAACGATGAGAAAATTTTTTATTTCTGATTTCTGTTCCAGAAATTAGAAGTAGAAAATTTTAATTTCTGATTGCTATTCCAAACCTATTTCTGGAATAGATTTCTTTTCCAGAAATAGAAAAACGAAATAAGTTTATCAAACGGATTTCTTTTTCAGAAATTGGTTTGGAATAGAAAAGTTGTTTATGGAACATAAATTGGTGGTTGTCATGCACCCCCTAAGTATTTCTGGGTTGGGGAGGACCTATATGGATTAGAGCCTTTGGTGGAGCTTAAGGTAGGGGACCAAAGAATTAGATTTAGGACCGATGGAGTCGGATATGCCCAATAAGGTAGCATGCGATTTTAAGGTCTTCTCGGAGCCTTGGTATATGGAGCCTCTAAGGTGCTAAAAGAGGTAGTGGGGTGCAGCACTTTTTGAAGTCGCTCTCAGAGTGCTACAGGTGTTATTCTTACCCCCAAAACCACTTTTAGAAGTGTGTACGACCATATTTTTAGAATGTTTATGAAGTGGCAAGTAGTGGGTGATGAATAAGTATGTATGGAAGTTTGATGCTATGAATGTATATAAGTGTGTTTATATGCTATCCCTTTTGTCGTGAATAGTTAGGTGATTTGATTTATACTTCTACTTGCGTATAATTAAACAATAACACGAATGGATCGGCAAGGTCTCTTGAGATGTCACAATCAAATGACCAAAATGATCAAGAGTTGTCGTGCATCTGAGGGTCGGGGCATGGCATTTGCGATATTGTAAGTAGTAAACAAATTCCTATCGGGCATAATATGACGATAGTATTGTAGATCTAACACCCGTTTGTCTCCTGACTAGCCAATAGTGATGCACAAGGCAGCCTTTGCGCCACTAGTGCTCTCCTTAGCAACATTCACTAAACTGCTTGTAGTATTCTGTCTGTCATCTGTAGATGTGCCCTTCCTTGTGACATTGAAAACACTTTGCACGTCCATTGGACAACCTCTATTGCTATTAGACTCTCGATGTTGCTCTCTACTCTAGATCACTAGTTCCCACGCTACATCTTGCTCTAAATTGTCATCTTACAACTTTCTCTTTCACTTCTTAGAGAACAAAGTGTGCTTCTCCTCTTCCGAGGTAAGTGTAGTATACCCTTACAGTAGTGAATCAACAAAGTACTCCCATGACTCTATGAGAGAAGCTAACAACAACATGCCATGTTCTTCATGAGTTTATTGAAACTCATCTAGATGGGATTTAATATATATACCTTCAGTATATCTAAACTTCAACATCCCCTTTCAACATGTACTTGAGGATTTGCTCGCAACACTACCTCTACTAACACCTATCCAAAAAATTAGCCACCAAATTCTTCTTTATTTTTGGACTCATATCATAGAAAATTTTAAAGTAACAAAATTCTTATGCACAGGTTCCACATTTTTAGCAAGTGCAGAGCATACTACCAGGATCGACCAGAACATTTCTAGCGTTAAAGAATCATACCAAGTAGAAAGGAAGAAATCAAAGAGGTTTTAAGGATTCAAAGCAAACCACACAATATTGTTTTTGGAGAGGGTGCGTCCCTTGCCAGTTAACGCTTACAATCCTTGCCTTATATAGGCATATAAAGTCACACACTAGATTTTTATAGACTTCGCTCAGCCGAGAAAAGGCTAATTATTTGTGCATGCTAAGACAAACTGACTTCTACACTCATTATCCAGCTTTTTTAGCTTCTACTATAGTGCTACAGTACTATGCTATAATGCTAAACAATGCCGAATAATACATGAACAGTGTCAAACAATACATGAGCAATGTGCTACACAATACCTTGGGTCAAACTTTATGTCGCCTACACCTGGGCCTTCTGCCTTTCTTGTTTTGTCTTACATAATCCTCTACTAGGGTCTTGGTTTACTTATCATGCCTATGAGGCTCTTTAGTACTGCCGTCCAAATCATCCGAGTCTTCTCCATACTTCTGCCTTTGATATTTCCTGAGCATTCTTTCTACTTCTTGAGCTTCGAGGTTTTCGGTGTCTGAATCATCTAGAGTCTTCTCAAGGAGCTGAATTGCTTTTGTCAGCCTTTGTCTTATGGATGACCGGTAAGAACATAGAAAAGAACCCGTAGGAGCATTAGTAGAACTAGCTAGAATGTCGGGTTGGGGTAGATACCCAAGTTGGAGTGATGGACTTTTCTTGTCAAGACCTAGACTGAATGCAAGCTGTAACTCATTATAATCAAAAGGATCTTCCCCATGTCTAGTGCTACCATTCCATAGAATCTTAATAGTTTGGGGACTATATCGGACATTTATCAATAGTTCAGGGACCACATTGAGCAAATCGTAAGTTCAGGGACAAGATTGCACATTAAGTAAAAGTATAGGGACCATTTGTGACCTTTCCCCTTTTTGGAAGCAAATTCCGGAGATAATTTATAATCCCTAAGAAATGTTGAACCTGCTTATGGGAGAGACTTTCATTAGGAAATTTTTGCAATTCCTCAGCAATATGAGGCCCTGGATAAAAAGTTTAGATGCATCCTAAGAAATTCAATTTCTCTCTAGGCAATGATCTTATTTTTCTAGGATAACTTGATGCCATGCTTTCGTACCAAGTTTGCAAATTGGGATAATAATTTACAACGAGAATCCTCACCTAGGCTGTAGAGGAGGATGTCGTCAATGTATCTGATCATTTGCCAACGTTGGCTAAAATAATGAAGGAGCTATTTTGAGGCCAAAAGGGAGCACTGTCCATTGGAAATGGTGATTCGGGATACAAAATCCAGTTTTGTATATGTCTGCAAGATGAATACCCAATTGCCAAAAACAAGCTTTAGGACCGAACTTTGAATATACTCTAGCTTGAGTGAGGCTAGAGAACAAAGAATTCCAATGTGGCAAGGAAAATTTACCATCCTGCAAGAATTGATTGAAGGGCTTATAATTGATAACCAATCTCATATTTACTTTATTCTACTCTGCTTGTTTGTTGACATAAAATGCTTCACATGTCCATCGAGAGTCTAAAGGCTGGATTAATCCTCGATGAAGCATATTCGAACATTCTTTTTGCACTAAAAGCAAATGTTTTGGACTCATTTAAGAGTGACTAGCTTTAGTAGGTTGACTTCCTAATTTTTCTTAAAAGGAAAATTGATGAAGAAATTGGGATTTTTCCACAAAGGGTTGGAGCATTTTGGACAAAATCTAAATAAGAATTTGAGCTAGAATGCTCAATTGCATTCTGAAAAATCTTTGGACGCTTATAAATTCCTAGAACTGTCGCTTGAATCGTAAGAATTTGTGTAAGGATATCCCAACCAATAATGATATCTTTATCTGGAGAGGTCAAGACAAGGATTTTAGTAGTGACTAAACACTAGAGAAGGAATTGTATGATGATGGATTGGCTTTGTACTGTTGTAGCAAAGCTATCTCTAGAAGTAGAATTAAAATACCGGGTGTATGGCATCCAGTATTTTTCTAAATGTATATTTATGTCAAGAATAGACGCACTAGCTCCAATGTTGACAAGGGCAATGAGGGAAATAGGTTTATGATACTTAGATATACGTGTATTTTTGTAGGAAAATATGGCAGGATGGAAGGTGTGCGTGCACAAAGGTCTTCGATTGTGGGAGGTTTAGAGAAAGAGAATACCTCTTCCTTGGGTTCTCCTAACGAGCAATGTGTTTGTGACCATGTGTAGATAGAACACACAATGTGTTTGGTTGGTTCATCTTCTAGAGAGAAAACAGATTCAATATCATCATCTTAGAGTGATACTTCAATTCCCTTCTCTATCTTCTGGATTAAATGGGAAATTTTTCCTTTAGGCATTGGGTAAGTCTTCTCTATCTTCTTGTTGCAAATGTAACACCTATCAAATTTTCTATGCCTTCCGAAGAGCTTCGTTTAGAGCATCTGTTTTGCAAGAATCACCATTTACACCGCTTCTTGGCATGTCCTAAGGAGAATCTTTTGAACAGGTTCAATAGCTGTAACATTCTTTTGCCTTCCATAGTCATCAGTATCTGTAAGATTCGAGACCATATGGATATGATGGAACCAATTATGAACATATGTAAATTCTTCTAGTGCCGAGATTGGGGCACTGGAATTAGAGCTTTTCAAAGGTGAAAAGTCTGAGGACGGGAACATACAAAAAAATGGAAGGACAAGTGGTGGTTCTGGTTTTTGGGAACATGAAGACTGAGGTGTTTTGGGTATTTCAAGAGGAAGAAATTCTTTTTAACCCATTTGTAGATGGGTTTATAGAAGGGCGAGACAATTGGCTTTTGGGGCAAGGGTTTCTTTTTGGGTGGCGACTGAGGAGGTGGAGGAGCTTTACACGATTCAGGGATTTTTGGAGGGGGTGCGGTCAAGGTGGTCCATACAAGGCCATGAATTGACATATTCCTTCATCTTCACCAAGAGGTCCAAATATGGGGTCTCCGTCAAAGTACCTCTAAGAAAGTTTATTTTTTGATCGTTTTTTTCTTCTGGATGGGCTATCATGTTCTTGGTCATATGGAGGATTTGCGCAAAAAGAGCACTGACAATCTAAATCCCAAAAACATCGTCCTATTGGAGAATCTTTATAATAATGAATAGAACGTCCCTCTTGGTCAAAAGATTCAATGATGAATTTTGGATCCGGGTGGCCTTTGTCAATTGGAACATGGGTGGCAGAAGGTTGTATCGCAAAAATAGTTGGAAAAATAGAAGATGTACACTATTTCTTTTCCTTATTAAATTTGATAACAACCATGTCATCTTCCTTCCTAGTGAACTGAGACTTCGTGGATTCGATCGACCTAGAGTTCTAGTGGATTTTTCATCATTAGTTACCCATGTGTCTAGGAGTAACTTAACTAACTGATGTCGGGGGATGTATCTGGGAATACAGATACAAGAGGTTTGGTCATTATCCACCAGGGCATCTTCGAAACTAGGGAAGTTGAGGTCAGTGGCATGATTCTAAACTCGACAAATCATTTGGTAATGCAAGGTGGCAGCAATAGAATCTGGAGTTTGAGGTGCTCCAATAATCTGTAGCCGAACCTTAAGGGTTGAGAGAAGTCGTGAATCCAAGAGAGCAATATTAAAATTTGGAACCAGTATAACAAACATTGTTCTTTCATTGAGGGTGGTTTGGATGGTACCGATACAAGCATGCTAGTAGTCCAAGAAACGGGTGTCTAAAAGGGCCATTCGAGAAACCACGGGTAATCCCTTCTTTTCGTGAAAGGATGAAGCAAGTCTAATGGCACCAAAGTGAGGGTGCGTATAGCCTTATTGTATCAACTGGCGTGGAAAGTCAAAAGGGATTTGAAGGGTGACAAAGTGTTCCTGCTAAGTAGCTGGAATAGGATTGCTGGCCGAATTTCAAGGACTAAACATATTCTTTAACTTAGAGTATGCTTCATAAGTTGCTTAATAAAAAGGATGGGAGAGAAAGAAGATGGTTTAGCAAAAGCACAATATGGATTTAAAAGTGGTAGATGAGTCTAAGAGATTTTACTATCATCATTGATGTAAGAAACCTCATAAAAGATAGGCGATCTTAGAGACATTGGAAGTGCGGAGTTTATGATGCGGGAGCATCCAACGTAGCTCCATTGATCAACTGAGAACCATCGATGCTTATCCAAGTCAAGAAAGAAATTGGACATCTTGTGCTTTGATGGATCAGCAATTCAAGTATATGGAAACTCCATGTTGGCGATCTAGCAAATAGTTGGGGAATGTGCGTGAGAGAGCGAAAGCCTTCAACCATATTGCGCCAAGGCAAAAGAGCTTCTTGAAGCTTTTGATGATGTTTTCCTAGAGTACGCCGAAAGAGAAAGGTATCAAGAGGCCAATGATTTTGCGAGTCACCTCCTGTCTTGCACTAAGAATTTTGGCCAAGCTTTTGGTGAACACTTATTTGATAAGGAAAAATCTAGTTTTGGCCATGTGGATTATGGATTGGAATTTATCTAGATACGTCACAAAGTTTTGGTGAATTATATTTCCAATTAGGAGTTTTTAAAATTAAGGTTAGGTAAATTAATAGGATGGGGATGGGCTGGACAAATGAAAGCCCAAACCAGCCCATTGCCCCACCCCTTTCTCGACCGGCCCACGAAGCCAAGAAGGAGAGCTGCCGTCGGCCCATGGCTAGCCTCAAGCCCAGCCGAAGATGGAGGCCCATCTTGCATGAAGAAGACCATGTGTTCCCTCCTAGCTGCCATATGGTTGCCATGCGATTAGCATCATAGCAAATGATTAAGGGGAAGAAAATTAAGAGAGATGAGTGACCGGTTTTGAGAGGGGGAGAGAGAGAAAGTTGTCGAGAGAGTGAGGAGCTGACAGACTGAGGGAAACCGAGAGAGAGGAGGAGAAGGCTGTGCGAGGAACAAGTCCGCCCTCTCGTCCGTCGCTCGTAGCCGCCCGTGCGTCCGTCGTTCGCCGCCGTTGTGCTCGCCGTAGCTTGGTTTGGGGGCAAGTTATATCCCGTGAAGCTGCTCTTGCATGTTGTGTCTAGAATAAGCTATTGAATGGTGATGAATTTCGGATGTCTAGGGTGGAAGAAACAAAGTTTTGAATGTGTTGTTTTGAAGTAGTAAGCTGTTCTCGAGTAAACCGTCTGACCCAGATTGTTGTAGCTGCTTGCATGCGAAGTTTGAGTCGGATTTTGGCTTCAACTTCTGCGTGAAAGTTGTAGATAACATCTTAAAGTATAACATACTAAAATTTGAGATGAAATGATTGAGTTTTGAGGGGTAAAACCCTCATTCTACGAAAGGATTAGATCTGAAGGCTGTTTCGTCGACCTCTTGGTGATTTCAGGTGTTGCATGTGACTTTTCTTTGAGAATCTCACTTCAACTTCTTCACAAACACTGTAGAGAACATCTTGAATATTAACATACTCAAATTTGAGGTAAAATGAACAAGTATAAATGAATGAAACTCATTTTTCGGAGAGATTGAATCTCGAGATTTCGGTAACCACTTTAGTTGGAATGCATGGCCAATACTATTCTGTACAAATTTCTTTTTGAAAATTGTCCTTCATGAAACATCTTTATGTATGCCTTAACTACAACATAGTTAAATTTCATGATTTTTCAAGGTCATGTGCCTATTTAATTGACTGTGCTTTGAAAACTGTGCAATCTGTGTATTTCGAACTTGATGATGTTGGAATGCATGCCTAATACTATTCTGTACAAATTTCTTTTTGTGGCATCCCAAATATTTGAGACAAGCCTTAAGATGTATTAAGGCCCATAATTAGGTAATGATATTACCTATGGTTTATGCTTTAGATATTAACTTTTCCTTTAAAACTAAGTGTTTTACATTTGTGTTATTGAGTTTTTAAGTTAGTACTATAGGGTATTTTAATAAGAAAAATTTATTCTTGGCTATACTTCTCATAGATTTGATCCCTATAGATTAAATATTACAAGTTTTTGACCGTGTGAAATTAGAAATTGGAATCAACTAAGAGAGGAAATCTAGTGGAATTTGCAAAAAAAAAAAGTAAAAAGGTAAAAAGGTTATTTTTTGGATTGGACTTTAGGCACAAGAATAAAGAGCCTAAAGTGGGCCATTTCGACGAGGCCCATGAACCCCACTAAGGGGCCTTCGACCGAACAAGGGGGGGGAGGGACCGGTTTGTGCATGTCCTCCCCCATTTGTCCCAAACTCCCTTGCCATTTGTCCTCCATGCACCTTAATCATAGCTAATGATGGAGGGGAAGACTTTTGGGGGGAAAAAGCAACCGGTTAAGGAGTGAGAGAGGGAGGAAATTCGGACCAAAAAGCAGAGAGAGAAAGAGAGAAACCGACGAAGAGAGGAGAAGGAAGGAGCCACTTGTTGCCCGCCGTTCGTCCGATCGTCCACCCCTTCGCCGTCCGTGTGCCGTTGTTGATCTGTTCTTTTGAGGCAAGTTTGGATCCTTTGATACCCTTGCATGTGTGTTTTGGAGTGGTGTTGGATTGGGGGTGTTTAGAGTCTAAGGAACCGAAGCTAGAAGGGTTTTTTTTGAAGATGTGTTCTGTTTTTCGAGTATACCTCTTGACCCCGAACATTGTAGAGGCCTGCATGTGTGTTTTCAGTTGGATTCTTGCTTCGACTCCTTCATGAAAGTTGTAGAAAACATCCTAAACTATAACATACTCAAATTTCATGGGTTTTGATGGCATTTGCATACTAAACCGACCGTGATATGAAAACTGTGCAAGTGTGTGTTTCGGACATGAGAATCTTGATATGCATGACCTATAACTTTCTGTACAAGCTTTATTTGAAGAACTTTTTTTCATGAAACATCTTTATCTATGTGTTCACTATAACATACTCAAATTTCATGATTTTTGAAGGCCATTTGCCTAGTTAATCGATTGTGATTTGAAAACTGTGCAAACTGTGTGTTTCGGACATGAGAATCTTGACCATGCATGACCTATAACTTTCTGTACAAGCTTTATTTGAAGAAATGTTCTGCATGAAACATCTTTATCTATGTGTTAACTATAACATAATCAAATTTCATGATTTTTGAACGCCATTTTCCTATTTAATCGACTGTGATTTGAAAACCGTTCAAACTGTGTGTTCCGGACATGAGAATCTTGACATGCATGACCTATAACTTCCTGTGAAAATTTCTTTTAGGGAAATGTCTTTCGTGTGATATCTTTATCTATGTATTAACTACAACATAGTTAAATTTCATGATTTTTGAAGGTCATTTGCCTATTTAATTGACTGTGATATGAAAACTGTGCAAGCTGTACATTTTCGAAATTTATGATATTGGAATGTATGGCCACTTCTATGCTGTGATATGTGGTCCGTATGTATTGTTATGTGAATTATGAGACTTTGGAATTTTTTTATATAATGGTGTAATGGCTTTCATGCATTTCATATGTCATTCAAGAAAATGATAAATTTTCCATGATTTCAAAGGAAGATTTTATTTAATCAAAGGAAAATTTCTTTAATGCATACTACATGATTTCAAAGGAACTATTTTGAATCAATTGCATTGGAAATTTCAAATGTGGAATTAGAAAAGAAAAGTAGGAGAATATGAATGACCATTAGAGGTGCGAGCTATTTTGCATACTACATGATTTCAAATGCCCGGAGGTGTGTGCCGGAGGTTCCTCGCGATGCCAGGTTGGGTGCAAGCGATAAATTTTGGGATGCAAACATTGGTCCCTGAGAAGAAAAATTGATGAGAGATCCTTGTGAAAGATAAGAATTGAAAATGAATCATGTGCATGGATGTATGTGCACCTATGGTATGATGGCACATGATAATGATGAATGCATGAATACATGATGAGGATGATGACTATATGATGATGCGTGTATGTGAGATATGATGACATGTGCATGATATCAAGGTAAGTTATGTATGTATACTTAAATGACATGCTGTGGATCTCATGGTGGTGTATGCTTGATAGCATGGATGGTGAGTGCATGGATGTGTGTGCACCTATGGTATCATGGCACATGTGATATCATAATGATGAATGCATGAATGCATGATGAGGATGATGACTATATGATGATACGTGTATGTGAGATATGATGACATGTGCATGATATCAAGGTAAATTAAGTATGTATACTTAAATGACATGTTATGCTATGAGATGTTTTGATTGGTCATTGGACCTTTACTTGTTGAGTGGCTGTACTCACCCCTTCGGGGACCAACATTTCAAATTAGAGAAAGATGCCTCTCCCTCCTGTTTCACGGGGCACGTTTTATGGCATTCCATCTGACGTGGAGGTGGAATGTATGGAGCACATCTGCGTCACTATCCCTGGACTGGTGTCCTGAGGGTACGGGTGCTGGTCATGTACGACGTGGGCCTGGCTGGGGGCCCCGTCATCCAGGAGTTTTTGTCCGTCCACGTTCGGCGTGACGGGCAAATGGCTGGGTGTGTTGGCCCGTGAGCGAGAGAGAGAGGGACAACACTTTTTGGTGATAGAGCCGACACTTAGATGGAAGGTCTTTCATGTTATTTTTAGGAGGTCGACGATCTCATTAGAGATATAACCGAGTATAGTGAAAAGTCTCGGTTTTCCCTTTTTGGATATACCGACCAAAAGATGTCCATCTTAAAATGTAAATAAAAGTGGTTCGGCCTTATGTTTTTCTTTCACTGTGTAGTTGGTGTGCATTGCGCTATCGCTAAGGAAGTGGAGAGATGGTGAGGCTCGCCTCTAATTTCCGCTGTGAGCTGCGCTAATCCCTAAGTTGTTTAAAATATATATATATATGCCGATAAACCTCGACCCTTATTTACGACTCCCTTTTTTTACTAACATCAAAGATTTTGTAATTGCTTTAAATGTAAACACTTAGTATCTGTGGCGACCCTATCGGGTTTGGGGGTGCCACACTTTTGGAAAAATGTCCTTCATGAAACATCTTTATCTATGTCTTAACTACAACATAGTTAAATTTCATCATTTTTCAAGGTCATTTGCCTATTTAATCGATTGTGATTTGAAAACTGTGCAATCTGTGTATTTCGGACTTGATGATGTTGGAATGCAGCCCTCACGACCACTGTCGCTGACGTCTGGTGAGTAGTTGGAGAAAGGAGGAGCAGAAGGGAAAAAAACAAAAAGCAAAAAAAATGTAAAAATATTAAAATATTATTAAAAGTTTTCGACGTTAACGCTGATGAGGCCGCGTTAGCCGGCCAGCGTCTAGTCAACAAAATTGGCCAAAATGGCTAAATTGGCACAACGAAAAAATGTTTAACGCCTTTTGAAAATAGACTTTGACCGTAGATTTCGGTGGATATGGCGTCAAGTGGAAACTACAAAACATTTCCTGAGCTAGGAGAATGTTATCTCTGATTCTTCTACCTTTAATGAACGCGTTTTGGGACGAGCTAATCAAATCATTTAACATAGCAACCACTCGATTGGCAAGGATAGTGTTGTTTACCTCCTTTATAAGATATCCTGATGAAAAGAAGACCTTAACTGCTTCTAAGAGGAGCGACCTGACTGTTTCCCAATTGGTTTTGAAAAATTCAACAGAGAAACCATCCAGACTCGTGGCTTTACCCATTGCAACAGAGAAGAGTGTTTCCTTTATCTCGACATTAGTAACCGGACAGGCGATAGAGCAGCATTGCGCATCCGAGAGGGGCCGGTGATGAACGTCTTCAACCCTTGAAGAGAACGCTTAGAAAGACCCACTTGAGGTGAAAGCAGCTCAGAGAAATTGGATACAAACACTTGTTGCACGAGAAAGGATGTTTCACTAAAAGGATGTGGTTATTGAGTTGTCTATTCTTCACCGAGTGGTGAAAGAACTTGGTGTTTCGATCACCTTTTGATGGTAAAATGATTCTTCTCGGAGACGCAGTTCAACAAAAGCACCGCGCTAAATTTTTTCAAGGTCTGCACGAGAAGAATTCACGGGATCAACTTGAAGACCAACTTGAGTGCTGGGAAGAGCTTCTCTAGCTTCCGCCGATCTCATCGAGATGTTCGAGAAAGATTCTTTAATGAGGGTCTTGAGGCAACCTTTTACAATCTTCAGATTAGGCACAAGGCAAAACATCGGTACTCCCCTCACCGGGCTATCCCAAGCATGATTGATAAACGATGAGAAATCCGGGTGCTCTAACCAAAAGTCAAAGTATTGAAAAAGCTTTCTTCTTAGCACTAGATCAAGAACTCTGACAATCATAAACGAGTGATCAGAGATCCCCAAGTTAAGAAAAGAAGCTTTAGAGAAGGGGAACTGCTGGTTCCATTTAGAGTTAATCAGAACCTGGTCAACCTTTCGCATGTTCCTTGCAGCACCGAACGATGTAGACCAGGTAAAACGGAGGGCAACATAACGAAGTCCCCCAAATCAATCTGAGCTAAGCATAACCGAAACTCATCAAAATTAGGAATCCAAGAATTTGAACCCCCAACCCTATCCGAAAGGTCTCTTATGGCATTGAAATCACAAGCCACAAGCCAAGCCGAGTCCTGGAAGACTTCATTGTAATGGATAAGATCATCCCATAAGGGTCTACATCGCACAAAAGTATGATCTCCATAGGCTGCGGAAATGTAACAACTCATGCTAGAGATGTTGAACGTAAGGTAACCATGAACAGCTTGCGCATTAGAAGAGAATGGATTAAAAGCAACAACATCGGGGTCCCAACTGACCCTTATTCTGCCTCGCAGAGAGTTGTCATAATTAGCCGTCTACTTCCATCCTCTTAATAAGGTCGAGGAGATGGAACCAAACAAAGGTTCGGAAACCTTTGTCTCAAAAATCCCAATCAAGCACAAATTGTTCGAGTAAAGAAGCTTCCTGATCTTCGCTCGTCTAATAGGATCGAGAATGCCCGTAACATTCCAAAACACAATATACATATTTACACTAGGATATGGAGAGAATTACCTCTTCTTAGAGGCCCTACGACTAAGTAGAGGTCGCATTGGTGTTTACTGAAGGGGGCGGGCCCGGTCGGAGAAGCAACAGTTGTGGCATCCTAGAAATCAAGGGCAAGTCTTAAGGTGCCCTAGAGCTTTTAAATAGGTAATGAATTTACCTATTGGTTTGTGTTTTAGCCTTAATTCTTTCTTAAGGCTTTGTGCTTTGTGCCTTGTGTTTTTAATTTAAACCTAAGGTATTTAATAAGTATAAATTATGTGTTGTCATGTTTGTTATAGATTAATGTTATGGGTTTTAATTAGGTGTAGTTAATTGTTAGTTTTAATTTAATTAGAAAAATGAATTGGATTGGGCCTTAGGCCCAATAGCTTGGACTTTAGGCCCATGGATGTAGGGCCTAAAGTGGACCATATGGGCCAAGCCCATGAGGCCCATTGAGCCTTTGTGGCCGCACGAAGAGGGGGAGGGATTCGGATTGCATGCCCCTCCCCAAGTGTCCTAATGCATGGGCCATTTGGCACCCATGCATTAGAGTCCTCCTTGTAATGATTAGGAGGGGGGAAAGAAAAGAGAAAAGGGAGAGAGAGGATGGCCGAGTGGTGGTCGCACGGTGAGAGAGAGAGAGAGAGAGAGAGAGAGAGAGAGAGAGAAAGAGAGAGAAGCTTGCGAGAGAGGAGGAGGCCGCGAGAGAGAAGAGGAGGCCGAGAGAGGAGGAGGAGTCGCCGCACGCCGCCGTCCATCCACCGCCTTGTCGCCGTTTCTCCTTGCGTTTGAGGCAAGTTTAGGGTCCATCATCCCTTTGCATGTGTGTTTTTGTATGTTCGTTAGGCTATTTCGTTGTCTTGAATGCTCGAAAACGGAGCTAGGGTGGTTTGTTCTTGAAGATGCATGCTGTTTTCGCACGGATCATTGAAGTCAGAAACTTATGAGGGCTTGCATGTATGTTTGGAGTTCGATTTTGGCTTGGATCTCTTCATTAAAGTTGTATCTAACACCTTAAAATATAACATACTGAAATTTCGTGAAAAATGATGGAGATTTAAGGGGTCAAAGAGTCATCTTTCGGAGACCCTAGATCCGGAACTGTTTTTCTGACCTTGTGGTGGATTTGTGGTTGCATGTTGGGTTTTTACTATGAATCTTCGACTTCTTCATGAGACTTGTAGAGAACATCTTTAGGATGAACATACTCAAATTTGAAGCAAAATGAACAAGTATAGCTTAGGAAACCAACCTGATCTTGAGGATGATGAATCTGGTGTCACGATGTGGGATACCCGAGACTCTGTGGAACCATTTGGAGGTCTTCCTTTGGTTTTTTGGCCTAAGTTCCTTCATGAAAGTTGTAGGGGATCCTTATAAGTATAACATATCCAAATTTTAGAGAAAACGAAGAAGTGTAGGTGGGTCAAGTCTCCATATTTCGGACATAGTCCCCTGTGCGTTTCGGTAACCAGAAGCTTCGTGGATCTGTAAAAATTTATCTATAATGAATTTGGGTAGGTTTCTTCATGAAAAGTCTAGTTTAATGTCTTAAATATAACCTGGTGAAATTTCATAATTTTCTGAGGTCATATAGGTATTTTAATTGATTTACTTAAAAAACTGCGGGTTCTGCCCTTATCCGAAACTCTATACGGAATTTGTAGAAATATTGTTTATTGTGCAGAAATTGATTGGCCATGCATTTTCTGTGGAAAAATCACTATTTTATGGCATTACAATATTATGTGTTTTGATTTCATGAATTTGTGATTTTTGTGATTAATTAATTAATTAATTGCAAAGTAGAATTAAATTGAGATTTAAATAAATAAATTCTAAATGCAATTGGCAAGTACATTGTTTTGAGTGGCATGTGGACCTAATTGCTTTGGGGGAATGCATCTATTGCATGTATGTATAATTGCTTGATGATACATGTATAAGAATAAAGATGATCTTGTCTTGCCATTACATCATGTGCATGATGAATTGAGACGTAATTGGCAACGTGATCCATGGTAATTGTTGGGGGAGGATGTTAATGGCCAGGATGTATAGAGATACATGGCCGGATGACCCTTGGAGTATCAGGATGCCCGGAATGAGATGTGTGCCGGAAGCCTCGGAGGTCTTTGCCCGAGGGGATGCCTCGTGATGCCAGTTGGGATACGAGATGCCCGGGATGCGGGGGTGCCGGATTCCCGGTGGCCATGATTGGCATAATTCCGGAGGTTTTTCGCAAGGCCCGAATAGGGTGCGAGTGTAAAGTATGGGATGGATCATCCCGAGGAAGGGTGATGTGATGACATGCATGTGTACTATGACATGATGATGACATGCATTTGTAATATGGGATGATGATAACATGCATATGTGGTATGATATGATGGTACGTACATAAGACATGATGATGACATGCATATGTGGTATGATATGATGGTACGTACATAAGATATGATGATGACATGCATATGTGGTATGATATGATGGTACGTACATAAGATATGATGATGACATGCATACGTGATATGATATGATGTGATGATAATCACTCGTGATAAGGTGACATGATGACATGTATGGATCATATGGTATGATGATGATGATCATTTGTAATTGATGCTATGTATGTACTATGATTGTGATGATGAGGTATGATGGCATGTACATGGCTTCGAGGTAAGTACACTACAATGTATAAATGACGTGTATTGAAACTGTTTGTATTGTTTAAATGCATTGAGTGTTGATTGGATCTCTTTACTTGTTGAGTGGTTGTACTCACCCCTTCGGGGACCAACATTTCAGATTAGTACGATGTCTCTCCCTGCCGTTACGCAGGGAGTGTTTTACGGCCTTCCATCTGACGTGGTGGTCGAGCTGACCGTGATAGACTGTCCGACTGACTTTTATACGTGTGCGTGCGCTCGTATCTTATGACGTGGGCCTATCTGGAGACCCAGTCATCCAGGAGTACATCTCCGTCCACATCCGCCGCGACGGTGTCATGATGGGATGCTGCCACCCCCACCGCCTAACGCACCGGGATGGGTGTGACGGCCTGCGCACGTGGAGTTGGGGTTATCAAGTTTTTGGATGGCTGACACGAGTAGTCCGAAGGGAGATCGTTTGAGGGTCGTGTGTCTCTTTTTGTGATTGAAGGCCGAGTATAGATGAGTCTTGGCCTACCTTTTGTACCGACCCGTGTTACCCTTCGTAAATATATATGTAAATAAAAGTGGTTCGGCCTCGTGCTTTCATTCAATCAAAAATAGTTGGTGTGCATTGTGCTGTCGTGAGGGAAGCGAAGTGTTGGTGAGACTCACCTCTTATTTTTCCGCTATGAGCTGCGCAAATCCTTAAAGCCTTTTTAAAGGAAAAGAAAAGAAAAAAAAAATTACACCTAAGCGTCGTCTTGAATCTTTCTTCAATTGCTGTATAATTTGTTTTTGTCTTGTTTTCTTTCGCTTGGTATCTGTGGCGACCCTATCGGGTTTTTGGGGTGCCACAACAGTTGCTCCTGGAGACTTTCTAGCCTTACATCTAAGATCTGGGCTCGAGGAGAAGAATTGATGGAAAGTAAATCTTAATCGTCCAAACCAGTATGTAAACTGGAAGGGGGTTGCAAGAGGCCCTTAAGAGGCCTTTAGAAATCCGCAAGGTGGAAGGAGTGGTGGTTTACTTGGTGCCAAAGTCTTCAATTTCAACTGCTCCCCACCTTCACTCGGTCGAGCTAAGCCGAAAGAATCCACCTCTTTAGTTGCAGGTTGCTTTTTCCTTCTCCCGTTTACTTGTTGCCATCCCTTATCAACCAAAGATGAAATTGTCCGAAAAGCCGAAAGAATCTACAACAGCAAAGTCTGCTTGAGGAGGATTATGTTCATCAACAGGGTCTGCAATCATGCGCAGATCCGAAGTGGTCTCCCTTGCTAGGCAATGTGATGTGTGATAAGGTGAGTGATTCCAGAGCAGAAATTCTTTTGGAGGGGCTTTTTGTGGTTAAGTGTATGGAGTCGTATATATGGGAAAGAAACGAAAAGGAATAAAAAGATAGAACGACCTCCTCCCAAGGTATATAGGCCACGCCACCAACTGAAGAAGAGGATTGAGATCTACGAAGTTCACCACCAAGGCCTAAACCTTCCACCTGCTAAGTATAAAAGCACTTCGGGATAGGAGAAGCTCACCACCAAGGCCTAAAGATTCCACCAGCCAAGGATAAAGGGCTTCTTGGCTCACCACCAAGGAGTAATTTACACGGCAAGGATAAAGACACCGAAAGGAGTTATGCACTCTTCGAAGCAGTTCACTCAAGCAGAGGAAATCTTACCATTTCCCCTGTTTATAGGAGGATTTTAGCCTTATGAAATATTAAAAATAGACTTTAATCACGTAGGAACTTAAACCTTAGACTCTTGAACTACATAACAATAAAGACAGCTACGAACTTATGAAATGCATTTAGTAGTACGGGAACTTGCATTCTTGAACCTTTGGCTTTCCATATTCTTGAACCCTATTATTGAACCTTTGGCTTTGTGGCATCCCAAAAATTAGAGAAAAGCCCTAAGATGTATTAGAGCACAGGATTAGGTAATGAAATTTCCATTGAATTATGTTTTAGCTATTAGTTTTCTCTTAAGACTAAGAGTTGCATGCTTGTTTTTTTTTTTTTAAATTAGTATTTTGGGATAAATTAATAAGAAAAATTTATTATTGGCTATGTATCTCATAGATTTAATCTCTATAGATTAAATGTTACAACTTTTTGACCTTGTGAAATTAGAAATTGGAATCAACTAAGAGAGGGAATTTAGTGGAATTGCTAAAAAAAAAAGTTAATTTTTGGATTGAACTTTAGGTCCAAGGACAAAGGGCCTAAAGTGGGCCAATTTGGCCGGGCCCATGAGGCCCATGATGGGCCTTCGACCGAGCAAAAGGGGAAGGGGGATCAGGATGCATGCCTCCCCCATGTGTCCTATCGTTAAGGCCAAATGGCACCCATGCACTTAGTCATTTTAGTAATGATTAAAAGGAAAAGTGACCGGTTAGCGGGGGGGGGGGGATTTTGTCGTGCAAGAGAGAGAGAGAGAGAAAGGGAGAGAGACTTCGAGAGAAAGAGAAGAACCGAGAGAGGAGGAAGCAGGCGCTCGCCGCCCGTCCTCCGACCGTTCGTCCGTCCGTCGCCGTCCTTGTGCTGTCGTTGATTCGATTTTGGAGGCAAGTTGGGATCATTTTGCTGCTCTTGCATGTGTGTTTTGGAATGGTGTTGGATGTTGGGTGTTTAGGGTCTAAGGAACCGAAGCTAGAAGGGGTTGCTTTTGAAGATGTGTTCTGTTTTTCGAGTATACCTCCTGACCCCGAACGTTGTAGAGGCTTGCATGTGTGTTTTGGGTTGGATTCTTGCTTCAACTTCTTCACGAAAGTTGTAGATAACATCTTAAACTACAACATACTAAAATTTGGGACTAAATGGTTAAGTTTTGAGGGGTAAAACCCTCCCTCTACGAAAAATGCTAGATCTGGAATTGTTTTGTGGTCTCTTGGTGGATTTGAGTGTTGCATGTCACTTTTTACCAAGAATTTCACTTCGACTCCTTCATGAAATATCTTTATCCATGCGTTAACTATACCATACTCAAATTTCATGAGTTTTGATGGCCATTTGCATACTAAACCGACTGTGATATGAAAACTGTGCAAGGTGTGTGTTTGGCACATGGAAGTGTTGACATGCATGACCTATAACTTTCTGTACAAACTTCTTTTGGAGAAATGTTCTTCATGAACCATCTTTATCTATGTGTTAACTATAACATACTCAAATTGCATGAGTTTTAATGGCCATTTGCATAATAAACCGACTGTGATATGAAAACTGTTTAAGGTGTGTGTTTGGGACATGGAAGTGTTGACATGCATGACCTATAACTTTCTGTACAAACTTCTTTCGCAGAAATGTTCTTCATGAAACATCTTTATCTTTGTGTTAACTATAACATACTCAAATTTCATGAGTTTTGATGGCCATTGCATACTAAACCGACTGTGATATGAAAACTGTGCAAGGTGTGTGTTTCGGACATGGAAGTGTTGACATGCATGACCTATAACTTTCTGTAGAAACTTCTTTTGGAGACATGTTCTGCATTAAAAATCTTTATCTATGTGTTAACTATAACATACTCAAATTTCATGAGTTTTGATGGCCATTTGCATACTAAACCGACTGTGATATGAAAACTGTGCAAGGTGTGTGTTTCGGACATGGAAATATTGACATGCATGACCTATATCTATTCTGTGCATATTTCTTTTGAAGAAATTTCCTTCATGTGATATCTTTATCTATGTCTTAAATACAACATAGTTAAATTTCATGGTTTTTGAAGGTCATTTGCCTATTTAATTGGCTGTGATTTGAAAATTGTGCAATCTGTGTATTTCGGACTTGATGATGTAGGAATGCATGACCTATATCTATTATGTGCAAATTTCTTTTGGAGAAATTTTCTTCATGTGATATCTTTATCTATGTCTTAACTACAACATAGTTAAATTTCATGATTTTTTAAGGTCATTTGCCTATTTAATTGACTGTGATTTGAAAATTGTGCAATCTGATTATTTCGGAATTTATGATATTGGAATGCAAGGCCTATACTATGCTGTGATGCGTGATTTGTATGAATTATTGTGTGAATCATGATACTTTGGGTGATTATTCATGCAATGGTGTGGTGGCTTTTCATGCATTTCATATGACATTAAAGAAAATGATGAATTTTCCCATAATCTCGAAGAAAGATTTTATCTAAATCATTCCATCAAAGGACAATTTTTCCAATACATGTTGCATGATTTCAAAAGAGAAATTCAAATCAATTGCATTGAAAGTTTCAAATGTGAAATTGGAAACGAGATGTATGAGAATATGAATGACCGCCGGAGGTGTGAGCCGACGATGCCCCGGGAGTGTCGGGATGCCCGGAGGTGTGTGCCGGATGTCCTCGGGAGTTTCGAGATGCCCGGAGGTGTGTGCCCGGTTCCTCGCTATGCCAGGTTGGGCGCGAGCGATAAATTTTGGGATGCAAACATTGGTCCCTGGGAAGAAAAATTGATAAGATCCTTGTGAAAGATAAGAATTGAAAGTGAATCATGTGCATGGGTGTATGCATATGGCATATTGCATGTAAATAGATGCTATTTGATGTGGAAAATGCGAATCATGAAGGTATGAATGGATCTCATGGTGATGTATGCTTGATAGCATGGATGATGAGTGCATGTATGTATATGCACCTATGGTATGATGATAACATGTGATATAATGATGATGAGTGTATGGATGTATATGCACCTATGGTACGATGATAACATGTGATATAATGATGCTGAGTGTATGGATGTATGTGCACCTATGGTATGATGGCACATGTGATATGCTAATGATGAATGCATGAATGCATGATGAGGATGATGACTATATGATGATGCATGTATGTGAGATATGATGACATGTGCATTATATCAAGGTAAATTAAGTATGTATACTTAAATGACATGCTATGCTATGATTGTATTGTGTGATGCTTTGAGTGGTCATTGGTCCTTTACTTGTTGAGTGGTTGTACTCACCCCTTCGGGGACCAACATTTTAGATTAGAGAGAGATGCCTCTCCCTCTAGTTTCACGGGGCACGTTTTATGGCATTCCATCGGACATGGAGGTGGAATGCATGGAGCACATCTGCGTCACCATCCCTTGACTAGTGTTCCTGAGAGTTCGGGTGCTAGTCATGTATGATGTGGGCCTGGCTGGGGGCCCGATCATCTAGGAGTTTCTGTCCATCCACGTTCGGCGTGACGGGTAAATGTTGGGGATGTTGCCACCGCCACCGCCCAATGCACCTGACTGGGTGGGATGGCCCATGAGAGAGAGAGAGAGAGAGAGGGACGACACTTTTTGGAGATAGAGCCGACACTTATAGATGGAAGGTCTTTCATGTTTTGTTATAGGGGGTCGATGATCTCATTAGAGATATAACCGAGCATAGTGAAAAGTCTTTGTTTTCCCTTCTTCCTCTCTTTCTCTCTTCTTTCTTTTGACTGTACTCTCTCTCTCTCTTCTCTCTCTTCTAGTTGAAATCCCCCTCCCCCTTTTCCTTTTATTCTCTTATTTTCTTGTAATCAATAGGTTTTGCATGCACGAGACACTTGTCTCCAAGAGGAAGACAAGTGGCTTCAACAAGGAGACAAGTGGCTGCATCAAGAGGACAAATGGAGGAGGTGGCGTGGCCTTCATCCGGTTCTCCTTCATGGGCCGACGGTTTGGGCCTCTTGGCCTGCTTTAGGCCCAACACCCTTGGGCCTAAAGTCCAAGCTTAAATGGCCCATATTTATTTTTGATAATCCATCTTAATCCTCATTTAAATAAACACCTAATTGCATAATAAAATGGCCAAAAGACTTTGTGACATTAATCCATGAAATCAAATCTATAAAGTGCATAGTCAAGAACAAAGTCTCCTTTATGAAATTGTCCTATAGCACCAACCTTGATCATCCATTAACATAAGATGTATTTCTACCCAAATAATTCTCCATTAGAATACTCGGCATTAATCTATTAAAATTCTTTGGGCCTAAAGGTCATAACATAAATCAATAACACTTCCATCACCTATTCATGGTTCATGGTATATCTAGGGGTTATTATAAATTTTGGGATGCCACAATTCTCCCGTCCTTAGAGAATTTCATCCTCGAGTGGTTATTATAAGTGAGAGTACCTTTCCCTCATTTCCTTTTTACTCTCCCATGTGGCTTCCTCCACATCATGATATCGCCATAATATCTTAGCCAATGGAATTCTCTTGGTCCTGAGAATTTGTTCCTTTCGATCCAGTACTTGCACAGGCTCTTCAATGTACCTCACTTCCTCATCCACTTTGATGGCTTCATGATTGAGTATGTGACCAAGGTCTGGCTGATACTTCCTCAGGCATGCCTATACTCCTTTGAAAGCTATTGTTATACACAAATTTCACCAAGTATAACTTTTCATCCCAACTTCCTTTAAAGTCAAGGATGCAAGCTCTTAACATGTCCTCTAATGCTTGGATCACTCTTTACGTTTGTCCATCTGTTTGAGGATGAAAAAAAAAACAGTACTAAATTGAAGCTTCGTCCCTAAAGCATCTTGGAGACTTCTCCCAAAATTTGAAGTAAACCTAGAGTCTCGATCAGATGTAATCGTTGCAGGAATATCATGTAAGTGTACCACTTGGCCTCCACATATAATAGCAAATTTATCCATCAGATAATCTACACGAACTACTAGGGAATGGGCAGACTTAGTCAAGCGATCTACTATCACCTAGATAGAGTGGTGACAACTTGATGTCCTTGGTAATCCTCGCACAAAATCCATCGTGACATGATCCCATTTCCATTATGGTATATTTAACGGTCTCATTCTAACACGCCATTCAGCCGAATCATTCCTATACCTTTGTCACCATCAATTCAAGCCTAGAACCATCAAAATCGACGCCATTAACAACTCATCTGGTTCAGTCCAACAAAGACATTCACTACGCTTTCATTGCAACAAAGATTCAAGCCTAAATATAGCATCATTCATTTGGTTCAAATATCGATAGTTCACCAAGACTTATTCAATTCAAAGATCGACAATCCACCAAAATAAAACTTGTCTAGTTTCCATCAAGTATATCTCATGTCTCACCCAAAAGGATCATCGCTTGGACTAATCACTCATGAAATCCACAACTTGAACTTTCACCTTTTCACCTTGGAAAGACTATAACCATAATTGATCATATCCACTAATTCCACCGAACCCTTTCAAACTGAGATCATCACCTAAAATTAAAAGTTGACCACCATCGATTAAACCTATTATTCCAACATATAAACCACAAGTAATTTCATGTCTCATATGACCACTCAAACTCAAGACTTCTAGGAACAATCTATACATACTAAATGCTTCCATGTTAATGCATTAAGACTTCCAATAAGATCCTCTAATAGGAGGTTAAATGATCATAACTTAATCCTCAAATCCATAACTCTCCATAATTCACTTCTTAAGCCTTGTTTGCAGCACTACAGTTAGATGCTGCGTATGTTCATCAGGTCCTTTAGAATATATCAGGATATCATCAAATGAAGACAATCACAATTTCATCCAAATAAGGCTTAAATATCGTATTCATTAGATCCATGAAGGCAGCTAAGGCATTCGTCAATCCAAATAGCATAACTAGGAATTCATAGTGTCCATAGCGAGTCCTAAATGCAGTGTTAGGAATGTCTTCTTTCTTGATCGTTAACTGATGGTATCATGATCTGAAGTCAATTTTAGAAAAGACCGAACTTCCTCGCAGTTGGTCAAATAGGTCATCTAATTCAATTGCTTGTAGTCAAACGCATCTACCCATCCTTCTTTTTTTTTTTTTTACAAACAAGACTGGTGCACCCCAAGGAGAAGCACTTGGCCTAATGAATCCTTTATCAAGCAACTCTTGTATTTGCACCTTCGATTCCATCAGTTCCATTAAGGCCATCCTATACGGGGCTTTCGATATTGGTCCTGTTCAAGGTATTAGTTCAATTTCAAACTCAATTTCTCGTTCCGGTGGTAAACCAAGCAACTCCTCAGGAAAAACATCTAGAAATTTACTGACTACTCGAATTTCATTGAGTTTAGGTTCTTCCCTAGTAAAATCCTTAGCCACTGCCAGGTACCCTTGACATCCTTCGTGATGCGGGAGCATCCAATGTAGGTCCATCGACCAACTCAGAACCATCGATGCTTATCCAAGGCAATAAAGAAATTGGGCATTATGTGCTACGATGGATCATTTTGAATGAATAATGTTAATTACTTATCGATATTTTGTGGTACGTCGATAACTAGCAAAGAGAGGCCATTTTAGACGTCTTGCATGACCAATTGATGAAGTTTCAGGAGAATTTGTTTTTGGTCAAGGGATGAGCTCGAATTTTGGGAAGGCTAAAGGTTTGCGAATGCGGTCGAAGAATGCGGAAGGCCAACGGTTCAAGAATACGGAAAGCTAGAAGTTCAAGAATGCAAGTTCCCGTACTACTAATTGCATTTCATAAGTTCCTAGGTGTATTTATTGTTATGCAGTTCAAGAGTCGAAGGTTTAAGTTCCTAGGTCATTAAAGTCTGTTTTTAATATTTCCTAATGCTAAAATCCTCTTATAAACATGGGAAAACTATCCAATGTATTGGAGATACGAATTTTATGAATGAAATGGTGAGCTTTCCTCTGCTTGAGTGAACTCCTTCGGAGAGTGGATAACTCCTTTCGGTTTCTTTATCCTTGGAGCGTAGATCACTCCTTGGTGGTGAGCCAAGAAACCCTTTATCCTTGGCTGGTGGAATCTTTAGGCCATGGTGGTGAGCTTCTCCTATCCCGAAGTCTTTTATCCTTGGCTGGTGGAAGCTTTAGGCCTTGGTGGTGAACTTCGTAGATCTCGATCCTCATCCTCGGTTGGTGGCGTGGCCTTTATACCTTGGAAGGAGATCGTTCTATCTTTGCTTATTCCTTTTTGTTTCTTTACCATATACACTACTCCATACACTTAATGTGGCACCCCCGACACATGGTAGGGTCGCCACAGAAATTTTCTACTACGCGATAGAAGAAAGAATTGGAAAATACAAGCCCAAGCTTAGGCGTAAAAATTTTTCTTTTCTTTTCCTTTAAAAAGGTTTTAAGGATTTTGCGCAGCTCAGCGGAAATTAAGAGGCGAGTCTCACCAACACTTCGCTTCCCTCACGACAACACAATACACACCAACTATCTTTGATTTAATGAAAGCACGAGGCCGAACCACTTTTTATTTACACTTATAATTACGAAGGGCTACACAAGTCGGTACAAAAAGGATAGGCCAAGACTCATCTATGCTCGGCCTTCACTCCTCAAAAAGAGACACACGACCCTAAAATGCGACGTGTAACGATCTCCCTTCGATATACTAGTGGCGGCCATCCAAAAAGTTGCTAACCCCCACTCCACGTGTGCAGGCCGTCACACCCAACCCGGTGCGTCGGGCGGTGGAGGTGGCAGCATCCCCATCATCACACCGTTGCGGCGGATGTGGACAGAGATGTACTCCTGGATGACTGGGCCTCCAGATAAGCCCACGTCATACGATACGATCGCGCGAACACGCAAAAAGGTCAGTCCCGGCAGAGTGGGACAGTCTATCTCGATCACTTCGACCTCCACATCAGATGGTAGGCCGTAGAACACTCCCCGTGTAACAACAGGGAGAGGCATCACACTAATCTGAAATGTTAGGTCCCCGAAGGGGTGAGTACAACCACTCAACAAGTAAAGGAATCCAAACACCAATCAATGCATTTAAACAATATAAACAATTTCATCATACATGCCACACATGCAATCCAATATACTTACCTCAAAGCCAGGCACATGCCAACATACATCATCATATCATATAATTCATACATGTCATCGTATTTTCATGTCATATCATGTATACACATGTCATCACCATGTCATATCATGCATACACATGTCATCACCATGTCATATCATGCATACACATGTCATCACCATGTCATATCATGCATACACATGTCATCACCATGTCATATCATGTATATACATCATCACTATATCATATCATACATGCATGTCATTATCATAATATCATGCCACACATGCATGTCATCATCATGCCACATCATGCCACATCATGCCACATCATGCATGTCAATTTCCACTTTGAAAATCCCAATTGATCATCACATCTTCCTTCCTCGGGATCATCCATCCCATATTATACACTCGCACCCTCACTCGGGTCTCACGAGAAAAACCTCCGGAATTATGCCAACCATGGCCACCGGACATCCGGCACCCCCAACGCTCCAGGCATCTCGCATCCCAACTGGCATCACGAGGTATCCCCTCGGGCAAAGACCTCCGAGGCTTCCGGCACCCATCTCATTCCAGGCATCCTGACACTCCCAGGGTATCCGGCCATGTATCTCTCTATACATTCCGGCCAACGCTTCCCCCCTCCAACCATTACCATAGAATCATTGCCAATTACTTTTCAATTTATCATGCACATGATGTCATGACAAAACAGGATTACCTTAGTACTTGTGCATGCATAAATTAAGCATCTACACATACATGCAATAGGTGCAATTGCTAATATAGATTAAATCCTTGTGGGATTTTTACTTACCACACGCATTTTGAATTATAAAAATCCAATTTATTCCAAATTGAAATTAATTAAATAATCACATAAATCCTAAAATCATGAAATTAAGGCATATAATATCCAAATATAATAAAATGGAAAAATATGCAGAAAATACATGGCAAAACAATTTCCACATAGTAAACCACTTTTCCACCATTTCTATGCACGTTTTCGGATAAGGGCAGAACGCACAATTTTCTTGCTAAGTCAATTAAAATACCAATATGACCTCAGAAAATTATACAATTTTACCAGGATGTAGTTAAGACATTAAACTATACTTTTCATGAAGGAAACTAAGTCAAATTCGTTTTAGATAATTTTCTACAGACTCACGAAGCTCCTGGTTAAGTCACCGAAATACACAGAACACTATGTCCGAAATATGCAGATTTCACCTACTTACATTTCTTCGTTCTCTCTGATTTTTGGATATGTTATACTCATAAGGATCCTCTACAACTTTCTTGAAGAGACTTAAGCCAAACTACCAAAGGAAGACCTTCAAATGCTCCCACAAAATCTCTGGTAACCCACATCGCAACTCCAGTTTCATCGTCTTCAAGGTCAGGTTGGTTACCTAGCCTAAACTTGTTATTTTTGCTTCAAATTTGAGTATGTTAATCCTTAAGATGTGCTCTACAAGTTTCATGAAGAAGTCGACGAGAGATTGTTAGTAAAAACCAACATGCAAACCACGAACTCACCTCAAGGGCAGAAAAACAGTTCCAGATCAAGGGTCTCCGAAATATGAGGTTTAGACCCCTCAACTCTCCATCATTTTTCACGAAATTTCATTATGTTATAGTTCGAGATGTTAGCTACAACTTTCATGAAGAGCTCCAAGCCAAAATCGAACTCCAAACACACATGCAAGCCCTCACAAGTTTCTGACTTCACTGGTTCATGCGAAAACAGCATGCATTCTCAACATCCAAACATTCTCACTCCATTTTCGTAGCTTTAAACTACCAAGAATCCAACATGCAAACACACAAGCAAGGAAAGGAGATGGATCCTAACTTGCCTCTAGCCAAGAAAAACCCACGGGAACGGCGGCGGACGGCGGTTCTCTCTCCCTCTCCTCTCGCGCGACGCCCTCCCTCCTTCTTCTCCTTTCTCTCTTCCTCTCTTTCTCTCTTTCTCTCCCTCTCTTTCCTTTCTCTCGCACGGCACCCCTTCTCTCTCTCCCTTCTCTTTTCTCTTCTCTCCCCTAATCATCACAAGGAAGACCCTAAGCATGTATGCCAAGTGGCATACACACTAGGACACTTGGGGAGGGGCATGCAAACCCTCCCCCTCCTCCTCTTCGCACGGCACCACACAAGGCCCATTGGGCCTTATGGGCTTGGCCCACACGGCCCACCCTTAGGCCCTCCAACCATGGGCCTAAGTCCATGCTATTGGGCCTAAGGCCCAATCCACTCCCTTTTCTAAATTAAACTTAAAACTAACAATTAATTTTACCTAATTAAAATTCTATAATATTAAATCTATAACAAGCAATCTATAACAAGCATGGCAACATAAAATTTTATCTTTAATAATTATCTTATAGCTCAATTAAATTAAAAACAAATAAGGCACAAGGCCTTAAGAGAGAACTAAAATTAAAACACAACCAAATAGGTAAATTCATTACCTATTTAAAAAGCTTTAGGGCACCTTAGGACATGCCCTTAAATTCTAGGATGCCACAACTCTCCCCTCCTTCAAGAATTTCGTCCTCGAAATTTAAACATCACTAACGACCTCAAACAGGAAGGGGTACTTCTCCTTCATCTGATCTTCACTTTCCCAAGTGGCTTCCTCTATATCGTGATGTCGCCACAATACTTTAACCAAGGGAATCTTCTTATTCCTGAGAACTTGTTCCTTCCGATCCAGTATTTGCACAGGTACTTCGATATATCTTACTTTCTCATCCACTTTGATGGCTTCATGATCGAGTATGTGACCGGGATCTGGCTGATACTTTCTTAGCATAGACACATGAAACACATTATGCAAATTTCCCAAGTTAGGAGGTAGTGCCAAACGATAAGCTGCCTCTCCTATTCTCTCTAGTATCTCAAAAGGTCCAACGAATCTAGGACTCAACTTTCCTTTCACTCCAAAACGAGATATTCCTTTTAACGGAGATACCTTAAGAAACACGTGATCTCCTATTCCGAATTCCAAGGGTCTCCTACGCTTATCCGCATAACCCTTTTGTCTACTCTGGGCTGTCTTTAGTCTTTTCCTGATAATCTCAACAACTTTAGTGGTATCTTGCACAAATTCAGGTCCTGTCAATCGTCTTTCACCTACCTCATCCCAACAGATAGGGGTTCTACACCTCCTCCCATATAATGCTTCATATGGGGCCATGCCTATACTTTTCTGAAAACTATTGTTATAGGCAAATTCTATCAAATGCAGGTTCTCATCCCATCTTTCTTTAAAGTCAATGATGCAGGCTCTCAGCATATCCTCTAGAGTTTGTATAACTCTTTCTGTTTGTCCATCTGTCTGAGGGTGATAAGCTGTACTGAATTGAAGTTTCGTTCCCAAAGCACTTTGCAAACCTCTCCAAAAATTCGAAGTAAATCTGGAGTCTCTATCCGAGGTGATTAATACAGGGATACCATGCAAACGCACTATCTGACTTACATAGATTTCAGCGAGTCTACTCATTGAATAGTTCACACGAACAGCTAAGAAATGGGCAGACTTAGTTAAACGGTCCACTATTACCCAAATTGAATCGTGACCACTTGATGTCCTTGGCAGTCCTTGCACAAAATCCATTGTCACATGTTCCCACTTCCACTCTGGTATATCTAACGGTCTCAAAAGTCCTGCTGGCTTACGATCTTCTGCTTTTACTTGCTGGCACGTTAAACATTGAGAAACATACTTGGCTGTATCCATTTTCATACCATTCCATCAAAATTGTTGACGCAAATTTCTGTACATTTTCGTACTACCTGGATGAATACTATACTTGCTCTTATGTGCTTCTGACAAAATCTCTTTCTTTACTTCTTCGTTGTCGGGTACACAAAGTCGTCCTTGGCATCTTATTGTCCCATCTTCATACATTTGAAACTCCGGTCTCTTTCCTAGGGACATCGCTTCCTTCACTTTCAAAATCTCCGGATCAGACTTTTGCAAGGTCTTGATTCTCTGAATAATTTCTGGCTCAATCCTTAAGGCTTTAAGCATACAAGTAAGATTATCCACCTTCAACTTAAACTCTGAATCTGCTACAGACTTTAATAAACTCCACTCTGCTATTCTTAATCTGGCCATTTCCATGGCTGACTTACGGCTAAGGGCATCTGCTACCCTATTCGCCTTCCCTGGATGATATCGTATCTCACAATCATAATCTTTTAACAATTCCATCCACCTTCTTTGTCTCATGTTCAACTCTTTTTGCGAGAATAGGTATTTCAAGCTCTTGTGGTCCGTGTAAATTTCAAACTTTTCTCCATATAGGTAATGCCTCCATATCTTCAAGGCAAACACTATAGCTGCCAATTCCAAATCATGTGTGGGGTAATTTAACTCATGGGATTTCAGTTGCCTAGATGCGTAGGCTATGACCTTGCCATGTTGCATCAAAACACATCCCAGTCCTTTATGAGATGCATCACTATATACTGTAAAACCATCCGGTCCAGAGGGTATGGTTAAAACTGGAGCTGTGGTTAACTTCCTTTTAAGTTCTTGAAAGCTCCTTTCACAATCCTCACTCCATTCATATTTTGCATTCTTCCGAGTTAACTTAGTTAACGATCCTGCCAATTTGGAAAATCCTTCAATGAACCTTCGGTAATAACCGGCCAATCCTAAGAAACTTCGTATCTCGGTAGGTGTGGTTGGTCTCGGCCAATTTATTACCATTTCCACTTTTGACGGATCCACTGCAATTCCTCCTCCTGACACCACATGTCCTAAAAATGTTATCTGATCCAACCAAAATTCACACTTGCTGAATTTGGCATATAACCGATGGTTCCTCAAAGTCTGCAAAACTAACCTCAAGTGTTGCTCATGTTCTTTTGGTCCTTTTGAATACACCAAGATATCATCGATAAAAACAATCACAAACTGATCCAAATAGGACTTAAATACCCTGTTCATTAGATCCATGAACGCTGCAGGTGCATTTGTCAATCCAAAAGGCATAACAAGGAACTCGTAATGTCCATAACGAGTCCTAAATGCAGTCTTAGGAATGTCTTCCTTCTTAATTCTCAACTGATGGTATCATGATCTTAAGTCAATCTTAGAGAAAACCGAACTTCCTTGAAGTTGGTCAAACAGATCATCGATTCTAGGCAGAGGGTACTTGTTCTTAACAGTCACTTGATTTAATTGCCTATAGTCAATGCATAAACGCATTGATCCATCTTTCTTTTTCACAAATAGAACTGGTGCACCCCAAGGTGAAGCACTTGGTCTAATGAATCCTTTGTCAAGCAACTCTTGTAATTGTACTTTCAATTCCTTTAATTCCACTAAGGCCATTCTGTATGGGGCTTTTGATATTGGTCCTATTCCAGGCATCAGTTCGATTTCAAACTCAATTTCTCTTTCTAGAGGTAATCCAGGCAATTGCTCAGGAAATACATCTGGAAACTCATTTACTATACTAATTTCATCAAGTTTCAGTTCTTCCTTGGTATAATCCTTAACCATTGCTAGGTACCCTTGACATCCCTTGCCAAGCAACACATTAGCCTCTACTGCAGAAATAAGTGCCCCTGATAGGTGGGTCTGACCACCTAAAAATTCACAACTGGACTGGTCGGGTAAAGCGAATTGGATTACTCTTCTGTAACAATCCATTCTAGCCCGATACTTACAAAGCCAATCCATTCCTAGGATAACATCAAAGTCATACATGGCCATCACAACTAAGTCTATTTCTGTGTCCCTTTCTCCTACAGTTATCTTACAATTCTTACACACCAACGTAGACAGCACCGCATCCTCTAAAGGCGTAGAAATACAAAGAGGAATTCCAAGAAAAGTCGTTTCAATTTCACTCAACAACCTATATCTGTCAGATATGAAAGAATGCGTGGCACCTGTATCAAACAATGCATAAGCCTTCTTGCCATTTATGTAGATTGTACCTGAGATGACGTTGTTGGAAGCTCTCGCTTCCTCTTGAGTGACCGCGTACACCCTTCCTTGAGCTGGTGGTCTCCGAGAATTTCCTTGTGAATTTGTCTTGACTGCACTCTGATATCCCTGTCGCACTGAGCCAGCACTCACCTGCGACCTTTCTCGTGGGCAATTTCTCCTAAGATGGCCCACTTGTCCACAACCAAAACACTTTGGCTGCCCGTTACAAGGTCCTGGGCCATGCCTTCCATTACACCTTTGACAAACACTAGGCTGATAGGGCGCTTTCCCTATATTCAGACCACTCCTTGCTCCCCCAAAGTTTCCAAAATTACTTTTCTTCCTAGCATCCCAAGTTTGACCTTGACCAGAATAGGGTCTCTTACCCCTTCTCACATCATCGGAAACCCACGGTTTCTTAAACTCAGACCGCTCTCTTATCAGCTCCTGCTCCACCAACTGTGCCCTTTCATAGACTTCATGGTAATCTCTCATGTTCAAAGGCACCAATTGCTTTCTAATATCGGTTCTCAACCCTTTCAGAAACCTCTTGGCTTTTTCCTGCAGTTCCAAGCATTTGCCTCAGGAACAATCTGAGACTCACTGCCTCCACTACCAAAGTAACATACACATGTTACTAGCAACCTAAAACAACTACCAAGGATCTACGGGCGAATACTCATCACCCGTTATTCAATTATCCTATGGTGTGCATTGTCAAAACTTCCCTCATTTTTTTCTAAATGAGGTCTCCTTATCACTCCAAGCATAAACCTTATGCTCTGATACCACCCGCTGTGGCACCCCCAACACCCGGTAGGGTCGCCACAGAAATTTTCTACTACGCGATAGAAGAAAGAATTTGAAAATACAAGCCCAAGCTTAGGCGTAAAAATTTTTCTTTTCTTTTCCTTTAAAAAGGTTTTAAGGATTTTGCGCAGCTCAGCGGAAATTAAGAGGCGAGTCTCACCAACACTTCGCTTCCCTCACGACAACACAATACACACCAACTATCTTTGATTTAATGAAAGCACGAGGCCGAACCACTTTTTATTTACACTTATAATTACGAAGGGCTACACAGGTCGGTACAAAAAGGATAGGCCAAGACTTATCTATGCTCGGCCTTCACTCCTCAAAAAGAGAAACACGACCCTAAAATGCGACGTGTAACGATCTCCCTTCGATTTACTAGTGGCGGCCATCCAAAAAGTTGCTAACCCCCACTCCACGTGTGCAGGCCGTCACACCCAACCCGGTGCGTCGGGCGGTGGAGGTGGCAGCATCCCCATCATCACACCGTTGCGGCGGATGTGGACAGAGATGTACTCCTGGATGACTGGGCCTCCAGATAAGCCCACGTCATACGATACGATCGCGCGAACACGCAAAAAGGTCAGTCCCGGCAGAGTGGGACAGTCTATCTCGATCACTTCGACCTCCACATCAGATGGTAGGCCGTAGAACACTCCCCGTGTAACAACAGGGAGAGGCATCGCACTAATCTGAAATGTTAGGTCCCCGAAGGGGTGAGTACAACCACTCAACAAGTAAAGGAATCCAAACACCAATCAATGCATTTAAACAATATAAACAATTTCATCATACATGCCACACATGCAATCCAATATACTTACCTCAAAGCCAGGCACATGCCAACATACATCATCATATCATATAATTCATACATATCATCGTATTTTCATGTCATATCATGTATACACATGTCATCACCCTGTCATATCATGCATACACATGTCATCACCATGTCATATCATGTATATACATCATCACTATATCATATCATACATGCATGTCATTATCATAATATCATGCCACACATGCATGTCATCATCATGCCACATCATGCCACATCATGCATGTCAATTTCCACTTTGAAAATCCCAATTGATCATCACATCTTCCTTCCTCGGGATCATCCATCCCATATTATACACTCGCACCCTCACTCGGGTCTCACGAGAAAAACCTCCGGAATTATGCCAACCATGGCCACCGGACATCCGGCACCCCCAACGCTCCAGGCATCTCGCATCCCAACTGGCATCACGAGGTATCCCCTCGGGCAAAGACCTCCGAGGCTTCCGGCACCCATCTCATTCCAGGCATCCTGACACTCCCAGGGTATCCGGCCATGTATCTCTCTATACATTCCGGCCAACGCTTCCCCCCTCCAACCATTACCATAGATCACATTGCCAATTACTTTTCAATTTATCATGCACATGATGTCATGACAAAACAGGATTACCTTAGTACTTGTGCATGCATAAATTAAGCATCTACACATACATGCAATAGGTGCAATTGCTAATATAGATTAAATCCTTGTGGGATTTTTACTTACCACACGCATTTTGAATTATAAAAATCCAATTTATTTCAAATTGAAATTAATTAAATAATCACATAAATCCTAAAATCATGAAATTAAGGCATATAATATCCAAATATAATAAAATGGAAAAATATGCAGAAAACACATGGCAAAACAATTTCCACATAGTAAACCACTTTTCCACCATTTCTATGCACGTTTTCGGATAAGGGCAGAACGCACAATTTTCTTGCTAAGTCAATTAAAATACCAATATGACCTCAGAAAATTATAAAATTTTACCAGGATGTAGTTAAGACATTAAAATATACTTTTCATAAAGGAAACTAAGTCAAATTCGTTTTAGATAATTTTCTACAGACTCACGAAGCTCCTGGTTAAGTCACCGAAATACACAGAACACTATGACCGAAATATGCAGATTTCACCTACTTACATTTCTTCGTTCTCTCAGACTTTTGGATATGTTATACTCATAAGGATCCTCTACAACTTTCGTGAAGAGACTTAAGCCAAACTACCAAAGGAAGACCTTCAAATGCTCCCACAAAGTCTCTGGTAACCCACATCGCAACTCCAGTTTCATCGTCTTCAAGGTCAGGTTGGTTACCTAGCCTAAACTTGTTATTTTTGCTTCAAATTTGAGTATGTTCATCCTTAAGATGTGCTCTACAAGTTTCATGAAGAAGTCGAAGAGAGATTCTTAGTAAAAACCAACATGCAAACCACGAACTCACCTCAAGGTCAGAAAAACAGTTCCAGATCTAGGGTCTCCGAAATATGAGGTTTAGACCCCTCAAATCTCCATCATTTTTCACGAAATTTCAGTATGTTATAGTTTGAGATGTTAGCTACAACTTTCATGAATAGATCCAAGCCAAAATCGAACTCCAAACACACATGCAAGCCCTCACAAGTTTCTGACTTCACTGGTTCATGCGAAAACAGCATGCATTCTCAACATCCAAACATTCTCACTCCATTTTCGTAGCTTTAAACTACCAAGAATCCAACATGCAAACACACAAGCAAGGAAAGGAGATGGATCCTAACTTGCCTCTAGCCAAGAAAAACCCACGGGAACGGCGGCGGACGGCGGCGTGCGGCGGCGGACGGCGGTTCTCTCTCCCTCTCCTCTCGCGCGACGCCCTCCCTCCTTCTTCTCCTTTCTCTCTTCCTCTCTTTCTCTCTTTCTCTCCCTCTCTTTCCTTTCTCTCGCACGGCACCCCTTCTCTCTCTCCCTTCTCTTTTCTCTTCTCTCCCCTAATCATCACAAGGAAGACCCTAAGCATGTATGCCAAGTGGCATACACACTAGGACACTTGGGGAGGGGCATGCAAACCCTCCCCCTCCTCCTCTTCACACGGCACCACACAAGGCCCATTGGGCCTTATGGGCTTGGCCCACACGGCCCACCCTTAGGCCCTCCAACCATGGGCCTAAGTCCATGCTATTGGGCCTAAGGCCCAATCCACTCCCTTTTCTAAATTAAACTTAAAACTAACAATTAATTTTACCTAATTAAAATTCTATAATATTAAATCTATAACAAGCATGGCAACATAAAATTTTATCTTTAATAATTATCTTATAGCTCAATTAAATTAAAAACAAACAAGGCACAAGGCCTTAAGAGAGAACTAAAATTAAAACACAACCAAATAGGTAAATTCATTACCTATTTAAAAAGCTCTAGGGCACCTTAGGACATGCCCTTAAATTCTAGGATGCCACACTTAACCACAAAAATCCCTTCTGAAAAATTTCATTTCCGGAATCACTCACCCCATCACGCATCACTTTGTCAAGTAATGCACGGCCCTCTATTGCTGAAATTAGTGCTATAGATAGGTTGGTCTGACCTCCGAAAAATTCACAACTAGACTGGTCAGGTAAAACAAATTGGAAAACTTTCCTATAACAATCCATTTTGGCCCGATACTTATGAAGCAAATCCATTCCTATGATAACATCCAAAATCATACATAGCCATTACGACTAGGTCTATTTTCCATATCCCTTCCTCTTATTGTTATCTTACGTTTTTCACACACCATCGTAGATAATACCATATTCTTTAAAGGCGTGGAAACACAACGAGGCGTCTCAAGAGGCGTAACTTCTATTTCACTAAATTGCCTATATCTTTTAGAAGTAAATGAATGTGTAGCAGTCGTGCCGAACAATGCATATGCCTTCCTGCCATTTATGAAAATCACACCTGATATAACATCTATGGAAGCATCCGCTTCCTCTTGAGTGACTGCATACACCCTTCCTTGTATTGGTGGCCTCTGAGGTTTCCTTGGTAAGTTTGGTCTAACAACACATTGCTGTGCCTTTTGCACCAAGCCAACACTCATTTGCGACCTACTCGTCCACAACCATAACATCTCAGCCGTCCATTGCAACGTCCTAGGCCATGCCGCCCATCACACCTTCGACAAACATCAGGCCGACATGGTGCTTTCCCTATATTCGGGCCATCCCTAGCTCTTCCAAAGTTTCCAAAATTGCTCTTTTTCTTAGCATCCCAAGTCTGACCTTGACCAGGATAGGGTCTCTTACCCCTTCTGATATCACTAAAGCTCAACTGTCTCCTAGACTCTGATCGCTCTCTCACCAGCTCTTGCTCCACTAACTGTGCTCTTTCATAAATCTCATTATAATCTCTTATATTCAAAGGCACCAATTGTTTCCTGATATCAGTTCTCAATCCTTGCAGGAATCTCTTAGCCTTTTCTTCTCGATCTTCAATCAGCCTGGGAGCATATCTAGATGGTTCAGAAAATCTTGCCTCATATTCATCCACTGTCAATTCCTTTTGTTCTGACTGAACAAATTCAGTGATCTTCTTATCCTTAGCACAGTCAGAAAATGCTTTCTATTGAAAGCTCTAACAAACTCATCCCAGTTTTTATCAGTACCCAGTGGAAAGATCGTGTCTCTCGAAGCTCTCTACCAAAACTTTGCATTTCCCTCCAGCTGGTACTCTGCCAAAGTTATTTTCTCAGCATCACTGTAGTCCATCAATCCATTGTTCTGCCTCCTCAAGACTTCCTGTTCCACTAAACTTAGGTGGTTTCAACTTCAGAAATTGTTCCACTAGTCTTGAGGGCGACGTTCCACTCCGGGTTCTTGCTGCGCTTGCCTTTCCATCAGATTTCCAATATTGGCCAATGCCTGCAGGATATCTTCCATTCGGGGTTCAGCCCTTACAGCAGAGGCTTCAGCCCTTCATGGATGAGCACTTCCAGCTCGCACCATGAGTTTCCTGCAGTTTCCAAGCATTTGCCTCAGGAATAATCTGAGACTCACTGTCTCCATTAAAAAGCAACTACAACTATATATAAGTAACATAAACATGTTACTGGCACCTAAAAGCAACTCATAATAATCTACTAAGGATCTACGAGTGAATACCCATCACCCGTTGTTCAGAGTTAGTCAACCATTCCAATTAGTATCCAATGGTGTGCATCATTCTATCCTCATTTCCATTTGAGGCACCTTATCAGTCCCAATAAACCATAGCTCTGATACCAACCGTTGTGGCACCCCCAAACGGCCCCCGATCCGTTAGGGTCGTCACAAGTCGCTTACCTTTCACTTTCCCTAATAACATGTCACTCTGATACCATTTCAATTGCAGCGGGTCCATACAACCTGGGGGTTTACATCTTTTAGATCGGTCCCTTGCACCAATTCATATAATGGAAGCATAACCAACAACTCCCGTCCCTATATTCAGAAAACAATGCACACCAACTAAACATCTTTTATAAGTTAAAGCCGAACACTTTTATTTACATAAAACATATGGACATCTTTAGTCGGTACATCGAAATGCCATGGTTTTCTATACTTGGTATACTTCGAAAGATGACCGACACCTAGGCCCGATTCGTTCTCGATAATTTTCTACAGTCGTACTAAGTTTCTGACTCTAGCACCGAAACGTCCAGTATACCTATCTCCGAAATATCGAGTTTTTACCTACTTATCCTTCTTCGTTTTCTCTGAAATTTTGATATGTTTTGTCTTAAGAGATCCCCTACAACTTTCATTATGGGATCTAAGAGAAATTTCCAAAGAATAATCACCATATGGGTCCAAGAAGTCTCGGGCGTCCAGTACAGTATTTCCAGATTTACCGTTTTCAAGAGAAAGTCGTTTCACTAGGCTACACTTGCTCATTTTACCTCAAATTTGAGTATGTTAGTCTTTAGGATGTTCTCTACAAGTTTCATGAAGAAGTCGAAGTCCAATTCGTTTTGAATTAAAAGTTCAAATCGATTTACTTTTCCTGTTCTCAGTACCGTTTTCCAGATCTACCCGTGTTGAAGAAAAATCGTTTCCTTAGACATTACTGGTCCATTTATTCTGAAATTTCAGTATTTTGTTCCTCAAGATGTTATCTACAAATCTTATCAAGATGATGAAGTCAAATTCGAACTGGAACATTTTATAAAATTAATAGAATCGTAAGAGGTCAAGGAGCAGTTTTCCAGATCTACCCGTGTTGAAGAAAAATCGCTTCACTAGGCTATACTTGTTCGTTTTACCTCAAATTTTAGTATAATGTTCTTCAAGGTGTTCTCTACAACTTTCATGAAGAAATCGACACAACAATCCGACTAAAAAGTCACATGCAACACGCAAACTCAAAGATGGTGAAACTGGTCTTTCCAGAAACAGCATGCATGACCAACGAATCCCTCATCCCAGCTACCACAACCAAGACTTACCATCTACTACACATACACACAGCAATGAAAAGAGTAGGTTTTAGGACTTCACTTGCCTCAATTCAAAGGAAAACACAGGAAGAACGACGGCGGGACTAGGCGGGCTCAACGACGTCTCCTCTTCTTCTCTTCCTCTCTTTCTCTCTTCTTTCTTTCGAAGGAACTCTCTCTCTCTCTTCTCTCTCTTCTGGTCGAAATCCCCCTCCCCCTTTTCCTTTTATTCCCTTATTTGCTTGTAATCAATTGCTTTTGCATGCATGAGACACTTGGCTCCAAGAGGAAGACAAGTGGCTTCAACAAGGAGACAAGTGGTTGCATCAAGAGGACAAATGGAGGTGGTGGCGTGGCCTTCATCCGGTTCTCCTTCATGGGCCGACGGTTTGGGCCTCTTGGCCTGCTTTAGGCCCAACACACTTGGGCCGAAAGTCCAAGCTTAAATGGCTCATATTTATTTTTGATAATCCATCTTAATCCTCATTTAAATAACTACCTAATTGCATAATAAAATGGCCAAAAGACTTTGTGACATTAATCCATAAAATCAAATCTATAAGGTGCATAGTCAAGAACAAAGTCTCCTTTATGAAATTGTCCTATAGTACCAACCTTGATCATCCATTAACATAAGATGTATTTCTACCCAAATAATTCTCCATTAGAATACCCTGCATTAATCTATTAAAATTCTTTGGGTCTAAAGGTCATAACATAAATCAATAACACTTCATGGTTGATGGTATATCTAGGGGTTATTATAAATTTTGGGATGCCACAATGAGAACTCCGCATCTTCAAAATAAAGTTCTTTCATTGATTGAAATCCAAGAATCCAAGCATAGTATATCTTCTCGATAAAGCATTTGCGACAACATTTGTGTGCCTCGGTTTATATTTTGAGACCAAAGAAAAGCAATGGAGACATTCTAATGATCAAGAGCTCAAACAATGGCGTAGAACTCTTTGTCAATGGTTTATGTGCTTGGACAAGAACAGTGCCAATACCAACTCCGCTTGCATCACACTCAACTTCAAATACTTTATCAAAATCAGGAAGTGCAACAAGAGATAACTCACAAAGTTTCTGATTAATTACCTCAAAGGCTTTTTGAGCAGGCTTTGTCCATTCAAAAGCACCCTTCTTCATGCATTCAATTATAGGAGCCACGACAGTATTAAAGTTTTGGACAAAACGTCAATAGAAATAAACAAGGGCATGAAACAAGAATATCGTCGAAATAAACGAAAACAAATTGACCAATGAAGGAATGAAGAACCTCGTTCATATCTCTCATGAAGGTACTTGGAGCATTAGATAATCCGAATAGCATAACCAACCACTCATAAAGGCCTCCCTTGGTCTTGAAAGCCGTCTTCCATTTATCACCTTCTCACATTATGAATTGATGACTACCACTTCGCAAATCTATATTTGAAAACACAAAAGAACCATATAATTCATCAAGCATATCATCAAGTCTAGGTATAGGATACCTATACTTATTGGTGATGTTGTTGATGGCCTTGCGATCAACACACATTTGGTATGTACCATGCTTCTTAGGTACAAGTAGAGCCGGAACAGAAGATGGTCTCATGCTTTCTCGAATGTATCCTTTGATGATAATAAGTTCATCGACTTGTCTTTGCAACCCCTTAGTTTCCATTGCATACTGGTTACTTGTCTTCGATAAAAAGGGAGTTTTAAAGAATGACCGAGGTTCATAGGGATTTTTTTTTTTATAAAAAAGAGTTTAGCGAAGCTCATAGCGAAATTAGAGGCGAGTCGTACCATCCCTCTACTCTCTTAGTGATGGCACAAAGCACACCAACTACACATTGAAGGAAAACATAAAGCTGAACCACTTTTATTTACATTTTCAGGATGGACATTTTGGGTCGGAATAATCAAAACGAAAACCAAGACTTTTCACTACGCTTAGCTACATCTCAAAAGAAATCATCGACCCCCTATATCGAACGTGTAAAACCTTCCATCTACACGTGTCGGCTCCCTCTCCAAAAAGTATCAGCTCCCTCTCCTCCTGCGGGCCATCACACCAATCCAGGTGCATCAGGCGGTGGCGGTGGCAACATCTCCAGCATCACCTCGTCACGTCGGAGATGAACGGACAGGAACTCCTGGATGACGGGGCCCCTAGCCAAGCCCACATCATACATCACCAGCACCCGCACTCGAATGAACACTAACCCAGGGATGGTCACGCATACGTGCTCCATGGACTCGACCTCCAAATCCGAGGGAAGGCCGTAAAAAGTGCCGTGCGAGACTATATAGTCCCCAAATGGGTGAGTACAACCACTCAACAGGGAAATCATGGTATCATAGAGCACATATAGTTCAATCATGTCTCACATATAGTCATGCATACATGTGACCATACCATGTGCACATATCACCATGCACTTATACATGTTACATAATCTAGTCATGCATACATGTCGCCACATCACGTGCACATATCACCATGCACTTATACATTTTACATCATACAGTCATGCATACATGTCCCCATACCATGCATGATTCAATTTCAACTCATGTTATCCAATTGGATCACCACACTCTCTTTCCCGCGACCAGTAATTGCATCCACATTTTTATCGCTCACATCCAACCTAGCATCACGAGGAACCTCCAGCACATACCTCCGGGCATCCGACACACACCTCCGGGCATCTAAAAAGTCCCGACGACATCCGGCACACACAGTCTGGGCATCCCGACACTCCCGGGGCATCGTCGGCTCACACCTCCGACGGTATCCTCATTACAATGTATGTTTTGATATATCTCATTTTCAATTTTACATTTGATGTAACAATACCAATGATTGAAATCAGCCTTTTTGAAAGCATGTAATATGCATTAGCAAAAGTACCATTTGATACAATGGTTTTAAAAAGAAATCCTTCTATGGGTTCATGAAAATTTACCAATCCTCTAATGTCATATGTAATGTATAAATGTCATCACATCATTGCACGAGTAATAATCCAAAATATCATGATTTACACAACAATTTCAATAACCCATATATAACGCAATTTCCAGCTAAATCAGAATACGCACAATCCGTATATCACAAGAAAAAGATTTGTTGCCTTACTCGTGCACAGTTTTTGAAACATTTATACTTAAATACCCAAATAACCTTCAAAAAACATGAAATTTAACTATGTTGTAAATAAGACATAAATAAGGATATTTCGTCAAGAACACTTCCCCTAAGGAATTTTACACAGAACAGTATAAACCACACATTGTAGCATCACTAAGTCCGGACACATCTGATTGCACCGTTTTTAAGACATTTTCGATTAAATAGGCGAATGACCTTAAAAAATTATGAAATTTAACTATGTTACAGACAAGACATAAATAAGGATATCTCATGAAGAATACTTTTCGAAAAGAGATTTGTACAGAATAGTATAGACCATGCATTTCAACATCACCAAGTCCGAGTATTCAGATTGCACTATTTTCAAAACTCCTTCGATTAAATTGGCAAATGACCTTCAAAAATCACGAAATTTTACTATATTGTAGACAAGACATGGATAAAGATATCTCATCCAGAACACTTTTCCAAAAGAGATTTGTACAGAATAATATAGACCATGCATTTCAACATCACCAAGTCCGAGTAGTCAGATTGCACTGTTTTCAAAACGTCTTCGATTAAATGGGCAAATGACCTTAAAAAATCACGAAATTTAACTATGTTTTAGACAAGACATAAATGAACATATGCAAGCTTGTTTATTGCTTTTTGGCCTGTATTATCTTATTGTTTTGGAAATACATATGCTAGCTTACATGAAAATGGTATTATATATCTTGTATAGAGCTGGGTTCGATGATAGAATGTATATTGTTTAATATGCTTGCAATTTTCTAGTTCCAAGAAAATTCGAACAAAGGTTGGAAATCCTGGATTTTTTCATTACATGTTGAATTATGGTTTTGATTATATTTGTTGGGTGATTTTTTTTTCGTACATTGGTTCACATCCTACTGTGCCTTTTTTGTTAATAAAAAAATGTAGAAATTACAAGAGATCATGTAATTATTACTTTTTCGTAGGGGGAGTTCGTAGGTTGGTAGAATTCGAAGGAGTTCTCACATAGGAGTAAAAATTTGCGCAAATTAAACTAATTAGTGATGATAGAACAATCATACATATGAGCTGGTTAATTTAGTTGTTGGATGAGTTCTCACATAGTGAACTTTCGTTTCTGCGTCTTTTGTTGAATAATCATTCATTTTTTTTTGTCTTTACTGCAAATGAAACATGTCTGTTACTCTGAAAAAAGTGCTAATATTGATTATGCGTTTATTATATCAATTGGTTATAGTAAGACCATTGTGGTTGACCTCAATAAAGGTAAAAAGCTGAACGGTAACAATTATGATATTTGACACCGAAAGGTTCAGTACATCCTTGAGGAGTAAGAAGTTTTAGAACCCACAAGCATACCATGGATGAACCTAAGCATTGAACTTCAGCTCAACACAAGAGGGATCTAGAAGCTTATCATGCTTGGAAAAAAAAATAACCTTGCTGCATCACGTTGCTGAGCTGTATGCAAGATAATCTGATATGTGAGTTCGAAAGTTAAGATAAAGCTCAAAGAATGTGGGTTGCCTTGAAAGATAAATTTGGGGGTACATCTACCACTAAGTTGATGAGACTTACCATCAAGATTAATACATACCGAAAGCACCCAAATATAACGATGAGACAGTATCTTCGGGAGATTCAACCATGATTCGGGAGTTCAAGTCAGCAGGTTAGGCTGCGTATCTTTTCATATAGAAACGCGTCTGTGTGCGTTTTTGTTGCAAAATTATTTTTTTGTTCCTAGAGACACATCTGGAACAGAAACAAGAAACAAAAAAAAGTTGTTTCTTGTTTCTGGAACAAAAATTAAAAACACTTCTCTCTCCTCTCCTTTTCTTCTCTTTTTTTTTTTTTTTCTTTCTCTTTTTTCTTTGGCCGGTCATCGGCCTCGGCCATGGCCGACAACCGGCCAAAGAGGGCCGACAACCTTGTCGTGGCGTCGTTGGCCCCAAGCGAGGCCGAGCCTCGTCGGGCCACCTCTAGGCCGGCGTCGCCTCGCCGGTGCGTGGGTGAGGTCGAGCCTCGCCCAGCCAAGGCGAGGTCGAGCCTCGCCCAACCATGGCGAGGCTCGGCCTCGCCGGGGGCCAGCGAACCTCGCCGTGGCTGGGCGAGGCCGCCAGCCCTCATCGTCCGGTCGCCGGCCATGGCCAAGGCTGGCGACCGACCGAAAGAAGAAGAAAGGAAAAATGAAAGAAAATAAAGAAAATAAAAATTAAAAAAATTAAAAGAAATAAAAAAAGAATACAAATTTACCACATGTGTTTCTGTTCATTTTTTATTCCGAGAACAAGTTTACCAAACGTGTCTTTTTATTCAAAAATTGTTGTCCGGAACAGAAACACTTTTTTCTATTTATGTTCCCTGGAACAATTTTTAAACAGAAATGTTACCAAACGCACCCTTACTCCCTTATTGATGAACATAAAGTTCGGGATTTATTAGGTCTCTTGTGTACAATTGGGAGCATATGAAGATTTGTATGACGCATAATGAGAATATTATCACTTTTGACGATTTTGCATGTCATTTGCAATTAGAGGATGAGCATCTAGAGGCGACGAGATCCTCTACCAATATGTTGCTGAATCTAGTTCGCACAGAGCTTCAGGCTTCTAGTGCAAAAACAATCATCAATTCAACAACAAATGGAAGAAGATTGATCGGGCACTTAAGAGGTCTAAGACCTTCTGATGCAAGTAGCGTGGTTGGAAGAAGAACAAGGGCAAGATGAAGTGCTACAATTGTGGCAAGATGGGTCACTTTGCTCGTGAATGCACTGAGTCGAAGGAGGTAACCTATCACACTATTACTTTAAGTAATGCTTTTGTTTCTAACACTTTAATACTTATTGAAGTATTTGTGGACTATAGACTCAGGAGCAACATACCACGTAGTTAGAGACCAAGAAGTATTTGTGGAGTATCGTCGGATACGGCCTGGAAAAAGATGGATATATGTTGGGAATAAGTCAAGAGTTGAAGTAAAAGGTAATCGACAAATGTAAATTAATTTTACGTGGTGGTCGAAGCCTATTAGCCTAGGTTATGTTGGAAACAATTTATTGTGGTTTGGGTCATGTATTGACTGGTTTTATGGTGTTGGATATTGACAATAATCAATACAATGTTAATGTCGATGGTTTTTTTTTTGTTAATTGCATCTTGCAATAATGTTGAAATTGATTCAAGTACTTGGCATGCTAGATTAGATCACATTTGATCACAAAGAATGCCAAGATTTGCTCGAGAATGTCTTTTAGGGTCACTTACTAATGTTAATCTACCCGTCTGTGAACATTGTGTAGAGGGAAAAACAACTAGAAAATCATTCAGTGAAGGAACTAGAGCCAAATTTCCATTGCAACAAATACATCTTGACATTTGTGATCTTTTGAACGTGAGGGCTAAACATAGAGCCTCATACATCATCACTTTCAAATATGACTTTACTCGTTTCGGTTATGTCTTTCTAATCTCCCATAAGTTAGAAGTATTAGACTGCTTTAGCCAATATAGAGTGATGGTCGAGAATCGGATGAACAAAACAATAAAGGCATTGAGAACCGATCGCAGACGTGAATATCTATTTGAGCAATTCAAGCCTCTTTGTAATGAAAAGGGAATTGTACGACAATTGACTTTTCCTAGTACTTCACAACAAAATGCGCTAGCAGAGACAAGGAATAGAACCATATTGAAAATGGTTAGGTCTATGATGGTATAAGCACATTTACCTATCTCCTATTGGGGAGATGAGTTATTGATTGTTGATTGACCATTGGTAGGAAACCAGACTTAAGTAATCTACGTCCGTGGGTGTGCAACTTATGTTCATAATTCTTGCCATAAATAAGGCAAATTAGGTTATGGAGAGAAGAAATGTATCTTTATAAGATATTCTTTATAGGCCAAAGGGCATGTGTTCATAGGTGAAAAAGCTGACGGAAGTGTGACCGAAATGAAGTCACGAAAAATATCACGTCCTTGAAGAACGATTATCCCAGTAGAGGTGAGATTAATAAGCACTTCCAATTGTATGAGATGGAAGATCCTAAAAACACACCCACTAATGTTGTAGACGGAAATAAAGATTTACCTCAACATACAAGACCTAGTGGGGGTGTTGCATTGCTTGGCGAACTGAATTCAAGAGACATTCAATTACGTAAAAGTAATCGTAAAAATTTGCCTCAATACACCTTATCCAAGCCATCGTTATGGCACCCCCAAACCCGATAGGGTCGCCACAGATACTAATCGTTAAATCAAAAGCAATTACTAATTCTTTGATGTTAGAAAAAGGGGAGTCATAATTAAGGGCCGGGGTTTAGGGATTAGCGTAGCTCACAGCGGAAATTAGAGGCGAGCCTCACCATCTCTCCACTTCCTTAGCGATAGCACAATGCACACCAACTACACAGTGAAAGAAAAACACAAGGCCGAACCACTTTTATTTACATTTTAAGATGGACATCTTTGGGTCGATATAGCCAAAAAGGAAAACCGAGACTTTTCACTAAACTCGGTTGTATCTCTAATGAGATCATCGACCCCTTATAATAAAACATGAAAGACCTTCCATCTAAATGTCGCTCTAACTCCCAAAAAGTGTGGTCCCCCTCTCTCTCTCGCTCATGGACCGTCACACCAAGTCAGGTGCATCAGGTGGTGGCGTTGGCAGCATCCCCAGCATTTGCCTATCACGTCGAACGTGGACGAACAGAAACTCCTGGATGACGGGACCCCCAACCAAGCCCACGTCGTACATAACCAGCACCCGGACCCTCAGGAACACCAATCCAGGGATAGTGTCGCAGATGTGTTCCATACATTCCACCTCCACGTCGGATGGAATGCCATAAAACGTGCCCCGTGAACAGGAGGGAGAGGCATGTTTTCTCTAATCTGAAGGGGTGAGTACAACCACTCAACAAGTAAAGGTCCAATGACCACTCAAAGCATCATAGCATGGCATGTCATTTAAGTATACATACATAACTTACCTTGACATCATACAAATGTCATCATATCTCACATACATGCACCATCACATAGTAATCATCCTCATCATGCATTCATCATTATCACATCACATGCCATCATCTCACATACATGCACCATCATATAGTCATCATCCTCATCATGCATTCATGCATTCATCATATCACATCACATGTCATCAAATCTCACATACATGCACCATCATATAGTCATCATCCTCATCATTATCACATCACATGTGCCATCACGCCATAAGTATACATCATACACTCATCATCCATGCTATCAAGCATACACCACCATGAGATCCATAGTATGTCATTTAAGTATGCATACATAATTACCTTGATATCATACACATGTCATCATATCTCACATACTTGCATCTATTTACATGCAATATGCCACATGCATACATCATGCACAAGATCCACTTTCAATTCTTAGCTTTCACAAGGATCTCATCAATTTTCTTCTTAGGGACCAATGTTTGCATCCCAAAATTTATCGCTCGCACCCAACCTGGCATCGCGAGAAACCTCCAGCACACACTTCCGGGCATCTCGAAATTCCCGAGGACATCCAGCACACACCTCCAGGCATCCCGACACTCTCGGGGCATCGTCGGCTCACACCTCTGAATGTCATTCATATCCTCATACCTTTCTTTTCCAATTTCACACTTGAAATTTCCAATGCAATTGTTTCAAATTGTTCTTTTGAAAACATGTAGTATGCATTAAAGAAATCTCCCTTTGATTAAATAAAATCTTTCTTTGAAATCATGCAAAATTTATCCTTTTCTTGAATGACATACGAAATGCATGAAAGCCATTACACCATTATATGAAAAAGATCCCAAAATCTCATAATTCACATACGAAATTCATACAGACCACACATCTCTGCATAGAACTGGCCATACAATCCAATATCATAATTTCGAGAATGTACAGCATGCACAGTTTTCATATCACAGTCAATTAAATGGGCAATCGACCTTCAAAAATCATGAAATTTAACTATGTTGCAGTCAAGACATAGATAAAGATATCATATGCAGGAAATTTCTCCAAAAGAAATTTGCACAGAATGTTATAGGTCATGCGTGTCAATATTCTCATGTCCGAAACACACAGTTTGCACGGTTTTCAAATCACAGTCAATTAAATAAGCAAATGACCTTCAAAAATCATGAAATTTGAGTAACTTATAGTTAACACAAAGAAAAAGATGTTTAATACAGAACATTTCTTCAAATAAGGCTTGTACAGAAAGTTATAGGTCATGCATATCAAGATTCTCATGTCCGAAACACACAGTTTGCACGGTTTTCACATCACAGTCCATTAAATACGAAAATGCTCTTCCAAAATCATACAATTTGAGTATGTTATAGTTAACACATAGGAAAATATTTTTCATGCAGAACATTTCTTCAAATAAAAATTGTACAGAAAGTTATAGGTCATGCATGTCAAGATTCTCATGTCCGAAATACACAGTTTGCACGGTTTTCATTTCATGGTCGGTTTAGTATGCAAATGGCCATCAAAACTCATGAAATTTGAGTATGTTATAGTTAACACATAGGCAAAGATGTTTCATGCAGAACATTTCTTCAAATAAAGCTTTTACAAAAAGTTATATGTCATGCATATCAAGATTCTCATGTGCAAAATACACAGTTTGCACAGTTTTCACATCACAGTCCATTAAATTGGAAAATGGCCTTCCAAAATCATGAAATTTGAGTATGTTATAGTTAACACATAGGCAAAGATGTTTCATGAAGAAGTAGAAGAGAGATTCTTGATAAAAATCAACATGCAACCACAAATCTACCACAAAGTCAGCAAAAACAATTCCAGATCTAGTGTCTCCGTAGGATGAGAGTTTGATCCCTTAAATCTCCATCATTGTGCACGAAATTTTAGTATGTTGTAGTTTAAGATGTTGGCTACAACTTTCATGAAGAAATCAAAGTCAAAATCGAACTCAAAACATGCATGCAAGCTCTCACAAGATTCTGACTCAGGTGGTTCATGCGAAAACAGCAACATCACTCAAGAACAAGTCATTCTAGCTTCGGTTTCTTAGACTCTAAACACCCCAAATCCATCACCACTCCATAACACACATGCAAGAGCATCAAAGGATCCTAACTTGGCTCAAAAGAATGAATGAACACCGGCACACGGACGGCGAAGGGCAAACGAACGGACGACGGGCGTGCGGGCGAGCGGCTCCTCCTTCTCCTCTCTCCCTCGGTTTCTCTCTTTCTCTCTTTCTCTCTTTGTCTCCCTTTGGTTTTTGGTTCGAATTTCCTCCCACTCTCACCCCTTAACCGGTTGGTTTGTCCCCCCAAAAGTCTTCCCCTCCATCATTAGCAATGATTAGGGTGCATGGAGGACAAATGGCAAAGGAGTTTGGGACAAATGGGAGAGGACAGGCACAAACCGGTCCCCCCGTTGTTCGGTCGAAGGCCCTTTAATGGACTTCATGGGCTTGGCCAAATTGACCCACTTTTGGCCCTTCGTCCATGGGCCTAAAGTCCAACCCAAAATTTACCTTTTTACTTTTTAGCAAAATCCACTAAATTCCCTCTCTTACTTGATTCCAATTTCCAATTTCACTAGGTCAAAAAAACTTGTAACAAATCTATAGGAAAACAAATCTATGAGAAGCATAGCCAAGCATAAATTTGTCTCATAAAAAAAAATAACCTACAGTACTAATCTTAAAAAAAATCAAGAACACAAGCGCATAACACTTAGTTTTTAAGGGAAAGGTTAATAGTTAATGCTTAAACCATAGGTAAATTCATTACCTAATTATAGGCCTTAATACTTCTTAGGACTTGTCTCAAACATTTGGGATGCCACATCGTGGCACATTTGGAACTTGAATTACATCAAATTGATGTAAAGACGGCATTTCTCATTGGAGAACTAGATGAAGAAATATATATGAAGCAGCTAATAAGTTTTATAGCTAAATGTCAAGAGCATAAAGTTTACAAGCTTCATCGCTTAATATATGGCCCTAAGCAATCATGTAGATAGTGGTATCTTCATTTTCATCAAGGTATAACGACTTTTGGTTTTACAATCATCGAAGAAGATCATTGTGCATAAGTTAAGCAGTTTGAAGATAAATTTGCGATTTTATCACTTTATGTGGATCATATGCTATTGATTGGAAATGACAAGATTTTGGTTATCACCATAAAAGAAGATTAACTATTAATGATCGAAAGAGATGAATCAATAAAACACCTAACTTTAGTCCAAGAGTCTTATATAATGAAGATTCTTGAACGTTTCAATATGTAGCACCAAAATCTCATTGCTACCCCTGTCATGCAAGGTGAACGCCTAAGTATTAAGATGTGTCCCAAGACTCCATAAGAAAATAAAGTAATGTAAATTGTTCCTTATACTAGTGCATTTAAAAGTTTCATGTATGCTATGATGTATACCCGACCACACATATGCTATGCCGTGGGATTGGTGAGCCGATATCAATCAAATCCTGGTCAAGCACTTTGGAAAGCAATAAAGAGGGTCCTGAGATGCTGATTCGGGTGGAGACCTAGATACGCATAAATCGACTTCTGGAAATGTGTTCTTACTCAATCATGTACGAGATCGGAATTGCAATCAAGAATCAATCAAGGATAAAAATAAATTCGTGCTCCAACACATGGAATTGTCATCCTAATTGTCTAGGCTTGCCGGCAGGTATCAATTCAACAATTGGCAATTAGGACCCATTAATGCATGGTTGTGGTGATGATTAGTTCATATCATAGGAAGAGATAGGAGATTCAACTAAGGTAGTGGAAAATCCAGGATCTGGCATTGTAGGAGATAAGGTGGGCAATGGCTGCTCAAACAACGATTGCTCAAGTGCAATTATAGCATATTGCGGTGTCATGTGAAGACCTCATTTCCTCGACGGGGAATATATCCTCATGGAAGACAACATCTCGCCTAACAAAAAATCAACCTGTAGATATCTTCGTAACCCGGTAACCCTTTTGTAGAGTAGGATATCCCATAAAAACACATCGAAGAGATGTAGGATCCAATTTATCTTTATGCCCACAATTGTCACATGGCAGAGACAACCAAAAACTCGAAGATGATCAATATTCAGTTGTTTCCCAAAAAGCATTTCAAATGGCATGTGCCCCATTAAGAATTCTAGTTGCCATGTGATTAAATAAATAGGTTGTTGTGACAACACAATCTACCCAAAAAAAATTCAGGAATGGAAGCTTGATATTTTAGTGCTCGAGCTACTTCAAGATGGTGTCAATGCTTGCGTTCTATAATCCCATTTTGGTGAGGTGTATATGTACAAGAACTTTCATGAACTACTCCATGTATAGACAGAAAAGATTGACACTCAGCAAAAAAATATCGCGTCCATTATCAATGTGAATTCTTTGAATAGGTTTATCCAACTGAGTTTTAATCATTGAGAAGAATTTTGATAGAAAAGAAAAAGTTGGCTCTGGGATTGTCTGAGAAACACCCAACTAGCACGAGAATAATCATCCACGGTGGTGAGGAAGAATCGACATCCATCACGATGTGGAATGTGATAAGGACCCTAGATGTCCATATGACCTAAGGAAAAAAATATCAGTGGCCCGACTAACACTAGTTGGGAATGGTTCTCGTGATTGTTTTGCCAAAGGACTTATTTTGCAATTAGGAGAAGGGAAAGCTGCACGATGTTCCAAACGTTTATGAGAAAGAGAGATTTTATTACAAGTAGCGGCATTACATGAAATGCTTGCATTCAACAAATTAAAATTTCTTGGAAAGTTGATCCAAAAATATAGCCCTTCAATCATACTACCCAAGCCAATCCCAGTCGAAAGGTCCTGAAAAAAACAATTTTTGTAATTGTAATTGGCACAAAAGGAATTATCATGACAAACTTTGGAAACTGATATGAGAATAAATTCAAATTCATGAATATAAATAACATTATTAAGAGTATGTGGGCTTAAGTGAACAGTACCAGCTTTTGTGACATCGGTCATAGTCCCGTTTGGACGACAAATTGATACAGGATAATGGGATTTTTTATGAATATCAGAAAATAATCACTCATCGCAAATTATGCGGTCACTGGCGCCAGAATCAATGATCAATACATCAACTGAAATATTTTTGGGCTCGCATGATGAAGTACTTGAGAAACTTGCTGATTTATCAAGTGCATTCATGATATACTGATACTGATCTTGAGTAATTGGCTTATGAAATCTACGAATTCCTCTTTACCAAAAAAAAAAATCTACCAATTCCTGATACCTGATAAACATAAATTTATTTTTCTCTTTTCTCCTTGTTAGTAGGCTTTCCATGTAATTTCCAGCATGTTTCAATGGTATGATGTGCACGTCGACAATACTTACCCTTAAATTTTGAATTTTGCGCCCCCCCCCCCCTCCCTCGGTTTTGCGATACAAAACCACTTGATCCAGTCCTGTAAGAACCGTTTGATCCGCGCCCTTCCTTAAGATCTGAGCCGTCAGATTACGATAAGTCCTGGCATCCACGCCTGCATCTTTGATATGTACTGTTGGTGCGGAGGAAAGGAGAGCCGTCGGATCCATGGCTCTGATCTGGGCCATTGAACTTCAAGCTTTTAGGGTTTGTGTGACCTTCTTCTTCCCATCAAAGAGGATTTGTAGCAGGAAGTCCCCCAAGGCTCTATCCCTGTTGTGATGGTCGGAAGCCAGCCCGAGATCAGTCCGACGATCCCGCTGATCCAACCAGAGCTACGCCCTCTCCCCCTTTCGCAGATCCCATGGTCGCAAGCCATTGGTTTTCTTCTTGGACAGCTAATTGAAAGATGCGTTCAAGAGGAGGTATGGGATCCATAACAAGAATCTGCGAGCGAAAGGGTATGTAATTTTCGTTTAGGGTTACAAGGAACCAAGTTATCTTCTCCCCGTCTTTGATTTTTCGGTACTGTTGAAGAGTTCCCTCCGGACCTTCGAGTTGTTCTTTGGCGGCTTCAAGTTCATTCCACAGTGCTGACAGATGATTAAAACAAGCAGTAACTAATAGGTTCCCTTGTTTTGTTTCCAAGAGGGCTTGTGTAAGATAGAAAATTTTAAGTTGATCGAGTTTCCCGTACCTTTCCCGAATGTTTTCCCACATGACTTTCGAATCTTCGGTCGATGGGGGGCCAGCCGAAACTTTCGATGCAAGTGCGAACAAGTTCGTTGCATTTGCGCCAATGTCGTCGCATTCAGTCATTGGCCGGGAAAGGGATGGTTCCGTCAATGAACCCATCCTTATCCTTGGTTATGAGAGCTCGTCGGAAATCTCTTGCCCAAGAAGAATAGGGTTCGAGTCTGTTGAGTTGAACCGAAATCACCCGCACCTCCAACCCAGTTGCCGACGATGTGTAAGGCCGGGTTGAGGATCTGAGTAGAGATTCGTCCCTCTCGGGTCTAATTCAGGTTTGTGACTTTTTGAACTCGGGTCTAGATCTCTATTTGGGTGGATCCCCGAATTGGTCTCCCGTCTAGGTGGGCCGTAACCCGCACATTGCTTAGTGAGACTGTTAGCCCTTGGGCCCTGGACTGAAATCCATGGCATTACTACCATTGAGCTGGTGAAGGAAGATGTGTCATGACTGGAGCAAGAGTTGGAGCAGACTCTCTTTCTTCATATGCATGATCGATCTGTTTAGATGTTCGGGTGGACGACTCGTCCCCTGTAGGTAGGGTCGAATCTTGGCCACCTTTGTTGATTGGATTCTGCCTATTCGATAAAGAAACGAATTCCAACCCGAGGTGCTAATCTGTTTTGCAGGGAATGATTTGCAACTGCAAACTAGAGGACGATCGGGGGCAACTCATAAGATTTTTTTGCGGAAGCTGGGTCACAATCCTTTTAAGGAAATGTGTAACCATGAAAGGAAATGTGTTGTGTATTTTCAGTGATCTGTCTATTGTACAAGACCGGCTGAGGTTCGATCCCTAAAAGCAAATTAGGGGCATGGAATATTTTAAGGAAGACAATATTACGTGCATTCTTTCCTTCTTTTATTTTGGGCTATAAAAACCTTTAATACACCAAGACATGGCATTTTCGGCCATGGACCCGGTCCACCCGACCGAGACCCGGTAAGGGCAAATAACCAAGACCAACCACGACGTTTATTTTATGATATTCAATGGACCAATTCTAATTGAAAATGGTCATGGACAAGTTTAGGCTACCCACTTAGTCATCGTCATTTGGTTAAAGTTTAGTAAATTTTCGCATGAACTTCGGTTCTCATAGAACCATCAATCGTAGACAAATATTAGTGACTTCTCCAATTAGGCAACACCGTATGTTTGTCTTATCAATGCCTTGGATAAATTTTGGACATGAATTAATTAATGCATGCTTATCTATTATGTGCCACATGCCATTTGCAAGAAGGAGGAGAAAAATTGCATGTCAAGTATTTAGAAAAAAAATCTAGGCCTCATTTAATGATTTTGGAAAGTTCATTAATGGCATGGATGAATCACCTAGTTAGGTGTGCCCTAGAATCTTAGGTGAATCTTAGAGCATGATGATGCGGGACCATCCAACGTAGGTCCATCGACAAACTCAGAACCATCAATGCTTATCCAAGGCAATAAAGAAATTGGGCATTATGTGCTTCAATGGATCATTTTGAACAAATAATGTTAATTACTTATCGATATTTTGTGCTACGTCGATAACTAGCAATGGGAGGCCATTTTAGACGTCTTGCATGACCAATTGATGAAGTTTCAGGAGAATTTGTTTTTGGTCAAGGAATGAGCTCGGAAAGCCAACGGTTCAAGAATACGGAAAGCTAAAAGTTCAAGAATGCAAGTTCTCGTACTACAAATCGCATTTCATAAGTTCCTAGGTGTATTTATTGTTATGCAGTTCAAGAGTCGAAGGTTTAAGTTCCTAGGTCATTAAAGTCTGTTTTTGATATTTCCTAATGCTAAAATCCTCCTATAAACAGGGGAAAACTATCCAATGTAGGGGAGATACGAATTTTATGAATGAAATTGTGAGCTTTCCTCTGGTTGAGTGAACTCCTTCGGAGAGTGGATAACTCTTTTTGGTTTCTTTATCCTTGGAGCATAGATCACTCCTTGGTGGTGAGCCAAGAAGCCCTTTATCCTTGGCTGCTGGAATCTTTAGGCCATGGTGGTGAGCTTCTCCTATCCCGAAGTCCTTCATCCTTGGCTAGTGGAAGCTTTAGGCCTTGGTGGTGAACTTCGTAGATCTCGATCCTCATCCTCGGTTGGTGGCGAGGCCTTTATACCTTGGAAGGCGATCGTTCAATCTTTGCTGATTCCTTTTTGTTTTTTTACCGTATACACTACTCCATACACTTAATCACAAAATTCCCCTCTAAAAAAATTATGTTCTGCAAGCACTCACCCCATCACGCATCACATGATGACCTAGATGAAGAACACAAGAGCCAACCAATTGGAAGAGGACATTTGGTATAAAAAGGGGCTTAGGTGTCCCCTAGGCACATTAGGCAATAATGAACTTAAAGTGAGCCTTGCAGGATAAGCAAATAGTTGGACCATTTATAATTAAACACAAATAAGCAAAGGTGCCAACTAAAGAGACTAGATAGGCCAACTCATATCTAAGGCTTCGTCTTGAGTTTGCAGAAAGTCTAAGAGGAAGAGGCATCTTCACATTTCAGGAGTTCACCATTCTCCCCTTTCCTCACCCTTTCTCCCCTCTCTTTGAGGCCTTCGTCACCATCCGGTCACCAAAGAACTATCTTGGAGCTATGTCCAAAAAGTTGTAAGTCGACTTTCTTAACTCTTCAATAGGGCGATGTGTTGTCATCGCTTGCTTGTGTTTACTTGTACATTGTTCTGTTGCGTGTTTTTAACTACTTGTCTAAGCATCAAGTAAATCATGGTCTCACATGGGTGTCAAGCACACTCGGATGCGAGGAAAGGTCTTGGCAAATTGGACGTGTGTCAAGATGGGATAAGCATTGAGTCGATGCCAAAGCCAAAACAAATTATTCCAAGTCAAGAACACGAGCCTGTATCACATCCAACATGAGTCTAGTTAAGAACACGAGCCTGAATCACATCTAAGGCATAAAAGTCATTAAATCACTTTGTATGGCATGCCTTCGGGCCTTTCATTCGACTAATAATTCAAGATAACAAAATGGATTGATTGATGCTTGAACGCATGGACACACAATGGACTTTTACCGCCGACACTGGGGTATGCCGGGTCGTTGCCTGCGGTAAAGCCCTGGATGCCGTCACAATATTGAGATCGCCGATGATGCCAGCCCAGGTGAGCCCGATGCTTGGGGATCGCCCCAGATGCCGTCCTAATAATGAGATCGAGACGATTCCAATTGCTAAGGGGGGAACCGATGCTTGATTGATACCGGAAGAGTCAATGGATTTCGACTAACTAAACTGACTTAAATAAATTGGAAGTCCACATGTGGTCCATGACTGATGCTTGTGTGATGCTTGAATTCATGCTTATACCAATGAGCCTTGCTTTTGATTTGCCATCGACAAGTGGGTGGTGATATCTTATCCGAGGATTGATGGTGAGACGTCCTCCTATAGGAGAAATTAGGGATTTCTACGTTTTGAGTCATCGACTCACTTTTATTGTTTTCACCATTTCAGGTAAGGGATGGGTGTACCAACCTTGCCGCCCATCCATCCCGGTCTTCCAGTTGATATTGTTACTACCGTTATGAATATAGTAGACTTTGAAGAGGACGTCAATTAACGTAAATATATTACCACTATTTGGGTCCAAAAAGGGGTAGACACCTTAGTTCCCCATGTGCAGGAGGCTTGGTGCCTCATTTCTAATGGGGACGTTTTAGGTCCCATCCAAGGCCTCATCCTTCTGGTTGATCCTACCGGAGCATCATAGAAGAAGGGCCTAAGATCAAGGCCATTTTTGGGGGAGCTCGAGGAGCTAGGCTACCCTAGCCTTTTAATCGTTGATGTGTGGTAATTAACATAAGTAGTCTAGGACTAAAATGGGGCATGTAATCATACTGACTTTTGATATGTGTATATGTATGAATATATGTTACTTTTGTTTGCTTGGCTTGTATACAAGTTGCCTAACTTCCATGTGTTTTTGTGTGTGGTGATTGTTTTTAATTTGCTTCCGCATGTGTTTAATCAAAGATAAAATATTTTTGGGACGATCAACGTGCCTTGGACGTCGATGCTGACCCGCCGAGTCACACTCTCGTACAAGAGATGGGGCAGGAGTGTGACACCGGTTGAGTGTTTTCCTAACTAACTAAAAATCCCCAGCACATCTTATTACTCCAAATAATGACTAGGCTCTAATACCAAGCAAGCGACAATGTCACGCCCCTACCCCAGGTACTTTCTATGGTATACCAAACGATGTCGAGTGCGAATGTATGGAGCATCATCACCCCGGGAAACAAGAGTTAGTTTTTGTTCGGGTGCGGGTTTTGCACTTGTACGGCGTTGCATCACCCGCCGACCCTGTCATTTAGGAGTTTTTGTCCATGCATATCCGACGTGGTGGGATTATGCTAGGGATGCTGCCGCCAACACCAGCCGGAGGACCGAGCTGGGTGTGACTGAGTGCGATGGATGGAAGTTGAATTTTTTTTTTGGATAGCCGACACTGAATGATGGACCGAAGTACGTGGCTGCTGTGGAGTTAAGTACTTTTGGTTATAGTCGAGCTTAGAAATGCCTTGGCCTTTTGATGTACCAACTCATGATGTCCATGAAGTTATGTAAATAAAAGTGGTCGGCTCTAACATATATATATAATGTGTACTTGGTGTGTATTGCATTACTTTGTTGAGTATGGGATAGGTAAGCGAACTGTGGCGACCCTGACGGATTGGGGGCCATTTCGGGGGTGCCACAGAGGGTGGTATCAGAGCCATGGTTATATGTGGAATGATAAACAGCCTCGTTTGGAAATTGAGGAATATAATGACAATGCACACCTTAGGATGCTAACTAAGAATGGTTGACTAACTTTGAACAATGGGTGATGGGCATTCACTTGTTGACCCCTAGTAATTGTTATAAGTTACTTTTAGCTGCTAGTAACAGCCCTCGATGGAGACATTGAGTCACAGATTATTCCTGAAGGAAATGCAGGAAAATTATGGTAAGAACTGGAAGCTCTCATCCATCGAGGGCTGAAGCCTCTGCAGCAAGGGCTGAACCCCGAATGGAACATATCCTGCAGGCATTGGCCAATATAGGAAATCTGATGGAAAGACAAGCGCAGCAACAACCTGGAGAGGAACGTCGTCCTCAGGGACTGGTGGAGCAATTCCGGAAGTTGAAACCACCCAAGTTTAGTGGAATGGGAAGTCTTGAGGAGGCGGAGCATTGGATTGATGGGATGGAATAAATTTCCGGTTGTTGAACTACAATGATGCTGAGAATATAACTTTGGCAGAGTACCAGCTGGAGGGAAATGCAAGGTTTTGGTGGAGAGCTTCGAGGGACACGATCTTTCCACCGGGCATTGACATAAATTGCGATGAGTTTGTTCGAGCTTTCAATAGAAAGCATTTCTCAGACTGTGCTAGGGATAAGAAGATCACATAATTTTTTCAGCTGGAACAAAGGGAGCTGACAGTGGATCAGTATGAGGCGAAATTTTCTAAACTGTCTAGATATGCTCCCAGGCTGATTGAAGATCGAGAAGAAAAAGCTAAGGGATTCTTGAAAGGGTTGAGCACTAATATCAGGAACAACTTGTGCCTTTGAATATAAGAGATTATAATGAGATTTACGAAAGGGCATAGTTGGTGGAGCAGGAATTGGTAAGAGAGCAATCAGAATATCAGAGGTAGTCGACTTTTAGTGATATCAGACGGGGTAAGAGACCCTATACAGGTCAAGGTCAAACCTAGGAATCTAAGAAGAAGAGCAATTTCGGGAATTTTGGAAAAGCCAGGGATGGCCTGAATCTAGCAAAAGCAACTTATCGGAGTAATGATTGTCGAAGGTGTGATGGGCGACATGGCCCAAGACCTTGTAATGGACGGCTGAAATGCTATGGTTGTGGACAGGTAGGACAACTTAAGAAGGATTGTCCACAAGAGAGGTCGCAGCCGAGTATCAACCCAATGCAATGAGTACAACAACGTACGGTTGGACCATATCCACAAAGGAATGCATAGAGACCACCAACACAAGGAAGGGTGTATGCGGTCACCCAAGAGGAAGCGGAAACTTCCAAAAACGTTATCTCAGGTACAATTTTCATAAATGGCAAGAAGGCATATGCATTATTTGTTACGGGTGCTACGCATTCATTTGTGTCTAAAAGATATAGACAGTTGAGTAAAACATAAACTACATCTCTTGAGACGCCTCTTTGTGTTTCTACGCCTTTAAAGAATATGGTGTTGTCTACGTTAATGTGTGGAAAATGTAAGATAACAATAGGAGGAAGGGATATGGAAATAGACCTAGTCGTGATGGCTATGTATGACTTTGATGTTATCATTGGAATGGATTGGCTCCATAAGTATCGGCCTAAGGTGGATTGTTACAGGAAAGTGATCCAATTTGTTTTACCTGATCAGTCTAGTTTTGAATCTTTCGGAGGTCAGACAAATCCTCTATAGCCATTATTTCAATGGTAGAAGCTCATGAACTACTTGACGAAGGATGTCAAGGATACCTAGCAGTAGTAAGAGATCTTACTAAGAAAGAGACAAAAATCAATGAGATTCGAATAGTCAAGGAATTTCAAGATGTGTTTCCGAAGGAGTTGCCTGGATTACCACCGGAACGAAAAATTGAGTTTGAAATTGAACTAATGCCTAGAACAAGACCAATATCGAAAGCCTCGTATAGGATGGCCTTAATGGAATTGAAGGAATTGAATGTGCAACTACAAGAGTTGCTTGATAAGGGATTTATTAGGCCAAGTGCTTCTCCTTGGGGTGCTCTGTTCCTATTTGTGAAAAAGAAGGACGGGTCAATGCATTTGTGTATTGACTACAGACAGCTGAACCGGGTGACTGTAAAAAATAAGTATCCCTTGCCTAGAATTGATGATTTATTTGATCAATTGCAAGGAAGTTCAGTCTTTTCTAAAATTGACTTGAGGTCAGGATACCATCAGTTAAGGATTAAGAAATAAGACATTCCTAAGATTGCATTGAGGACTCGCTATGGACACTACGATTTCCTAGTTATGCCATTTGGCTGGACGAATGCACCAGCAGCATTCATGGATTTAATGAATAGGATATTTAAGCCTTATTTGGATCAATTTGTAATTGTCTTTATTGATGATATCCTGATATATTCTAAAGGACCTGAAGAGCATGAGCGACACTTGAGAATAGTGTTGCAGACCCTTAGAGACCATAAGTTATATGCCAAATTCAATCGATGTGAATTTTGGCTAGAGTGGATAATATTTTTGGGACACGTGGTGTTAGGAGGAGGAATTGCAGTGGACCCAGCAAAAGTTGAGATGGTAATAAATTGGTCGAGACCGACAACGCCCATTGAAATACGGAGTTTCTTAGGACTGGCTGGTTATTATAGCAGATTTATTGAAGGGTTCTCGCAACTGGTAGGACCTTTAACGAAATTGACTCGGAAGAATGTAAAGTTTGAATAGAGTGGAGAATGTGAAAGGAGCTTTCACGAACTTAAAAGAAAATTAATCACGGCTCCAATCCTGACTATACCATCTGGATCTGATGGATTCACGGTGTATAGTGATGCGTCTCATAAAGGATCGAGATGCGTTCTAATGCAACATGGCAGGGTCATTGCCTACGCATCAAGGCGGTTGAAACCTCATGAATTAAACTACCCAACCCATGATTTAGAATTAACAGCTATAATGTTTGCTTTGAAAATATGGAGGCATTATTTGTATGGAAAGAAGTTTGAGATCTATACAAATCATAAGAGCTTAAAATATTTGTTTTCACAAAAGGAATTGAACATGAGACAAAGGACGTGGATGGAATTGTTGGAGGATTATGATTGTGAGATCCATCCAGGAAAAGCGAATAAGGTGGCGGATGCTCTTAGTCGTAAGTCGGCTATGGATATGGCTAGTCTAAGAATGACATAATGGAATCTATTAAAGTTTGTAGCAGACTCAGAGTTTAAGTTGAAAGTAGATCGCCTTACCAATATACTTACTGCATTAAGGATTGAACTCAAAATTATTCAGAAAGTTTAGATTTTGCAAGAGTCTTACCCGGAAATTGTGAAAGTAAGAAATGTTGTGTCTTTAGGAGAAAGAGCAGAATTTCAAATCTCTGAGGATGGAGTAGTAAGATGCCAAGGACGACTCTGTGTTCCCGACAATGAAGAAGTAAAGAGAGAAATCCTATCGGAAGCATATAGGAGTAATTATAGTATTCATCCGAGTAGTACAAAGATGTACATAAATTTACTCCAACAATTTTGGTGGAATGGCATGAAGGCGGATGTAGCTAAACATGTTTCCCACCGTTTAACATGCCAGCAAGTGAAAGCGGAACACCGCAAACCCGCAGGACTGTTAAGACCGTTAGACATACTAGAGTGGAAATAGGAACATGTGACAATGGACTTTGTGCAAGGACTACCTAGGACATCAAGTAGTCACGACTCTATCTGGGTGGTAGTAGATCACTTAACTAAGTCTGCCCATTTCCTAGCAGTCCGCATGGGCTACCCGATGGATAGACTTGCTGAAATATATGTAAGCCAGGTAGTACGCTTACATGGTGTTCTTGTAACGATCACATCTGATCGAGACCCAACATTTACTTTGAATTTTTGGCGAAGTCTTCAAATCGCCTTAGGGACTAGACTCCAGTTTAGTACTGCTTTTCATCCACAGACGGATGGACAAACTGAAAGAGTAATCCAGACATTAGAGGACATGTTAAGGGCTTGTGTCATTGATTTTAAAGGAAACTGGGATGAAAAGTTACACCTGGTAGAATTCGCCTATAATAATAGCTTTCAGAAAAGTATAGGCATGGCTGCCTATGAAGCATTATATGGGAGGAAATGCAGGACCCTTGTTTGCTGGAATGAAGTAGGTGAAAGGAAATTGACAAGACCAAAGATGGTACAAGTAACTATTGAGGCTGTTGAAATTATCAGGAAAAGACTTAAGACAACTCAGAGTCGATAGACGGGCTACGTAGAGCGTAGAAGACCTCTGGAATTTAATGTAGTAGATCATGTATTTCTTAAAGTATCCCTTGTGAAAGGAATATCACGGTTTGGAGTGAAAGGCAAGCTGAGCCCTAGATTTGTTGGACCTTTTGAGATGCTGGAAAGGATAGGAGACGTAGCCTATTGATTAGCATTACCTCCTAAACTAGAAAACCTGCATGATGTGTTCCATTTGTCGATGCTGAGGAAGTACCAGCCAGATCCAAGACACATACTCGATCATGAAGCTATCAAAGTGGATGAGAAAGTGAGATACATTGAGGAGCCTATGCAAGTACTGGACTGAAATGAGCAAATTCTTAGGACCAAGAAAATTACATTGGTTAAGATATTATGGCAACATCACGATGTGGAGGAAGCCACATGGGAAAGTGAAAATGAGATGAGGAAAAGGTACCCTCACACGTTTAAAGAGACATAAGTGATGTCTAATTTCGAGAACGAAATTCTCTAAGGTGGGGAGAATTGTGGCATCCTAAAATTTCATAACGATCCCTAGATACACTACGGCCCATCACTAAGTGATGGAAAAGCACCATCCGACTATATTATAGTCATTAGACCAATGGATTACAATTAAGTAAGGGCCGAGTATTGAATGGACTATTGTTTTGTTGGAAATGCATCATATCCTCATGTGAGACCGAGGTTGTACTATACTTGGCCATGTACCCTACGAATTGAACTATCCTTGTGTATTGTTGTAATATTTATGGCCATGCGAATATTGTGATTTTGTAATTATAAGCAGGGATTAAAGTGGAAAAAAAATTAGGAGCAAGTGTGGGCTGAATACTTAAGGCCCAAAACCACCCAAACCGGCCCACATTCCTCTCCATTCGGTCGGCCAAGGCCTGGCCGAATGAGGCCACCTCCATGCAAGAAGATTGACAAGTGGCAAGAGGGACTGCATGAGGTGTCGCCGCCCCTTGCTTCACCGGAGGTTTTCCATGCAAAACCTCATGATTACTAGCTAATTAAGAAGTTAAAAGAAAAAGAAAGGGGCGGAAGGAACGAGGAAGCAACTGAGGGAGAGAGTGACCAAGAGAAAGGGAAGAGAAAGTCCGAGAGAGAGAGAGAGAGAGTCGTGAGGGTGCTTCGGCAAAGGGCAGAAGGAAACCAGCCCTGCCGTGCGTGCGCCTGCTGCCGCCGTCGACGCCGCCTAGCCTCGCCGTCAATTGTGCCGCGCCCGAAGTCCTCAAGTTACCATGTTGCTTGCTGTGGTTGCTTGGACTTAAGGCAAGTGAAGTCCATTGATCTACATTATGCTTGCTGTGGTTACATGTGAAGTGTAATAGATCTTGGAAATGCTTGAATCTTGATGCTGGATATTGGAATTTCGAAAGGATAGAAGTAGTTCTTTAGGCTAGCAAACCGTCTCATGGAAAAACAGCTTGACCTTTTGCAACTCCGTGAATTTTATGCAATTATCTAGTTGAAATTTTACTTCATGTACTTGATGAAAGTTGTAGATTACATCTTGAGGATTAACATACTAAAATTTGAGAAGAAACGGACAAGTATTGGTCGGTGAAATGAGTTTTCTTTGAAGATATTAAATCTGGAAATTGTTATGTTGACCTTTCGCAACTCCGTGAATTTTATGCAACCATCTAGTTGAATTTTTACTTCATGTCCTGGATGAAAGTTGTAGATGACATCTTGAGAATTAACATACTAAAATTTGAGATGAAACGGACAAGTATTGGTCGGTGAAATGATTTTTCTTCGAAGATATTAAATCTGGAAACTGTTACAAAGGGCTTGGGAGAATTATAGCGATTTTCGCTTGTGATCTATATCGAATCCAACTTCGAGTTCTTCACGAAACTTTTACCTCTAGGTTTTATCTATAACATATCAAAATTTCATAATTTTCTGAGTTTATTTAGGGGTTATATCGCATTTATTATTAAAACTGTGCAATAGTGATATTTGAAGTCTTAAGGCTATGATGCACGAACCATTGCCATTTATACGAAAAGAAAATTTATCTTGGTGTTTTCTTTTGTAAAAATCCTTCCCCTAAATCTCGTTTATAACATGTTAAATTCTTAGAATTTATTAAGATCATTTACTAATTTTTCCAGAATTTCAATTAGTGAAGTGTATTCTGGTTTGTTTGAAAACTGTTTTATCTCAAGAGCAATTGAATTGCTCTATGAGTTGTGATGCCTTGGGTCGTCGTATATACAATGGATGCGGTGACATTTAGCATATTATATGACATCCAAAAATGAAATTGATGAGATTTTGTAAACTCAATGAAACTTATATGATCATATTGCATTACATGTTATTTTCAAAGTGACACATATATGTATATATATTGTGATGTGGATGATACCTTTGGACGGCTGAGTCGACGATGCCTCGGGAGTGTCGAGATGTCCGGAGGTGTGTGTCGGATGCCCGGAGGTGTGTGCCAAATGTCCTCGGGAGTTTCGAGATGTGTGTGCCGGATGTCCTCAAGAGTTTCGAGATGCTAGGAGGTGTGTGCTGGAGGCCTTGTGATGCTAGGTTGGGTACGAGAGCCCAGAGGGATGCAAATACTAGTCCTTGGGGAAAATGAGATCCTCTTGAATTTGAGTTGGTACTATTTGCATTAAAAATGTGGTCGCTAAGGCATTGAATGGATCTTATGGAAACATATGCATGATTTCATAGATGATGTGTGCATCTCGCATGGAATCTTGATTGTCTTGCTTGTTTCATTGTGTAGTTTGATGGATCTTTTACTGCTGAGTGGTTGTATTCACCCCTTTTGGGGACTAAAATTTCAGACTAGGAGATATGTCTCTATCGCCAGTCACCCCTAGTACTTTCTATGGTATACCGACCAATGTCGAGTGCGAGTGTACAGAGCATCATCACCCTGGGATACAGGGGTTAGTTTTTGTTTGTGGGCGGACTCTAGTCTTGTACGACGTTGGATCACCCGCTGGCCCTGTCATTCAGGAGTTTTTGTCCGTGCATATCCGACGCGGTGGGATTATGCTAAGGATGCTAACGCCACCACCAGCTGGAGGACCGAGCTGGGTGTGACTGAGTGCGATGGATGGAAGATGAAGTTTTTTTTGGATAGGCGACACTGAATGATGGACCGAAGTACATGGCTACAGTGGAGTTGGGTACTTTTGATTATAGCCGAGCTTAGAAAAAGCCTTAGCCTTTTGATGTACCAACTCATGATGTCCATCAAGTTATGTAAATAAAAGTGTTCGGCTCTAACATATATATATAATGTGTAGTTGGTGTGTATTGCATTATTTTGTTGAGTATGGGATAGGGAAATTTGAATATGCTTCCGCTATATGAACTGCGCTGGGATCGATCTAAATGATATAAACCCCTAGGACTTATGGACCCAATATAATTCTTTGGTATCGGAGTGAAATATTATCCGGTCAAGTGAAATGTAAGCAAACTGTGGCGACCCTAACGGATTGGGGGCCGTTTCGGGGGTGCCACACACGATCATTTGAAATTGGTTTGGCGTTGAGTTTTGAGGATGCCATATTATGATTCTTTCAAATATAGTTTCTTCTCATTTAATCCACATGAGCCTTAACCAAGGGAGGAATGATATACTTTTTTCAAAATTACAGGCACGATTTAGGAACAAAAAATAGAGGGTAGACGAACGGTTTCAAATTTTAAAATAAAAGTAGAGAGACCATTTATGACATCGTCCCTGATAAATATATGTGTGCCTTCCTAAAAAAAAACATCCATCCAAAATGTAATAGCAATTGCATACAAGAAAGCATGCAATGTAACAACTTTTGTCTAGCGTGAAGCTCCTCCACTTAAGATAAATTAACTCTATATCCATTAAATAAAATGTGAAGAAACATGAGTGGATGCATCCCTAACACATGATAAAGTCGTGTCTTGTGGAAATGACACGTGAAAAAACTATCTAATATGAAGGGAGAGTTTCGAAATTCAAACGTAAAATAGGATGGAGTGGGCAATCTTACATGAGGTGGGAACAAATTTCATCCATTCACACAATTATGAATTTCACATGAGGTGAATTATTTGCATTGCAAATTAGAAGAAAGTGGACCTTAGTATGTCCTTAAACTATTGCATCTAAACTCCAGGACATAAAATTCAGGAGTATTCCCTAGGGAGAGGAAAGAAAAAGTTTTGTCCTCAATTAGGGACTAAGGCAGGCAAGCATAAACAAAGTAAAAATAAGGATGCAGTCATGTCAGCCTCCTGGGGTTACCTGGCAGGTGGGGCGGCTTTTAGTAGAGCCGAAAATATGAGTGGATACATCCCTAACACATGATGAAGTCATCTCATGTGGAATGACAAGTGAAAAAACAAATTAGTAAAAACTGAGAGTCTCAAAATTCAAACATAAAATATGATGGTCCAGCTAATCTAATCTTCCACACACACGGAAATTGGGCCGAAGCTTTACTCTATGAGATTATTTGTAACTTAAGCGTGCATATCATTTGTGGGAACATATTTCATTTATTCACACAATTATGAATTCCACATGAGGCGAATTGTTTGCATTGCAAGTTAGAAGAAAGAAGTATGTATAGGACTACTTAATAAATTTTCCATGTCGTACGAACAAATATTAGATACAATATTGTCATGTGATGAAAAAGAATGAAGAATATGACAGGCTAGTGAGAACGCTTTATACCGAAAATGCAATAAAACTTGTACGTGATCTCCTTTCTTCCGTATAGATAATCCTTGGCCTTAATGTTGACGACTCAAAGGGCCGAAGGAAGCTATGAGAGGTAATACCATGCCGCAAAAACACCAAAACCGAGATACAAATATTTTTTTGGGGTCTGGTCTTATCCTCTATCTATTGTATAATTACTATATGTTGCACGTAAGTTGCAGAATCCTATTCCTTTACTCACACGTCCTTACCTAGCCCCCAAGAAGTTCCCCACCTTCCTTTCCGAGGTGGAAAGGGTGGCCACTGAACAACCACTAGTGATTAATGATTAAGTACAAATACTGAACATCCCTAAAATCTTATTAAGTACCCCTTTGAATGCACTTGCTCATGTCAAGAGCCAATTGCCACGGAGGGCAGAGGGGTTGCCCCCTTTTTTTGCCTAATTTTCTTAAAACCTCCCAATTTTAGTTTTAATACCAATTCTATCCTATACTTTATTTTATCTAAAAAAAAATTACAAATTTTCACTATAATTCCAAATCTGCTCCATGTCCAACTATTGATCCAAGAAATTGTTATTGTTCCATAAAAATGTGAAAGTATTGTCGAAGATATAGGTTCCGATAATGAACCTCTAATTAACCTAATGTTGATAATTTAGGAGAAACTATTGTCAATTTTTTAATGCGGGGCAAATTTGGGACAATATTGAACGTTTATGATTTACTATTTGGGGGCGGGGAAGAATTAAGATTGAATCTAAAGTTAAACTTTTTCACTGAAAATAAGCCCTTCTTTTAAATAAAAAAAAAAAGAATACTATTATCGTCAACGCAGCACTCCACCTAATTCTTTGCCACGTTAATTAAGCAACATCAAGAAAATCGATTAAAAGAAGAGGACGGGTTCAGACCCCAGCATGCAGCCGCTAGTGGTATTAAGTGTGCCGCCGTGGTGGTGAATCCTATGCTAGCGTCACCGGGGGGTTTATGGCGCGGCTGCCGGCTGGATCCTCCTGTCTCCAAAAAAAAATAAAAATTGAAGAAGCGAATAACATCAATTAAATAAGTTAAAAGGCATTTAATTACAAATCGATCGCCCAAAACATAAGCGAAGCATATCTTGCGTGACAATCTATGCCCAGAAAAAGAAAGACGAGGTGTTATATTGCTTCAAATATACACCAAGCACCAGCAAACAAATTCTTCCACCATTGAAAAAGAAATCAGTAATTTATTATCAAGGAAATATCCAGAGTGTTGATTAATTAATCCCCACAAGAGAAAAGAAGAGTCGCTCGATCTTCTTTAACAACGTTCGACCGCGCCCGAGGCAGACGAGGAGACGGCCCGACGCCGTTCCGTGTCGCCACGTGAATCGAAGAACAAGACCTGCCATATCTCGGCGAACGCCTCCACGATGACGCCGTGGTGGTGCCGCGAGTTCAGCGACAGGAAGCACTGCAGGAGCTGCTCCAGGTCGCCGGCCCCGAACATCCGCTTCTCCACTATCATCTCCGCCATCGACCTCTTGAAGTCCTCCAGCGGATTCTCCGACCTCTTCACCACCGCCACACTCTCCCCCATCACCACCTCCCTCCTCCTCTCCCCGGCCGCCTCCGCCGCCTCCTCTTGGTCCCCGCTGGTGGAGCGCCTCAGCCTCCTGATTCTGTTCTTATCGGTGCCGTTGTCCTCGTCTTGGGGGGATTTTTGCTTTTCCTTCGTCGCCTGATTCTCCAGCGGGTATCTCGTGGTGCGGTAGAATTCGGGTAACGTGTCGTTCGAAAAGCTTCTGGAAGTCGATAGCAACGCGTCAGTCTCGTCCTCATCGTCCCCGTTGTTGTCGCTGCCGCCGTCCGAGCTGAACCACCCGCTGTCGCCGGAGGTCACGCTCCTCCCTCCGACCGACCACGTCGTTCTGCCTTTCCCCCGGCTCTTCTTCTTCTTCTGCTTCATCCCCCAGTCGCCCTGCCTCACCAGGACGGGCGACGTCGTCTCCACGTCGCCATCGTCGAATCTCGAAACTCCGCATATCTTCCGACGACGCCTGGTATGGCTCTGGTCCTGGCTCTGGCTCCGGCTCCGTCTCGAGACTACGTGCAACTGTCCGTTCTTCTGCCACGTGTACTCGGACGGAGAGTCGGCCCGGGCGATGAACGAGTCGTCGGGGCTCGACGGAGGCGGGGCGGGTAAGCTGGCGAAGCTGATGTCGAGGGACGTGGGGTTCGCATGGAACAGCCAGTGAGCCTTCGCCCTCGACCGGTTCTGCGGGTAAGTCGGGGGTTGTTTGGAGCGACAGATTTGGAGGAGGCGGGAGAGTCTGAGCTTGAAGCGCTTAGCCATGGAGGGTGGTTGCGACGAAGGCTAAGGCGAAGCCAGTTGGTCGACAGATTACGTTTGTGTTTGAGCTGGAGGTTATCTAAACTTCATAGATATATAGAGACAGAAGATGGAGAGGCCGGCTATTTTTTTTTTGGTAATCCCGTTACAGTACGCCACTGAGGGATTCAAACTTCTCTCATTCGTGAGGGAGAGAGAGAGCCCGAGCCAGCAGCTAAGACAGTGGTATAAATGTAAAAGTTATCCTATTTCTAGCTTTTAATATTGAAAAAGAACAGAAAATAATAGGACCCCACGCGCGCTTGAAGCCCATGACCAAATCCAAGAGAAGAATGGTGAAAGTTACGCAGAATTTCTCAGCCGGTCTGGAGGATAGAATAATGTCAGTTATGTTATTTAGTACATGGATGATGATGTGACGAATCATACCGACAATAAAATACTTAGTTCTACATTTGACTTATTAAAATCGATTCCTAACCTACCGGCACATGTAACTTTCTACAACATATAATAACCAAAAGGGTCTTTATAGATGACCTAATACCCTAAAAAACTTTCAAGTTTAGCTTTCCTCCCATTTTTTTCCTTTTGTCTTGTAAAAACTTCCAACTTTAAATCTAGTCCCAATTCAATTATAAACTTCTTTTGTCTCGTAAAAAATTCTCAACTTTGGATTCTATCCCAATTCTACCCACCGCCTTGTCCCAATTTTTCCATAAAATTTTTACAATCTTATAAAAAAACCACAAACTTTTCATTGAGTTACAAATTTGCCCCCATTATCCCTCTATTCAAAATATCTCATTGTCAATCGAGAGATGGAAAACTTCCAAGCACAAGCTATTCAAGTGTCTCAAGCGCGAGCTCTCCAACCACAAATAATGTAACTCTCCCAAGCACAAGAGATTGACAAACACAAAATTACTAAGGATGATTTTCACGGAGGGTTAATGGAAAATAGATTTGGGATTCAAGAGTTTGTGATTTTTATGAGACAAAAATAATTAAAATAAAATTGAAACAGTACCTAAAGCTGAGATTTTTTTATGAGAAAAAAATTAAGATAAAATTGATACTTGACCTAAAGTGAGTTTTTTATTAGACAAAAGAAGTTTATGGCATAATTGGGAATGGACCTAAAGTTGAGGGTTTTTTATGAGGAAAAAAAGATTTATGGCAGAATTAGGATATAACCTAAAGTTGGAAGTCTTTTATGAAGCAAAATGTAAAATTGAGGTAAGAGGTAAAGTTGGAGGATTTTTAAGACATTGGGCCTTTTATAGACTCAATGCATGCATAACATGGTTATGTCATTAATGGGGTGGATCCTAGGCGGTTAATGGCTATGATTATGTGTGTGTACATCGAACGAAGATATGTAAGATTTCACCGACGCTACAAAACATGCAATGATCCAATGTTCACGTAGCACAAGCTTAAAGATGAGATGTTATGAGGTCAGGCCTCGCTTCTTGCTTAAAGATAGGCCTGCGTGGGTGAGGACCGAGAACTGATTAGTGAACAGGCAATTGCTATTCCGGGCATTGAAGTGACAATTAACAGATACGTGTCAGGTCCTCAGTGGTCATGTAGCATGCAACGCTCAATCGACCAAAAGACCTGGACCTTCGAGGTCAGGATGGAAACCCTAGAAATGATATTTCACTGCAAAATCAAGATGACCCCTAATGGAGGTCGACCAGGCGACAGTGAAAGATGCGTCCGTGATGGTCCAAGACAATCTCAAACCACCCCATATCTAAATACATATTATTTTTTCGACCAAAAAAAAATACATATTATTTAGTCTCTATAAAGATAAGCTGCGTTTGTTTGTTGGATGTTCAGAATGTCATTTTCTATCAGCCTCGCAAATTATAAAAATTATTTCTAGCCAAATCAGAAATTTTGAGTGTGGACACATATTCAGAAAAGGTCAAGCTCAGGCCTGTCATCGAATGGTGAGAAAATGTTGAAGGAGTCATCTCAATTTTCAAAATTGTTTTATATAAGAATGAAAAAAGGATGGATTTGAAACGATCCTCGCCAACCTCTGTATTCTCTGCAATGGAAGAAAGTCTTCCTTTGCTTTATGGTCTCTGCCAGCTTTCCTTTTTCTTTTTTTTTTCATGTTTGTGATGTTTTGCACGCGTCCACGCGCATACAGACTCTGGTTCTGTGAAGTGATTGCAAGATCTCGACACGATCGACCATATAGGGGATGGGGTCTCCAGACTAATGTTTCAAAGGTACAAGATAATTAACTTTAATCACCAAAGTCGGCAAAGTTAGATTATTGTCAGAATACTCCAAACTTTTGTATGAGAATGTCATTGATTATGTAATTTTTGCTTTTTCTTAGGTAGGTTAGTTTTCTCGTTAGATTACTTCCTTTTTTATATATATCGTTGAAGTAAAATAAAATTAATTGTAATATATTATAGTTTGAAGTGATATCAATTTTTTTTTTCTATTATCCGTAACTTGTTATAAGAGCCAAAATTATTGGCTTTGGAGTTCGTGCAAAATCATTGGTTATTCCCCTCATGAGGCTTCTATGGGCCACAAATGGATCTACGAGATCAAAACAAACTCCAAAGCCAAGGTTGTATCAACATGAGATGGAATTTATCTCATATGGATCTCAAGAATGCACATTGTTGAATGATCATCTTATTGAGGAAGTGTATATGCAAATATGCAACCTCCTCTTGGCCATGATTGTCCTCATGATAAGGTCTTCATATATCTAAAGGTCCCTTTATGGATTGAAATAGGCACCACACAACACTATTGTCAAGCCATATGGATTTCAATCCAACTCTCATGATGAAGCAACATTTGCTTGTCATAACAATAAAGGCATTTCATTGTTTTTGTTTTATGTGGATGATATCATTATTGGAAATGACATCAAGAGATGATGGATTTCAAGCAATATCTCGCTATCATTTTGGAACGAAAGATTTGGGCTTGCTTCGTTATTTCTTGCGCATGCTTTTGCTCAAGTGCCTAGTATCTCACTCAAGCCTAATGCCAAGGTGGACCTTTTCTATGGCACCTCATTTCATCAACAATTGGTTGGTAGTTTTGTACATATCACTATTACCTGTCCTAATATTGCTTTCGTGGCCCATATAGCGAGTCAGTTTATGTCTGCTCTACGTTCCATTCACCATGTTGTCATGCTACATATTTTACATTACATCAAAGGGGCTGTATTTTATGATATTTCACTATCCTTCTAACTTCAACCTAGAGATGCATGCCTTATTAGAGGCGGACTATTCTAATGACGTCAACGATCGTAATCCAACGACATGGCTTTGTGTCTTTCTTAACAATTCTTTGATCTCTTCGCATGGTGATGAGCAAAATATTAACCAATGATTTTAGCCCTGAATCCGAGTATCGCCCTTTGGCGGACACAAGGGAACTTGTCTGACTGCATTGCTTTTTTGAAGACACGGGTGTTCCTAAGTACTCCAACACTATTCTGCGGTGCGATAGCAAAGTTGCCATTCAAATAGACCGCAGTGCAGTTTTTTTATGAGTACACTGAACATATTAGTGTCACTTTACCGGACGCTATATTTTCGAGGACATTCATTTTGTACACGTCTCTTCTACTGATCAAGCCGCGTGGTCTTGCAAAGGCTTCTCCTCTTTCACAACGTTGTAGTTTCTTGTCTAAACTGCAATTGGTTTGACTAGAAACATGTTTGAGGAGGATGTTATACCATTGTCAGAACATTTCGAGATTTCGTCCGATATTTTTAGATTATTTAATTGATTACGTAATTTTGGCTATTTCCTAGGTTAGCTAGTTTTTTTTTGTTGGATCATCTCTATTCCTGCGCATATTCGTCGGTATATAGACCCATTCAGTGAAATACATCATTGATTCAAGTAATACACCAACCATTTCTTGTATCTATTCTAACATGAAGGATTGGACCATGGAAACCAAAATAATGCCCCATGGAGCTTGCTACTTGAATTTTTCACTCAACTTGAACTCGGTCCATGGTAAACCTATACCTGTCCTTCAAGATTCATCAGCTCAACATGGCTTCATCATGCAAATTTTGTGCAATCGTGGCACAAGCGCAAGTAGGATAGAGCCAGAGCTAGAATTCGGGTTTCCAAAGTACAACAAAATTGATGAATGATACTATGTTTACGTGAAGTTTTTGTTTGTGACTACATGAATAGTTACAGCAATTTTGCTCTTCGTAAAATGATGATATAATTTTTGAACGCAAATGGATGGTATGAGAGGATTTGATTGCTGAAATCGTCTGCCCACATCTTCGTGCAATGAATATCGTCAACTACCACCAGAAGTCAGATATAATTATTAGCATTTGACGTGTAACTGTTCCTACCACACCCTTGCAAAACTCTCTCAAGTATTATTTGCGGGATAATTACACAATGATTTCTGAATTTTGATTCAATATGCAATGCTATTCCTAAATTTTAGTCCAGCGCGCCATGTTGTCCCTAAATTTTTAATTTATTCAATGTTGTCAATGAACTTTTGATATCTATATAATTTAGTTTTTGAACTATATAAAAATATTGAATTTGAATTTAAGAAAGAATTATAAGGAATATTTTTATATAATTTATGGGTTCAATTGAACATGTGTAAAAAAATTTAAAGATGATATTGAACAAATTAAAAGTTAAGTGATGATATTGCACATTGAACTAAATTTCATAAATTATAATAAATAAATTAAAAATTAAAAATCATCATTATATATTGAATTAAAATTTGATTTGCTGTCATTTTCCAGCTATCCGCCGTACTAGTTCGCTTCTTTTACTGAGTTTCATCCGGTTCGTGACCACCTCGCATGCACAACACGACAAGAAATGGTTCTGTTACCTGACAGCCCGCGACAAGTGCCCCTATCTGACACGTGGACAAGAGGCCATCTTTCAGGGTTCTGATAGTGAGCATTATCTGGCCCCGATGAACAACGCGCTTTGACTTCTTGACCCGCCCTGTGCCCTGTGAGTATCCATTGCTATTTGGAGGAAGTATTTCGTCATTACATTTCATACATAATTTCTCTTTATGATCTTTTCGGAGAGAGATGCTAGACTTGATAAAAAAAACGTACCAAATCTCTCCTACTAAATGACGTGGCATTTTTATAGAGTGTTGATAATTTAATGCATCGCTCTCACTTATTTCAACTCCTAACAAAAAAAGCCACTAAATCTTTCAATAGAATTACTTTAGTAAGTGTTGATACCCAAAAATACCCTTGTAAGCGGGTGATAGTCATAAGGGATAGAAATCGTAGTTGTGACCGTATATGGACCATAATCTACATCGGCCCAGCCCATAAATGGTCATAAAGAGAAAGGATAGTTAAGGATTTTGAGAAATCTTGAGCTGAATTTTAATAAACATACACGCAAAGACAAATAATTTTATGATGAAGCAGTTGATTGCCACGTGTCGAAACCAAGGGTAATCGATGAAGATACAACATTAACTGTGGAAATAGGTGAGAACAGTTAAAAAGATGCCAAACTCAAGAGGAGAGGTTAACACTTACTGGACAAGCCACGAGAATATTGTTGAACAAGTCGGAAACTAAATATGGATAAGGCGGTTCAACATAAAACTTGGACCGACTCTTGAGGCGAAAAGTAATCGACCATTGATAGTTACCAAATTGGCTTATAAATTTTGCAAGTAATTCAACAAATACCCTCGAACAACATACAAAATTACTTTATCTTGTTTTACCCTTACTTAGTTTAGCCTAGCTATAGCTTAAGATTTTTGTCATAGATTCAATTTCGACGAGTGTCTATATCCCGAACAGTGTTGTTGATTAGATTCCAATGCTAACTCTTTGTCCAACGTCATCGATTAAATTTCAATATTGTGTCTTCATCCTCAACTAGGAGCAATGTTCACTAGGTGTCACCTCTATCTAGCGTCATCAATTAGATTTTGACGTTGTATCCTTATATGCATTTAGGGTCAGTGTGTACTAGATGTTGTTATCGCTATCCAACGTCATTGATTAGATTCCGATGTTGTGCCATCATATCCATCTAGGAGCATTTTACTAAGTGTTAACCTCATTGTCCAGCGTTGTTGATTAGATTTTGACGTTGTGTCCTCAAGCTTAGTAGAAAGCGCCACTTTTTAGGCGTCCTATTAATATCTAGCGTTGTCGAAGCATCTTCAATAATGTATAAACCATTTTGATTTTAATGGGCTTTCATTATTATGTTAGAGTTAGTTCAATTGACATCGCTGATTAGCTTTCAACACTGACTATTATTGATATTAAGCCTGTGTTAAGACATCGACTTCGTATTAAGCCTATCTTATTCACATTTGACCCTCTCTATCTAAAGCTGACACAAAACCTAAGTCCCTTTGAATAAAACCAAAATATAACACTTGGTGAAAGATATTTCGTTGCGGGATCCAAAACTAGCAAAACAATGAGACATGTTTAGTATATCTGGCATGGATTCACATTGTAATTGTTAAAATAATGTGTTGATTTTGAACTGTTTACGGAACCTAAACCAGTTGGAGAATGTATTTAGATTTTCTAAATCAAATATATTTGGAAAAAAAAAGAAATCTTTGATCAGATTTTATTTTATTGAAGGCCACGTCAAATTCCATGAAGATTTGTTTTCCTTTAAGACTCCAATTTACTGCAGGTTGCAAGAACAAAAGGAATGGCTAAAAAATAAAAAGCTCCTTAAGAAAGAAACTAAAGGACAAAAGATGAGCTCACATATTCCACAATGTATATATATATATATATATATTGTGGCACCCCCAAACCCAGTAGGGTCACCACAGATACCAAACGCTCTACCTATTGCAATACTGGTTACTTGACTTTGAAGAAGGGGAGTTGTAAAGAAGGGCCGAGGTTCAAAGGCATACTATATATATATTTTGTTTTTGTTTTTTTTAAAGGAGTTTAGCGCAGCTCATAGCGAAAATTAGAAACGAGTCTCACCATCCCTCCACTCCCTTAGCGATGATACAATGCACACCAACTACACATAGAAGGAAAAGATAAGGCCGAACCACTTTTATTTACATTTTTCAAGATAGACATCTTGGGTCAGTATAACCAAAAAGGAAACCAAGACTTTTCACTATGCTTGGCTATATCTCAAAAGAGATCATCGACCCCTTATATCGAAACGTGTAAGACCTTCCATCTACAAGTGTCGGCTCCCTCTCCAAAAAGTGTCAGCTCCCTCTCCTCCCGAGGGCCATCACACCCAGCCAGGTGCATCGGGCGGTGGCGGCGGCAACATCCCCAGCATCACCCCGTTGCGTTGGATAGGGATGAACAAGAACTCCTGGATGACGGGGCCCCCACCAGGCCCACATCATACATCACCAGCACCCGCACTCGCAAAAACACCAACCCGGGGATGGTGACGCAAATGTGCTCCATGCACTCTACCTCCACATCTGAGGGAATGCCGTAGAAAGTGCCACGCGAGACTAGAGGGAGAGACATTTCTCTAGTCTGAAATGTTAGTCCCCAAAGGGGTGAGTACAACCACTCATCAATTATAAGATTCATTACGCTACTCAATACATTAAACAGAGCAATCAAGGCAACATTGAGAACATATAGAACATACATATCAATCACGTCTCACCTTTCGGTCATGCATGTTACATCAAGGCAGCCATGTGTACTTATAGATCACCATATCACGTGCAAAAATCCACCAATGCACTAGTACACACATCATACAGTTATGCCCACATGACACGATACCATGTGCACATACCACCATGCATACATGTTACATTATGCCATCATGCATACATGTCACCATATCATGTGCACATATCACCATGCACTCATACATGTCACAATATGCCATCATGCATACATGTCACTATACCATGTGCACATATCACCATGCATACATGTTACATTATGCCATCATGCATACATGTCACTATACCATGTGCACATATCACCATGCACTCATACATGTTACATTATGCCATCATGCATACATGTCACTATATCATGCATGATTCAGTTTCAACTCATGTTTTTCAATTTAATTGCCACATTTTTCTTTCTCGGGATCAGTAATTGCATCCCACATTTCTATCGCTCGCACCCAACCTGGCATCGCGAGGAACCTCCGGCACACACCTCCGGGCATTCAGCGCACACCTCCGGGCATCTCGAAACTCCCGAGGACATCCGACACACACCTCCGGGCATCCGGCATACACCTTCGGGCATCCCAACACTCCCGGGGCATCGTCGTCTCACACCTCCGACGGTCATCCATATTCTCATACATCTCTTTTCCAATTTCACATTTGAAATTTACGATGCAATTGGTTTCAATTACCCTTTTGAAATCATGCAATATGCATTGGGAAAATGTCCTTTGATGCAATGGTTTAGATGAAATCTTTCTTTGAGATCATGGAAAATTCATCATTTCTTTAATGTCATATGAAATGCATGAAAGCCATCACACCATTGCATGAATAATAATCCAAAGTATCATGATTCACACAGTAATTAATACAGATCACGCATCACAGCATAGTATAGGCCGTGCATTCCAATATCATCAATTCCGAAAATATACAGATTGCACAGTTTTGAAAATACAATCGATTAAATATGCAAATGACCTTCAAAAATTACGAAATTTAACTATGTTGTAGTTAAGACATAGATAAAGATGTTAATGAAGGACATTTTTCCAAAAGAAATTTGTACAAAATAGTATTAGCCATCCATTCCAACATCATCAAGTCCGAAATACACAGATTGCACAGTTTTCAAATTACAGTCGATTAAATAGGCAAATGACCAAAAATCATGAAATTTAACTATGTTGTAGTTAAGAAATAGATAAAGATGTTTCATGAAGGACATTTTTCCAAAAAAAAAATTGTACAAAATAGTATTGGCCATGCATTCCCATTAAAGTGGTTACCGAAATCTCCAGATTCAATCTCTCCGAAAAATATGAGTTTCATCCATTTATACTTGTTTGTTTTACCTCAAATTTGAGTATGTTAATATTCAAGATGTTCTCTACAATTTTTGTGAAGAAGTCGAAGTGAGATTCTCAATGAAAAGTCACATGCAACACCTGAAATCACCAAGAGGTCGATGAACAGCCTTCAGATCTAATCCTTTCGTAGAAGGAGGGTTTTACCCCTCAAAACTCAACCATTTGATCTCAAATTTTATTATGTGATACTTTAAGATGTTATCTACAACTTTCATGAGAAAGTTGAAGCCAAAATCCGACTTAAACATCGCATGCAAGCAGCTACAACATTCTGGGTCAGACGGTTTACTCGAGAACAGCTTACTACTTCAAAACAACACATTCAAAACTTCGTTTCTTCCACCCTAGACATCCGAAATTCATCACCATTCAATAGCATATTCTAGACACAACATGCAAGAGCAGCTTCACGGGATCTAACTTGCCTCCAAACCAAGCTACAACGAGCACAACGGCGGCAAATGACAGACGCACGGGCGCCTACGAGCGACGGATGAGCGGGCGGACTTCTTCCTCCCTCGGCCTTCTCCTCCTCTCTCTCGGTTTCCCTCACTCCCTCGACAACTTTCTCTCTCTCCCCCTCTCAAAACCGGTCACTCATCTCTCTTAATTTTCTTCCCCTTAATCATTTGCTATGATTACTAATTGCATGGCAACCATTTGGCAGCTAGGAGGGAACACATGGTCTTCTTCATGCAAGATGGGCCTCCATCTTCGGCTAGGCTTGAGGCCAGCCATGGGCCGACGGCAGCTCCCCTTCTTGGCTTCGTGGGCCGGTTGAGAAAGGGGTGGGGCAATGGGCTGGTTTGGGCTTTCAATTGTCCAGCCCATCCCCATCCTATTAATTTATCTAACCTTAATTTTAAAAACTCCTAATTGGAAATATAATTCACCAAAACTTTGTGACCTACCTAGATAAATTCCAATCCATAATCCACATGGCCAAAAATAGAATTCTCCTTATCAAATAATTGTTCACCAAAAGCTTGGCCAAAATTCTTAGTGCAAGACATGAGTTAGAGCACCCCTAATGATTGACAAGGAATCCTAGGATGCCACAATTCTCCCCTCCTTAGGGAATTTCGTCCTCGAAATTAGACATCGCTTACACCTCTATAAACAAGTAGGGGTACTTCTCCCTCATCCGATCTTCACTCTCCCATGTGGCTTCCTTCATATCGTGATGTCGCCATAAAACTTTAACCAGTGGAATCGTTTTTGTTCTAAGGACTTGTTCCTTTCTAGTACTTGCACAGTCTCTTCGATGTAGCTCACTTTCTCATCCACTTTGATGGCTTCATGATCGAGTATGTGACTAGGATTCGACTGATACTTTCTTAGCATCAACACATGAAACACATCGTGTAACTTTCCTAGATTAGGAGGCAACGCCAATCGATAAGCTGCATCTCCTATTCTTTCAAGTATCTCAAAAGGTCCAACACATCTGGGACCCAACTTTCCTTTCATTCTGAAACGAGATACTCCCTTTAATGGAGAAACTTTAAGAAACACGTGATCCCCCACACTAAACTCCAAGGGCCTTCTACGCCTGTCCGCGTAGCCTTTTTGTCTACTTTGGGCTGTTTTAAGTCTTTTCCCTCAGCAAACAGTTCCAGGTATCAAAAAAATACATGAGTAGGAAGAAGAATATGAAAAGAATAGAGGTGGTATTGTAAATGAGCACAAGTATAGAATGGGCTTAACTTTATGATGCATTTGGACCTGGTTTTCTCTATGCTGCGAGATTTAGTGTTAACATCGTAGTTATGCTTAGCATTTACCTTGCCTCGAGAAAGAATGTTCATTGCTTTGGTGTCTCTAAATGTCTACTCTAGCTTTTGTTGGGAGAAGAGGAGTGACTAAGAGAATATCCACTTGTACAAATCTGGCATTTAGAGGATTAAATACTTAGCCAAAAAGGATATCTTTTTCCAAGAAGTTGGAACCGAATTCCTTTTTTTTGTAAAAGACGACTTTGATTAAATGGATGGTCACTTACAGCCATTGGTAGTCTAGATTCTACCTCTAGACGGGTTGATAAGGAGAAGAAAAGGCTCTTGGATTATGTAAATGATGATAGTGCCATTCTAGAGACATCTTTCCTAGGGCTACTCAAGAAAGAAAAAATGGCGTCATCTTCTTCATTTGAGAGGACTTTGGTAAGGCAGCTCAGATTGGTTGGCAATGGCGTCCTCAATGCCTCTTCTTATGTTGACAAGCTTCTCGTTCATCTCAATGAATGGTGCCCAATATGCCCATTCATGCATTTGCAAATAATGATCTGGTGTGCTGTGTTTCTTTGCCTTACTTACAGTATGCTATGCTCCATGGGATAAAAAAGAAAGCTTCATGGTGTTTGATAGTTGTTTGGTGTTGTGCAGTATTTGTGCTGAATTACTCATCAGCATTCTTTGCCTTCGGAACGGATTTTCATTTCTGTCTTGAATTTTTTTCCATCATCTTTATCAGATGTACCGTTTCTTCGTATAGTTTTGTAGATTGTCCTTTTCCTCCAAGATTTCTGCGTTAAGCTCATTTAATCACCTTTCTGGCTACATACCATATCTCTTGTCAGATGATGTTGCGGCTCTACTTAAAAAAAAACCAACAGTTTGTTTTCACGTACATATTGCACTGCAAATCAAGAGGTGCACGATTTGTTGGCTAACATGGAGCAAGGAGCATTAGAACCTCTGCTAGATTTGTTGGCTAACATGGAGCAAGGAGCATTAGAACCTCTTTTGAAATATTCTGTTATTCTATAACATGTTACCTCACTTAGCTTTTGAGGATAAGTGCACCTCAAGAAATGTTCGATGATGACAAGATGAAGGTGCAACATCTGTTATCCTAATTTATAATGGCTATTCATTCCAGTAAAGATAAGCCTGTTGGTATTGAATGGTTTTCTCATCAATTCATTTCGTTGATGTTCAGGTGATTTTCGAGTTAATTGTGGAGGCATTTTTATGAAAAGGCCCTCTCCATACTTGACTGTTGCATGGGTCGAAGCATGCCTTCTTATGATTGACCTTAAATGTGATGCACTAGTTGTCCAGATGTTTCAAATTTTCTGGGACATCATTAGGTAAAAGGCTTATATAGTTGCATTTATTTTCTAACTTAAATTCTTCTTTCAAAATAATATGCAAAATTGTTTTGAAAGACTGAAAGCTCTTCTATTGATGAGACTCTTATTTGATAGGACTCGCGCATTAAGTAGTGATCCTATTCATCTCGGAGAAAAACGTTACTTTCTAGTGTCAATATGAACATTATTTGATAGGAGACTCTATTGTTGCTCCCATTTGATGGCTTCTTTGGTAAAATTGTAGCTCTTGACGTTGTTCTATCTTTTCTCCTATTTCTTGTTTTTTGACGATCTCTTCTTGGTCAAGGTTGAATCCCTCATATGACATTGCTGTGGAGCAAATCATCAGACATCCTCGTTGAAAGTGAGGATATGTTCTTGAGGCTTCTCAATCCTCTCCTTGCTAGTGTTCTAAAAGAAAATAAGGTACTTGTCTTGTTCATTTTGCCATTTCAGAGTGGTTTCTGTTTGCTCTAGTTTCTAATTAGGTGTATAATGTGATTAAGAAAGTTGCACCTTCGTGTTGGAAGCTTGGAGACGGGGTCATTACCAGCTGTGCAGCTAAGCTTGGACCTCTTCTTTCGGGAGTAGTACAATACAATGGCACTACTGTGGATTACTCTCCAGTTGTGGCTTCTGTATGTGAAAATGAGCCAACTATGGAGAATAATCATGCTAATGGTTCTTCACAACTAGTGGTTCTTTTGTTTGCTGATGACAATGGTATTGCTTCTAATTTGCCATCTTCCATCGAATAAGTTTCTAGATGAAATGGACTTCGATGCCATCCTTTTATTGTCATTTCCAATAAACATTCTTCCATTGCACATCTTGATGTCTAGCTTTGCTCATTTTTCTGTTGTTCTTGTATCACTTACTAACCTTGCTTCAATTCTTTGGCATGCTTCATGAGGATTATATATGCTGTTAAATTAATTGGACTAGTTGGATTTTGTGAGGTTCTGCGATCACATATTAAGTGGCTGTATGAGCCAGAAAAGACTTTGGACCCACCCAAAAAAAGACTTGACAAAATAAAAATAGAAGGTCAATAGAGAAGTATTCCGTAACGTCTCTTTCTCTAGCACGTGTCCACCATTTTTCTGATATTTCTGACAGCGTGTTTATTTTTTGTCGTAATGAAATTACCTATCTTATTTGCCCCATATTGTTGTATCAGATTGAGAAAACAGGATGGGAATAAAGGAAGTTTTGCATTGATATTAAATTACAAAAAAATATGTTCAGAGGTTAGATTTCAATACGTATTATCTTACTATTTTTATTGTTCGCTTGTCTGAGAGCTTATTTCTCGTGTTTCTTTCCAGGCCCAGAGGAGCCACTAGATTGCAAGAAGTTGAAGAAGCTCCATTCGAGAGACATGTTGACAACCATTCTACCAACATATGGAATCTCAATCATGCTAAAGCATTCTGTCTTTCTTTGTTTGACGGGGCCTTCGAGCTCAGTCAGTGCACCGGGATCAACAGTTGAGGAGGGGGATACTCCGGGATTGCCACCAATTTTGCGAGCTATACCTTTCTGTCAGGGAAAATTCTTTTCTACAGATATGAAGTTGTGAGAAGCATCCACATTGTACTAGAAGCTAGTGTGTGGAGGCCTTTTTAATCTCTCCCACCAAAATTCTTTGACTTTGCCGGTCTTGGTCCATGTCTTCAGGTTTTGTAGTATTTGCTCTTGGATCGAGATGAATCCGCTGTTAAATTCTGGAGTTCATAGAAGTTTTTCAGTCTCGAGCTTACATGGCAACTTGTCCCGAGTATAGTCCTGACACTTAGAAATATGATAAAAATCAGAATTCGGTAACCTTGAAGGTCCTAGAGACTACGACTTCTGCTAGGAACAAGCTAAAATATGAAATTTCTCCGGATTGGTAGTCATTGAAGAAGAAAGGAATTGATGGGGTAATAAATTGTTGATTGCTTCGGCATCACATGCCACTTCTGTTTATTCGTAACTATGCTGTTTCTTAAGTCGATAGGCAGCTTATAGTTTTCCTTTTATATGTACACTAAACACTTGTTGAATCATAACAGTCACCATATGCAAAATTTTGTCTACCACATCAAATTTTATCCTCTTCTGTGTCAATTAGATGTCTTGAGGATTCGTATCATTTCGATGCTAAGGACTTTTTGAGGACCATCTATTGTTCACTGACTTGTGATGTTGTGATAGCTGTCCCCAGACCTTTCAAGGTAGTTCATATCATTTCGATGCGTTAATTGCTATCATTTGACTTATCGTACTTGATTAAGATAATTTAGTTGTCTCATTTTATTGTTTTCCATTTCCAACAGATTCCACTAGGTAAATGGCAATTGTGGCACCCCTAAACAACACAGGTTCCATAGATACCTATCGCTCTACCTATTGAATACCAATTATAGATCATTGATTAAAGTTGGTTAAAGTAGAACCGAAGTTCATTGGCACATATATATTTTTTGAAAAGAATTTAGCGCAGCTCATAGCGAAAATAAAGCCGAGCCACTTTGTTTTACATTTTTATGATGGACATCTCGGGTTGGTACAACCAAAAACCCAAGGCTTTTCACTATATCGATCGCGTATAACCCTTCCATCTACAAGTGTCGGCTATCTCCAAAAAGTGTCAGCTCCCACTCCTCACGCGAGCCATCACACCCACCCTGGTGCATCAGGTGGTGGTGGCAGCAACATTCCCAGCATCACTCCGTCATGACGGACGTGGACGGACAAGAACTCCTAGATGACCGGGCCCCCAGCCAAGCCCACGCCATACATCACCAGCACCCGAACCCGTATGAACACCAAACCAAGGATGGTGACACATACATACACCATACACGAGCCAAACGATAAGCTACGTGTCCTATATCTTTCAAGTATCTTAAAAAGTCCAACAAATCTAGGACCCAACTTTCCTTTCATTCCAAATCGAGATACTCCTTTCATTGGAGATACGTGATCTCCCACACTAAACTCCAAAGGTCTTCTACACCAATCTGTGTAGCCTTTTTGTCTACTCTGGGCTGTTTTAAGTCCTTTCTTGATAATCTCGACAGCTTCAGTGGTAACTTGTACCAATTCAGGTCTTGTCAATCTACTTTCACCTACTTCATCCCAACAGATAGGGGTCCTGCAACTTGTACCAATTCAAGTCCTGCAGTGGCTTTACTCATCAAGCGTTGAAGCCAGTGCTTCATGGGCCGAATCCTGGATGGAAGATATTTCTTGAGGCAAATGCAAAGTTTTTTAGAGCTTTCAATAGAAAACATTTCTCTGACTATACCAGGGATAAGAAGATCACATAATTTCTTTAATTAGAACAAAAGGAGATGACAGTGGACCAGTTTGAAGCAAAATTTTCCTAATTGTCTAGGTACACTCCTAGATTGATTGAGGATCGAGAGGAAAAGGCTAAAGGATTTCTAAAAGGGCTAAGGACAGATATCAGAAAACAACTAGTGTATCTAAATATAAGGGATTATATTGAGATTTATGACGGAACATAGTTGGTGGAGCAAGAGTTAGTGAGAGAGCAATCAAAATCTAAGAGGTAGATGACCTTAGTGATGTTCGGAGGGGTAAGAGACCTTATCCTGGTCAATGACAACCGTAGGAATCTAAGAAGATGAGTAATTTTGGGAATTTTGGAAAAGCAAGGAGTGGCTCGATTCTGGGGAGAGTACCCTAACAGGTTAATAATTGCCAGAGGTGTGGCGAACAACATGGGCCAGGATTTTTTAATAGTCCCCCGAAATGTTTTGATTATGGGCAAATAGAATACTTTAGAAGAAATTATCCACAAGGGAGGTCGCAGCAGAATGTCAGTTCAACGCGACAAGTACAACAATGTACTATTGGACCAAATCTACAAGGAATCAACAGAGGCCACCAACACAAGGAAACTTCCGAAAATGTCATATCGGGTACGATTTTTATAAATGGCAAGAAGGCATATGCATTGTTTGGTACGGGTGCTACACATTTTTTGTGTTTGAAAGATACAAACAGTTAAGTAAGATAGATTTACTACCTCTCTTGAGACGCCTCTTAGTGTTTCCACACCGCTAAAGAATGTGGTATTGTCTACCTTGGTATGTGAAAAATGTAAGATAACTATAAGGGGGATGGCATATGGAAATAGACTTAGTCATGATGGCCATGTATGACTTTGGAGGCAAGTGGGATCCCTTGATCTACTCTTGCTTGCTGTGTTTTATGTGTGTGATTGAATGGCGAAATTTCGGATGTGTAGAACTCGAAATTTCAAGGGTGGTGTTCTAGTGTAGTATGCTGTTTTTGAGAAAAACAGTTCGATATTGGATGTTCTAGTGAGTAGCATGCGATGTTCGAGTTGAAATTTGATTTCGACTTCTTAATGATTGTTGTAAAGGACTTCTTGGAAAATAACATACTCAAATTTGAGACAAAACGAAATAGAATAGTAGGTGAAATCGGTGTTCTTTGGAAAGACTAGATCTGGAAAATTTTGCTACCGACTCTTGATGAATTCATGGACTATAAGGCAACCTTTTTGTCGAAATTTCACTTCGATTCCTTAAGGAAAGTTGTAACGGACATTTTGAGGTATAACATATCAAAAATTTGGAGAAAATGAACAAGAATAGGTATCTGAAATCGTGGTTCTTTGAAGATGATTAGATCTGGAATATCGATACCGAGAATAGGGGTATTAACCGTCCATATCTACCTTATTGTCTTGGCTATCACATATTTGAATTTCACAATTTTTGAAGATCATTTGGGTATTAAATCAATGATGTTTCTAAAACTGTACAAACTGTCAAAATTCTGTTTTATGTGAAATTCATTTGATTTAGTGTTCTGTATGAAATATCTGCCTCTATGTCTTGTCTACAACATATTTGAATTTCAGAATTTTCGAAGTTCATTTGCCTATTTAACCGAAAATATTTCAAAAACTGTGCAAGCTGGAATGTTAGAATTTTAATGCTGTAATGCATGGACCGTACTGAATTATCTGAGGTTCTTTTCGTGTAGTGTTCTGCATGAAATATCTGTCTTGATGTCTTGTTTATAACATATTCGAATTTCATGATTTATTGAGTTCATTTGGGTATTTAATCAAAATGTTTTTTGAAACTGTGCAAACTGAATTGTGCGAATTTCAAAATCTGCGATGCATGGACCGTACCTAATCATGTAGAATTCTTTGGGTATAAGATTTTTATGAGATAATTTCCTTTCGATGTTGTTAATAGTCTATCAAAAATTCCATAATTTTTGGAGTACATTTAGGCATTAAATTGAAAGTATTTTCGGAAATGTGTATAATGTTTCGCCCGAACATGCAGGTGTTTTCAGAAAAATAAAAGAATTGGTTCCATGTGATGTGATGTATTGTGTGATGGATTATGTTGCATATATGGTTCCATATGGTAGGGTACATAATGTCAAAAGTTGAAAAAGACCTTTGTTAGCATCACGTCATATGCCATGTTGATATTGAGACACAATTGTGAAAGTGAAAATAAAAAATGATGATGAGTATATCGTTGGAGGTGTGAGCGAACGATGCCCCGAGAGTGTCGGTATGCTTGGAGGTGAGTGCTAGATGCTCGGAGTTTTGAGATGCCTGAAGGTGTGTCCCGAAGGTTCCTTGCGATGCCAGGTTGGGTGCGAGCGATAAAATATGGGACGCAATTACTGGTCCCGGGAAAGAGAAATGTTGCGATCCAATTGAAAGATAAAATTTGGAATCGAATCAAGCACATGAGTGTGGGCATGCATGCATGGCTGTTTTTGATGATGTATGTACAAGTGCATGGTGGTATATGCACATTGTGTGGTGACATACATGCATGGCTATTTTGATGAAATATGTACAAGTGCATGATGGTATATGCACGTTGCATGGTGACGTATGCATGGTTGTAAGGTGAGGTATGCTCAAATGTATGAATGATATGTGCTTGCTCATGATATCTTGATTGTCCTGTTTGACGCATTGTGCAGTTTAATGGATCTTTACTGCTGAGTGGTTGTACTCACCCCTTTGGGGACTAATTTTTCAGATTAGAAAGATGCCTTTACCACTGGTCACTCGCGGCACTTTCTACTACCTACCATCTGACATGGCGGTCAAGTGCGCGGAGCATATTTGTGTCACTATTCTTGGTCTGGTGTTCATTCGAGTTCGCGTGCTGGTCATGTTTGATATGGGCCTGGCTGGGGGACCGGTCATTCAGGAGTTTTTGTCTGTCCATGTCCGTCTTGACGGGGTGATGCTAGGGATGTTGTCGCCGCCGCTGCTCGATGCACCCGATTGGGTGTGATGGCATGTTTGACTGGTGGGAGCTAACACTTTTTGGAATAGCAACTTGTAGATGGAGGGTTATACATGATCAATATAGGGGGTCGACATATCTCTTTTGAGCAGTAGCCAAGTATAGTTAAAAATCTTGGCTTTTTGGCTGTGCCAACTTGAGATGTCCATCGTAAGTATGTGAATAAAAAGTGACTCGGCTTTATCTTTTCCTTTGATGTGTAGATGGTGTGCATTGTACCTTCGTCAAGGGAGTAAGGCATGGTGAGACTCATTTATAATTTCTCTATAAGCTGCGCTGAATCCTTTTAAAAAAAAAATGTCTTTGAACTATGGTTCCTCTTTAATTCGAATAAAAGATATTAGATTGATTTAAAATAGGTGGAGCAATAAGTATTTATGGCGACCTTAGAAGATCGGGGGTGCCACAATTTCAGGATGTGTTTCTTGATGAACTGCCAGGGTTACCACCAGAACGAGAAATTGAGTTCGAGATTGAACTAATGCCTGGAATAGGACCGATATCGAAAGCTCCATATAGGATGGCCTTGACAGTTGAAAGTCCTTCTCCTTGGGGTGCACCAGTCTTGTTCGTGAAAAAGAAGGATGGGTCAATGCGTTTATCCATTGATTATAGACAACTGAACCAGGTGACCTTTAAGAATAAGTATCCCTTACCTAGAATTGACGACCTATTCGACCAATTGCATGGAAGTTCAGTCTTTTCAACGATTGAATTGAGGTCAGGATACCATCAATTAAGGATTAAGAAGGAAGACATTCCTAAGATTGCATTTACGACTCGCTATGGACGCTATGAGTTAGTTTTGCCATTCGGACTGACGAATGCCCCGGCTGCATTCATGGATCTAATGAATAGGATATTTAAGCCCTATTTGGATTGATTTGTGATTGTCTTCATTGATGATATCCTGAGATATTCTAAAGGACCCGAAGAGCATGAGCGACACCTGAAGATAGTGTTGCATACCCTTAGAGACCATAAATTGTACGCCAAATTCAGTAAGTATGAATTTTGGCTGGACAAGATAATATTTTTGGGACACATGGTGTCAGGAAGAGGAATTGCAGTAGACCTGGCGAAAGTTGAGATGGTAGTAAATTGGCCGAGATCGACGATGCCGACTGAGATACGGAGTTTCTTAGGACTGGCAGGTTATTATAGAAGGTTTATTAAAGGATTCTCACAACTTGATGGATCATTGACAAGATTCACTCGAAAGAACGTAAGATTCGAGTGGAATGGGGAATGTGAAAGGAGTTTTCAGGAGCTCAAAAGAAGATTGATTACGGCTCCAATCCTAACTATATCATTTGGATATGATGGATTCACGATATATAGTGTTGCGTCTGACAAAGGACTATGATGCGTTCTAATGCAGTATGGCAAGGTCATAACCTATGCATCCAGACAGTTGAAATCTCATGAATTAAATTACCCAACCCATGACTTAGAATTGGCAGCTAATGTTTGCTCTGAAAGTATTGAGTTATTATCTATATGGAGAGAAGTTCGAAATCTATACAGATCAGAAAAGTTTAAAATATTTATTTTCGCAAAAAGAACTGAACATGAGACAGAGACGGTGGATGGAGTTGTTAAAGGATTATGATTGGGAAATACAGTACCATCCAGGAAAGGCAAATAAGGTGGCAGATGCTCTTAGTCGTAAGTCAGCTATGGATATGGCTAGTATGAGAATCGTAGAATGAAATCTGTTAAAGTTAATAGTTGACTCAGAGTTTAAGTTGGAACTAGATCACCTTACCGGCATGCTTACTACATTAAGGATTGAATTAGAAATTATCCAGAAAATTAAGATGTTGTGTGGCACCCCCAAACTCGGTAGGGTCACCACAGATACTACGTTATATCTAGAGCAATTACTAATTCTTTGATGATAGAAAAAGGGGAATCGTAATTAAGGGCCGAGGTTTATAGGCATATTTTTTTTTTGAAACAACTTAGGGATTAGCGTAGCTCACAGCAGAAATTAGAAACGAGTCTCACCATCTCTCCACTTCCTTAGCGATAGCACAATGCACACCAACTACACAGTTAAAGGAAAAACATAAGGCCGGACCACTTTTGTTTACATTTTAAGATGGACATCTTTGGGTCGGTATAGCCGGAAAAGGAAAACCGAGACTTTTCACTATACACAGTTATATCTCTAATGAGATCGTCGACCCCCTAAAAGAAACATGAAAGACCTTCCATCTAAGTGTCGGCTCTATCTCCAAAAAGTGCCGTTCCCCCTCTCTCTCTCGCTCAAGGGCCGTCACACCCAGTCAGGTGCATCGGGTGGTGGCGGTGGCAGCATCCCCAGCATTTGCCCGTCATGCCGAACGTTGATGGACAAAAACTCCTGGATGACGGGGCCCCCAGCTAGGCCCACGTCATACATGACCAGCACCTGAACCCTTAGGAACACCAGTCTAGGGATAGTGACGCAGATGTGCTCCATACATTCCACCTCCACGTCGGATGGAATGCCGTAAAACGTGCCCTGTGAAACAGGAGGGAGAGGCATTTTTCTCTAATCTGAAATATTAGTCCCCGAAGGAGTGAGTACAACCACTCAACAAGTAAATGTCCAATGACCACTCAAAGCATCATACAATATAATCATAGCATAGCATGTCATTTAAGTATACATACATAACTTACCTTAATATCATACACAGGTCATCATATTTCACATACATGCATCATCATATAGTCATCATCCTCATCATGCATTCATGCATTCATCATTATCACATCACATGCGCCATCATACCATAAGTGCACATACATTTGGACACTCATTATCCATGCTATCAAGCATACACCACCATGAGATCCATAGCATGTCGTTTAAGTATACATACATAACTTACCTTGATATCATACACATGTCATCATATCTCACATACATGCATCATCATATAGTTATCATCCTCATCATGCTTTCATGCTAAAATCATTATCACATCACATGTGCCATCATACCATAAGTGCACATACATCCACACACTCGTCATCCATGCTATCAAGCATACACCACCATGACATCCATAGCATGTCGTTTAAGTATGCATACATAACTTGCCTTGATATCATGCACATATCATGATCTCTCACATACATGCATCTATTTACATGCTATATGCCATATGCATACATCCATGCACATGATTCACTTTCAATTCTTAACTTTCACAAGGATCTCATCAATTTTTCTTCTTAGGGACCAGTGTTTGCATCCCAAAATTTATCGCTCGCACCCAACCTGGCATCGCAAGGAACCTCCGGCACACACCTCCGGGCATCTCGAAACTTCCGAGGACATCTGGCACACACCTCCGGGCATCCCGACACTCCCGGGGCATCGTCGGCTCACACCTTCGACGGTCATTCATATTCTCACTTGAATTTCCAATGTAATTTGTGGCACCCTAGAATTTAAGGGCATGTCCTAAGGTGCCCTAGAGCTTTTTAAATAGGTAATGAATTTACCTATTTGTTTGTGTTTTAATTTTAGTTCTCTCTTAAGGCCTTGTGCCTTGTTTGTTTTTAATTTAATTGAGCTATAAGATAATTATTAAAGATAAAATTTTATGTTGCCATGCTTGTTATAGATTGTTTGTTATAGATTTAATATTATAGAATTTTAATTAGGTAAAATTAATTGTTAGTTTTAAGTTTAATTTAGAAAAGGGAGTGGATTGGGCCTTAGGCCCAATAGCATGGACTTAGGCCCATGGTTGGAGGGCCTAAGGGTGGGCCGTGTGGGCCAAGCCCATAAGGCCCAATGGGCCTTGTGTGGTGCCGTGGGAAGAGGAGGAGGGGGAGGGTTTGCATGCCCCTCCCCAAGTGTCCTAGTGTGTATGCCACTTGGCATACATGCTTAGGGTCTTCCTTGTGATGATTAGGGGAGAGAAGAGAAAAGAGAAGGGAGAGAGAGAAGGGGTGCCGTGCGAGAGAAAGGAAAGAGAGGGAGAGAAAGAGAGAAAGGAGAAGAAAGAGGGAGGGCGTCGCGCGAGAGGAGAGGGAGAGAGAACCGCCGTCCGCCACCGCACGCCGCCGTCTACCGCCGTTCCCGTGGGTTTTTCTTGGCTAGAGGCAAGTTAGGATCCATCTCCTTTCCTTGCTTGTGTGTTTGCATGTTGGATTCTTGGTAGTTTAAAGATACGAAAATGGAGTGAGAATGCTTGGATGTTGAGAATGCATGCTGTTTTCGCATGAACCAATGAAGTCAGAAACTTGTGAGGGCTTACATGTGTGTTTGGAGTTCGATTTTGGCTTGGATCTCTTCATGAACGTTGTAGCTAACATCTCGAACTATAACATACTGAAATTTCGTGAAAAATGATGGAGATTTGAGGGGTCTAAACCTCATATTTCGGAGACCCTAGATCTGGAACTGTTTTTCTGACCTTGAGGTGAGTTCGTGGTTTGCATGTTGGTTTTTACTAAGAATCTCTCTTCGACTTCTGCATGAAACTTGTAGAGCACATCTTAATGATGAACATACTCAAATTTGAAGGAAAAATAACAAGTTTAGGCTAGGTAACCAACCTGACCTTGAAGACGATGAAACTGGAGTGGCGATGTGGGTTACCAGAGACTTTGTGGGACCATTTGAAGGTCTTCCTTTGGTAGTTTGGCTTAAGTCTCTTCACGAAAGTTGTAGAGGATCCTTAGGAGTATAACATATCCAAAAATCTGAGAGAACGAAGAAATGTAAGTAGGTCAAATCTCCATATTTCGGTCATAGTGTTCTGTGTATTTCGGTGACTTAACCAGGAGCTTCGTGAGTCTGTAGAAAATTATCTAAAACGAATTTGACTTAGTTTCCTTCATGAAAAGTATATTTTAATGTCTTAACTACATCCTGGTAAAATGTTATAATTTTCTGAGGTCATATTGGTATTTTAATTGACTTACCAAGAAAATTGTGCGTTCTGCCCTTATCCGAAAACGTGCATAGAAATGGTGGAAAAGTGGTTTACTATGTGGAAATTGTTTTGCCATGTGTTTTCTGCATATTTTTCCATTTTATTATATTTGGATATTATATGCCTTAATTTCATGATTTTAGGATTTATGTGATTATTTAATTAATTTCAATTTGGAATAAATTGGATTTTTATAATTCAAAATGCGTGAAGTAAGTAAAAATCCCACAAGGATTTAATCTATATTAGCAATTGCACCTATTGCATGTATGTGTAGATGCTTAATTTATGCATGCACAAGTACTAAGGTAATCATGTTTTGTCATGACATCATGTGCATGATAAATTGAAAAGTAATTGGCAATGTGATCTATGGTAATGGTTGGAGGGGGGAAGCGTTGGCCGGAATGTATAGAGAGATACATGGCCGGATACCCTGGGAGTGTCAGGATGCCTGGAATGAGATGGGTGCCGGAAGCCTCGGAGGTCTTTGCCCGAGGGGATACGTCGTGATGCCAGTTGGGATGCGAGATGCCTGGAGCGTTGGGGGTGCCGGATGTCCGATGGCCATGGTTGGCATAATTCCGGAGGTTTTTCTCGTGAGACCCGAGTGAGGGTGCGAGTGTATAATATGGGATGGATGATCCCGAGGAAGGAAGATGTGATGATCAATTGGGATTTTCAAAGTGGAAATTGACATGCATGATGTGGCATGATGTGGCATGATGTGGCATGATGATGACATGCATGTGTGGCATGATATTATGATAATGACATGCATGTATGATATGATATAGTGATGATGTATATACATGATATGACATGGTGATGACATGTGTATGCATGATATGACATGGTGATGACATGTGTATGCATGATATGACATGGTGATGACATGTGTATGCATGATATGACATGAAAATACGATGATATGTATGAATTATATGATATGATGATGTATGTTGGCATGTGCCTGGCTTTGAGGTAAGTATATTGGATTGCATGTGTGGCATGTATGATGAAATTGTTTATATTGTTTAAATGCTTGATTGGTGTTTGGATTCCTTTACTTGTTGAGTGGTTGTACTCACCCCTTCGGGGACCTAACATTTCTGATTAGTGCGATGCCTCTCCCTGTTGTTACACGGGGAGTGTTCTACGGCCTACCATCTGATGTGGAGGTCGAAGTGACCGAGATAGCTTGTCCCACTCTGCCGGGACTGACCTTTTTGCGTGTTTGCGCGATCGTATCGTATGACGTGGGCTTATCTGGAGGCCCAGTCATCCAGGAGTGCATCTCTGTCTACATCCGCGCAACGGTGTGATGATGGGGATGCTGCCACCTCCACCGCCCGACGCACCGGGTTGGGTGTGACGGCCTGAACATGTGGAGTGGGGGTTAGCAACTTTTTGGATGGCCGCCACTAGTAAATCGAAGGGAGATCGTTACACGTCGCATTTTAGGGTCGTGTGTCTCTTTTTGAGGAGTGAAGGCCGAGCATAGATGAGTCTTGGCCTATCCTTTTTGTACCGACCTGTGTAGCCCTTCGTAATTATAAGTGTAAATAAAAGTGGTTCGGCCTCGTGCTTTCATTAAATCAAAGATAGTCGGTGTGTATTGTGTTGGCGTGAGGGAAGCGAAGTGTTGGTGAGAACTGCCTCTTAATTTCCGCTGAGCTGCGCAAAATCCTTAAAACCTTTTTAAAGGAAAAGAAAAGAAAAATTTTACACCTAAGCTTGGGCTTGTATTTTCAAATTCTTTGTTCTATCGCGTAGTAGAAAATTTCTGTGGCGACCCTACCGGGTGTCGGGGGTGCCACTGCGGGTGGTATCAGAGCATAAGGTTTATGCTTGGAGTGATAAGGAGACCTCATTTAGAAAAAAATGAGGGAAGTTTTGACAATGCACACCATAGGATAATTGAATAACGGGTGATGAGTATTCGCCCGTAGATCCTTGGTAGTTGTTTTAGGTTGCTAGTAACATGTGTATGTTACTTTAGTAGTAGAGGCGGTAAGTCTCAGATTGTTCCTGAGGCAAATGCTTGGAACTGCAGGAAAGGTATGGTACGGTTTGGAAGTCAACGTCCACAAAGGGCTGAAGCCTCTGCTTCAAGGGCTGAACCCCGAATGGAGGATATCCTGCAAGCATTGGCCAACATTGGAAATCTGATGGAAAGGCAGGCGCAACAACAACCTGGAGCTGAACGCCGTACTCAGGGACTTGTGGAACAGTTTTTTAAGCTGAAGCCACCCAAGTTCAGTGGCATAGGAAGTCCTGAGGAGGCGGAGCATTGGATTGATGGTATGGAGAGAATTTTCCGGTTGTTGGACTGCACTGATGCTGAGAAAATAACTTTAGCAGAGTACCAGCTGGAGGGAAATGCAAAGTTTTGGTGGAGAGCTTCACGGGATACAATCTTCCCACCAGGTACTGAAATGAATTGGGATGAGTTTGTTAGAGCTTTCAATAGAAAGCATTTCTCTGACTGTGCAAAAGACAAGAAGATTACAGAATTTGTTCAGCTAGAACAAAAGGAGCTGACAGTGGACCAGTATGAGGCTAGATTTTCTGAACTATCTAGATATGCTCCTAGACTGATTGAGGATTAGGAGGAGAAAGCCAAGAGGTTTCTGAAAGGGTTGAGAACTGATATTAGAAAGCAATTGGTGCCTTTGAACATGAGAGATTACCATGAAGTCTATGAAAGGGCACAGTTGGTGGAGCAGGAGCTGATAAGAGAGCGGTCTGAGTTTAAGAAACCGTGGGTTTCCGATGATGTGAGAAGGGGTAAGAGACCCTATTCTGGTCAAGGTCAAACTTGGGATGCTAGGAAGAAAAGTAATTTTGGAAACTTTGGGGGAGCAAGGAGTGGTCTGAATATAGGGAAAGCACCCTATCAGGACCTTGTACTGGGCAGCCAAAGTGCTTGGGTTGTGGACAAGTGGGGCCATCTTAGGAGAAGTTGCCCACGAGAAAGGTCGCAGGTGAGTGCTGGCTCAGTGCGACAGGGATATCAGAGTGCTGTCAAGACAAATTCCCAAGGAAATTCTCGGAGACCACCAGCTCAAGGAAGGGTGTATGCGGTCACTCAAGAGGAAGCGAGAGCTTCCAACAACGTCATCTCAGGTACAATCTACATAAATGGCAAGAAGGCTTATGCATTATTTGATACAGGTGACACGCATTCTTTCATATCTGACAGATATAGGTTGTTGAGTAAAATTGAAACGACTTTTCTTGGAATTCTTCTTTGTGTTTCTACGCCTTTAGAGGATGCGGTGCTGTCTACGTTGGTGTGTAAGAATTGTAAGATAACTATAGGAGAAAGGGACACAGAAATAGACTTAGTTGCGATGGCCATGTATGACTTTGATGTTATCCTAGGAATGGATTGGCTTTGTAAGTATCAGGCTAGAATGGATTGTTACAAAAGAGTAATCCAATTCGCTTTACCCAACCAGTCCAGTTGTGAATTTTTAGGTGGTCAGACCCACCTATCAGGGGCACTTATTTCTACAGTAGAGGCTAATGTGTTGCTTGGCAAGGGATGTCAAGGGTACCTAGCAATGGTTAAGGATTATACCAAGGAAGAACTGAAACTTGATGAAATTGGTATAGTAAATGAGTTTCCTGAGGAATTGCCTGGATTACCTCCAGAAAGAGAAATTGAGTTTGAAATCGAACTGATGCCTGGAACAGAACCAATATCAAAAGCCCCATACATAATGGCCTTAGTGGAATTAAAAGAATTGAAAGTACAATTACAAGAGTTGCTTGACAAAGGATTCATTAGACCAAGTGCTTCACCTTGGGGTGCACCAGTTCTATTTGTGAAAAAGAAGGATGGATCAATGCGTTTATGCATTGACTATAGGCAATTAAATCAAGTGACTGTTAAGAACAAGTACCCTCTGCCTAGAATCGATGATCTGTTTGACCAACTTCAAGGAAGTTCGGTTTTCTCTAAGATTGACTTAAGATCAGGATACCATCAGTTGAGAATTAAGAAGGAAGACATTCCTAAGACTGCATTTAGGACTCGTTATGGACATTACGAGTTCCTTGTTATGCCTTTTGGATTGACAAATGCACCTGCAGCGTTCATGGATCTAATGAACAGGGTATTTAAGTCCTATTTGGATCAGTTTGTGATTGTTTTTATCGACGATATCTTGGTATATTCAAAAGGACCAAAAGAACATGAGCAACACTTGAGGTTAGTTTTGTAGACTTTGAGGAACCATCGGTTATATGCCAAATTCAGCAAGTGTGAATTTTGGTTGGATCAGATAACATTTTTAGGACATGTGGTGTCAGGAGGAGGAATTGCAGTGGATCCGTCAAAAGTGGAAATGGTAATAAATTGGCCGAGACCAACCACACCTACCGAGATACGAAGTTTCTTAGGATTGGCCGGTTATTACCGAAGGTTCATTGAAGGATTTTCCAAATTGGCAGGACCGTTAACTAAGTTAATTCGGAAGAATGCAAAATATGAATGGAGTGAGGATTGTGAAAGGAGCTTTCAAGAACTTAAAAGGAAGTTAACCACAGCTCCAGTTTTAACCATACCCTCTGGACCGGATTGTTTTACAGTATATAGTGATGCATCTCATAAAGGACTGGGATGTGTTTTGATGCAACATGGCAAGGTCATAGCCTACGCATCTAGGCAACTGAAACCCCATGAGTTAAATTACCCCACACATGATTTGGAATTGGCAGCTATAGTGTTTGCCTTGAAGATATGGAGGCATTACCTATATGGAGAAAAGTTTGAAATTTACACGGACCACAAGAGCTTGAAATACCTATTCTCGCAAAAAGAGTTGAACATGAGACAAAGAAGGTGGATGGAATTGTTAAAAGATTATGATTGTGAGATACGATATCATCCAGGGAAGGCGAATAGGGTAGCAGATGCCCTTAGCCGTAAGTCAGCCATGGAAATGGCCAGTTTAATAATAACAGAGTGGAGTTTATTAAAGTCTGTAGCAGATTTAGAGTTTAAGTTGAAGGTGGGTAATCTTACTGGTATGCTTAAAGCCTTAAGGATTGAGCCAGAAATTATTCAGAGAATCAAGACCTTGCAAAAGTATGATCCGGAGATTTTGAAAGTGAAGGAAGCGATGTCCCTAGGAAAGAGATCGGAGTTTCAAATGTATGAAGATGGGACAATAAGATGCCAAGGACGACTTTGTGTACCCGACAACGAAGAAGTAAAGAAAGAGATTTTGTCAGAGGCACATAAGAGCAAGTATAGTATTCATCCAGGTAGTACGAAATTGTACAGAAATTTGCGTCAACAATTTTGGTGGAATGGTATGAAAATGGATACAGCCAAGTATGTTTCTCAATGTTTAACGTGCCAGCAAGTAAAAGCAGAACATCGTAAGCCAGCAGGACTTTTGAGACCGTTAGATATACCAGAATGGAAGTGGGAACATGTGACAATGGATTTTGTGCAAGGACTGCCAAGGACATCAAGTGGTCACGATTCAATTTGGGTAATAGTGGACCGTTTAACTAAGTCTGCCCATTTCTTAGCTGTTCGTGTGCACTATTCAATGAGTAGACTCGCTGAAATCTATGTAAGTCAGATAGTGCGTTTGCATGGTATCCCTGTATCAATCACCTCGGATAGAGACTCTGGATTTACTTCGAATTTTTGGAGAGGTTTGCAAAGTGCTTTGGGAATGAAACTTCAATTCAGTACAGCTTATCACCCTCAGATAGATGGACAAACAGAAAGAGTGATACAAACTCTAGAGGATATGCTGAGAACCTGCATCATTGACTTTAAAGAAAGATGGGATGAGAACCTGCATTTGATAGAATTTACCTATAATAATAGTTTTCAGAAAAGTATAGGCATGGCCCCATATGAAGCATTATATGGGAGGAGGTGTAGAACCCCTATCTGTTGGGACGAGATAGGTGAAAGGAGATTGACAGGACCTGAATTGGTACAAGATACCACTGAAGCTGTTGAGATTATCAGGAAAAGACTAAAGACAGCCCGGAGTAGACAAAAGGGTTATGCGGATAAGCGTAGGAGACCCTTGGAATTCGGAATAGGAGATCACGTGTTTCTTAAGGTATCTCCGTTAAAAGGAATATCTCGTTTTGGAGTGAAAGGAAAGTTGAGTCCTAGATTCGTTGGACCTTTTGAGATACTAGAGAGAATAGGAGAGGCAGCTTATCGTTTGGCACCACCTCCTAACTTGGGAAATTTGCATAATGTGTTTCATGTGTCTATGCTAAGAAAGTATCAGCCAGATCCCGGTCACATACTCAATCATGAAGCCATCAAAGTGGATGAGAAAGTGAGATATATCGAAGTACCTGTGCAAAAAGAAGCAAGTTCAATTAATCTAACAATGGAACGTTGAGATAGATCTTCTCAGAAGAATATAATAGCTTTACCTATTGAACATTAAATGTTATAGGGCAACTACCTCAATCCAATGACAACTTAGAGCAGGTGAACTAAAAGAAATGTGCACATAGAAGGGACTCTTACTTAAAAACAAAAAACAAACCCATCGGAGCAAAGCATAAACAAAAGACAGATATTATTAGGGAAGTGGAATTCATGAAGAACTACTAGCTATTCTCAAGAAATCTTATATGACTTGTAAAAGGAATAATTTGGAGGTGATGGTACTTTGATGCTTCTAAGAAGAAGTTTTGGCCAAAATTTATTCTTGAGTTTTCTTTCCCAACTTTAAAGTCTAGAAGACCGTGGATTTATGTTGTGTTGGGGTTCTGTTGCTCTTGTTTTGCTTCTGGCTAGGAAATAGTTCACTTAGAGACATTACTTTACCTAGACAAGAGTATATAGAGACTTTCACATAATTACTGAACATATACTATAATTTACTTGCCCAAAGCTATTCTTACAGTGCATTCATATGGCAGAGCTGTTACAGCAACATGTTTAAGAGACATGATCATGCTGAAAGTATTGATTATATCACATATTTTGCCTTAAAAAGGAGAATCTTTCAGTTCTAATCACCATTATTTTAGTGGCAAAACTAACTTTACTTTGGAATTGTCATAAACACCTTAATTCATAGGCGGACCCTGCTACAATTTTCCTTAAGAAGTGAGAAAGGTACCTAGAAAGTGGCATTAAGCCTCTAACAACTTATGCATTCATCTATGCAATAGGAAGGGATCAAAACCCCTCCTGCTCTTCAACACGGGACATCGAACTATCACTCATTCAATTCTACTATGCTGTCTTCCAGCTATAAGAATTTACAGCTACCATGATGAAAGGTGGTGAAACCAAACCCACCAATTTGACGGGGCACGAAAATCCATACCAATGCATCAATAAAAGCAAGCAAGATTGTAGACCAACCTGTTGCAGGGCGTGTCGGGGGTCGGAATATGAACAAGATCGAAGCACAGGGAGGCCAAGTGATCGCACCATGTTCGAGCTTCGATCCACCTAGACTCAACGCCACACAACAACTCGTCCATGCCTTCTTCGGTCGGGCGTTCCTGAGAGAAACGAGCGAAAGAGCACGAAATTCAGCAAGCAAACTCCACCAAGCACACACCCATTGCCAACCGAACCCTGTGCGAAATTCAAGAACGAAAAAACCGCAACGCTCCTGTGGAAACCCCCAAAACAGCCATGGTTGCCACATATACCTATTGCTCTACTTATTGGATACTGGTTACTTGTCTTTGATAAAAGGGGAGTTTTAAAGAAGGATCGAGGTTCATAGGCATTTGTTTTTTTTTAAAGAGTTTAGCACAGCTCATAGTGAAATTAAAGATGAGTCTCACCATTCCTCTACTCTCTTAGTGATGATACAATGCGCACCAACTACACATTGAAGGAAAACATAACGCCGAACCACTTTTATTTATATTTTTAGGATGGACATCTTGGGTCGGTATAAATAAAAAGCCAAGACTTTTCACTAAACTTGGCTACAACTCAAAAGACGAGTCTCACCATTCCCTATATCGATCATGTATAACCCTCCATCTACAAGTGTCGGTTATCTCCAAAAAGTGTTAGCTCCCTCTCCTCACGCGAGCCATCACACCCATCCTGGTGCATCGGGCGGTGGCGGCGGCAACATCCCCAGCATCACTCTGTCACAACGGACGTGGACGGATAAGAACTCCTGGATGACCGAGCCCCCAGCCAGGCCCACGTCATACATCACCAGCACCCGAGCCCGTATGAACACTAACCCAGGGATGGCGACACATACGTGCTCCATGCACTCGACCTCCACGTTAGAGGGAAGGCCGTAAAAAGCACCGCGCGAGACCGGAGGGAGAGGCATCTCTCTAATCTGAAATGTTAGTCCCCAAAGGAGTGAGTACAATCACATAGCAGGTAAAAGATCCATTAAGCTACTCGTTGCATCAAACAAGATAGTCATGGCATCATAGAATACATATAGTTAATACATATCAAACATGTCTCACCTTTCAGCCATGCATACATGTCACCATATCATGAAATCATATTGTGATGATTATGCAAATTATAGTTCAGTAGATCTTTTAGCTGCTGAGTGGTTATAGTCACCCTTTGTGGGGATTAACATGTAAGATTAGGAACAATGTTTCTACTACCCACACCTCCCGATACGTTCTATGGGATCCCGACCGTAATTGGAATTTCAAGACCCTAACACGCGGGGACTGACATTCATACGGGTGGGAGTAATCATGACGTTCAACACCGGTCTTCATTCCGGTCTTGTACTCTAGTAGTATGTCGTCTTATTTGCTCGTCGGAATGGGCAAACTTTGGGGCCACTACCACCGCCACCAGAAGACGACAATGAGGGACCAAGTGATGTGGAGTGACCACGATGGGGAGGACAGCAGAGAGAGAGTTTTTGGATGTTGGCACTAAAGGATGGACTCTAGGTAAATGGCTGCTGGAGACGTCGGTTAACTTTTGAACTATTGCCGAGTATAGGAAACTACGGCCTTTTGGAATTACTAACAAAAAATGTCCATCTAGTAGATATGTGTAAATAAAAGTGTTTGACTATTATCTATAAACGTGTTTAATGTGTGCATCATTTCAATGTGTAGGGAAAGGGGAGTTATATTTATCGGGTATGATAAAAATGATGATTTGATCAGATGATCAGAATCGATAATTGCGGCAGCTTCTGATAAGTTATAGTATATTTGCGGCAGCTTCTGGCGAGCGTATTTAGTATAGTATATCGATAATTACTGTAGCTTCTGGTGAGTTATAGTATACTATATTGATATTTGCGGCAACTTCTGGTGAGCTATAGTATAGTATATTGATAAATGCGACAGCTTCTGGCAGCTTACTATAACGTATTAAGGCAGCTTCTAGCGAGCTATACTATCTATTATCGGCTTATAGTAAGCAGTCGTAGGTATGATCAGACTTGTAGATAGTATTGATTGAGATGACTGGGGAATGGTCTCGATGACATGAAATCAACTAAGTCGATCGATCGATGATTCGATTTGATTGGTTGAAATGATTCGATGTCTATTTGAATTATATTGACTTGAAGGAAGGAATTGAAGCCAAGATAAGTCCTCTGACTAATGATTGTGCCTAGGCACCCTCAGGGTGTATTCTCTTCCTAATCGTGTCTTAGGGGTTGAATTTGCTGAGGCATCGTCTCACCCGATCGTGGGATAAAATTTTAGGTCCATAGATGGCCGCTCCTCCAGAGCATTTTGGGCAAACCAAGAAGATCACAGAACATAAGTATTATGTTCCGATACATGGGCACCCTGAGGGGCTGGAGTACGAATTGGTGAAGTGCATAATCTAGGTTGATGTGGGTCCACCCAAAAAGGTACCACATCAATACAGGGCATGGTATCGTCTGTATCGTAATCGACAAAGAGAATGTCCCATACCGGAATCGAAGGTACCTCTATATCTGGTGGACCTTGAGCTTGAAGAGGCAGAATCTCCTGTGAATTCTGTTGTAGCCTCCAATTGGAGTGTGGAAGAATGAGAGATCAAGGATGATAACCCGTAGTTGATTTGAAACCCCACCCTCTATTTGCAGAGCCTGTTTTATGGACTGGTTTGTGTAGGACCTAACTTCTACAGTTTGGATTGTAATATATGCATCTGGTTTGCTATGTATATAAAAGTGTGGTCGTTGGTTTTAAAAACTCATGACCCTACTTTTTGATCCCATTGTGTTATTGTCTAGGGATTATATAATTGCTTCTGCGCGTGCATTAAAATGAATGGGTCGGCGATGCGTCTTAGATAGTCGTTGTTTTATCGACCAATGAGGGATGGACATGTACTCGAGGATCGGGGCGTGGTCCGAGCCAACTATATGTAGAGCCTACACTTCGGCATTAGGGAAGGTAATTCTTTAATCCATGGTGCATAGAACTCTGTCTAGTCTTTTTTGACAAGGGCCTCCCTTTCTTGGTTGTTTGCCTAAGTATACTATCGATGTTCATTAGGAAGCAATCATTCAAAAGTTCGTGGAAAGTTGCTATTCGGTGGTAATTGGCTTCCCTTTTCCCTACCTTCTCCCAATTATATAAAATTTCGTTAAAGACTCCCATGCAAATCCACGACTATTGATTTGACTAGAAATCACTCGATTTTTGCCATAGTATTAGTCTCACCCCCAAAGTTCGTGAGAGCGTGGAAGAAAGTTATCCTCATTTGATAGCCACTAATTGGGTCTTTGCACTTCAAATCAATAAAATCTTTAGAGCTGGATCTCAATCTTAACTCCAATTCTCCACTCCACACAATTGCTAATCCTCCCGCAATTCCTTCTAGATTTTCTACGAATAGATTTGGAAACTTGAGGCATCTTCTTACACCTCCACCATCATCTCTTCGTTCTTGGTTTCCATCAAGAAAACCAGGTTAGGCCTTTCGAGAGCTACTAGGCTCTTATCTCCTAGCATCAAGAGGTTGCCCAACCCCTGATAGTTCCAGCTTATAATTCTCATATCGTCTCTGGTGGCTTATTAGGATTAGCCACCAAAGCCTACTCATTGCCATCTTTTGCCACCTGAATGGAGGTATCCATAAGATCCATATTGTCGGGGGAGGTTATGCCATTCGTCTCTACTTTTTTACCCTCTGCAACTTCGAACTTTCCATCCTGCAATTTCCTTCATTCGAAAGTATCAGCCCGGAAAATTGAAGAAGGCACATAATATGTTTACCATTGTTTGTCGTCTTTGCAGGGGTTAATGCTGATTGTTCTATTATCTACTGAAAACGTGAGCTTTTTTGCCCTTTTCTTGCTGCGGATAGGGACCACCCTTGTCTCAATTTCATTCATCACTTCCATCTCGGATGCTGTGTTTGGTGTTTCAGGAACTGTATCATCAGCATCAATTTTTGCTTCTAATTTTCCATAGAAGGCTTCCAAGTTAGGATTATGATCTTGCACTTCCGCCTTAAGCCACGGGCCATATTTTCATGCTTTGTTTTCAGCCCACTTAGTGTGCTCAAAGGGGATTTCTTTGTAGTAAGTAGCATAATGACCAATCCTCCCGCACAAGTAGCAATAATGCCGACGGCATTCGTATTTGGATTCCACCCATAACTTCTTGTTTTCTATGTCCAAAATAGCACGTTCTTTTAAGGGAGATAACAAATCCACTTCCAACTTCGCCCTCCTAACTTTGGGCCCGTTTGGTTAAGCTTTGAGGAAATTCCCTTGGGAGAATGCAAATATCTTTGAGGTAAAGGGGTTTTCCGAAATGCTAGACTGTTTGGTAAACTAAAATTGAAAAGTGCTTTAGGAAAATGCAAGACTATTTGGTAAGCATGTATTTAAAAAGCCCTTTGGTCTGACCAAATTAAATTTTTTAGTTTTAGTATTTTTAAAATTGCAAAAAAGAAACAATGAGTATATAACATTTTACATTTTCATGTTGGGAGTAATGGAAAAGATACATGTTAGTAAATTTATTTAAAAATTATATTAAAAGAATTTGATGATAGATTAAGATGAGAGTGAGAAGTTTCCAACATCTACCCTCCTAGATGAGGGGTCAAAGCGCGAACCAATTTATATATTGCAGGATGGATAAGATTATCAATGAAATATTGTTTATTGTTAATTGTTTATACAAATAAATCGTTAAATGTTCGATGAAATATTCATCAGTTGATTTGAACGTCAGAGTATCGAAATGAGGAACTTCACAAATTGTATGTCAACACACACATACTACACAGAAGAAATATATTAACAAACTATAAAACCACAAAGATATTTATCAATTTTGAAATATATCTTAAGCGAAGGGCCAATAAACCTAGTTGAAAATTACACTAGAAAATTACCTCCATGTCATACGAATTTCAAAAGAAACATTAAATTGAATCATATTGAAAGTGGAAAAGACCAAATATCACAGCAACTTTGCTTTATTGCATGAATTTATATCATCAACTATGAAATTTAACATATTGCTGAGTGGTTCTATCTACGTGAGTTACATGTTGATTTCTCCTGGAAAGGAAAGGAGAGAAGATCATTGCTGCTAGATGAGGAAAATGCCCAGATGCTTTTTACCAATACATTCACAAGGTAAAAAGCATAATCTGTTGGGACTCATGGGACAGATGAGCATGCAGAACTTCGCGTTCTTCCGAAACCCCATATTCAATCAGTACAGCTCCCTCAAACTTCAGTTGGCAAGAGGATTGCTGAAGAAGAATCATCGAACACCGACACTGTGCCTCTTCACCACCTCAAAATGTACTCGATACAAGCAAGTTGGTTGAGACGCGCTATTGCTCAACTGCCATGCTAGCATCTTCCTCCCCGTGAGGCGGCCTCCACTTCGAGTAAAAGATATTCCTCTCGACCACATTCTCCCTCTTCGACCGGTCATTCTGTAATTCCAGCTTCTCATCGATCAGCTCTAGCAACTCTTGCAAGCCAACTCCTGTCATAGCGGATGTTTTGACATGTGGACCAGCCTGAGCAGAATCAGCAACATTCTTTGTCCTCCATTCTGCCAAGGAAGCATTTGGTTCATTATTTGAAGTGTCCCCGCAGATCGATGAACCCCATTTTATACCATCTTCCTGTGATAGCCAAGTATCAGAATACTCGTCTTCTTCACTCTCAATAGTTTCTTCAAGCTCTCCTTCAGAGAGCCTATTGATAGATTCTTCACCTTGACCGCAATCAACCCCGCCATCGGAGATGACATCCTCATCTATTACATCTGTACATGTCACTCCTTCGCCATCATTAGCATCAAAATGACTTGCATCATCTTCTTGAAAAAATAACATGATGAACATGGCTCATAAGGACAAGCAAAAACATTATACTTGCATAAAAAATCCTTGATTATACCAGGTCATCCAAAACCTAGAACAACAGTGAATGTGCAAACTAAACATATCCATCTTGTGCAAAGGTAGGCTTAAACTCCGCATGAGACAATTACATGATGAACATGGCTCATCATTAACCAGTATTCTCATGGATCTACTGCACAGACAATAAGGGACCAGCCTTTGGTGGGTAGATTTCTAGTTCTCTTGCGAACTACAAAGGTAAGTGAGATCTGTGAGAGAGAGTATGATCTTAGGCAAAAAGAAGCAAGTTCAATTAATCTAACAATGGAACGTTGAGATAGATCTTCTCAGAAGAATATAATAGCTTTACCTATTGAACATTAAATGTTATAGGGCAACTACCTCAATCCAATGACAACTTAGAGCAGGTGAACTAAAAGAAATGTGCACATAGAAGGGACTCTTACTTAAAAACAAAAAACAAACCCATCGGAGCAAAGCATAAACAAAAGACAGATATTATTAGGGAAGTGGAATTCATGAAGAACTACTAGCTATTCTCAAGAAATCTTATATGACTTGTAAAAGGAATAATTTGGAGGTGATGGTACTTTGATGCTTCTAAGAAGAAGTTTTGGCCAAAATTTATTCTTGAGTTTTCTTTCCCAACTTTAAAGTCTAGAAGACCGTGGATTTATGTTGTGTTGGGGTTCTGTTGCTCTTGTTTTGCTTCTGGCTAGGAAATAGTTCACTTAGAGACATTACTTTACCTAGACAAGAGTATATAGAGACTTTCACATAATTACTGAACATATACTATAATTTACTTGCCCAAAGCTATTCTTACAGTGCATTCATATGGCAGAGCTGTTACAGCAACATGTTTAAGAGACATGATCATGCTGAAAGTATTGATTATATCACATATTTTGCCTTAAAAAGGAGAATCTTTCAGTTCTAATCACCATTATTTTAGTGGCAAAACTAACTTTACTTTGGAATTGTCATAAACACCTTAATTCATAGGCGGACCCTGCTACAATTTTCCTTAAGAAGTGAGAAAGGTACCTAGAAAGTGGCATTAAGCCTCTAACAACTTATGCATTCATCTATGCAATAGGAAGGGATCAAAACCCCTCCTGCTCTTCAACACGGGACATCGAACTATCACTCATTCAATTCTACTATGCTGTCTTCCAGCTATAAGAATTTACAGCTACCATGATGAAAGGTGGTGAAACCAAACCCACCAATTTGACGGGGCACGAAAATCCATACCAATGCATCAATAAAAGCAAGCAAGATTGTAGACCAACCTGTTGCAGGGCGTGTCGGGGGTCGGAATATGAACAAGATCGAAGCACAGGGAGGCCAAGTGATCGCACCATGTTCGAGCTTCGATCCACCTAGACTCAACGCCACACAACAACTCGTCCATGCCTTCTTCGGTCGGGCGTTCCTGAGAGAAACGAGCGAAAGAGCACGAAATTCAGCAAGCAAACTCCACCAAGCACACACCCATTGCCAACCGAACCCTGTGCGAAATTCAAGAACGAAAAAACCGCAACGCTCCTGTGGAAACCCCCAAAACAGCCATGGTTGCCACATATACCTATTGCTCTACTTATTGGATACTGGTTACTTGTCTTTGATAAAAGGGGAGTTTTAAAGAAGGATCGAGGTTCATAGGCATTTGTTTTTTTTTAAAGAGTTTAGCACAGCTCATAGTGAAATTAAAGATGAGTCTCACCATTCCTCTACTCTCTTAGTGATGATACAATGCGCACCAACTACACATTGAAGGAAAACATAACGCCGAACCACTTTTATTTATATTTTTAGGATGGACATCTTGGGTCGGTATAAATAAAAAGCCAAGACTTTTCACTAAACTTGGCTACAACTCAAAAGACGAGTCTCACCATTCCCTATATCGATCATGTATAACCCTCCATCTACAAGTGTCGGTTATCTCCAAAAAGTGTTAGCTCCCTCTCCTCACGCGAGCCATCACACCCATCCTGGTGCATCGGGCGGTGGCGGCGGCAACATCCCCAGCATCACTCTGTCACAACGGACGTGGACGGATAAGAACTCCTGGATGACCGAGCCCCCAGCCAGGCCCACGTCATACATCACCAGCACCCGAGCCCGTATGAACACTAACCCAGGGATGGCGACACATACGTGCTCCATGCACTCGACCTCCACGTTAGAGGGAAGGCCGTAAAAAGCACCGCGCGAGACCGGAGGGAGAGGCATCTCTCTAATCTGAAATGTTAGTCCCCAAAGGAGTGAGTACAATCACATAGCAGGTAAAAGATCCATTAAGCTACTCGTTGCATCAAACAAGATAGTCATGGCATCATAGAATACATATAGTTAATACATATCAAACATGTCTCACCTTTCAGCCATGCATACATGTCACCATATCATGAAATCATATTGTGATGATTATGCAAATTATAGTTCAGTAGATCTTTTAGCTGCTGAGTGGTTATAGTCACCCTTTGTGGGGATTAACATGTAAGATTAGGAACAATGTTTCTACTACCCACACCTCCCGATACGTTCTATGGGATCCCGACCGTAATTGGAATTTCAAGACCCTAACACGCGGGGACTGACATTCATACGGGTGGGAGTAATCATGACGTTCAACACCGGTCTTCATTCCGGTCTTGTACTCTAGTAGTATGTCGTCTTATTTGCTCGTCGGAATGGGCAAACTTTGGGGCCACTACCACCGCCACCAGAAGACGACAATGAGGGACCAAGTGATGTGGAGTGACCACGATGGGGAGGACAGCAGAGAGAGAGTTTTTGGATGTTGGCACTAAAGGATGGACTCTAGGTAAATGGCTGCTGGAGACGTCGGTTAACTTTTGAACTATTGCCGAGTATAGGAAACTACGGCCTTTTGGAATTACTAACAAAAAATGTCCATCTAGTAGATATGTGTAAATAAAAGTGTTTGACTATTATCTATAAACGTGTTTAATGTGTGCATCATTTCAATGTGTAGGGAAAGGGGAGTTATATTTATCGGGTATGATAAAAATGATGATTTGATCAGATGATCAGAATCGATAATTGCGGCAGCTTCTGATAAGTTATAGTATATTTGCGGCAGCTTCTGGCGAGCGTATTTAGTATAGTATATCGATAATTACTGTAGCTTCTGGTGAGTTATAGTATACTATATTGATATTTGCGGCAACTTCTGGTGAGCTATAGTATAGTATATTGATAAATGCGACAGCTTCTGGCAGCTTACTATAACGTATTAAGGCAGCTTCTAGCGAGCTATACTATCTATTATCGGCTTATAGTAAGCAGTCGTAGGTATGATCAGACTTGTAGATAGTATTGATTGAGATGACTGGGGAATGGTCTCGATGACATGAAATCAACTAAGTCGATCGATCGATGATTCGATTTGATTGGTTGAAATGATTCGATGTCTATTTGAATTATATTGACTTGAAGGAAGGAATTGAAGCCAAGATAAGTCCTCTGACTAATGATTGTGCCTAGGCACCCTCAGGGTGTATTCTCTTCCTAATCGTGTCTTAGGGGTTGAATTTGCTGAGGCATCGTCTCACCCGATCGTGGGATAAAATTTTAGGTCCATAGATGGCCGCTCCTCCAGAGCATTTTGGGCAAACCAAGAAGATCACAGAACATAAGTATTATGTTCCGATACATGGGCACCCTGAGGGGCTGGAGTACGAATTGGTGAAGTGCATAATCTAGGTTGATGTGGGTCTACCCAAAAAGGTACCACATCAATACAGGGCATGGTATCGTCTGTATCGTAATCGACAAAGAGAATGTCCCATACCGGAATCGAAGGTACCTCTATATCTGGTGGACCTTGAGCTTGAAGAGGCAGAATCTCCTGTGAATTCTGTTGTAGCCTCCAATTGGAGTGTGGAAGAATGAGAGATCAAGGATGATAACCCGTAGTTGATTTGAAACCCCACCCTCTATTTGCAGAGCCTGTTTTATGGACTGGTTTGTGTAGGACCTAACTTCTACAGTTTGGATTGTAATATATGCATCTGGTTTGCTATGTATATAAAAGTGTGGTCGTTGGTTTTAAAAACTCATGACCCTACTTTTTGATCCCATTGTGTTATTGTCTAGGGATTATATAATTGCTTCTGCGCGTGCATTAAAATGAATGGGTCGGCGATGCGTCTTAGATAGTCGTTGTTTTATCGACCAATGAGGGATGGACATGTACTCGAGGATCGGGGCGTGGTCCGAGCCAACTATATGTAGAGCCTACACTTCGGCATTAGGGAAGGTAATTCTTTAATCCATGGTGCATAGAACTCTGTCTAGTCTTTTTTGACAAGGGCCTCCCTTTCTTGGTTGTTTGCCTAAGTATACTATCGATGTTCATTAGGAAGCAATCATTCAAAAGTTCGTGGAAAGTTGCTATTCGGTGGTAATTGGCTTCCCTTTTCCCTACCTTCTCCCAATTATATAAAATTTCGTTAAAGACTCCCATGCAAATCCACGACTATTGATTTGACTAGAAATCACTCGATTTTTGCCATAGTATTAGTCTCACCCCCAAAGTTCGTGAGAGCGTGGAAGAAAGTTATCCTCATTTGATAGCCACTAATTGGGTCTTTGCACTTCAAATCAATAAAATCTTTAGAGCTGGATCTCAATCTTAACTCCAATTCTCCACTCCACACAATTGCTAATCCTCCCGCAATTCCTTCTAGATTTTCTACGAATAGATTTGGAAACTTGAGGCATCTTCTTACACCTCCACCATCATCTCTTCGTTCTTGGTTTCCATCAAGAAAACCAGGTTAGGCCTTTCGAGAGCTACTAGGCTCTTATCTCCTAGCATCAAGAGGTTGCCCAACCCCTGATAGTTCCAGCTTATAATTCTCATATCGTCTCTGGTGGCTTATTAGGATTAGCCACCAAAGCCTACTCATTGCCATCTTTTGCCACCTGAATGGAGGTATCCATAAGATCCATATTGTCGGGGGAGGTTATGCCATTCGTCTCTACTTTTTTACCCTCTGCAACTTCGAACTTTCCATCCTGCAATTTCCTTCATTCGAAAGTATCAGCCCGGAAAATTGAAGAAGGCACATAATATGTTTACCATTGTTTGTCGTCTTTGCAGGGGTTAATGCTGATTGTTCTATTATCTACTGAAAACGTGAGCTTTTTTGCCCTTTTCTTGCTGCGGATAGGGACCACCCTTGTCTCAATTTCATTCATCACTTCCATCTCGGATGCTGTGTTTGGTGTTTCAGGAACTGTATCATCAGCATCAATTTTTGCTTCTAATTTTCCATAGAAGGCTTCCAAGTTAGGATTATGATCTTGCACTTCCGCCTTAAGCCACGGGCCATATTTTCATGCTTTGTTTTCAGCCCACTTAGTGTGCTCAAAGGGGATTTCTTTGTAGTAAGTAGCATAATGACCAATCCTCCCGCACAAGTAGCAATAATGCCGACGGCATTCGTATTTGGATTCCACCCATAACTTCTTGTTTTCTATGTCCAAAATAGCACGTTCTTTTAAGGGAGATAACAAATCCACTTCCAACTTCGCCCTCCTAACTTTGGGCCCGTTTGGTTAAGCTTTGAGGAAATTCCCTTGGGAGAATGCAAATATCTTTGAGGTAAAGGGGTTTTCCGAAATGCTAGACTGTTTGGTAAACTAAAATTGAAAAGTGCTTTAGGAAAATGCAAGACTATTTGGTAAGCATGTATTTAAAAAGCCCTTTGGTCTGACCAAATTAAATTTTTTAGTTTTAGTATTTTTAAAATTGCAAAAAAGAAACAATGAGTATATAACATTTTACATTTTCATGTTGGGAGTAATGGAAAAGATACATGTTAGTAAATTTATTTAAAAATTATATTAAAAGAATTTGATGATAGATTAAGATGAGAGTGAGAAGTTTCCAACATCTACCCTCCTAGATGAGGGGTCAAAGCGCGAACCAATTTATATATTGCAGGATGGATAAGATTATCAATGAAATATTGTTTATTGTTAATTGTTTATACAAATAAATCGTTAAATGTTCGATGAAATATTCATCAGTTGATTTGAACGTCAGAGTATCGAAATGAGGAACTTCACAAATTGTATGTCAACACACACATACTACACAGAAGAAATATATTAACAAACTATAAAACCACAAAGATATTTATCAATTTTGAAATATATCTTAAGCGAAGGGCCAATAAACCTAGTTGAAAATTACACTAGAAAATTACCTCCATGTCATACGAATTTCAAAAGAAACATTAAATTGAATCATATTGAAAGTGGAAAAGACCAAATATCACAGCAACTTTGCTTTATTGCATGAATTTATATCATCAACTATGAAATTTAACATATTGCTGAGTGGTTCTATCTACGTGAGTTACATGTTGATTTCTCCTGGAAAGGAAAGGAGAGAAGATCATTGCTGCTAGATGAGGAAAATGCCCAGATGCTTTTTACCAATACATTCACAAGGTAAAAAGCATAATCTGTTGGGACTCATGGGACAGATGAGCATGCAGAACTTCGCGTTCTTCCGAAACCCCATATTCAATCAGTACAGCTCCCTCAAACTTCAGTTGGCAAGAGGATTGCTGAAGAAGAATCATCGAACACCGACACTGTGCCTCTTCACCACCTCAAAATGTACTCGATACAAGCAAGTTGGTTGAGACGCGCTATTGCTCAACTGCCATGCTAGCATCTTCCTCCCCGTGAGGCGGCCTCCACTTCGAGTAAAAGATATTCCTCTCGACCACATTCTCCCTCTTCGACCGGTCATTCTGTAATTCCAGCTTCTCATCGATCAGCTCTAGCAACTCTTGCAAGCCAACTCCTGTCATAGCGGATGTTTTGACATGTGGACCAGCCTGAGCAGAATCAGCAACATTCTTTGTCCTCCATTCTGCCAAGGAAGCATTTGGTTCATTATTTGAAGTGTCCCCGCAGATCGATGAACCCCATTTTATACCATCTTCCTGTGATAGCCAAGTATCAGAATACTCGTCTTCTTCACTCTCAATAGTTTCTTCAAGCTCTCCTTCAGAGAGCCTATTGATAGATTCTTCACCTTGACCGCAATCAACCCCGCCATCGGAGATGACATCCTCATCTATTACATCTGTACATGTCACTCCTTCGCCATCATTAGCATCAAAATGACTTGCATCATCTTCTTGAAAAAATAACATGATGAACATGGCTCATAAGGACAAGCAAAAACATTATACTTGCATAAAAAATCCTTGATTATACCAGGTCATCCAAAACCTAGAACAACAGTGAATGTGCAAACTAAACATATCCATCTTGTGCAAAGGTAGGCTTAAACTCCGCATGAGACAATTACATGATGAACATGGCTCATCATTAACCAGTATTCTCATGGATCTACTGCACAGACAATAAGGGACCAGCCTTTGGTGGGTAGATTTCTAGTTCTCTTGCGAACTACAAAGGTAAGTGAGATCTGTGAGAGAGAGTATGATCTTAGGCAAAAAGAAGCAAGTTCAATTAATCTAACAATGGAACGTTGAGATAGATCTTCTCAGAAGAATATAATAGCTTTACCTATTGAACATTAAATGTTATAGGGCAACTACCTCAATCCAATGACAACTTAGAGCAGGTGAACTAAAAGAAATGTGCACATAGAAGGGACTCTTACTTAAAAACAAAAAACAAACCCATCGGAGCAAAGCATAAACAAAAGACAGATATTATTAGGGAAGTGGAATTCATGAAGAACTACTAGCTATTCTCAAGAAATCTTATATGACTTGTAAAAGGAATAATTTGGAGGTGATGGTACTTTGATGCTTCTAAGAAGAAGTTTTGGCCAAAATTTATTCTTGAGTTTTCTTTCCCAACTTTAAAGTCTAGAAGACCGTGGATTTATGTTGTGTTGGGGTTCTGTTGCTCTTGTTTTGCTTCTGGCTAGGAAATAGTTCACTTAGAGACATTACTTTACCTAGACAAGAGTATATAGAGACTTTCACATAATTACTGAACATATACTATAATTTACTTGCCCAAAGCTATTCTTACAGTGCATTCATATGGCAGAGCTGTTACAGCAACATGTTTAAGAGACATGATCATGCTGAAAGTATTGATTATATCACATATTTTGCCTTAAAAAGGAGAATCTTTCAGTTCTAATCACCATTATTTTAGTGGCAAAACTAACTTTACTTTGGAATTGTCATAAACACCTTAATTCATAGGCGGACCCTGCTACAATTTTCCTTAAGAAGTGAGAAAGGTACCTAGAAAGTGGCATTAAGCCTCTAACAACTTATGCATTCATCTATGCAATAGGAAGGGATCAAAACCCCTCCTGCTCTTCAACACGGGACATCGAACTATCACTCATTCAATTCTACTATGCTGTCTTCCAGCTATAAGAATTTACAGCTACCATGATGAAAGGTGGTGAAACCAAACCCACCAATTTGACGGGGCACGAAAATCCATACCAATGCATCAATAAAAGCAAGCAAGATTGTAGACCAACCTGTTGCAGGGCGTGTCGGGGGTCGGAATATGAACAAGATCGAAGCACAGGGAGGCCAAGTGATCGCACCATGTTCGAGCTTCGATCCACCTAGACTCAACGCCACACAACAACTCGTCCATGCCTTCTTCGGTCGGGCGTTCCTGAGAGAAACGAGCGAAAGAGCACGAAATTCAGCAAGCAAACTCCACCAAGCACACACCCATTGCCAACCGAACCCTGTGCGAAATTCAAGAACGAAAAAACCGCAACGCTCCTGTGGAAACCCCCAAAACAGCCATGGTTGCCACATATACCTATTGCTCTACTTATTGGATACTGGTTACTTGTCTTTGATAAAAGGGGAGTTTTAAAGAAGGATCGAGGTTCATAGGCATTTGTTTTTTTTTAAAGAGTTTAGCACAGCTCATAGTGAAATTAAAGATGAGTCTCACCATTCCTCTACTCTCTTAGTGATGATACAATGCGCACCAACTACACATTGAAGGAAAACATAACGCCGAACCACTTTTATTTATATTTTTAGGATGGACATCTTGGGTCGGTATAAATAAAAAGCCAAGACTTTTCACTAAACTTGGCTACAACTCAAAAGACGAGTCTCACCATTCCCTATATCGATCATGTATAACCCTCCATCTACAAGTGTCGGTTATCTCCAAAAAGTGTTAGCTCCCTCTCCTCACGCGAGCCATCACACCCATCCTGGTGCATCGGGCGGTGGCGGCGGCAACATCCCCAGCATCACTCTGTCACAACGGACGTGGACGGATAAGAACTCCTGGATGACCGAGCCCCCAGCCAGGCCCACGTCATACATCACCAGCACCCGAGCCCGTATGAACACTAACCCAGGGATGGCGACACATACGTGCTCCATGCACTCGACCTCCACGTTAGAGGGAAGGCCGTAAAAAGCACCGCGCGAGACCGGAGGGAGAGGCATCTCTCTAATCTGAAATGTTAGTCCCCAAAGGAGTGAGTACAATCACATAGCAGGTAAAAGATCCATTAAGCTACTCGTTGCATCAAACAAGATAGTCATGGCATCATAGAATACATATAGTTAATACATATCAAACATGTCTCACCTTTCAGCCATGCATACATGTCACCATATCATGAAATCATATTGTGATGATTATGCAAATTATAGTTCAGTAGATCTTTTAGCTGCTGAGTGGTTATAGTCACCCTTTGTGGGGATTAACATGTAAGATTAGGAACAATGTTTCTACTACCCACACCTCCCGATACGTTCTATGGGATCCCGACCGTAATTGGAATTTCAAGACCCTAACACGCGGGGACTGACATTCATACGGGTGGGAGTAATCATGACGTTCAACACCGGTCTTCATTCCGGTCTTGTACTCTAGTAGTATGTCGTCTTATTTGCTCGTCGGAATGGGCAAACTTTGGGGCCACTACCACCGCCACCAGAAGACGACAATGAGGGACCAAGTGATGTGGAGTGACCACGATGGGGAGGACAGCAGAGAGAGAGTTTTTGGATGTTGGCACTAAAGGATGGACTCTAGGTAAATGGCTGCTGGAGACGTCGGTTAACTTTTGAACTATTGCCGAGTATAGGAAACTACGGCCTTTTGGAATTACTAACAAAAAATGTCCATCTAGTAGATATGTGTAAATAAAAGTGTTTGACTATTATCTATAAACGTGTTTAATGTGTGCATCATTTCAATGTGTAGGGAAAGGGGAGTTATATTTATCGGGTATGATAAAAATGATGATTTGATCAGATGATCAGAATCGATAATTGCGGCAGCTTCTGATAAGTTATAGTATATTTGCGGCAGCTTCTGGCGAGCGTATTTAGTATAGTATATCGATAATTACTGTAGCTTCTGGTGAGTTATAGTATACTATATTGATATTTGCGGCAACTTCTGGTGAGCTATAGTATAGTATATTGATAAATGCGACAGCTTCTGGCAGCTTACTATAACGTATTAAGGCAGCTTCTAGCGAGCTATACTATCTATTATCGGCTTATAGTAAGCAGTCGTAGGTATGATCAGACTTGTAGATAGTATTGATTGAGATGACTGGGGAATGGTCTCGATGACATGAAATCAACTAAGTCGATCGATCGATGATTCGATTTGATTGGTTGAAATGATTCGATGTCTATTTGAATTATATTGACTTGAAGGAAGGAATTGAAGCCAAGATAAGTCCTCTGACTAATGATTGTGCCTAGGCACCCTCAGGGTGTATTCTCTTCCTAATCGTGTCTTAGGGGTTGAATTTGCTGAGGCATCGTCTCACCCGATCGTGGGATAAAATTTTAGGTCCATAGATGGCCGCTCCTCCAGAGCATTTTGGGCAAACCAAGAAGATCACAGAACATAAGTATTATGTTCCGATACATGGGCACCCTGAGGGGCTGGAGTACGAATTGGTGAAGTGCATAATCTAGGTTGATGTGGGTCTACCCAAAAAGGTACCACATCAATACAGGGCATGGTATCGTCTGTATCGTAATCGACAAAGAGAATGTCCCATACCGGAATCGAAGGTACCTCTATATCTGGTGGACCTTGAGCTTGAAGAGGCAGAATCTCCTGTGAATTCTGTTGTAGCCTCCAATTGGAGTGTGGAAGAATGAGAGATCAAGGATGATAACCCGTAGTTGATTTGAAACCCCACCCTCTATTTGCAGAGCCTGTTTTATGGACTGGTTTGTGTAGGACCTAACTTCTACAGTTTGGATTGTAATATATGCATCTGGTTTGCTATGTATATAAAAGTGTGGTCGTTGGTTTTAAAAACTCATGACCCTACTTTTTGATCCCATTGTGTTATTGTCTAGGGATTATATAATTGCTTCTGCGCGTGCATTAAAATGAATGGGTCGGCGATGCGTCTTAGATAGTCGTTGTTTTATCGACCAATGAGGGATGGACATGTACTCGAGGATCGGGGCGTGGTCCGAGCCAACTATATGTAGAGCCTACACTTCGGCATTAGGGAAGGTAATTCTTTAATCCATGGTGCATAGAACTCTGTCTAGTCTTTTTTGACAAGGGCCTCCCTTTCTTGGTTGTTTGCCTAAGTATACTATCGATGTTCATTAGGAAGCAATCATTCAAAAGTTCGTGGAAAGTTGCTATTCGGTGGTAATTGGCTTCCCTTTTCCCTACCTTCTCCCAATTATATAAAATTTCGTTAAAGACTCCCATGCAAATCCACGACTATTGATTTGACTAGAAATCACTCGATTTTTGCCATAGTATTAGTCTCACCCCCAAAGTTCGTGAGAGCGTGGAAGAAAGTTATCCTCATTTGATAGCCACTAATTGGGTCTTTGCACTTCAAATCAATAAAATCTTTAGAGCTGGATCTCAATCTTAACTCCAATTCTCCACTCCACACAATTGCTAATCCTCCCGCAATTCCTTCTAGATTTTCTACGAATAGATTTGGAAACTTGAGGCATCTTCTTACACCTCCACCATCATCTCTTCGTTCTTGGTTTCCATCAAGAAAACCAGGTTAGGCCTTTCGAGAGCTACTAGGCTCTTATCTCCTAGCATCAAGAGGTTGCCCAACCCCTGATAGTTCCAGCTTATAATTCTCATATCGTCTCTGGTGGCTTATTAGGATTAGCCACCAAAGCCTACTCATTGCCATCTTTTGCCACCTGAATGGAGGTATCCATAAGATCCATATTGTCGGGGGAGGTTATGCCATTCGTCTCTACTTTTTTACCCTCTGCAACTTCGAACTTTCCATCCTGCAATTTCCTTCATTCGAAAGTATCAGCCCGGAAAATTGAAGAAGGCACATAATATGTTTACCATTGTTTGTCGTCTTTGCAGGGGTTAATGCTGATTGTTCTATTATCTACTGAAAACGTGAGCTTTTTTGCCCTTTTCTTGCTGCGGATAGGGACCACCCTTGTCTCAATTTCATTCATCACTTCCATCTCGGATGCTGTGTTTGGTGTTTCAGGAACTGTATCATCAGCATCAATTTTTGCTTCTAATTTTCCATAGAAGGCTTCCAAGTTAGGATTATGATCTTGCACTTCCGCCTTAAGCCACGGGCCATATTTTCATGCTTTGTTTTCAGCCCACTTAGTGTGCTCAAAGGGGATTTCTTTGTAGTAAGTAGCATAATGACCAATCCTCCCGCACAAGTAGCAATAATGCCGACGGCATTCGTATTTGGATTCCACCCATAACTTCTTGTTTTCTATGTCCAAAATAGCACGTTCTTTTAAGGGAGATAACAAATCCACTTCCAACTTCGCCCTCCTAACTTTGGGCCCGTTTGGTTAAGCTTTGAGGAAATTCCCTTGGGAGAATGCAAATATCTTTGAGGTAAAGGGGTTTTCCGAAATGCTAGACTGTTTGGTAAACTAAAATTGAAAAGTGCTTTAGGAAAATGCAAGACTATTTGGTAAGCATGTATTTAAAAAGCCCTTTGGTCTGACCAAATTAAATTTTTTAGTTTTAGTATTTTTAAAATTGCAAAAAAGAAACAATGAGTATATAACATTTTACATTTTCATGTTGGGAGTAATGGAAAAGATACATGTTAGTAAATTTATTTAAAAATTATATTAAAAGAATTTGATGATAGATTAAGATGAGAGTGAGAAGTTTCCAACATCTACCCTCCTAGATGAGGGGTCAAAGCGCGAACCAATTTATATATTGCAGGATGGATAAGATTATCAATGAAATATTGTTTATTGTTAATTGTTTATACAAATAAATCGTTAAATGTTCGATGAAATATTCATCAGTTGATTTGAACGTCAGAGTATCGAAATGAGGAACTTCACAAATTGTATGTCAACACACACATACTACACAGAAGAAATATATTAACAAACTATAAAACCACAAAGATATTTATCAATTTTGAAATATATCTTAAGCGAAGGGCCAATAAACCTAGTTGAAAATTACACTAGAAAATTACCTCCATGTCATACGAATTTCAAAAGAAACATTAAATTGAATCATATTGAAAGTGGAAAAGACCAAATATCACAGCAACTTTGCTTTATTGCATGAATTTATATCATCAACTATGAAATTTAACATATTGCTGAGTGGTTCTATCTACGTGAGTTACATGTTGATTTCTCCTGGAAAGGAAAGGAGAGAAGATCATTGCTGCTAGATGAGGAAAATGCCCAGATGCTTTTTACCAATACATTCACAAGGTAAAAAGCATAATCTGTTGGGACTCATGGGACAGATGAGCATGCAGAACTTCGCGTTCTTCCGAAACCCCATATTCAATCAGTACAGCTCCCTCAAACTTCAGTTGGCAAGAGGATTGCTGAAGAAGAATCATCGAACACCGACACTGTGCCTCTTCACCACCTCAAAATGTACTCGATACAAGCAAGTTGGTTGAGACGCGCTATTGCTCAACTGCCATGCTAGCATCTTCCTCCCCGTGAGGCGGCCTCCACTTCGAGTAAAAGATATTCCTCTCGACCACATTCTCCCTCTTCGACCGGTCATTCTGTAATTCCAGCTTCTCATCGATCAGCTCTAGCAACTCTTGCAAGCCAACTCCTGTCATAGCGGATGTTTTGACATGTGGACCAGCCTGAGCAGAATCAGCAACATTCTTTGTCCTCCATTCTGCCAAGGAAGCATTTGGTTCATTATTTGAAGTGTCCCCGCAGATCGATGAACCCCATTTTATACCATCTTCCTGTGATAGCCAAGTATCAGAATACTCGTCTTCTTCACTCTCAATAGTTTCTTCAAGCTCTCCTTCAGAGAGCCTATTGATAGATTCTTCACCTTGACCGCAATCAACCCCGCCATCGGAGATGACATCCTCATCTATTACATCTGTACATGTCACTCCTTCGCCATCATTAGCATCAAAATGACTTGCATCATCTTCTTGAAAAAATAACATGATGAACATGGCTCATAAGGACAAGCAAAAACATTATACTTGCATAAAAAATCCTTGATTATACCAGGTCATCCAAAACCTAGAACAACAGTGAATGTGCAAACTAAACATATCCATCTTGTGCAAAGGTAGGCTTAAACTCCGCATGAGACAATTACATGATGAACATGGCTCATCATTAACCAGTATTCTCATGGATCTACTGCACAGACAATAAGGGACCAGCCTTTGGTGGGTAGATTTCTAGTTCTCTTGCGAACTACAAAGGTAAGTGAGATCTGTGAGAGAGAGTATGATCTTAGGCAAAAAGAAGCAAGTTCAATTAATCTAACAATGGAACGTTGAGATAGATCTTCTCAGAAGAATATAATAGCTTTACCTATTGAACATTAAATGTTATAGGGCAACTACCTCAATCCAATGACAACTTAGAGCAGGTGAACTAAAAGAAATGTGCACATAGAAGGGACTCTTACTTAAAAACAAAAAACAAACCCATCGGAGCAAAGCATAAACAAAAGACAGATATTATTAGGGAAGTGGAATTCATGAAGAACTACTAGCTATTCTCAAGAAATCTTATATGACTTGTAAAAGGAATAATTTGGAGGTGATGGTACTTTGATGCTTCTAAGAAGAAGTTTTGGCCAAAATTTATTCTTGAGTTTTCTTTCCCAACTTTAAAGTCTAGAAGACCGTGGATTTATGTTGTGTTGGGGTTCTGTTGCTCTTGTTTTGCTTCTGGCTAGGAAATAGTTCACTTAGAGACATTACTTTACCTAGACAAGAGTATATAGAGACTTTCACATAATTACTGAACATATACTATAATTTACTTGCCCAAAGCTATTCTTACAGTGCATTCATATGGCAGAGCTGTTACAGCAACATGTTTAAGAGACATGATCATGCTGAAAGTATTGATTATATCACATATTTTTCCTTAAAAAGGAGAATCTTTCAGTTCTAATCACCATTATTTTAGTGGCAAAACCAACTCTTGCATAGCCAACAAATTCCTCCCCATTGCTTCAAAATCTTCTCAGTTCTACCACATTCAACGCTCACAAATCAACATGCACACATCTCAGCTAGCAAAAGAGTAGAAAAACGGACTCTACTTGCCTCAAACTTAAGCACAAACAGCAACAAAGGTGGCAGGCAAAGCGGCCAACGGCGGACGGTCCTTCTCCTCTTTCCTCTTCGCACGCACAACCACTCCTTTTTCTTCTTCCTTTATTTCCTTCCTTCCTCTCTTTCTCTCCTCTCTCTCTCTCTCTCTCTCTCTCTCTGTCTCTCTCGGACGACACTTTCTCTTTCTCTCCCTTTTCTTGCCAAAACCGCCCCCTTTTTCCCTTAATTTCTTTTTTGCACTCAAAAGCAATCATTTGATTCCATGCATTCGCCCAAAGGGGCCAACGGGGGCAGCCGCACTTGGCTCAACCTCCTTGCCACTTGGCAACACACATGCAAGGTTGATGGGCTTCAAAGTTGGGCTAGTCTTGGGCCTTCATGGGCCGGTCGAATAGGGGGGAATGCGTGGGCTGGTTGGACAGTCCTTGGGCCTAAAAATCAGCCCACCCTCTCCTATTCTTATTCCCTTTTAATCCTTCTTTAATAAACACCTAATTTCAACTTATAAGTTCACAAAACTTTGTAATTTAAATCAATAATATTCCACTTATAAAGTGCACCACCAAGAATAAGATTTCTATCAATTGCACCTTAATAAAATCCTTGGGTCACTTGTAGACACATCTTCATCCAAACAATTGTCCATTACAATGCTTGGTCCTAAATTAATTGAAATTCATTGATTAAATGGCTAATAGAAAAATCAAATGGCACTTCCATTACCTAATCATGGTTCATGGTACTCCAAAGGTTGTCATGAGATTTTTGGATGCCACAACTCCTAGATCAATCAAATTCCAAACGCACCGACAACGCCGGCCCGTCCCCGATCACGGGGTTCCAGCGCAAACCCAAGAAAAACATAATCATACCCAAGAATTGAAATTGAACAAACACCCGAACGGACGAACAAGAACAGGGGGAGAAAAGAGAGAGGGATCGAGTGTGCGCGAGAGAGAGAGAGAGGGAACAAACCGAGAAGACTGATAATAGGCAAATCCGTTTACCATCTAGCGACGAAAAGAAAGTAAAGAGGGAGGAAAAGAGAGAGAGAGAGAGAGAGAGGCGTACCAAGTAGAAGAGAGAGGAGAGAAAAAGAGGTGACAAGAGTGGAGGTGATGTTGCGAGAATCGGTGAGAGCGGATCTACTATGAGACAAAAAGAAAAGAGCCTTCACGTGATGGACTGCAGAATAGAGTAGGGGAAAGAGCGTCGAGAAAGGTAGGGTTTTGTTTTATATGAGGTAAAATTGGACTTTTAATAAAATTTTGAGGGTAAAATGGGCAATCAGCAAAAGTTCATTAATCCTCTCATGAGCATGCCGAAAATGCTGAAATGCGCAAAGCAGGTCTCCACCTGCTTTGGGCTTTCAGCATTTCAAAGGCAAGCATTTTGCCAAGTAGCCTTCAAATGCCGAACCAAACACCCTTAAATTTTTTCCAAGGGGCTTTGGGGGCTCAAAGCCCCTTGGGAAAGTTGAACCAAACGCCCCCTTTGTGTGGTCCATTTCCTTTTGATTCCACTTGAATTTCCAATGCTTTGCCCACTTGTTTTGACAAATCAGCAAACACTTCTTCTAGAATCCACCCAATATCCCTCCAATTTGCACCCAAAAAAAGCACATCAAGAATTACCGTAGCAATGCTCTAGAATTTCTGGTTCACATTGATTGTTTAAGGACTAATAGATTACTAGCAAAGGACCAAGGTCCCGATTGCATGACTCTCTTTTTCCTCCCCTGATTGAAAAATGAAAGAGAAGAATCCCAGTTCCTTTTGGGAGCAAACCACCGATTCTATTTTTCACGCCTTCTTCATTATTTTAAGAAAGGTTTGGAAGTTGACGTTAGGTTTTGAGAATAACTTACCATATAGGGTGTGGTCGCATTCCCTCCTTTTTTCTAGGGGGATTTCCTTTATCGCTTCTACTACGTCATTCTCCGACCATAAGTAGCCTAGACTTTTGCATAGAGCTGCTAGATGCAAACCGTTCTCCATTTCACCTTCCATTGTTCCTTTCTGCAGGTGTGGGGTTTGCTTTTGGTTCTATTTTTGGTCTTCGTATTGGCAAAAAGGTGCTATCTGGTGGACGAGAAGATTTTACTGTTTGTTTCTGTGGTTTTTGGAGATGGGTTAAATGGAGTAAGATTGAAGGGAGCTATATGAAAGATGGGTTTGTGAGCTGAGCTGTAGTAAGGATTAAAACCTTTTAGGCTGTGTATTCACCGAAGGTAGGTCGAAATGGTATTGTGGAGGAGAGGGAAGGATGCGAGTTTGGTGAATGTCGGCTATGGAGTTAGGGTTTTTTCTGGTGGAAATGTAGGATATTGAAAGGGTTTGGGTTACCAATGGAATTTTCTTTCCAAGGCTGGAGAGTAGAAGGAGCCATGTGGGAGAAGAAGTAGGATGAGAGTCACGATGGTTTTAGGGTTTTGATTGCACTATCACCCATTGAAGGGATAGAGGGAAGCTCTGCCCATAGGAGAGAGGAGGAGCTTGATCAACTAGAGAGATCCATCATGGCTTTGAATCTTTTTAGGTTGTGATAGAAAAGTCAACTCAAAAGTTAATGCTTTAAATTTTTGTAATTAAGATGAAAATGAAAGGGAAATGAAGTGCTGATGCAAGAAAAATAGTAAATGGCTATTTTTGGGTCGAGAAATAAGCTCTATCGTGATAAAAAAATTCTAATATCAAGCTTTTGCCTTTATTAGTGGCTCAAATTGAATACTTAACCATTGAGAAAAAACCCCATCGGTTGAATTTTTTCATCACAATAATTGATGATGTGTCATGTTGGATGGTCAAGATTAATCACAATCATCCAAAAGCCAATTTAGTCAGCAAGAAATTGAAAGCAAAACGAGTCAATCTATCAGAGATCAACTCAGTTCACAGTTCAGACGAAGCTACCCTAAATAGTAAGTCTGATGAATTCAGTCCAACAACCAGCACCCATCAGTTTTGCAGCCATCCAACGAAACTCAGTGGAGCTATCCATGGCTCTCCAAGACAAAAGAAAGTGATTATTAAGGACTCGACTCCACAGGATAAAGCAAACCAAAGATGTAATTCTAGACAGTGTCGATCCGCTTGACTTGAGGATGTCTTATCACCAAATAAGTTAGTTTCTACAAAACTTCTGGAGGCGCCAACTGCCCTATGAGCGAAACTGCATGAAAATACGTGGTCAAGCATCAGCAGGGTCAATCCACCAGTAGAATTTATCACCAAGAACGGCCGCCGCGAGACCTACTACATTTGTCATCACATCAAAATAGTGATCCTGACAATAGGCATTGATTAAAATTCAGGTATTCAAGTCATGCATCTGAACAGATATGTATCTACTCACTAATCTTTTTTACGAGGAAATGTGATCTTATGATGTAAATAGCAGTCAATGCGGAAGATGGGTTAAGACTAGCAATTAAAGTCACACCTTCGCATGAGCACGAACCATTTGGTAAGCTTCTGCAGTAAATCGAGAGAGCAAGTTTTACATCAGTAGTAGATAGATTGAGTATAGCCATGCTTGGCGTTGATCCATCGTAACACGATGCACACTCGTTTTTCACTCCGTTGATTTGCACCAGTGCACATACTTCCGAGGGGCACCACCATCACCGTTCTCAAACAAACGTTTCAAAGATCTAAAGCAATCACAACCATTGATAATGATAAACTTAATCCAAAGCAATCATTACTGTTGGAAAAGGGGCACAAAAACAGGGGGACGTCCTGTCCCACCGAAATCTCGTCTCCTCCATTAAAATTCACGCAATTTTTGCATAGTCATAGGAGTTTCCTACAATAGCACATGAATTCTACATGGACATAGGAAGTCTTTGGTTTGACTTTAGGAAAATGTTATTAAGGAAATGCAAAGGCCTTTTAGTTAAATGGGTTTTTTGAAATACAAGTGGTACTTGTCAAAGTATAAAACACATTGGAAAGTAACTTTGATGTAAATGCTATTAAGCTATACTTTATAAAAGACTTTTGCTAATTTTATTTATAAAAAATCTCAAACTATTTGGTTGTGGAACTCACCAGTGGCACACTGGCTGCACGCCAGTGACATGCTAGCCGCTTACTTAGCACTCATTAGTGGCTGAGGCAAAGTTAGGGTTTTTGTGGACATTTCCAAAATTATGAAAGTTGAGTGAGGGTAAAGTTGTAAGAAAAAAATTCTATTTGCATTGTGGAAATGCAACATTCAGATTATCTTCGGATCTATTTTGAGCTAAAGGCCTTTAGAGTGCTCTGTAGATGCAATTGTATTTGCCAAAAGCACCCAAAAAATTTTGCCAAATGACATTTGCATCTGCCTAAGAGCTTTGGGGCCAAAGAGCTTCAGAAATTGTGAAACAAACGCACCTGAATCTCAGCTATACACTTGGAAGTACTTGTTCTTAAAGCGGCTAATTGTCGGTACTTGTTCTTAAGGAAGCTAATTGTCCCCCTCTCAATTAACTGGCACAACTGGGTCAACAAGTCGTTTGACAAACGGATGGTAGCTTTCTTGTGAAGACAACAATAGAACAGCAAACTCGGGAAAAAGAGGTCTTTGAAGAAGGAACAGATAATGTGCCTGAGGGAAAATCCTAAGCATGGGAACACACTTACTGACTTTAAGATACACTAACTTGAATAACCTGTTAACAATCATTCTCTGCACGTGCTATGCCAAGCGATCCCTAATCTTCAGCATTATCAGGATTTTTCAGAACTTCAGCCTCTAAAGCAAGAATTGCTTCACCCAGAAGCCCTTTGTGGAAGAGGTTTTGGCCTTCTTTTAAGGGATTGGGGTGCCCACCATATGGATTCATATCTGAAAAAAAACACACTCCCCTTGAACCATCTGACTGCTGCTTTTGCTCTTTCCAGAACCTGAAAGATTCGACATCAATGTAAAACGATGAACTCTGAAGATAGATTATTATGTTGCAATATCATTTAAATGATATGAGTAGTGTAGTACCAAACACGGTTGATTTCATGCTAGTATCTCAGAAACTTTAAATTCATTATTCAGAATTACTGGAACGGAAAGCAACTTTAGATTTCAGACATGAAGGCAAAATCTCAAGGAAACGGCAGGTGGAAAGTCAAGTCACGATAATGTGTTCGTTGAAATTGCTTAGAGGATAAACTGAGCAAGAAAAACTAAGGAGAGGGGATGCACATTTCAGAGTGTTCACTCGCTGTCATGACATGCAATAATCCAAACTCTTTCTTTACAGGTATTTCTCAATCCAAAATGATAATACTTTTCCCCTTTGTCCCAAGTTCAACAGTGGTACAACCATACCGGTGAGACACATAACTATCTGATGAACAATTCACTTGGCTTTCCAGAGAATGGTCCTGCCACTGTCCTATCGTGGACGAAGACGTATTTCATCCACTATGTTATGATTCGACTTTCTGTGGGTGGACTATCGAGACTTACAAACTGACTTAGTTCAAGAATGCCGATACCCCAATGTTCTTTAGAGTAGCCATTGGAGTACATTCAATTGCAGAGAGAGAGGGAAGGGAAAAAACACAAAAAACAAAAGCACGGTGAAAATGGGAGGAATGTGATGGGCCAGAAAAAAAGATGGGTAGAATATTTTGACTTTTATTTTTCTGCTCAATAAATTCTGGATTGTTTCCTACAAAATGATTGGTGAGTCTGAAGTGGATTTTGGAGGATTGAGGCTGTTGAGCTTTGGACATTGGGATTAGTGTTTTGTTTTCCGGGTGGATTTGCTTATTGGTTTGCACTATCAACAGTGCATGTGCATTGAACTATGTGGTATGGTTGATTGTGTGGTATGTGGATTTGAATTTTTGTTGCCATTTCTACGAAATTAGAACAGTATTTTTGGGACTAAAAGAATAAGATTCATCTTCATCTGTATTCCTTTTCAGGACTCTTTGCTCTAATATCCAGAGAAATCTACTCGACCGGTACAAGGACTCTGCATTTTGTCAACCTTGTGTTGTGTTTTTGGGTCTGGCACATACTATTTGGGGGTGTTTGGGTATGCTCTGGGATAGCTTTTGCTTAGATTTGCACTGTGCTAGTTGCTTTCTCTTTGATTGATTGAGTGGGGCTCTTTCTTTGTTTTGATTAAGGACAGGGGTTTTTCTAGAAGCAATGAAGAATGAGAAGAAAATGGCTGGAGATGGAGGAGCAGCAAAATCAGATGAGTCAGCGCCACACCCACCGATAAACCAGCTGCCCAACAGAGGAAGCAAGTTGACCATTAGGAGAGGTGGAATTTTGAAAGTTCAGCACTTGGATTTAGTTGCAAGATACTTCTGATATGCGTCAGCACAACCCATGGTGGTTATCATCAACCCAATCGAATTGGTTATGTTGAGTTCTTCGTGAAACCAGAGGTTGATGGTGATGATACGTAGGCTTCTGTGACTATCAAAACCAGATGAACAACACGTCCAAAGCAAATTTAATTTAGCCATAGATCAGTATCAAAACCTGTGCACGAAAGCCGCTAATTATCATGAACACGTTTGACTTGTTATTTGCGGTTCCCAAAAAGAAAAATACTCGAAACCCGACCCAACCCAATGCCTTGGATTATTTGCAGTTCAGGTACGGTTCGGGTAGGGTCATGTGCGCTTCCATTTCGGTTCGGGTTTAACATTGACCAGCGCTAATCGGAATCTTCTACAACACACTGTATCATCAAAAGGGAAAATCCAAAACATTTCAAATGAAGGTCAATATTGGACATTGAGATACCGCACGACCACTGTCATATTATAAAAACTGAAGTTTGTGTCATTTTATGTAGATAACAAAAGAAATAAAAGGCCCCGTCTTTGTCTGTCACGGGGTTCTATTTCATGCGCGTTCGCCACCCTCATTGAACACCTATAGTTGTCGGGAGGAGGTCACATTTGCTTCAAACCTAGATCACAAAAGATACGCATCCTCCAGGGACAACTCCATCATAAGCGCGGATTCGTACTTATTCGGCGTACATAATACGCAATACCCCGCTTTCTGCAATCGGTCGTCAGGATGTTCCTGATTCTGACTATACAAAAGAATTAAACAATGTTTGCCTCCACAACACTGACTAAGAAATCAAAAAGAATGTCGGTCAGTTTTAAAGCACCAACTTATTCAACCCTTAAGGTTTGAGGGTGGGCGATCTCCGCCTATGCTCAAACCTTACAAATATAAGTCCCAGCATAATCTTTAAGTAGACAAGTCTCCTCTACATAAGCACGTTCTAGATGGATTCATAGACCATTCATCATCTTCTGATAAAACAATAATACTAGCTTGCATGCAAAACATAGATCGAATAAGCTTTCTTCCCCTTTTTTATCGTGCATAACATTGACGTCGTTTCATGAAAGAAGTCAGCTGATGTCACAATTGACATTTAAAACATACAAATAATGTTGAGGTCTACCTACAATAATAAAAAAATTGTTTCAATTACAATCAGATGGTGTTGGTGATTCTCTCCGTGATCTTGTGAAGGAAGGTTTCAACTCTAGAGTGATTCCGGGTGAAATGTACTATTGATGGAGTGAGGGAAGTCGACCACACACCCTTGATGGGTTTGGCTTGGTATCTTTACATATGGTCAAACAGAATATTACAGTAATAGCAAGTGCCTTATCGTATGACAGCTACACAAATATACAAGAATCTCAATGTCAAAAAGTAGCCAAAGCTCTCATTTAACCTATAATCCTAAACGAAGAAATCATCAATCTACAAACTGAGGGGAATCAAACACAAAAATGGTTTCCAAGCATTAAGTGTACAGACAATTTTACTGCGTATTTTAAATAAAAAGAGAGGAGAAGACAGCATAATAAAACCAACTGAACCTTATCGGCACTAAGGCATTTCAACAATATTAAGCAGACAAGGCATTTTGCTGAAAAGGACTAGTTTAGTCCATTATATAGGTAAAATTCAGCCACGGCATCCTTCACAAGAAAAATCAGTGTCAGTCTTACCAGGCTAAGCCAAACACATATCATTAAATAGTTGAGTGCATCACTCGCAAATTCTCCTTTATCCCATTCAATTAGGGTTTAGTTGCACAAAGTTTTAAGGTCAGATTCGGCCATTATTCAGGGACTCAGGAGAAGGAAAAAAAAAAGAGCAAGGGAGCACAACAGGGTGACATACTAGCCCACTTTATCTCATCTCATCCATTAGAAATTCACGCAATTTTTGCAAAGTCACAGGTGTTCCCTCATCACATGATTAGAGCATGTACATAGCAGACCAAACAATATTTACAGGAGCTGCTCAGACAACCAATAAATGGCTAAATGGGGCGTAGAAAAGCTTTCTAGCTCATGATATTTCACGTCAGCTCGAGCCCCAAAAATAACCTAGAAGAACAAGTACCAAAATTGAGCTGTCTCGTGTGATGATCCCATATTTTGCATAAGGAGTACCATCTTAAGCTGACGATTGTTTTTCCTACATATACAAGCAGAAGAGCAATCGATTATTATAGTTCTAATCTCCAACTATGAAACAGAATATGCATGGAGTTCATTTTTAAAGTTGGAACATAATGAACAATATAACAAAAAGAAAATGCATGTAGTATGGAAAGGAACGGCACTTACATCTCTAGAACCGGTTATGTAGGAAACAACAACAGTGATGTCATCAAGCTTGCCACCATAATAGCGAAAACCGGCATCTTGCGCAGCAGTAGAGAATGGAGTCTGTCGATCCCTATCCTGCGCTCTTTGGCGTGCCAATGCTGCTATCTTCTGAGCTGTGACTTGTGGCCCTAGACCAGCCCTTGTCGCATGAACAACTACGGCAGTAATCTCATTGTTGTAGAGGTTATCAAATAGTCCATCAGTACCGGCAATCACAACATCCCCCGGTGCAACAGGAATTGTGAATACCTGCATCAAGAGGAGGCCATTAAGATAGCTGGAATATTGAACCAGCAGTTGCATTGTGGTGAATCATAATAATCTCCGATATATCGACTTGTACAACAAATTCCAAATTAATAGCTACTTACGGTACCATCTCAAACCAGATAATCGCAGGGCAAAAGACCACAAACAGGTGAATAATAACAACGAAAAGCAGAATTAACTCCAACCAAGTAAATAGCTGAGCAATGAGTATCTAGGAAAATAAGACACAACAGAACTTACGCCTTTACTGACCTGACCAGAACTGGGCAAATCACCACTATTTCCACACTCCAGTTGATAGGTAAGATTAAAATCATGCTGTTGAACAGGAGACCTAAAGATTGTGCATCCATCCCGGACTACCATGAACCCACTGTCACCCAAATTAATAGCATGGAGACCCTGCCATATAAATAGAAGCAATATACAATTGTTGAAAAGAGCATAACATCATCCTAACAAACAGAACTCAAAGACGACAACATTCTTCTGTGGAAGAGTCCAAAGTCAAATAAAGATTCATCTGAAATCACCCATGTTTTCACACTGCAGATCAATATGTAACCAGCATAGTAATTTGTCGGCATCAGACAAATCAACTCCATCAAGCAACCTCATGCGCACAATTTATATCAAAGCACCCAGGACTTATGAAAATCTTATGCAACTAAGCCAGATCAGCCAAAAATGCCCTCCGTGCTCATTCAAATTCATGAGCTGTGACCTAGTGTCCAATCAGACAAGTGAAATCACTCTCCCAGGAAAATTTCAGAATCATTGCAGCCCACTGAAACGAATCCATGTGATACGATCCAACTATTTAGTAGTAGGTGCATCAAAGCACAAGCAACTGCGATTTGCATTGCCATCTAAAAAGGGAAATATCAAACCAATGTAACAGTATCGATACTAATCATTTTCACAAGCAGATACATCATATGGTAAGATCTGTGTTCTAAGAGCACAATACCTGGTCTGTAAGAGCAATGATGCAAGCTGTGGATGAACCCTTTGCTTTGGTACTTGAGTATGCCTTTTCCAAAACTCTGAAGGGGTCAATAGAGCCCTTGGGCTCCTCCTGAATAGCAGTTATTGAATTAGACATAAGCTCTCGAGAATATTGCCCAGCATCTATTCCATAATCTGCCCAGCCACCAACACCATCAGCCACGCCTATTGCTTGCTCATCAGAACAGATAAAATGAGCATCCTCTCCACCAGTTTCTTCTTTATCAGGATGGGGTAGGTAACACGACCCTGAAAGTAGCTTCAGCATTTTTCCAGGTAGATTTGTTCTGATGTCATAGAAAGAAACATAACTAACATGGGACCAAATAATTCCTTCCACAATAATGAGGAAGGAGCAAATAGTTTTATAGCACAATGAGCTCATGCTAATTCAATGGCTAACCATTTAAAAAGACAAAGCAAACAGCCTATGTAAGAAAGAATGTACTTAAATTACAAACCCAAAAGCCTATCAAATCCTTTACAAACCAAATGAGCTGCCAAGTATAAATACTGAACAAGCCTTCTCTCTTTTGCATCATTTTGTCGTAAGGAGAAATTTAAATAGGACACCAAGAAAATGAAGAAATGCCATAGCTAGGAGGAATCACGGATTAAGAACCATAATAAATAACAAAATGGTAGAATTTTAAAATAGAATTATACCCCTCAGAAGACACTGTTTGACTTCCAAGCTGTTCGCCCCTTGAAAAATTGTCAAAGGAGACATCTGGAGCAGTGCCTGTAGATAAACTTCTGCAAGATGAAGCATAAAGATCTCTGAGCCCTGACTCAAAGTATTGACCGGAGTTGTATTTGCCCTTCAAGGCACTGAACACAAAGTACCCATATATCTGATGCTTACTGGGTTGCTCCTTATTTTTTAAACTCATGCTAACTCTTTGGCAACTGTCAAAGCTTTTGTTGCTATAATGAGCAGTGGCATGATTTGTAAACATTGAATGATGTGGACGCCCTGAAATTAAACAGTAATCACTCAACACGGCTCTTGAACCACAGGCAGCCATTGGTTTATCTTGAAACTTGCAGCTGTCCACAGACTGGCCTGACTCAGAGAAGGCCCGATCGACGTGATATGCACAAACTTGAAATGAAGGGCCGGACACTGAAGGAGTAGAGAATGTGCGAGACAGAGCTCCAACAACAGAGATGTTTCTTCTTTGATTAGCTAACTGCGAGTCTGATCTTGCAGCAACAACAGTGCCCGGAGGTAAAAGTAATTGCAGGTCTGGAACTCTCGAAAAGGGCACAGAATGAAATAACCTAGAATTCCCAAACCAAGACTTCCCTTGCTCGACTAGAGCTTCCACTGGCCCTTGCACCTTACCATCCTTACCAATACTCGATTTCGAGACACCATTCTGAACAGCAGTTCTCAGTTTCAAAGTATAGGAGGATGGCATCATGTACTTTCGAAATAAAACAGCCTCTCTCGATTCCCTCTATTGCAAAGAGCACAACGATTAACAGCTGATTTGACAAGTGTTATCATATCTGAACAACATCTATTTCGCGGGGAACTGGTACTTGTAAGCAGTCTCCTCTTCAGTGCCCAACAAGGTCCCAATAAACCTGGTAACAGAGCGAATGACTACACTGGTGAGCAAAATCACCTCCAATAACCAGGTCCCAAACAAAAAATCACAAAAAAAAGAATAAAAAAAGGCACAAGCTCAATAAAAACAAACCCTCCATCGTCATCATGTTAAAAAACCCATCTCCCTCAACCCTAACCATAGCTTCTTCTAGCAAAACAAAAGCAACCGAGCAACAAAGCGATAACCAGCAGAAGCTATTCAAGAGAAATCAGACTCGCCGCAATTAGCAAAAAATTATCAGCAGGAGGCCCAAAGACCGCACCTGCCCTCGCCGGCGGCTCACCGGGCCCTCAAGGCAATCGCGGACGACTAACGGGCACGACGGAATCAAAGTCGAGCCCCGAGAGAAAACAACAACCCTCCGGAACCACCACGGATCAGCTCTAACAGACGCGACGACCGAGAGGGGCTCGAAAGCGAAGCTCCAGCAAGAGGACAAAGCGCGAGCGGCGTCCGGTGGGAGTCACGAGGCCCCCCTCCCTCTCGCTACCCCTCTCTTACTCTACCCTTCAACAGACGCAGCTGGCCGTCGCTGAACGGTAAGAAGCCGACGAATAGAGAGAGAGAGAGAGAGAGAGAGAGGGAGTCGAGAGAGTTCCCTCGAAGCAGAAAAAGCTCGAATGAGAGATGGAAATGGAGATGACGAAACCCTAGAAAAGGCCCCAGCGAGAGAAAGGGGCAAAGGGCGACGCAGGAGAGAGACCAATCCCTCGTTCCCATTGGAGTAATGAATGATAAAATTTATGACGGCTAAATTGTGTATTGACCGATTTGACAGCGGCATTAGCTTCGCGAAGGGCTATGGAGCGGGGCTAGTTTGATCATTTCCAAAAGGTCGGCATGCCAACCTAACTTTCTCGTTTTTTTTCTTTTTTTTCTTTTTTTTGAGGTGCTCGGTGTCGTTGTCGGGGTCCCGATTTAGTTGGAAGACAATATATATGCCTTGCGTGAAATTTCCTGAACGTGCGTGCTTCATGTGGGGAATTTCTACTCATTTTTTTAGGTGGCTTCGTTTAAAGATCGAATGCCCCCAACGGTCCCAGTTGAATATACGGAAGGGAAGTTCGAAAGCAGGCATTAGTAATAGCAATCCCGTTATAGAAGCAAATATTTTATGGAATACTTAGAAAATGCAACAAGACATGATAAAAAAAAAGGCAGAGTTTTAGTATATCTTTGAAAACATTAAAATCTGTTTGGATTGAATTTCACTTTTACTTAATTTAGGATCCATATGCACATTAACTTTTTCAAATTTGAAACTCCTGTCGCTTTCACAACATTCGGATGTTACTAATATTATGTAGATACGCAGGTAAAGGATTCGTGTTTTTCCTTAATTTTAATATTTATAAATTTTGACTAGAATTTGTTTCCACTTAAGTCGAAACAAATAGGTCTCCATTTCATGCAAAATACTTGATTTATAAGTTAATTGATGTTAGTCAAATGCTTTTTCCCTAAATGGAGGATGAGGAAAAGGAAATTCCATATGGGACATGCAAATACCAAATGGACCGTTCGTTGTGCCTCTCCATACATCAACAAAAGAAAGTTTTTCCGTTGTAAAGTCTCTTATCTTTCTTTTCGAATTTCACAATGAAGTTTGATTATGACGGCTTGAAATCTCCTCGATTCCCTTTATTCACATATTTCAGGATGCGTTTGTGTTTGAGAAAGTTTTAAAAGAATGACTTGGCATCCAGATAAAGGACTCTGACTTTAAGGATTTTCTTCTTCCCATGCATCATATATTATTTGGTAATAAATATGAAGTAGGCTTCAGAAAGCAACTATGGCGTCATGAGCCTCACCAGCTCCGGCTCACCTTCTCTCCCAAACCCCAACCCCAAAGTTCAATACCACCACCCTCACCTCCCACCAGCAGCCGCATCATCCATGCCAACCTCCCCTCGTTTGCTGCCGCTATCTCGTCACGCGCACGGCCCTCTTCTGCTCCTCTCCATCTCTAGCACAAAAAAAGTTAAAAGAAAAAAGAAAAGAAAAAAGAGTGAGGGGGTAAAACAGGAACGCTAATCATAAGGGCAAGATGGAAAAGAAAAAAAATTCATTTAAGCCCTTAAAGTAACATTTAGAAAATGCTAAAACCCAAAATTGGATACTGAGCTTTAAGCATTGTCAAAGCTCAACTTTACCTAAAAGACCTTTGAGATTGTGTTACCAAGCTCAAGACATGACAAAAAAAGGCAGAGTTTTAGTATTTGTGTGAAGACATTAAGGCCCGTTTGATTGATTTCTACTTTTTCCTTAATATAGAATTCATATGCCTATTGACTTTTCTAAAATCCAAAGCTCCCATCGCTTTCACAACAGTCGGATGTTACTATGTAGATTCGCATGCAAATGTTTCGCGTTTTTCTGAATTTTGATTAATGTTTATAGATTTTGATGGGAACTTGCTTTCATTTAAGTCTAAACAAATATAGGTCTTTCAAGACCCATTTCATGCGAATGCTTGATTTATAAGTTAAGTGACATTAGTCAAGTGCTTTTCCCGAAATGGAGGATGAGGAATAGGAAATTCAACGTGGGACGTGCAAATACCAAAGGAAACACTTGTTGGGCCACTTCATGCATCAACCAAAGAAAGTTTTGCCGTTGTAAAATCTCTTTCTTTTCAAATTTCACTACTAGGTTTGATTATGGCGACCTAATGTCTTATCGATTCCCCTCATTCACTATATCAAGATACATTTGTGTTTGCGAGAGTTTGAAACGATGACTTTGCACCTAGACAAAAGACTTTTAACTCCAAGGATTTTTTTATCGCATGCATATGTTATTTGGTAATCAATATAAAGCACACTTTGAAAAGCAACTTTGACGTCACGAGCTCGGCCTGCTCCAAATCAAATTCTCGTCAAAACCCAAAGTTCGAGTACTGAGCTTTAAGCATTATCAGAGCTCAACTCTACACCAAAGACCTTTGAAATTGTGTTACCAAGCTCAACGCTGCTGGGAAATGCCTTTGCAGATACACCCATGTATGGGGCTTAAGAATGTTGAACTAATGCATGCGCAACGTGCTTATTGAATTCTTTATCAATAGACTGCTTAAAAGAGGAATTTCATAGCAGCAATTACACTTTCCGGAACTATTCTAGTGGATTGTCTATGTTCTTTATCAAATATGAAGGAGGAAACAAAAATGATAATGATTATTTTTCTTCTTTCTCAGAGAACAATTACAAATAAAAGGCCCAAATTCTCAACCATGATAGGTAATATGTGAGTGCAATTTAAATAGACAAAAGACCTCATAAAATCCTTTAGGATTGGAGCGGTTAGTGAGGGGCGTCGATGGATTTCCACGTAAGGAATTGGAGTTTGTCGTGACCCGATCTCTTCGCCACCCAGCCCTCAGGGAAAGGAAGGGTAGAAAGGTCGGATTTAGAGGTACTTGATCACGAAAACTCAGTCGTGATTCTCATCCACAGAGGCGTCATCACCTCGCCTTTCGGGCAAACCTCTTGTGAGTTCACTTGATCCTAGTCGCGAGCTCTCCCAAGCTTGTACCCGTGTGACGGTGAAAGGTGTCGCGACCTTATCTTAATGTGACGTCTTGGCACGTCTTGATTGACGATTCTAAAGTCAAAAGGAAACTAGATGTAAATGTGAGTTTAATGGTACTTTTACGATCATAATAGCCCTCCCAAGATATACATCCACCAAAGATGACATCACTTCATTTTTATCGGCTTCACTATCTTAAGTATGCTAAATCATGACTATGAACCTTTTCCAAAGGTCCATACCCCTCACGATAAGTTTATTTATACAGTCTACTTTTTTAAACAGCCTAGAAATAAGACGGAAGTCGCCAATAGTCTCGTTTTTGGGAGGTTGGCTAGAGAACGTAATCGAACGCTAATATTTTTATTAGTGCCATTTTTCGATACCTAACAGTGTTGTGTTACTTGAGGATTCCGTGTATCTCTTTTTATCTTTTCGGGATCATTTATCCTCAGCAAGGCGATGCATGGGTAATCATTTTCGTGCCGTCGTATTTTAAGAAAAATAAAAGAAATCAATCAATTGAATTGAAAGTACAAAATGCTAAGTAAACGAATAATGAAAGCATTAAATTCATCATGCAATCCTAAAAGAGATAAAAGAAAAGAATGAAATGAAAAGACGGAAAAAAAGGAACCTATAACTCGTCGGCTTTTTATACAAACAGAGGAAACTCGAGACATATGTTAGGGATGAAGGGTACAAAAGTGTGGTCAGAATAGATATCGACCTTCCACCGTTTTCATGTTCTCTTCAACTTCGGGATCTAAATCTAAACCTAGTCTAAGAATTATTGCTAGGTACTTACAATAGAAAGAAATAATCATACTTTTCAAAACAACCAAAATCACAACATAAGGCCAATATCAAATAATCTAAAGAAACAAGGTTTTAAATCGGCCAAATTTAAGCATCAAGGTCGGGCCTTTGCAATTCATTCGTAGATCTCTCTAAACATCTACCCGATTCATTTTTCATGATTTATAGCAATTATTGACCATTTGTATTCTCGCATGGTCAATAATGCTTGTAAGTCCCTAATAATGCATTCTATGTGTTTTCCCAAGATTTTCCCTCAATATCATGTATCGCACCTAGCATACATCTAGAATCCATATGTGTTGCAAGAATTAAACATACATGTAAGCCTTTTAGACCTTATTTCCTAATCAATCAACCATGTGAACGAACCATCGAAGGGTCACTTATTACCAAAACATGTGCCAATCATAAACATAAGCATTTCTAATGAATGATGTGATTATATGCATGAGGGGGTAGATGTGATGTTTCAAAAATGGGTTTTGAAATCACCGAAAAGGTTTTTTTTGAGACAAAGTGATATCTCGACTATGGAACGTATTCAATTGCTAAGGCTAGCCCAGGGCTCGCATAAATACACTTACAAGCATCACAAACATTTTGAATACGGTTTAAATTGTGACTTTCACAATGTTAATTTGAAGTTTGAAAAAGATTTGAAGACATTTTAGACTAAGAAAAATCTAGGCTATAGAATGCATTCAATTGCTAAGATTAACCCGGGACTTGCATAAATGCACTCACAGGCATTGCAGACATATTGAATATGGTCCAAACCGTGACTTTCCTAAGTCAAATAAATTATTGAGAAGAATGTTTAAAAGATTTGCTTTTGGAAACATCACATGTACCAAATTAGTTTCACGATGTAATTCGGGAAATTCGTTCATTAAAAAAATCATTTGACAATGAAAATCGAAGGATTTGAAACAATTTTCATGAAGATGACATGCCTTAATATCATATACAAACTAGCCTAAAAAGCCTATCTAAGCAATCATAACCAAGGGTTTATAACAAGAAATTTCAGACCAAGTATAACAAATCAGCAAAATTGGGCTATACCCATTGATGATCTAGTTATGAAAAAAATTACTTAACATGTACAACATGATATGAAACAACTTTCATGAAGAAAGTTTTTCTAAAAGAATTAAGCATAATTTTATAAAAATCAGAAAATAAGCAACAATGCATTCGGAACTTATCAAACAGCATGATACCAAGTCATTGCAATCAAGATTTATCCTATCAAAAAAAGTCTAAAAATTATGAAATTTTTCCACAACATAGTCAACAGGGTAACAAACAAAATTTATTGAGGGACCAACCTCAAAATCCCTACCGAAAAATTGGTACAAAAATGGTAAAAGTCTATATAGATAGGGGCAAAAACAGGGGTCCGAATTTAATCCTAAGTTTAAATTCTAGTCTAGTTTAGGAAAAATAGAAGATGTACCTAACAACAAGCAATTTGCATTAAATCAATAGCATTTGAAATCTCTAGGTGTGGTTTATAATTTCCTAGAAGGGTCCGGGTCCAATCAAGGTCAACTTGGTGCTTTAAGACCGAGGTTTGTAAAAGTGTGGATGTCGGCCATAAAAAAAGAACTTAAACATGCATTATTAAGTCCTAAAATTATTCATGCATTGCACAAATGGCATGGAGATCATACACGACTTAAAATTGGATGCGACAAGTGATTAGGGGAATCATCTAACCCTAAGTCGGATGCGAAAATGTCATATGATTCAATGTCAATACAAAATAATCTAAGACTTATAATGACGTATTCGAAATTTCTAAGTGTAACTAGCATAATTATGACATGATTTTCACTTGCAAAATGGCATTCAACTATTGCGAACCATATATGCGCATGAAGCTTGCAATATGTAATTCAAAAACCAAGAAAGCACTAATATGAAATTTGGTCTCTAAGAGACCTAAACAAGCATGAAAAGGCATACACGTGATAAGATTTTAATCCTATATCAAGAGCTGAAAACATGTCTAATTTTGATCACTTAAGAATATGCACAAATCCAACAAAAATATGTCATACAGAATGAATGATGACAAATATTTTCCATTAAGAACTCAAAATCTAATTGCAATCATACTAATGATGACAAAAATGGCAAAATAGATGCGCATTACTGATTATCCTAATTGTAGCAGTACCAATGTATGTTTACACACATCATTGACATATCAAATGATGTCAAAATCATGCAAATCATGCACCAATAGAAAGCATACGACATGTATTTAATTTTTCACGAAGGCCCTAATGTCAAACAAACTCATTTGCTTACTTAATTTTGCCTAAATATGCCTCGAATTAATTATGGTAGATAGACACATATTTAGATTTAAGAGGTTTTGACCTATCAAAACATGTCCAAAAATTATATATATAACAATACTTTCTCAATGAGGAACAAGTTTCATGAAGACAACTTCATCAAAAAACTATCCTAGAAGGCTGGACAAAAATAAAAAAAAATGCTAAGGCTGATTAAAGACAGAATCTAAAGAGCACCAAGAATATGTAGAAATCGAGTAGATTGTTATATGTTTTTCGAGGGTCAAATGTTGGTCATTCAAGCCATGCGATCTATCAATTCAAAGGTCTTAGAATGCACTTTCTAAGTCTAAAAGGTCTCAAGTCAAAATAAGGCTATCTAAGGCCTCGTTTTAGGCTAAACAACAAACACATCATAGAGATCCGAGAATTGCATATTTACCAACATAATCAACAACAAATCAACTTCAATCTCCATTCAATCTTACCAAATCAATAATCTAGCATATTAACAACATATTTATTCATTTCATAAGGTCTTAGATTCGAATCCTAGCCTCAATTAGCTATTCTAACCTCGCTTCATTAGATTTGAGTCCAAGAATATTACCTTTTGCTTTGATTTTCGTCGATTTTGACGTAATCGAACAAAACAACCTTGTCGAAACATAATCGGGGCTCTAAGGGATGAATCAAACACCTATGGATCACTAACAAGTCGGCTGAGCCGCTGGTTTAATTCATGAGTGGAACTGATCCAAGATGGATCGGTTTGAGAAGCGTCGTTGGAGATTGGGGTCACCGGAGAGGATCCGGTGAGTGATCCTTCAAGTCTTGACTACTTGCTAGTCGGCGAATCTTGGATGAGGACGTTGGCAGTGGTCAGACCACCAAAGGATATCGCCTGGTTGTCGGCTCGATCTAGAGATAAGAGTAGTCCAATTGGACCAATCCTTGAGTTTAGATCAAAGATTAGGCCACCGGAGTTATTCTAGTGGCTGATTGGTCCCACTCTGACTACCAAGTGGTTAGGGACTGCTGGATAGATGGATCAGTGGTTGTTGATTCGCCTAAGGAGATCAGATCATTGGACCATCGATTTGGTCTAGTGAAGCAACAAACAAGCGGACCAGTGTTCATGCTAGTCTTGAAGTCCAATCGGTCAATTGGCCTTGGCGTGGTGCTTCAGGTACTCCTGCAATGGTCCGGACTTGTGACCATAGCAGGAGGACATTGGTGGAGGTGTCGTGCAGCAACACCAATCAAATAGCCATCGGCGAGGAGGCGTAGTTGGTAGTAATGATGACTGCATAAAGAGAAGAGAGGGAGAGCGTTGTCAGGAAAATGTAGAGAGGAGAGAGAAAATTTTGGTTTAGAGAGAGATTATGATATGCATAAATGAGCCCCTGCATTTTGGAGGGAAAAATGATATTTATACCACTCATAAATCGGTTGATCTCAACCATCAATTCGATTCAACGGTCGAAGTCTAAATCCAATGGCCAAATTATGATTTTAAAAGTTTAATTATCATTAGGGGGTATCGAGCAATCGATCAGATGGGCTCGATTTGTGAAAACTCAAGCTAGATACGGTAATTGCACTTAGGAGTCATTGTAAATTCACGAAATTTGAGGGCCAATATGCAAAATCTTGAGAAATTGAGAGCGTAAAAATGAAATTGGCACAATGAGGGTCTCAAAACTGATTGTTGAAGGTCAACAGGTCGGTAAGGAGCCGAATTGGCTTGCCCCATTAACGGCCAGTCGAACGATCAGACGAGTTTACGCCGGTTTGACCAGCTTCTTGACCTGTCTAGACTGATTTTGTCCAATTTTGGCTACTTCACACATTTGTGGCCCTTGTGGGTTGAAAATTTATGTAATTTGATCCCTGCACGATTTGAGTAGAAATTGTCCAATTTCAGTTCAAGTAAGTCAATTAAACTCCATAAACATGATTTATGGACACTTTATTAACTTAATTAAGCGATCATTGCAAAAAACAACGGACTAAAACCATGGGTACTTAAGATTGAGCCTTTAGGGCTAAAATGAACAATTTTGCAATCCATTGGCCAAAATTGCAAATTAATTGAAATTGAATTCAATTAAATATTGTAATAGCCCTATTTAACTAATTATCCATGTATTTTGTTTTTTTGGTCAAAAATGCAAGATCTATTCATTTACTTAGTTAAGTTCGGAGCAATTACATCAGAAATATCGGCACATAATAAATTGACTAAGGCGGTCGGGGGGTTTGTTACCTAGTTATGAGGAAGGTGATTTGCTCTACGTGCTCTTGCTATCCAATCTGCGGGCCTATTGGACTCCCTACTGCAGTGGGCCAAAGTCAGGCCTGAAAATTGTTTTATCTTTTCTCGGATCCGGTCCACCAGTCCTGCCACTTCCCAGTTTGGTTCAGACACTTCGTGAACTGCTTGCACGAGCAACAAGCAGTCAGAATGTACTTGGAGGGTTCTGTGTGCTTCGGGGGAGAGAAACTTTAGGGTTTCCAAAAGGGCTAGGGCTTCAGTGTGTTCAGCCGAGGAGACATCGACGAGCTTGGAGAATCTAGCAACCAGGCGACCCCGAGAATCACAACAAATACAAGCGATGGCGCCCCTGTTCACGACATGTCCTCTAGCTTCCCTGTTCATGGTATCTCCTCTGAGTTCCCCTCGATTTGAAGTTATTCTGTCGGAAATGGTTTCCGTAACTCTAATCTCCTCAATTTCTTGAGCATAGCCGTTAATTCGAGGTGCAGAGATGTCAGTGGCGCCCCTGTTCATGGCCTCTCCTCTCGCGCCCCTGTTCGCGGCGTCGCCTCTCTATTCCCCACGAAGTGAAGTTGTTCTCGAAGATCTGGTTGCCTTTGCTTTGTTCTCCTCCAAATCTTGCGCAAATCCTTCATACCCAAAATTACAGACATCGGCCGCTCCCCTGTTTTCCTCCAGATCTGGTATGGGTCTATTTGCGGCCGCTTCTCTATATACCTCCTGATATGGTTCTGCGCCTTCTTCCCGGACGAAGGACGCGTCGATGTTTATGCTAAGGGCGTCCTTGTTCGGTGGTTGCCATCGTTGCGTGTGGGAGTTTTTGTGCTTCGCTTCTGTGCCTTTTTTGTTACATGCTGTGTAGTTCTCATGTAGGGCTATGGCTTTGGACAGGGTCTGGTGCGGATGCAGGGGGTGATGCTCGAAAATGAACCGGTTCCGGTCTTTCCAAATACACCACATAGTAGTGGCGATTGGGTCGAACTTTTGGCACAGTTTGGATTTTCTTATTGCGAATATAGCCATTCATCGAGTCGTGTTAACCCGAGTGTTGAAATGTGAATGTGTAGGGGGCTATCTCGCCATATCTTAACTGTCCAAGGGCAGAGCAGTAAGGCATGTTCAATGGTCTCAGCTTTGATTTTGCAAATTGGGCATAGTGGATCAGGTGCAATTCTCTTCCTGTGCAAGTTTTCTACTGTAGATTATGCATTGTGGCAAGCATTCCAGAGAAACTGTTTAGCCCTGGGTAGAATTTTAGATTTCCAAATAAATTTCCAGAGGTTTGGGTTTACTTGGTGAGATGAAGATGCTATTGTGGTTATCTGATTTGCTGCCTGATTTATGATATTGAGACATCCGTTTTTTACCGAATAAATCCCTGTTTTGTTATTTGCCAACACCATTCTATCTGCTGCATTAGGCAATCCTATAGGGGTTTCAAGGATTTCCTGAACTCTTTTATCATCGAACAACAGCCTTAACAATTCCTCATTCCATTTTCCATCCCTTTGGTCTATGAATGCACCCACTTTCTTCGGCTCATATCTTGTCGCTGGCCCGCCAATTGGTTCGCTTTTTTTTAACCATTTATCTTCTCTCACAGAAATAAGTTGTCCATTGCCAATAGTTCACATAACTTGAGGAGATATCGAGTTTCTCCCCAAAACAATACTTTTCCATCCCCATGAAGGTCTGGACCCTTTTCCAGCTTTCCAAAAGTCGCATTGTGGATAATAAAGTCCCTTCATTAGTTGACTTAGAAGAGAAGAAGGTTGCTGAGAAATTCGTCATGCTTGCTTGCCTAACATTGCCTTGTTGAAATTTAGGAGGTCTTTAAAGCCGAGACCTCCTTCATCCTTTCTAAGTTTTAAATTTTCCCACTTTTTCAGTGAATGCCATCAGCTTTGTTTTCATTCCGCCACCAGAAATTTGCAATCTTTCTTTCAATAGCTTTACAGATCGACACAGGGATCGACACAGTATCTTCAATAGCTTGCACCATTGATTTAATTAATATCTCATTGCCTAATTTGGACAGCAAATTATCCTTCCAACTCTCTAACTTTCTTATTTACTCTGGCAAGAATCCATGCAAAGATATCTTTTTTTGAGCCTCCCCAATCCGAGGGAATACCTAAGTACTTCCCTGTTTTGTCTATTTTTGGGACTCTTAGCTCTTCAGCCATATTTCTTCTCAGATTCATTGGGCAACTCTTGTTGAAATAGATACCTAATTTGTTAAGATTAATAGCATGTCCTGTTGCAAAACAGTATTGATGTAGGATAGCTGCCAAATTCTGACATTCCAATACAGTGCCATGAAGAAAGAAAATTGAATCGTCCGCAAAAAGCAAGTGTGATAGAGTAGGGCAGCTTCTGTTTAGTTTAATTCCTCGAAGAGTACCATCCACTACTACTTGTTTCATCAGATAAGATAGGACATTGGCCACTAAAATGAAAAGATAGGGGGAGAGTGGGTCACCTTGTCGAATTCCTCTAGTAGGTTTGAATAAAGGTAGAGGATTGCCGTTGAAGTTAATGCCGAAAGAAACCGTGTACACACATTGCATCATCTATTGTACCCATTGATTACAAAATCCCATCTTAGTCAAGCATGCTTGTAGGAAGTCCATTCAATTCTGTCATATGCTTTTTGCATATCAAGCTTTAGGACAGCTTGGAACTTACTCTTTCTCTCCCGTGTGCGCAACCTATGTAATACCTCTTGTACAATCAATATATTATCTTGAATTTGCCACCCCCCAACAAGGGCACTTTGTTCTTCAGAAATAAGGCTTGGTAGCAATGGTTTTAGTCTATTTGTCATTACTTTTGAGATGATTTTGCAGACAAAATTGCATAGGCTGATGGGGGTGGAATTGTTCAAGCTTTTCTAGGTTTGGGGTTTTGGGAATACTGGTGATTTGGGTTCTGTTGATGTCGGGATTCAAGTGTCTTGTTTCAAAAAAATTCTGTACCTCACTGAAAATTGTCTGACTTATATCTGACCAATGATTTCGGTAGAATAGCCCATTGAGCCCATATAGTCCTGGAGCTTTATTAGCTCCTAGTTGTTGCATGGCTTCAGTAATCTCCTCCATTGTCACTGATTTTACTAGCCTCTGGTTCATCATTTCATCCATTGAGGTTGGTATTTGTTGTATGATAGGCTGAAAGTGGCGAGCCCCCACTGACACGTAAAGGTTTTTGAAGAAAGCTGTTGTCATTTCCTTCAAAGGCCGCTCCTCTTTAACCCATTCATCTGCTGCATTCTTTAACAAGGTAATTTTGTTTCTATTTCTTCTCTGGATAGTAGTTGCATGGAAAAATTTGGTATTTCTGTCTCCTCATTTTAACCAGTGAATTCTTGAGCGCATGCCCCAATACATTTCCTCCTGCTGCCAAAGTTTTTCAATTTCCTGCTTTATCAGTTTAGTTGCCTCACTCTCTTTATATATTGCATGTCCATTGGTCAGCCGTTGCAATTCATTTTTCAGCTCATCAATTCTCTTCTTCGCATTTTGAAATCTGTTTTTACTCCACTTTGCCAACTGCTGGGCCACCAGCTTTAACTTTTCTACTACATTAAACCATTGTGGATCATTTTCAGCCCATACATGCTTTACTAGCTGCATACAATCCTCGTCATCAGACCAGAATGCTTCATATCGGAAACTCCTCTCCTTCCGTACTTTCCGAGAGTATAAAGATACTATAATAGGGATGTGATAAGACCTTATTGCTGGTAGTGCTATGCATTCAGCATTAGGATAAGTTATTCGCTAATCGAGATTGCATAATCCCCTGTCTAGTCGCTCTTTCACAAATTGATCTCCTTCTTAGTTATTTGTCCAGGTGAATGCACATCCCTTGGATTCCAAATCCATTAGTGCACATTGGTTGAGGAACTCCCTGAAGGCTGTTAATCGGTAATTTTTAGCTCTTTTTTTGCCCACTTTTTCCCATTGATACAATATTTCATTGAAGTCCCCCAAGCAAAGCCAAAGTAGATGGTAGTTTCTGCTTTCTCTATGAATGGCCTCCCATAGCTGCATCCTCTCTTGAAAAGCATTAGGAGCATGTACAAAGGTTACATGCATCCTCTGTCTAGTTTCTTTTATTTGGCATTGTGCATTTATATAATTGCCTGAGAATGAGTCGATTGATAGCACTACCTCATCATCCCAAAAAATGGCCAAGCCCCCTACTGTCCTTCTAGATTCACCAAGAAGCTGTTCTGAAATTTCAACCTCCTCCTTAACCGTTGCACTTTCCGCTCCTGATTTTTTGTCTCCATTAAAAATATAATACTAGGCCGTTCCTAAGTCACTAGGACTCGCAAGGCTTGAATTGTCAGGGGTGTGCCCAACCCCTAACAATTCCAACTCATTAGTTTCATGATTTGTTTGGTGGCTTATTAGGATTAGCCACTAGAGCTCACTGACATGACTTCTCCACCACCTTAATTGGGGTATTAACCAGCTGTATACTATCTATATCTGCTGTTTTTTAGCTTTGCGCACAATATGGACAGAAACGCTTGCCTTTTTTAGCTGTGGGATGTTTGGTGCCTTTAGATTTATGCCTCATCAGCCCTTTCCCCTTTTCTGAGATCTCTAACATGTCTGCTTCCGCTTCCTTTTGTTGTTCCTCATATAGTACCATAATTGATTCTTCATCAATGCAATAGCTCCCTCTCTTTTGTGGGCTTTTGTCTCCCATAAGTTGTAATGTTGAATGTTGTATGGACATACTATTCTCCTTTTGAGTGGGTTGGTCAGCATGCATCTGTCCCCAAATGGTATTCGAATTCTGAGCTTGTTGTTGTTTGTCACTCTTAGGAGCTGAATGAATGGGGGTTTCTGGCACAATCTCAGTATCTTCTAGGAGTATCTCATGTTTGCCATAGAAAATCTTGTCATATGGGCTGAGTTCATGCACTTCCGCTCGAAGCCAATTCCCAAATCTTCTCGGTAAGTCTTTTGCCAACCCTGACTTCTCATAAGGTATTTCTTTACAAAATGTAGCATAATGTCCAATTTTACCACATGAGTAACAATAATATGGGAGTCGCTCATATTTAAACTCTACCCATAATTTCTTCCTCTCGAGATTAACAATAATTCTTGTCTTTATAGGGTTTTCTAGATTCAGCTTCACCCTAGCTTTGCCAATCTTGTAATGACTATTGCCTTTTGCTTCTAACTTCACTTCGATAACTTCCCCTAGTTTAGAAGCTATATCCCTGATGACTTCATTAGTGACCCTCCCAAATGGAAGGCCCTAGAAATTAACCCAGAAAGCACAATGGGTGAATTCATAGCACATCTCAGGAGTATCAGGGTCACATTGCTGTAGGATTAGCAAATTGCTAGAGAAGCACCGCGGTCCATAATCTAATACCCTCTGTTTTTCAGCTTCTAACTAGAAGGCAAAAGAGAAGTAACCCGGTTCAAGCTGAGTGCAGGTAACATTTTAAACCTTCCAAACTCTTTTCATAATATTCACGAAGGCTGTAAAATTCACATTCGGCCTAGAATACAACTTCCCGAACACTGTTTTACGACATTCAATCATTTTTTTTTCTAAGACAGCACTTCTTATATCCACTACATCAACCACCATAACTCACCGAGACTCCTGCACAGGGTTGCTATGCGCCTTTCTTCCTCGAGCTTACTTGCCATTTCTTTTTCACCAAGATCAGAATCTCAGGTTTATAACAATTGCTGGCATATACAATTTGGAACCAGCGTAAAAGTAGAACTGATTGAAGGGAGCTCCAGAACAGTTTGTGGGGAGGGGGAAAGACGAATAAGGGTTTCGTCCAGCTAGAAGAGGATGGGCATTAGGGTTTCGACGTGGATAGGATTATCGGGGTTTTTGGATGAGCCATCTAGGCTGCGAGTGGGATATTAGGGTTTTTCATTGTGGAAGGAGAATCTTTTCTAGAAGATGGGACAAATTACTCAAATGGTAGAGGGGAAATCATCATTCTGCAGTGGGAAGAGCAAATCTTACCTTGAAGATGGGAGAACTACCTAGATGGTAGAGAGGATCTCGTCATTTCGAGAGCAAGGAGATATCCACAACTAATTATCCATGTATAAGATCACCGAATGTGTTCAAATTGACTTTAAATTGAAGTACCGAAACTTATGCCAAAAATGAATTGGGGTCTAATCTAAAAATTGGACCTAAATTCATGCAATTGAACCCTAGTCTTGAATGAGTCAACTTAAATTTCCTCGATTGAAGCTCAATGGCTCAGTTTTCTTACTTTCAAGAGAGTGAAGTTTCTCAAATCAAGAAACTCTAATGCGAATTTCTCAAAATTGACCATGGATTTGGACTTATCTTAAGAAAATTGTAAAAAATAATTGTCTATTTGCAAGTTATGAAGAATCAATTTTGACCCTCTAATTAGGGCTTAAAATGACAATTCGCTTTTCGATGTAGCAATTTGCGAAATTGAATGCATGAACGAATTTACAATAATCCCTAGACCAAATGTCGTAAAATGAATTACATCTACTTGTTGTTAAAACAAAAGTAATTTTATTTTTGGTCAATTTAAAACTTAAAACTTACAAATTCAAAATACAATATTCTTCATCGAATTTTGCAAGTTTTTTGGCGTGCAAGTCGAATTGACACTAAAAGAATTGTTATGTAGATTTTTTTATTTTTTCTAATTTTTTTGGTCAAAGGTTGGTCAACATTTTAGTTGATTTTTTCTAAAATGTTATGTTTTAAGTCAAATTTTTGAATTTTGAAAATTTTATTTAAGAAAAGTGATATTCAAGCTAAATGGTATTTTTTTTTGGGTGAAAATTTAATTTTTGACTTGTGTTTGACTTTTAATTAAAGAATTGACCAAAAAGTCAACCTAAAAGTCAACTATTTGACTTTTTGGGTCTTGCTAAAAAATAAATTGGAAATTGCTTAAAAGAAACAACATAAAAGAAAGAAATGAAAACAATTGTTGACACTTAAAGTTTGGCGATCCGTTTAGTCATTTATCGCATTAAAATTTAAGGGGTAATTTTATCCTTGAAAAAAAAATATTAATTGCAAAGCATATAGATTTAGGTGCATTTATTTTAATTTGCATTTTTTGCATTTATTTAGAATGGGCCAGTGACAGATGGGTTCGAATTGATGGTTCAAGAGAGAGAGAGAGAGAGAGAGAGAGAGCCACATCATAGAAAAAAGGGGACAATCCGAGATGAATGAGCAAGAAATCCGAGAGGGGGGATAGAAAAACTAGCAACCCACGTACGTGAGACAACGAATTACTCTCCTTGCGTTGCTGCCGCCAAGGCACTCACACGTCGAGTCCACCAAAGCCAGTTGCAGCCCTCCAGCCCTAGCGTTTCACAATCCTTTGCTCAACCTTGAGGCCTCGCCTAATGCTCTCGCCATCGTGCCCAGTTTCCCAATAACCATTCCGGACGAGTCCTAGTAGTTCTTCCTTGCTTCGGTGGTTGTATTAACTAGGGGTGTCAACGGTTCGGTTCGGTTCGGTTTTTTTGAAAAACCGAACCGAACCGAACCATTAAAAAAATCTTCCAAACCGAACCGAAATTTCGGTTCGATTCGGTTTAGTTTTTCGGTTTTTGATTTTTAACCTTTGATTTTCGGTTTTCGTTTTCTTTTTTCTATTAAACTCATATTTCTCCACTTTTATTTCTCCACTTTTATTTGTTGGTTCGGTTCGGTTCGGTTAACTGATAAAAACCGAACCGAACCGAAAAATTTCGGTTTTTAATGAAAATCGAACCGAAAAAACCGAATTTTTCGGTTCGGTTCGGTTCGGTTCGGTTACTGACACCCCTAGTATTAACCACCACCAAACTGCCCAGTAGCATTCTCAAGTCCCTTAGACGTTCTTCAAACTTCCCGCTGCCTTCATCAGTCTATACGCACGGCTGTCGCCTTTGTTTGTCTAGATCGTGTTGTTTCCTCGACGTTCCAGCTTCCTTCCATAGACGGGTTTCGATCATCATCTATGGAGTTTACAGCTGCATATCCGACAAGTCTCGGCAACATCACAACGGTGTGCCTTGTGGTGCTCTACCACTAGTTAGCGGGAGTTGACTAATCCTTTGGTCTTGGTTCATATTAGTGGAACACCACGTATTGTGGTGCCTCTTTGTTCCAGCGTGTTTGTCCACTTGAAATCTCCCATGTAATTGCATACCGCTTGAAGTCCAGCAACTTGCTTTCGCCGCATTCAAAAGACCCGTGATCATCCTGATCATCCTTATGGAGCAACGACTTGAACAGCCACCACGAGCCATCATCAGTCATCCTCATTGTGATTCTCGTGATCTACCATCCATCTGAATTCAGAAAAAATATCCGAACAATATCGCAAATTAGGTAAGAATCTTGATTAATTCAGTTTCATATATCCTATGCCTAATTCGTAGATTGTGACCATGTTTGAATGTTCAGTTGATATTGTCATGTCCAAAATAAATCTTTTGAATTCTCGTGAATTAGGAAATTTTCCTAATTTCATAACGTGCATACGATTGACAGTCTGATTTTCGCGCTCGAAATCTGATTCGCAATTGCACAGGAAATCGCCAATCCGATCTCATGCTTGAGATTCAATTCATGGTTTTATTTAAAATTGAACAATCCGATCCTATGCACGGGATATGATTCATCAATTTATGGATATCAATCTTATTTTGCCTGATTTTCTGTCGTGTCGTTTGATCGATTTTGTTTTCGTAAAAGAAAAATCTAAATTTTTTGAATTAGATTAGGTTTATTGTTTTAGGGTTATCTTGCATATTTAGAATATGAAATTTATTTCGAATTTTTAAAATAAAAATCCAAAAAAAATGCATTCATTTAGGATGTTATTTAAAAAAAAAAATTGCACGTTTAATTATGTGTCAAATTTAATTTCGAATTTTATAAAAAAAAAAAACACAAAAATTATCATGCATATGTCATGTAGAATTAAGACATTCTTTGCACGTCATTTCATGTTAGGATAAGATTGCATGTTTAATTTTCTAATTAATTATAGGTTTAGGTAATTTCTCCTAGATTGGTTGCATTTTAGGATTGCTTGGTTAAGATAATATTCTAGCTTAAATTAGGATTTGGCTTAACCTAATTCCTAATACAAATTGGATGATATTTTAACCTGCATAGATCATTTTCGCAATTTTCTAATTCCGAATTTCATGGAAAATACCAAAAAAAATGTCTTTGAATAAATCAATTTCATTCTCTAGGATAGACTGCATGCTTATACTTTATTTATGTCATATAGGTAGGTCATATTGTCATGTCATATCATTTCATGTTAGATTAGTAGCATGCATTGCATGATTCTCATTAAATAAGTGAAAACAAAAAAGATATTGCGTGTTAATTAGAAATCATATTTAGGATTGTCAATGTGAATTCTGATCTAACATTGCAGATGCTTTCGTTGCCATGAGGTAAGTCCTGCAATTTATTCACTGCTTTATCTGGGTGTTAAATTGGTGGTTTACGCACCCGCGTGATCACCTCATATGTTTGGGAGGTAAATTAAAATCAATTTATGCTGTCTGCAAAACTTTTTTTTTTCAAAATAAAAGATAAAGGTACCGAAAGGGCGTTAGAAAAATCTAGCATAATCAAGTCCCCGAACTCATAATCTCTGGTTTGTAGGAGTAAAGTAAATCTCCTGTTACTTTAATTGGGTTTCTAATCAACCCACCAAAAAATAGATTAGTGGCGACTCCTAATTGAAAAATCATTTGCATGTTACAAACTTGAACCTAAGTCACGAATTTGTATAGGCTTGGGAGAGCTCAAGTTAAGTCTAGGCTTAACAATCCATTAGCCAAATCCTATGTGGTCCACCTGAAATTTTGGTTGCGACAACAACATTTTTTGCTAAGAAATGGGCTCCGTCACGATCGAAAACTCAAGTCGCGATTTTTTACCTTTTTAACACGTTACTAAAAATCAAGTGTCAATACAGTTCACTTGATTAAATCCCACAAACTATATAAATGAACTAGTCCAAGTCATAATTGTCTACATATGCCATAACCTAGATATAATTTATTCATAATGTTTATGAAGTGATAAGTCACGGCTCAAAGAAAGGGACGATCCAATAGGGTTCTACACAACGGCCGTAACCAAACCTTGGAATGAGTGACCCTTAATTGGTATCCTTAAATCCTAAAGTTTTCTTGAGTGTTCTAAAATACTCTTTAGGACGAGCAATACGATAAATGTACGAATATGTAGTAAATACGGGTAGTTGGTAGTTAGGAAAATACGATCTCTACCGTTAGATCGAGGAGAGATCTACGGATATGGTTTGTCATGTACTTATATATATAGGGGTCTCTTCCCCTTCATTGTATGAACTTATTCATAAGTAAAATACAAATCCAAAGCTTGGGAGAAATCCTAAGGCCACACAGATTAGGGAACGCTAGATCGATTGGCCTGTAATAAGTGGTATAAGAGAAAGTTCATTCCAAGCGTAATGGTTGATCCACATTTTGATGAAGCAATTGTCATGTGCGATGACCATGATGATTATAGGAAGAACGTTGAGAAGGGAGCTACCAAGAGAAGGAAGAACCGTGTTGTTTCGAGTTCAAGGGTTCTTATGGGGGATCTGGAGCATCGGATGACAAAGATAGAGTTGTTCATTACCAAAATCAAAGGATCGGTTGATGACCTAACCCAAACCGTCAAAGGAGTGGACATCGGAAAGGAAGAGCTCGAGGCTGAGATGCAAGAGCTCAAAGCCGGCATAGAATTATGGGGCGAGTTGTTGGGGACCCTAAGGGAAGAACTTCGACAATGAGACGAGTCCTTAAAGGCCTTAATGGAGGCGATGCGCATGGGAATAGTAGAGCTCAAGGAAGGACCTTGAATCGAAAGCAGCATGCGTGGATGGAGTGATCACTGGGCAAGTCGGTCCACAAACGGATGCACCCAAACCTAAGGAGTTCAAGGGCTCAGGGATGGCCAAGAACGTGGATAACTTCTTATGGCACATGGAACGATACCTCTAAGCCATGGGTATCAACGACGATCTATCACAGGTAAATGTTGCATCTATATACTTGAGTGATAATGCATTGTTGTGGTAGCGTCGTCGGTCGGATGATAGGTGTGGAGACCTTATGTGATGACCCTCGGCCTGTTAGGGTCGCCACGACGTCCCATTGCTATTACTATTATTTCTATGCGGAAGCATATAACGATAACTCCATTATAACTTAAATTGATGCACACGAAAATATAAAAATTAGGCACTTTTATTTATTTATATATTTTAGACAACCTAGGTCGGTACATTAAGGCCAAAAATTTCCTTTTTCTAGCTAAACTAAAACACTATCTCGACCATCCTACAACCTATTCACACGGCCGTATGCGTATCACGTCCTGGTCTTGTCCAAAAATGCAGCCTTCGCTCCCCGGGCCCTCTTCCTACTTTACTCCACTATCACCACGGTCGTCATCGTCAGGGAGTGGAAGTGGTCTCATCGTACGCCCATTGACCTAGGCATAAAGTGCGATGAACCCCATCATCACAGGGCCTGATGGAAGACCAGCATCCATCGTCAGGATCATAGTGATATGTATGAATGTAACCTCAGGAAAATCGGGGTCGACTTGCTCCACTTGGTCCCACGTGAGATTGGAGGGGACATCGTAGAGCATCATGGAGGATGCGGGTTGCAAAGGCATATTTACATGTCTAAAAAATATATGGTCCACAAGGGTGCGTACAACCACTTAGTAAGTAAAAGCCTATTAGACTATACTACATGAGTCTACCACTACCCATCCGACGGAATCCTAAACCTGCAATATACGATATCGAAATAGCTCAATTTACAATAACTCTAAAGGAATTTTATGGAAATGATACACCAGGGAGTAAATAGACATTTGGGAAATCAATAGTCGTATCTATTTTGGATCTAGCTACCACCATCTTCTGAAGGGACCCGTGTTGCACCCCTCCAGGCATCTCGCTTCCCATCTAGCATCACAAAGACCTCCTGGTTCTTATTTCATTCCCCGAGCATCTAGAGAGCGTTATGTTATGCCCCTCCAGGCATCTTGCATCCAAACTAGTATCACGAGGACCTCCAAGGCCCAATTACATCCCCTAGGCATCTAGAGGGCACTACGTCACACCCCTCCAGGCATCCTTACACCCGAGGCATCGTCGCCTTGGCGGCCTGATGGTATCCATCAACTCAAACCATGGAGCAGCAATACAAGGATTCTATTTGAGGTCATTCAAACATAACTAGACCGACCATCACTGATGCATAGGTCTATGGCCATCAACCTAACCAAACCCGCACTATTCCGAAATCGACTTAGTATTACCGAGTCGTCTAAGGAATTCTAACACCTGAAATACTAGACAACACATGCGGAGTTGTCCTAGCACAACGATACACGCCTAGTATGACTTGAAACTTTGCGGGGCCACATACGCATAAACTCGACCATAGCCTCGACTAATCCGTATCACCTAAATGCGACTCTCCTCGAGTCCGAACAAGTTTCGTACCAGGACCGGATCGACCCGCAACAACTCAACCTATGGAATACCGGTGCTGACTTTTCCGACGATCGATGCGATCCACAGCCTTACAACCTGAAACCAGCACTAACCGTGTTGACGGTCTTCACAGTACAAAACTATACGAGTCAATACCGAATCCAGCTCTACTCGACAGGAAGCAGACACGAATACAATAGCAGCTCGACGCATTCAAGCCCAAATTTGTCAATTCCTAGAATAGAAACTCGAGTAGCGGTAGCACCACATAACATAGAGAAATAGGACTTCCACTTGCCTTGAATCCGCGGTAGTGTGAGCTGTGGTGCAAGCTGGTGACGAAACAGCGAGGCGACGCGAGCTGAACAAGGGCGCAGCTATGGTGTTCTTGGTCCGCAGAGAGAGTAAGGCAAGATGGTGGTGCGGCGAGGCAGTGCAAATAGCCGACGTCGAGTAGCAAAGAAGAACGAGGCTATGAGAGTTTTTGGTAAAGATTTGCTGAAGACGTTGATGAAAAGGAAGGAAATTGTGAGGGAAGGGAAAATAAGAGACGTTCTTCTCCCCTGCTTCAGCTTCTCCGCCATTGACTATCTTAGTCAACAATCTTTAGCTTTGTGGCAACTCGCATGGAGAGACGCGTGGGTGGACGTGGGCATCTGCGGTGACCCTCCTTGCCACTTTGAGGATGTTGCTGAAACGTGGCTGTATCTCGGGTCAAAGTCTTCTTTTGTTGGCAGCTAAGGAGGAAAAGACGTGGCTGCATTGTAGTGTCAAGGTCATCGTGGGTGGCAAGCAGAGGAGAAGCGGATGGGCTAACGTGGTGATGGTGGGAGCTCTCGGCCCTTCTCTTCATCATTTGCACGTATGCATGGGGGATGGAGGAAAAAAGCATGAGGAGGCAGCTTGGTAACGTATCGAAGGAAGTAAACGTTGGTCTCGCTTGTGGCGTTTCGTGAAGAAGAAAATTTTAGGAGATAATGAACTAGGTGATAGTCAAGCTGTCATAGTACGGCGGAGACGTGACGATGAGGTGGTGCCGCAGGGACGTGATGAGATAGGGTGGTTCGGTACGGTGATGGTGGTGGCGAAATGATGGCCGTGAGTGGTGCCAACATCATAGTCCGATGACAAGCTTGTCGACACAGCATGGACCGTTAAGTATTCGAGGCTTGGCGAAATTTGAAAAGTTTGTCGAAAGCTCCCCTATGCTAGGTTTGTCGAAAAGTTTCAACGAAACTACTACCTCGCTTATGCAGAGGAGGAAGCTCGCAATGAGCTAAAGTGTTTTGAGCAAAAAGGGGTGGTGCGCGACTACGTGAAGCAGTTTTCGGAGTTGCCACTTCATTCCCTCTCCCGTGCAAAGAATTTGCCCTCAAATTATCACTTGCATCGAAAAGAGTCAAGTTAGAAACATTAAATGTAGCACTAACGTCATACTCACTTGGAAGATCAAGCTTGTAGGCATTATTATTAACTCTTTCCAACACCATGAATGGTACATCCCTTCACGATAATAACTTAGAATGTCGCTGCTCAGGAAATCGCTCCTTGCGCATATGAACCCAAACCCAATCGCTGGGTTCAAACACCACTTCCTTGCACCCTTTGTTGGCTTGCCTTACATATTGCTCAATCTTGCGCTCAATATTTGTGCGCATCTTCTCATGCAACGCCTTGACAAATTTGACTTTCTTTGCTCCATCTAAATCCACGTGCTCATCAACAGGTAAATGTGTTAAATCTAACGAAATTAACGGATTAAGCCCATAGACAACCTCAAATGGTGTAAATTTAGTAGCAAAATGCATGCTCCTATTATATGCAAACTCAACAAGTGGTAGACAATTTTTTCAAGATTTTATGTTTTTTTTAATAATAGCACGCAACAATACCCCTAAAGTTCTATTAAGTACCTTGGTTTGACCATCGATCTGTGGATGACAAGTAGTAGAAAATAACAACCGTGTTCCTAGTTTTTTCCACAATGTTTTCAAAAAGTAGCTAAGAAATTTAGAATCTCGATCTGAAACGATCGATCTAGGCATACCATGCAAACGTACAACCTCTCTAAAGAACAAATCAGCAACATGAGATGCATCATCAGTTTTATGACAAGGTATAAAATGAGCCATCTTTGAAAACCGATCAACAACCACATAAATAGAATCTCTACCATACTTAGACTTAGGCAATCCTAACACAAAATCCATAGAAATATCAGTCCAAATATGTACTGGAATAGGTAATGGTGTATATAAGTCATGCGGTTTAGTTGTAGACTTGGATTGCTTACAAGCAATGCATTTCTCACAGACACGTGTGACATCTCTCTTCATATGTGGCCAATAAAAATGTTCATGCAACACTTCATAAGTCTTATTAATGCCAAAATGCCTCATTAAACCACCACTATGCGCTTCTCGCACCAACAATTCATGCAAAGAACAATTAGGCAAACATAGTTTGTTTTCACGGAAAATATAACATTCACGCCTATATAATTTATCAAATGCAACATGTTCACATGCTTCAAACACTCTCCCAAAGTCATCATCATCAGTATATAAGCCCTTGATATGCTCAAAACCTAGAAACTTTGCTTCTAAAATAGTTAGAATCGCGTACCTTCGATTAGAGGTGGCAAAATGGGTCATGGACCCATTTTGCGACTCATATTTTTCATTATGGGTTGTATATGGGTTATTTATGATGTAATGGGCCCATTACAGCATTTAACCCATTTTAAGTTCAATTCTAATATGGGTCGAAAATGGGTCACACGCTGTGACCCATTTTCAAAACCTAAAGTAGTAAAGCGAGTCGCGACATTGCCCTTCGTCTTCGACGCTTCGTGACTTCGTCAGTGACCCATTTCGACCCACCTCCGCCGCTCGCCTCCGCCACTCGCCGCCTCTGCCACTCGCCTCCGCCACTCGTCGCCGCAGCTTGCCTCCGAGTCGCCTCCGCCGCCAGCCTCTAGCTCTAAGGCTCGCCTCCACCTCTCCCTCGAAGGTCGACGAGCTCCGTCACCCACCTCCTCGGCTCGCCTCCGAGTCGCCTCCGCCGCCTGCCTCTGAGGCTCGCCTCCGCCACTCCCTCGAAGGTCGACGAGCTTCGTCACCCACCTCCACCGCTCGCCTCCGCGGCTCGCCCATGAAATCGGAGGTGTCCGGGCCGACGCCCTGCGGTTTGGCCTCCAAGGCGTCAAGAGCGAGATCCGACGATCTCGCTCTCTCGAATCCGCCTACCAATTGGTAACCCCTTTTTTTTTTCTCCCTTTCCGTTTGCGGTTCTGCTATTTTGGATCAACATGTCGTTTTCTGCGAATTGGTGAACTGGGCCTGGTGCTCGTTGTAGGTTAGGCGCAAGGGAGAATTTCTCCTCAATTGCTACGTTTATCTGTCTCTGATATACTTCTGTGAGTATTCCGATGATACATTTTCTCAGACCTCAACTAACAAGAGGAATATATCTCTGAACAGAGATGATAATGAAGTGTGCAGGATTCCCATGGTGGATGTTTGATAAGAATACATGCATTAGAGATGGCAGCACACAATCTAGGGTAGCCATTCTTAGAGACAAAGAAAAAGATCGTTCTGACCCAGATTATGATCGGCATTTTGATGCTGGATTTACTCCACTTGGTCAGATGCCGAGGCCTCAAGCTTCACTTAACTATATGCCTCCTTCTGGTGCTGTTATGAACTCTTTTGGAGTGACGGGATTGAATCAAAATACAAGTGATGCTGGGTACATGCAGTGGCCTACTGCTGCAATGATGTATGCACACTCATATGATCAACTCTGGCATGGTGTTGATCATATGTGAAGCAGGGGATTGTGGAATCTTGGCTTATGATGTGGGTCATGCGTTCTATTTCTTTGATGGGTTTTGTTCTTAATATCTTGAATCTTCAATAGCCGTGGCGCGGCGCTTGTTTCGTCTGCTCATTTCAGGTGCATTAAAATTTTAAGAATTCAATACTCGGAGTCCATAGTTATATTATAACATGATTGTATATTCTCTGTTGTTTTTTCTTTGTTATACGAGATTTTGATTTGGGCAACTCCAATAGGGACCAAATTTACTCGAGAAATCTGGGACTCTTGACTATGTGAGTGCTCTAAAAACTGGAAGTCCATTTTTTATTCTCCTGCAGTTAACAATGTGTTTGTAGGATATGGAACAAGAGAATGTATGTATGATCCTAGCAAAATCACATGAGCATGTGTTCTTTTTTGTCTTTCCATGGTCCTGAAGTTCTTTCTGGTTCCATGGTTAATACAATGCTCAGAGGATGAGACTGTTTTCTGGTGCTTTATCATCACCAACATCATAATTCTATCAGGGATGCATCAAGTGGTTTCTCATAGTTTCTTCTTTATCCAGAGCACTTGACAGAAACTATAATAGTGAAGTCATGATCAAATAGTAGGATCATTGGTGTAGTATTAGCTAGAGATGTGAAGAGTCAGTCAATATTTGCTGAAGTTTAATGATATTAGAACTTGGGCATTGTTCCTGTGTATTCACATTAATTGAAGATTAGCTAAAGATGCATGTTCTATTCGCTTATATGTCTGTTAAAAGAAAGGTGATGGTGAAGGTTAATTAGGTGCATTTTGGTTGGGAGAATCTGGAATGACATTTCGTATGTCTTAATTTCAGGCTACATCGTTGAGGCATCCTTCTGGCTGTGCTAAAATAATTTACGTTCATGGACATGGATGGGGTTGGTTTGGTATCCTCCTGATAATGTGAGGTTCTTATTTCCTTCTTAGGTCCTTTAAATTTTTGTGAAATATTTATTGTCCAAGTAATTTAACTTTGACCATGCTGTCTTATTTTTCTGATATCATGTATATCTGAATTACAGAAGCCTGTGTCTCTTTTACGCATTTTGCAGAAAGAATGCCAATGATGGTGCTCTAACAAACTTTGAGGTCCTGAGTTTCTTACAGTCTAGAGGCGCTTCAAAGGAAGTGGCTGCAACAGTTGCACCATCAGAATACAAAGTTTTCCAGTACTTAGTCGACACCGCTGTGGACAAGCAAACAAAAGAGAGTGTTTCTGACCTTTTGGAGAAGGTGAAAAAGTATGACCTTGCAAAAGTGGAGGTGCTTAACATTATCAACCTTAGACCAACTTCATCGCAAGAATGTAATGTTAACACATCACGTGCTAACTGGTTCACTTCTTGGTTTATTAATATATTAGTTTGTATGTTTTGTTGAATTACAGATGTAGCTATTGGTTTATTAATATATTAGTTTGTATGTTTTGTTTGAATTACAGATGTAGCTATAGAATTATTTTCTTTGAACGAGCAAATGAGATTCTTATTAAGAGAAGCGTTTACTTTCAATTCCAGATTTGATGAAGCTCGCGTAAATCCGACTTGCGAAAGACCATTTTCATTCTTGCCTTCGCGGATGTTTCATTAGATAGTGTTCAAATAGCTAATACTTAGTTTCACGTTGCAAGTTTCAGTTGCTCAATAGTATGCACACTTTAAATAAGAGAAGCATGTACATAGTCTGATTCTTCATAAATATTTCAATTTATAGGCATTTTTAACATTTTTTTATTTTATTTACTATTTTTTATTTTATTTTTTGGTCAAAACTATTTTTTAATTTAATTTGAGGTTTTTATGCAATTTGTATATAGCTTAAAGTGAGCGCGGTTTTTTTTTTGAATATTAGTGGCTTTTAGCAATATGGGTCGGGTTGGGTATGGGTCGCTATATTTACACCATAAGAATATGGGTCAAAACGGGTTAAATGGGTCGACCCATTTTCGACCCGACCCATACCCGACCCGACCCACCCATTTGCCACCTCTACATTCAATAAAGTGTATCGGCTACCACATTCTCTTTACCTTTCTTGTACTTGATCACATATGGAAAAGTCTCGATGAACTCCATCCATTTGGCATGTCTTTTATTCAACTTCTAATGCCCTTTCAAGTACTTCAAGGTTTCATGGTCAGTGTGGATCACAAACTCCTTCAGCCATAGATAATGTTGCAAAGTCTCCAAAGCTTGCATTAAAGCATACATCTCCTTATCATAGGTAGGATAATTCAATGTTACTCCATTCAATTTCTCACTGAAATAAGCTATGGGATGCCCTCCTTGCATCAACATGGCTCCAATTCTTGTACCAGAAGCATCGCACTCTATCTCAAAAGTAGCACTGAAATTCGACAAAGATAACAAATGAGCATTAGTCAACTTATCTTTTAGCAGATTAAATGCTTTCTTTTGCTCTTCTCCCCATGTGAAACCCACGTGCTTCTTGATAACATCAGTTAAAGGTGCGGTAATGGTGCTAAAATTTCTCACAAATCGCTGATAAAAACTCGTCAATCCATGAAAGCTACACACCTCTCCTGCGGTGTTAGGCGTTGGCCATTCACAGATTGCTTTAACTTTTTCTTCATCAACTTGTATACCATCAGCACTAACAACAAATCCTAGAAATACTATTTTGTTAGTAACAAAAGAGCACTTCTTTAGATTAGCATACAATTGCCCAGCCCTTAAAAACTGCAAGACAGCTCTCGCACATGCTCAATATGGTCATCAGGGTTTCGGCTACATATCAAGATGTCATTGAAATAGACAACCACAAATCGACCAATAAAAGCACACAAAACATGATTCATAAGTCGCATAAACGTGCTTGGTGCATTGTTAATCCAAATGGCATGACTAACTACTCATACAATCCATACTTGGTCTTAAATGCAATTTTCCATTCATCACCTTTTTTCATCCTAATTTGATGATAGCCACTTTTCAAATCGATATTAGTAAAAATGCAAGAACCATGCAACTCATCCAACATGTCATCTAACCTAGGAATATGATGTCGATACTTTACCGTAATATTATTGATTGCTCGGCAATCGACACACATTTATTAAGTTTCATCCTTCTTTGGCACCAACAAATCAGGGACAGTGCACAGGCTAAGACTCTCTCTCACATACCCTCGTTCCAATAGTTCGCCAACTTGCCATTGAAGTTCCTTTGTCTCCTTGGGATTGCTTAGATATGCGGGTCGGTTAGGTAATGGCGCACCAAGAATCAAGTCAATTTGATATTATATGCCTCGAATCGGTGGTGTCCCTCTAGGAAGTTCATTAGGAAAGACATCTTCAAATTCCTACAATAAAGACACAATAGGACTAGGCAAACTTGGGTGAAGATCGTTAGTAGAAAATAAAACCTCATTGTACAAAAGTACAAGCATTGGTCAGTCTAGAACTAAAGCTCTCATCACATCACTCGATTTTGCATAAAAATTCTTTTGCTTCTGTGGCACCCCCAAACCCAATAGGGTCGCCACAGATACTAAGCATTTAAATCTAAAGCAAAAACAACTTATTTTTAGTAAAAAGGGAGTTGTAATTAAGGGCCGGGGTTTAGGCATAATTTTTTTTTAAATGACTTAGGGATTAGCGTAGCTCACAACGGACATTAAGGGCGAGTCTTGCCATCTCTCCACTTCCTTATTGACAGCACAATGCATACCAACTATTGCAATTAAAAGAAAACACAAGGCCGGACCACTTTTATTTACATATATTTTTACGAGGGGTTTTTCACGGGTCAGTACATCAAAAGATAGGCCAAGACTCCTCCCTATGCTCGGCCGTCAACCCAAAAAGGAACACTCGACCCACTATATTCAACGTATATAAACCTCCCCTCGGACTGCTAGTGTCGGCTATATCTCAAAAAGTTGCAACTCCTACTCCTCACGCGCGGGCCATCACAGCCACCCTAGTGCATCAGGCGGTGGGGGTGGCAGCATCCCCATCATCACTCCATCGCGGCGAACGTGAACAGACACGTACTCTTGAATGACCGGGCCCTCAGACAGACCCACGTCATATGTCACGATCGCGCGAACCCGTATGAACGTCAGACCAGGAATGGCGAGACAATCAATCTCCATCAACTCGACCTCCACGTCAGAAGGAAGGCCGTAAAATACTCCCCGCATGACGGTAGAGAGTGGCATCGTACTAATCTGAAATGTTGGTCCCCGAAGGGGTGAGTACAACCACTCAGCAGGTAAAGGAATCCAATAACCATTCAATGTATCATACAATACAATCATAACCTCATACACGTCGTTCATACATTCAAGCATACTTACCTCGAAGCCATGTATATACCATCATACATCATTATCACAAACATAACACATACATATCATAGGCCATGAATGATCATCATCATATCATATCATTCATGCATATCATCATCATATCTTATATACATGTCATCATGTCATCATATCATAGGTGATCATCATCATATCATGTCACATATGCATATCATCATGCCATAGGTAATCATCATCATATCATGTCACATATGCGTAACGTCATGCCATAGGTAATCATCATCATCATATCATGTCACATATGCATGATTCAATTTCCACTTTTAGCTTTCAATTCGATCACCACATCACTCTTTCTCGGGATCATCAATTTTATCCCATACTTTATACTCACACCCCATCCAGGCATTGCGAGAAGACCTCCGGCATTCAGCCATTTATGGCCACCGGGCATCCTGCACCCCCACATCCCAGGCATCTCGCATCCCAACTGGCATCACGAGGCATTCCCTCGGGCAAAGACCTCCGAGGCTTCCGGCACCCAACCATTCCGGGCATCCTGATACTCCCAAGGCCATCCGGTCATGTATCTCTATACATTCTAGGCATCCGGCACCCCCCATCCCGGGCATTATCATCATCCACAAACAGTTTCCTCATTTCTCATTGTTCATGTTTGCCAATTTAGGTCTTAATTTACCATGGCACATGATGTAATGGTAAAACAAAATCACCTTCGTTCTTATACATGCATCATCAATCATTATTATACGTGCAGCAAAATGCAATCATTCATAGCAATTAGATTCTTATGGAATGTATGCCACTCAAAATAATTTACTTACCAAATCCATTTAGAATTTATTTAATTTCCAGCTTATCCTATTTTGCAATTTTTTTTTAAAATTAAAAAATCACACAAATCCCAAATTCATGAGATTAAAGCATATGATAATTTTAAAACAATTAAATAGTGATTTCCTAAAGAAAACACATGGCAAATCAAGTTCTACACAAAAGATAATGTTCACAAAATCACCGCATGGAATCTCGAACAAAGGCAGAGTGTGCAGTTTTCTAAGTAATTCAATTAAAATGCCCAAACAACCTCCGAAAATTATGAAATTTTACCAGGTTATATTTAAGACACTAAATTAGATTTTTCATGAAGGATTCTAGGCCAAATTTGTTTTAGATAAACTTCTATAGTCGTTCGAAGCTACGGGTCAAATCACCAAAACGTCCAGGGTCCCTATGTCCGAAATATTGAGGTTTAACCTACCTATCCTTCTTCGTTTTCTCTGAAATTTGGATATGTTTTACTTCCAGAGGTCCCCTACAACTTTCATGAGGGAAATTAAGCCACATTTCCAAAGAATAACCTCCATATGAGTCCATGAAGTCTCGGGTGTCCAGTACCGCGCCTCCAGATTTACCATCTCCAAGAATAGATCGATTCCCTAAGCTATACTTGTTCATTTTGCTTTAAATTTGAGTATGTTGATCTTTAAGATGTTCTATACAAGTTTTATGAAGGAGTCGAAGAGATATTCTTGGTAAAAATCAACATGCAGCCACAAATCTACCACAAGGTCAGCAAGGTAGTTCCAGATCTAGAGTCTCCGTAGGATGGGGGTTTGACCCCTTAAATATTCATCATTTTGCACGAAATTTTAGTATGTTGTAGTTTAAGATGTTTTCTACAACTTTCATGAAGAGATAAAAGTCGAAATCGAAATCCAAATATGCATGCAAGCTCCCACAAGATCCTGACTCCAGTGGTTCATGCGAAAACAGCAAGTTTCTTCAAAAACAACTACACTAGCTTCGGTTCCTAGCTTCTAAACATCCAAGAATTCAACCATACATGCAAGACACACACATGCAAGAGTAGAAATAGACCCTAAACTTGCCTCTAACTCAAAGGGAAACGGCGGCACACGGCAGACGAACGGCGGCGTGCGGCGGCGACGGACGGCTCCTCCTCCTCTCTCGGCCTCCTTTCTCTCGCAACACACCCTCTCTCTCTCTCTCTCTCTCTCTCTCTCTCTCTCTCTCTCTCTCTCTCTCTTTGGGCGACAATCTCTCCCCTCCCCCCAACCGGTCACTCTCTCCTATTAATTTCCCCAAAAGGCAATCATTGGATTGCCTCCCCAAGGGCCAATGCATGTTTGGCCCTCTTGCCACTTGGCAAGGCCCATGAAATGGGCTTGGGGTTGGGCTTGGGAGAAGTGGGCCAGCCACTCCTCCCCTCCTTGGTCGACGACAACCCTCTTGTGGGCCTTAATGGGCCGGCCAACTTGGCCCATTAAAGGTCCACTCTTGGGCCTAAGGCCCAACCAATTTTTTTTATTTTTTTTTATCTTTCTTTTAGGGACTTAATTACTAAATTCCACATAGTCAAAAATCCTATAATATTTTATCTATGGAAACTTAGTCTATAAAATGCATGGCCAAGCATAGACTATTCTCATTAATTTACCCTATAATCTAAATTTCAAAATAAATTAAGAACACAAGCACAAAACACATAGCCTTAAGAGAAAACTAAAGGCTAAAGCATAACCCATAGGTAAATTCATTACCTATTTAAGAGCTTTAAGACATCTTAGGGCTTGCCTATAATTTCTGGGATGCCACGGCTTCTTTTCTTTCCTCTCTTCTTTGCCCTTGGTTTTTACCACAATCCTCCTCTTGGCCTTTCCTTTTCCTTGGGTCAACACACCATGCAACCCTCGGATTTCTCACATTTTCTCTATTTCTCAACTTCTCGTTGTAACTTTAATTGATCTTGATACACCTTACTAGGTGTCATTGATACCAAGGTTGTCTTTTGATTCATCACCAATGAATAACGATTAGTATACCCATCATGATGTACATTTCGATCATATTGCCTTGGTCTTCCAAGTAAGATACGACCCGCTTGCATAGGTACAACATCACACTCTACCTCGTCCTTGTATCTCCCTATCTCAAATGGGATTCAAACTTGCTTCAACACTTTCACCTCACCACTATTATTTAATCATTGAAGTCTATAAGGCCTAGGGTACTTTATCGTCTTTAAATCCAAATTATCCACCATAATACAACTTGCCACATTCGCACTACTATCTCCATCAATTATCAAACTACAGATCTTACCATTCACTACACATCTTGTATGAAACAAGTTATCTCTTTGTTAGTGATGCTCCTCCTCATTTACTTGCACACTAAGAGAACGCCTAACCACCAATAAGTCTCCTTTGATAGCCACTTCTCCATCACTACAATCCTCCCATGGTGGCATCTCATCATCCTCTTCTTCCCTCTCACTTTCAAACTCAACATCACCATGTACAGTCATGATCATCACCCTCCTATTAGGGCATTGATTTGCCATATGACCCCTACCCACACACTTAAAACATTTAATCTCACGAGTTCTAGTGTTAGGGTTTTCGATTTTACTTGAAGCCGAATTCGTTCCAACTTTACCATCCCTCTCCTTCTCCTTTGAGGTTTCGGTTTTGGTATTGTTTCATCTCCAATTCGGCTTCTCATCTCTCTTCCAATTGGATCTCCAATTCTGATTTGAACTTCCTCCACTCTTGTGATTTTGATCCAACTTCAATTGCTGCTCAACTTTGATGGCTTTGTCCACCAAATCCTCCAACTCAACATAATGTTGCAGCTCCACCACCCTTGCTATGTCTCAACTCAAACCACTCAAAAATCTTGACATTGTGGCCTCACAATCCTTCACCACATTAGCACAGATCATGGCAATCTCCATCTCTTTGTGATACTCTTCCACGCTCTTATTGCCTTGTGTGAGATTTTGTAACTTTTGAAACAAATCTCGATGGTAATGACTTGGTACAAAACACCTCTTCATCACCGCCTTCATCTCATCCCACGTCTCTATCGGTCCTTCACCATTGCGCCTCCTACTAGTCACAAGTTGATCCCACCAAATTATAGCATAATCAGTAAATTCAACGGCTGCAATTTTTACCCTTTTGAGCTTGGAGTATCGTTGGCAATCAAATACCATCTCTATGCGTTTCTCCCACTCTAGATACGCATCGGGATCAGTCTTCCCTTGGAATGAAGGAATCTTCATCTTGATGTTGCCAAGTTCATCATATTCTCGATGTCTAAACCATCGGCCTCCATTCCACTCCTCCAAATCGAGCATCTCAATCATCCTCCATGTCGGCCTCATCATTATCGTAATGCCGCTGCCATCTAGGTCGTGTTCTAGAGACGTCTCATTGATGTTGCGGCCTTCCCCAGGGTAGCTCTCGGTCACCATCAACCCTCATGCCATTCCCCATCATTCGGCTACTAAGCTCCTCCACTACAACCCTCAATTACTGGATGCTTTCCACGAGCGCTTCATCCCTTTGTGCGACATATTTTAGACCTGCAAGTAAATGTTAGTCACAAAAATCCTCACCAATTGCTCCCTCACGTGTTTCTCTCAAGGTGTTTGTCACTCCCCTCCTATTTAACTCAAGTCTAGGTTTTTTCCACCCTCAATTAAGCTCACACACTCTTGCATTTTTCCCTTTCGTATTCTCTTTTCACAAGCTTTTTATTGGACTCAAAACCTATCTCTCAACCCCCTCACGACAATCAATCAAACTAATCAAACAAGATTGGATCAATTCAGCAAGTAACAATCTCAAACCGACAAGTACAACTTTCAAAATTCCAATTAAAACCCAAATCACTAATGATTTTGTTTCAATTCAGTTCACTAATAAACGAGTCGCCTTCTTGATTCTTTTTTTTTTCTTTTGGTTCGGATATTTTCTGTTTTCTGCCGAATCTATTTTTTTTTGTCTCTTGTGCACTTTTTTTTTGTGCGGTTTCTTTCTCTCTTTTTTTTATTTTTTTCTTTTGACGAACTCAGATACAATTTAAGATGCTAAAATCGACTGAAATTACCAAAAAAAAAATTACACTAATAGCAAACAACTACGTATTGAAGCACAAAAGCAATCAGATCCCTAAATTGGCTAGAACCAAAACCCTAGCCTAATAAATCTCAAATTGCCGAATATAAATAGAAAATTAAAGATAAATAGACCTTGTAGAAGCAAGCTCTGATACCAAATGATGTGAATCGTTGTGGAAAAATCATTTTACAAATGCCCGGATGGTGCGAATTGTAAACCTCGACCTCCAATCAACCCTGTGATTGGCAACGTGACCTGTTGAAACCAACCAACGTTATAGACGTCACGAGTGAAAAAATTCGCTATCTCGCTCGATAAGTCGAATTGACTGTCACAAAGGAACTTTGATAAGGTCAAGTCCTCAAAAGAACAGTAGAAGAGAACCTCTCAATTCTTTTTCTTAAAAATAAAATATGTCCCTCAAAGAAATTCAGCCGGTCCTTACTATAAGACTTCTAGCTGTCACACAAACTCTAAAACCAACCCTAGAAATCTAATGTGTCCTATTCTAGAATATACCTAAATAAGAAGATAAATTTTTTTTTTTGACTTGGTCAAATATTTGGTGATTAGATAATCAAATTGCGCTAAGATTTCCAAGATTCTTCAAGATTCGATCTAAGGTCATCTCCAGGCCAAAGATCACGAACCATGACGCCAACAGCTTGCCTGAATTGCTTAGCCCGCGCTCAAGTGATAGAACCAGTCGGAATAGACAACGGGTCCCTAGCACCTCCTCCTCGATATGGCTTGATGTCCACATCACTATGGGCCTATGGCTCAGATGCAATCTGAGTTGCTGATTCTTGGACAAAAATCATAGGTTTGAGAGTGCGCAAACAAACAATTGGCATGGTGTATTTGATAACGGAGTGGTCCCTCTTTTCTATTTAAAGCGTAGAGTTGATGGGACTATATTACAAGTTTAAGAAACTTGTTGCACTCTTGCAGAAGAGAGACGCAATAGTGATGTCAAGAGTTTGAAGTTGCAAAGCTTTTCAAACCTTTTCCTCGGGGAGCTCAAGAGCTTGTTGCGTAGATATACCCAGGCTTGCACATTCCTGTGGTTAAAACAACTTGTAACACATAATAGCCAAAACCTACAGAAGATACACAAAATCAGAAAGATGGAGCCAGAAATGACTTCATATCTTTCCTATAAGGTACTGATAAGTAAACTGGATTAAGCTTATCCGCTTCCATGATGACTTCGCTAAATTCATCCTGGACAACGAGGTTTCCATAATTCCATTTTCTAGGAAGATGATTATCATTGGCAATTAAAAACGTCAAGTCGACATGAGAAAAATAATGCTCCAAAAGATCATAAACAAGATATCATATGTGCATAATCACAAGCATTATAGAAAATCTGTCATTTTATCTAGGATAATCACATTCATTTGAATGCATATAGAATTGTAAGATGAAAAATGATCGATGTTGACAAGCATACATAGTTTTCCTTGACCAAACATCTCAGTTGATGGAAGAAGTAAGGCGCTGTATCTAGGATCTCTGCCAATCATCTGGACAACCTCTCAATCGCTGTCCATTCCCATTGCCTTCATGACTATCATAGTCGGAATATTTTGCAGACAGCTCAACACAAAAATTCAGAGTGTCCTTTTAAGCATGTGAATGAAACCAAAACATATAAAACCACCCTTTCAAATTGATTCAGTTGTAAGTACATCTTCTCTTTTTCCATAACAACCACCGTTTTGCTATTTGTCACCTCTGTACTACTAGCAACAGATGCACTTATGCTGCAACAAGCCAAACCAGGCCATAAGGAACATTGCTGTCCAGACATAGAATATCACAACAGTTCTAACATGAAAACCAATCGTTGATTTCCTTGGACCACACAAGAATTCGTCGTCCAATTAAATCTTCTCGCTCTTGGATGCTCCATCGGAATTCATTGCCATTCCTTTCCGCCACAAAGAAAGGTTCATTCCAAATCACAAAAGGGCTTGGAGTTCTGCAGAATCAGATACATGTTAAACTAGACATTTGCAAAAGAGTATCAATGTTTCCTATAGTGAAGTTCTACTTCAAAATGAGATAGGAATGACCAAGTAAATTAATCAGAGTTACGGGTACAAATTCTATCAGGAAAAACCAATAACCCGGCAGCAGCACGATGAACAATCTACGAGGTCTTATTTAGGTGAAAATAATAGCAAATACTGACAGTAAAGAAAACTCACTTCCCCTAATTGTCAGTATCAATAATTATCCTGTTCTTGGACAGTTGTTCTTGTACTAGTATCACCTGAAAACAATACAGCTACCATGGTAATTCTACAGAATAATGAAACATATGCAAACAGACAATTCAGCAGAAATGGCAAGGAGAACAGGAACTTGTGCTCGAATACCAATGAGAAACAGAGAGACGTGCAAATCACAGTTTCTCAAAGCACTACATACGATTCATTTAATATTTCTGATACTGCTGAGGCATCAATAGTACCAATAGCATGTTTGATTATTATCGATAACACTATTCACAACCTTGAAAAAGAATTATAGAAGATATAGTACAGGTATCGTTCCCAGTTCGTCTTAGCTCTCTAATAACTTCACTGAGCTTCTTAAGTTCACTAATAGCTACATCAATTGCAGTTCTCGCACAAAAACGGACTCCTTTACAGAAGAAAGGCATTTTAAATGTATCAACGTGCGTGTGAACTCGGTCCTTTCCTACCTTCTACTACTACATCCGCAATTAGACTATCCCAACATCAGCAAGTGAAAGCATGGAATACAGCACTTAAGAAATCTGAAAACCAACCCGTAGGACATGGTTTAGAAATGAGAAAGCAAAAGAACAGCAGAGTGCTTTTCTCTGTACTCTACTACATGGTTCTTTTGTCTTGTGTCTTCTATTCTTGCAGCAACAAAACGAACATTTAGTCTGTGCATTACCGTTTCAGAAAGAGATCGTAACCGTTGGTGCCTCTTGCTGATTAAATAGAGCCAGGGACCCGTCAACTTAACTGAAGCCATTTAGACAAAAGGACCGTCACGAATAAAGTTATATGGAAGTGCTACCGGTTGCAGCACGTTTTGCTAATTATGCGTATAAGTTCCTATTAAATTATATCCTTTGAAAAGCATACGCTAAAATGGCATATAAGATTCTTTAGATATGAGTTTATCCGAAGCACGTCACTCGTTGCTTGCTTTCATATTCCTATGCAAAAATCTAACTTTAATTGCAACATCCTGGAACAACGTGGCTATTACTTTCAATCACATGCACCCTCATCGCTTCCTATCGTAATTACTAAATGAAGCGCTTGGATTAGATAATTGGGTAGGGGACTGTTGGCTCCTTGAAACGTCGTAAATTTAGTTCTAGGAAAGCTAAAGTCAGCTTCCTGTTTAGTCAAATAACGGGTGCGTAAACGCAAGATGCAATACTATAATACATAGACAACTAGCAAACTAAGGTTCGCCACGAAATGCATTTGAGTCATTTGAAAGAGGACTAGCACCCGTATAGGGTTTAGTAAGAAGCAAGAACTATATCATATTGGCTAAAAAAGAGCAAGATGACATAAAAGACTAGATAAATAGAACGATATACATTCGTAAAATAAATCACACCTATACTGTTGTTATTACAAAAAAGCAGTCCCAAGCTTGATCGTGAACTTCCCCAAGAGGCCAGGAGCAAAATGAGCCCGGGAAGTGCACTTGGACGGTCACTAGAGATAGTGAGGAGGCCCATTTGGCCCGTCTGGCCCGTCGGGCTTCGACTCAGGAAACTCCTCCCAAGCACCTCGACTGAGGTCATCCACCCTCTCTCTCCCTCCTCCTCCTCCAAACAAAACTCCAGGCACTCCACCGCTGAATCCACGGTCCGACGACAGCCCGCCGTCAATTGAAGTGAGCAGAGCCGACAGCCTGCCTGTGTGGCCCCCGGCAGGACCCATTCCCAGTCCCAGAAAATCCACTGTCATGGGCCTGTTGCCGAACAGCGATGGCGGAGACGGGAGGCCCAGCCCGAGCCCAGCTCCTTCCGAGGAGCTCTCCACCTTCCCTTGGCTGCTCCACCGTGTGGAGCCATCGCCGGCAGTCACCAGAGTTGCCTCGTGGCTAGAAGAAGCAATAGGTGAGGAAATAGCTAAGCCAAGCCCACGAAGCAGTGACGCATTGGTAGCTGCCGTGCCCATTTGAGCGGCCTTTTGAAGCAAGGCCGTGGCAGACATGGTTGGGGCGGGCTGAGGAGGCGGGGCGTAGAGGTGCTGCTGGTTCTGATCAGGCCTCGAGAAGAGGGACGAGGCAGTGCTGGGGAGGAAGAGGGAGAGGGAGGCTGGTTCCGTAGTAGAGGGTGATGGGGTTGCCGCGGTGCAGACCAGATTGGAGAGCGAAGAAGGCGAGGCCTGCGGCAGTGGCGGAGCCGACGCTGGAAATATGCAGGTGAAGGCAGTGTTGCTGCCGGTGACAGCACTGCTGTCCGGGCCAGTGGGGGCAGTGGCGGTGGCAGTCGTGACGGTGGCAGCAACAGAAGACGACGCCAGAGCAGATGGCACAAGTTCAATTGCGTTTTCAGGCAAATCTGCAACCCCGAAAGCAAAAGAGGCCCGAATTAAAAAAGGGACATGGAAAGCGAAAAGTAAGATCCGGAAAGATAATTGCGCGATCCCAAAATGAAAGTGCGAAAAGAAAACAGTGAAGAAAAAGACTCTTTCGGGATCGCAAAAACTCTACCGAGTCCTAGCTGGAATGAACTTCACAAGAGCTTTTTCCCACATTTTCAAAGCTTTAAAGGAGGAGCAATAATGGCGTCCTTTCTCACCCACCATGATGAACAATCCCCAACCCCCTTTTTCTCTTTTGTTGCCCAATGGATTCTCTGATCTCCATAGTCAACTAAGCAAAGAAGCAGTGATCCAAAAACCCATTAAAAATCCAAGCCTGGCTATCTCAACTGGAATAAAAGAATTCACCTGAACTTTGAAGGGAGAGGACCGGAGACACCACCGTGGTCGACGGGGTAAGCGGCGGAGGCGGAGGCGACGACGCGGCGGCGGACCCGGCGGTGGCCGCCCCAGACCTCCTGGCATTCTGCTCGTCTTGCACCGAGTTGTTATTCTGAGCTCTCGAGCTCTCCTCCGCCAATGCGTCGCAGAAGGCTCTGTGCGTCACGAAACTATCCCTCCTGCAAATCAGAAACCCGAAAAAGAAAACTCGTAAATCTCATATTGTCATTGACCCGTCTTCGTCTGGAGAAGGAACACGGTAATACCGAGAGAACAGCATCCCGCAGTCGCACTTGTACTCGCGGGTGCCGCAGGTCCTCATGTGGGCCTTCCAGTCGGACTGGACGGCGTACTTCTTGGAGCACCGCTCACACTTCCACTTCTTCTCGCCGTGCTTCCGGCAGAAGTGCTTCTTGATCCCGGTGAGGTCGCCGAGGGCCCTGGCGGGGCTGTGGTGGACACAGCCCGGCTCGGGGCACACGTAGACCTTCTTCCGCGGCGGCTCCGCATTGCTGTCCCGCTGGCGAAGCCTCCAAGGCAGGTTGTGGCCCCGCCGGTGGAGCTGCAGGTTCTGGTCCCGCTGGAACCCCTTGTTGCAGATCTCGCACACGAACCGGTTCGTCGCCAGCAGCGTCTTCGGCGACAGAGCTATCACCTCCGCCTCAGGATCTGCCACACGCAGAGAGAGAGAGAGAGAGAGAGAGAGATTGAGAGATTTTAGAGCGGCAAATTTAGGGTTTTGTGCGATCATGTCGTAGCTCAGCTGGGCCAATCATACCTGGCATCCCCGGAAGACTACGCTTCTTCTTTGCCGGCGGTGCCGATAGGTCGCGGGAAGAAACCTCTTGCGAAGACGGATTTGGCATCTCCAGCATCAATGGCTACTCCAACGAGCTCGGCCAAAATTCCAGTTCCTGCGTTCTTCGACTATATTGAGCTGAACCGAAGATGGGTCTTAGAGGCTCGACTCGGTCCTAAAGCTCTTACAACACCATCGAAAGGCAGAAGAACAAGATGGAGCACTCTCCGGCGAAATGATCATCCGAGAGAGAACTGCCTCCCTCTCTCTCTCTCTCTCTCTCTCTCTTTCCTCCAAGAGTTCTTCCAGCACTCGCATTCAGCTCGAGCTTATTCAAAAGAAAACGAAATGCGGAGTTCCAGATTGAGGATAATGGCTGGCCGGGTCTTGACCGGAGAACACTGGTCCCCGAAGGCGGCGGCTGCGAATCTGGGAGGAGGAAGAAGACAAATCGTAGAGAGAGAGAGAGAGAGAGAGAGAGAGAGATTCCTGGATTGTCAAAAAGCAAAAGAGCTTTTTGTTTGCAGGAGGAGGAAACTGGGAAATGGGAAGCGGCGAGAGTTAACCATGGTTAAGAGGGGGCCTGGCCTTCAAAGGTTTGGAACGTTGGATGGGGGTTCAACCATGGTTAGCCGGAAAACCCGATCCCCAAGTCTCTCTCCTCTCTCCTCTCTCCTCGGCTCCTCATTTTGGCTGCTGCTGCTGGTCGCGCTCGTAATCACCACCGTCCACGTGTGAAAGCGAAGCCACGCCCGATCTACAGTTGTCGGAAAGAGCCGGTCTCGGCGGTGTTTGTCTTTTTGCGCGCTGTTTTTCTGGTTATCTTTTCGTGAAAAATCTATTTTATGATTTGTTTGCGACAAATACTATTTCCAAGATTGGGAATAGAGCCTTGGTTTTTGCTTATGGCCGGCGCCCTCCCTCCCCCTCCCCACAAAATTCATGTTCCTTTCGGTTCAACGGAACGAGATAAAATCAAAGGATGGAATGAGAAAATATAAAATGATAATTTTAATATCTTTCTCTACGACAAAATTACGAGAATTAGTAGAATGATGTTGAATAAATTGAAAAAAATTACTATTTTTGTTTAGCATATTGTGGGAATGTAATAGAACCTTGTGTTTGATTGTTAGAGAAAATATTGTCGTAATATAATTGATTGAAAACTTTTTATTGAAAAAATATTACTCAAAACCCTCCCGAAATTTGGAGGTGGTACACGTTTTCTTTTTTAAAATTTTGGCTGCACTCTTGAATATTATCTTTTACGATCGTTAATTCTCTGTTATATTTTTCGTTAGTACGATGCCCACAACTTTTAATAGATAAAAGTGCATTTTCATCTTTTTGTTTTTAAGAAAATCTCTCTTTTACTTTTCCATTTCTATACAAAAAAGATAAGAATAGAGAAAGTAGAGAACAATAAGTTATCTAGAATATCAATATCAGACATAATAAATAACGATTATAATATTAAAAAATGAAAACTATAAGAATTTGATGAATATATAATAGAATTTATAAGATACTTCTATAAACAAATATACAGTTAAGTAAAATAGAAAAATGCCTCAACAATGAAACAAATTACAAAAGGTGAATACTCATTATGTATTTGTAAATAATTAATGAATAAAAAAATTGTCGATCAATAAAAATTGTTAAAAAAACATCATTTTGGATTTTGGTTAATCATTTTTTATGAGTTGAGAACATATTAAAAAAATTATCCTTTTATGAGTTGAGGACATTAATTAACTCTTTAAATATACCAAACTTTATTATCATTTTAAAAAAAAATTATTCAAGGTATTTTCCCTTATTTATTTATTTTTTCACAAAATATATTATTTATTTCTGTTAAAGTGGATATTGTCAAATTTTAACATAATGATATTTATTTTTGCTATTGTTTGAACTTAGATAATTAGTTTTCTCCCTTTTTAAAATTTTTTGTATTTCTTACAGCAATTAAGGATAAAAGAGAGATTTCTTTAAAAAAAATGAAATGAAAATATGCTTTTACCTCTTAATGCACGTTGACACAAAAATATAACAAAGAGTTAATAGTTGCAATAAAACGATAGTTCACAGGATTATTGCGTAACATTTGAAAATTCAAGGACAAGGTGTACTGTCACCGAAGTTCGAGGAGGGTTAACAATTATAAAGAATTAATTAAAATCTATTATATACGTGCTAAATTTTTAATTGTACTTAAGATTAATATATAGCTCCGTGCCATCGATATAAAAAAATTGATGTCCCAGCAGTTCTCCCTAACCCTTGAGGATTGCTTTAGTTCATCAAATTTCCATTGCTTGTTCCATGTTGACGCTATGTATTGATCTCTAGTGCTTGATCAGCAAACTAATGTCTGGATTTTGATGGAGATACGATATTTACTTCTTTGAATCCATTTGAAAATAAATTACAGAGAGTAAAATCAAACACGGACAATAGTATAAGGACTAGTTTTAGTAATTTCTTCTCTGACTTCTTTGTTCATTTCACATCGGCAAAATGCGTTAATCTCTAGCTCTTTGTACTCAATCGGTAATTTTGGGCGACATTTGCATGAGTCATGGACATTGTGCTGACATCGTGATCAAAGATTAGCTTATAGAGCAAATCTGTAACAAGAAGAAGTATCAATGAAAAAAAAATGAAAAAGAAAAAAGAAAGTACGACGATCAAAAAGATTTTTTATCTTATTATTTCGTAATTTCCATTGTGATATTAAATCTAAGGAGAATAAATTCTTTTCAGAAATTGAGAAGCTAAAAATTTTAGCTTCTGATTTCTTCTTTAAATCAATTTCTGGAATAGAAATCTATTTCAGAAATAGAAAAATCAAATTGCGTTGTCAAACGGATTTTTGTTCTAAACCTGTTCCGAAAAATAAAGAAACGGAGAAATAGAGAAGTAGAAATTTTATTATGCGCAGCCTTAGCATTTTATTTTACCTCGTTTATCTTTTTCTATGAATAGTTTAACTTTTTTTTATGGTAGAATAAAAATAGTTCAACTTGACTTGTAGGAATTTAGGCGTGTGCCTTCACTTCTTCACCATAGAATGAGATTTTTGCGGCGGGTTATTTAGGGTCTGCACGGTAACGTTTATGTTTCTCCCAATTTCTCTTCTTTTGTTCCCCAGAACAAAAAAAAGAACAGAAACCCATTTGATAACGTCAAGTTGTTTTTTTATTCCAAGGAATAGAAAGTTAGCCCAGAAATAGATTTGGAGCAGAAACGAGAAACGAAAAAAAATTGATTTTGTTCCCGAGAACAATTTCTAGAAATAAGTCATTTTTTTTTCTTTTATTCTTCTCTCTTGCTGCGGCCACCTTTAACCGCCCGGAGCCATCGTCGACCGGCCGCCGCCGCCATTGGCCACGCGCCACCGCTCGCGCGGCCGCCGATGCACGACCGCTGGTCGGCTGTGACGGTCACTAACCGGCAGTCGTGCATCGGCGGCCGACAACAGGTGGGCGAGTGGCGGCGGCGACGAGCAGCGGCGGCCGACCACGGTTGGCGGTCAGTGATCCATGAACAAGAATAAAAAATGAATAAATACAAAAAAGAAATTGTTGCGTTACCAAACACATTTCTATTCTTTTTCTATTTCAAGAGTAAATTTTTTTTATAGTTACCAAACGAGTTCTTTTACTTAGAAATTGTTCCTCGGAATAGAAATAGAAAAGAACTATTTCTGAAAAAAAAAAAAAAAACTCTTCCCCAGCCAAGAAGTGTTACCATATGTACCCTTAGAATGTGTTTGTTTATTTCTGTTTATGTTCTCCAGAACACAAAAATTTGTTTTTTTGTTCCAGCGAACAAAAAAAAAAAGAAACGTATTTGTTTACACTTTTGTTTTGGAAACAAAAAATCTATTTTTTGTTCATAGGAACAGATTTGGAATAGAAACAAGAAATAGAAAAAACTTGTTTCTTGTTCTCAAGAACACTTCCGAGAAACACTTTTTTTTCTTCTCATTTTTCTCTTTCTTTTCTTCTTCTTTTCTTCTTCCTCTCTTCCTTTTGCCAGTCATCGACCTTAGCCATGGTCGGAGCTAGTGACCGGCCAGACGAGAGCCAGCGACCTTGCCGAAACGTCGCCGACTCGAGCCTCGCCATGGCCGCACGAGGCTCGGCCTCACTTGGGCTGGGCGAGGCCGAGCTTGCCCAACCACTGGCGAGGCTCGGCCTTACCAGGCCACCTCTAAGACGACATCTCTTGGCGATGGCCAGACAAGGCCAAGCCTCGCTGGTGGCTAGGCGAGGTCAGCCTCGCCCAACCTAGGCAAGGCCAAGCCTCATGCGGCCATGGCGAGGCTCAGCCTCCCTAGTCGGCGCAAGGCCGGGCCTTGCTAGGCCAAGGTGAGGCCGAGCTCACCGAACGTCACCCAATCGGTCGCCCGCCACGGTGGTGGCCGACGACCGGCCAAAGAGAAAAAGGAAAAAGAAAAAAGAAAAAAAATGGAAAAATATAATAAAAATATTAAAAAACAAAAAGCAAAAAAATTATACAAGTTTACCAAACACGTTTTTATTCTTGGAATAGAATTTTTTTTTGCAGTTACCAAATGCGTTCTTATACTCAGAAATTGTTCCCTGAAATAAAAAGAAAAAAAAAGTTATTTTTATTAAAAAATTATTTCCCGGAACAAAAATGTTATCAAATGCGCCTTTATTTGTTTTTTCCTGTCTTCCCTTCCTTTCTAGTGTTGGTAGTGGGTATGTTGCAGAACATAGAAGACTTGTCAAATTTTATTGTTTTCAAAAGGAAAAATCGAATTACTATTCCACCATGTGCAGATAATTCCTAAACATATGAGAAAATGCAATTAAGTCCTCAATATTTTGAATTTGATACAGAAAAATAATTTGGAAGATCGTGACCGAATTTGTTAACATGACATGCTATAATCCGACATGTTGTTTTAATGATTTTCAAGTATGCGTTGTGTGTGACAGTGGTGTCACTTGGTCAATTTTTTTTTTCCCAAGAACTTATGACATCAAAAAATGACACAAAAAATTAAATCGAGAAATCAAAGTGAGCTGGTCCTCGTCGGTGATGTGGGGACGTTGCTAGACCCCACCCTACTTGCGGTGTTGTCTCTGTCTCCCTGATTTTTTTTTTCTTTCGATTTTGACATTTTTCCGGCTAATCTCCAAAAAGAATTTTGATTCTTTTGGGCATTTCGATTTCTTTATATATTTTTTTGATCGTGAAGTAGCACCATTCTAGATTTGGAACTTACCAATTTTGGAATTGGAACCTAGAACTTGAAACCTGAAAATCATCATATTGAGATTGATATCTAATTTTTGGAACCTGAAATTTATCCTATTGGATAGGGGTGTGCAAAAAAATCGGGATCCGCCCGGACCGCCCGGAACTGGACCGGAACCACTCGGAATCGGTGGTTCTTAAGGGAATCGGTCCGGTTCCCAGTTCCATGGGCGGATCCACCCACCCGCCCACCCAGACCGGATCGAACTGGTTATATTATAATAATATATTAATTTTTAATATAAAAAAAAATCGAAATTAGCATATCTAAAATTTAGGGCTCCTACTCCATCTCGTCTCTCTTTAGTTCAAAATCTCTTCGAACTCCCTCTTCCTCTCTAATTCACCTCCAGATCTACTCATCTCCCTTTGAGTTCTAGTCTGAACTCGATGAAATAGTGAGTTGATTCGCTTTTCCTTCTCGAACTTGAACTCTCTCTCCACATCATTGCCATCCTCGTCACCACCTCCGCATTCACTGTCACTATCATCCTCTTCATTGTTGGGCTCGTCCCACTTCTACCTCCCCTCTTCCTCCTCCCCCTCCTCAAGCCTCCCTCCATCATCCTCATTTTCAGGGACAAGGGCGAACTCCAAGTCTAAGAATGGCTCATCATCCCCATTGTCCTCCTCATTGTCAGTCTTGAGGGAGGAGCAGGAGATGGCGGAGGCGGTGGCGAATATGGTGGTGGTGGTTGGGACGAAAGTGGTGCAAGGGTCGCGATCGCCGCCACCATGGCGCTAGTACTTAAGGAGAATAAAGCTACTATGGTTGAGAGAGCCAGAATAAGTAGACGCGGGGAGGGCGAAAAGAGGAAGCATGGAGGTTGGACCGGTTCTATGGATTCATTCGGAAACCGAACTAGACCGGCGATCCGATTCCTGGGTTGATCCATGCAACTAGCGGGAGGTTCCTGTTTTCAATTTTTCGGAACCGGTTCTTAGCGGGCGGTTCCCGGTTCTAGGTCGGGAACTCATGCACACCCCTACTATCGAATAGGATCAATATGATTCGATTTTAGGTTCTACCCTAGACAAGTGTTTACCATGATTGTTATGTTACTAAATATAGAAGATTCATCAAATTTTATTATTTTAAAAAGGAATTGAATTACTATTCCTGGTCATTTGATTCATTGGGCAATCAATTCCTAAATGTATGGAAAAAGTGCAATGAAGTTCTCAATGCTTCAAATCCAGCACAGTGACTTATCGGACGATCGCAACTGAACTTGTTGACATGACACGCTATAATCCTACGTGTTGTTTTGATTATTTTCAAGCTGTGTTGACGTGGTGCCAATAGGCCATTTTTTTTTTTTATAAAGTATATAGAAAAAAAGGCACAAACAAAAGTAAAATCAAGAAAATCAAAGTAAAAACAGCCAGCGTGAGGGAGGTTTTGAGCCGGCCCTCGCCGGCGACGTGGGGATTTTGCTAAACGTCACCCTATTCGTGGTGTTCTCTCCCTCTCCATTTTTTTGGCATTTTTTTTTGGGTTAATCTCCAATTTTGTTTTTATTCTTTTGGGCATTTTGATTCTTTAGATTTATTTTGATTGTGATGCAACGCTACATCATTTTCATGTCACGTTGGTTTTGATACGACAAAACTATTGAGAAAAGCTACAACAAATTGTTGACGTGTGCCACATTAACACATTATAGCTAATTGCTATTGAACTTGATTGCACCACTTTTTAAAATGCTGAGTTCTAGATACAATTAGTTCAAACATTTTACTTAGCGCTAGTGAAATTTTTCCCTTTTGTTAGTACAAATCGTGTGAGTTCCTTGTAAGTCATTATACATCATAAATATGTAATGCGGAAACTCATACTAAACGCAGTGATCTTTTGATCTTCATGATTCTCACAATAGATGAAGACATACCTTTATCTATAGCGTTGCACTTGATGATCGTTGTACAAAACCCGAAGAACACGATCCAAAGAAGAAATCCGATTTCTCTCCCTTAACCCACTATACTTGATGTATTCAATCGATGGATGAGAGAACACCAAAATGCCTTTAGGTTATTGTTGTTCGTTATGGGTGGAGAGAGGACCGAACTCTATTTGTACGTCCGTTGAAAATGTGTTTTCCATCAAAGCGATATATACCATTTCAATTTAGTCGTACATCTTCATTTTATTAGAGTCGTAACTCCTCGTAACCAATAATTAATTATTTTATAACATAACAATAATTATTAAACTATATAACATAAATAATATCATGTGGGCCACATTAATTCTTACATTCTCCCACTTGGCTCATATGGAATTATGATTTTACAGTTCTGCCCTTCCTCTAGCGCCAAAAGGTATGTCTTCATCTATTGTGAGAATCATGAAGATCAAAAGATCACTGTGTTTAGTATGAGTTTTCGCATTACAGATTTATGATGTATAATGACTTACAGTTGGTATCAGAGCACGTGGTTTATAATCTCATATTTTTTCCGTTTATAGAAATATTATGATTTATGTTTGATGATTTGTTAAACGATCCTGTTCGTAGTATTTATTGTTGTTGAAATGTTTTCGGATGATTATGTTGAAGAAAATTCGAATAATGAATGTTTTCATAAAAGAAAATGTCGAAAATGGTAGAATCGAAGGGAAACAGAGAAGGAAATGGCGAAGAAAAGGTTCTGGCGAGCCCGGGGAAGAAGGCGCGTGGGTCCACGCGCGCGCAGCAGTCGCTGGCGCGTGGACCCACGCGCCACGCGCCGTTTCGCGCGCGCCAACCGCAGGCGCGTGGGATCACGCGCGCGCGAAACGGCGCGGCGCTTGACAGGCGCGTGCAACGCACGCGCCTGCGCGCTGGACGCGCGCGTGCCGAGCACGCGCCCGCCGAGGACGAAGGCACGTGCTCGGCACGTGCCTGACGTCCCCGCGCGGTGAATTTTACCATTTTGCCCCTCCCGAAGCTCCTAATTACTATTTTGCCCTTCTTTTGATGGTTATTTACAGTTATGCCCCTATTTAATTTATAATTACAGTTCTGCCCTTACTGTTTATTTACCATTTTGCCCCTGGATTATAAATTTATAATTTTGCCTTTATGGAATTATGATTTTACCCTTATGCTTTTATTACGGTTTTGTCCTTGTGTGCAATTTGGTAAATATTTGTATTTTACAATATTAAAAATTCATATTATGAAAGGTTTGTTAGTCACCAAAGTGGCCAAACTTTGAAGTCTTTTGAATTTTTTTTTTATATTGTAAATTATTTTATTCAATTACCCATAATTAATTGATGCTATTTATGAAATTGATATATTGCATATCATTATTTATGTTATGGGTATATTGAAGTTCATTTATTATAAGAACTTAAGGATTAACCCAAAGGTTAATTATTTTCTATAATTCATGAACGTTATAGTTGATAATTAATATGACTTATTACTTTTGTTTGTATATCCAAAGATAGCAAATAAATTTTAATAAGATATATTTACAATTATCAAATAAAAGTTATTAGCATCATTATGGTTTTTTATATATTTGTATATCATAGGATCGCCCAAAGGAGAACTATGATGTACATGTGTAGTTTAGTTTGAATCTGATTAGGTGATATTCTCAAGGCATTAATGTATGAGTATTTTCTTGCATATGTTTGCAGTATCTGTACCTGTTTCACTCCATTCGCACGCCTCATCTGTTCCCTTATTCAATGGGATAAATTTTCCTGATGGAGTGAACAAGTCCAGTTTCACTTAGGTGTCCTGGATCTTGATTTAGCACTTCAAGCTGAGAAACCAGCTGCTATTACTGATGAAAGTAGCAATGATGAAAAGTCTTTCTATAAAGTTTGGGAAAGATCGAACAGATTGAGCTTAATGTTCATGCGAATGACAGTTGCAAACAATTTAAAGACTTCTCTTCCCAAAACTGACAATGCTAAGGAATTTATGAAATTTGTGAAAGAGCGTTCTCAAACTGCTGATAAGTCACTTGCTGGTACATTGATGAGTACACTGACCACCATGAAATATGATGGTTCGCGTACCATGCATGAGCATATACTTGAGATGACGAATTTAGCAGCAAAGTTAAGGACTCTGGGAATGAACGTGGATGAGTACTTTTTAGTACAATTTATACTTAATTCCTTGCCTCATGAGCAATATGAGCCATTTCAAATGAATTACAATACTATAAAGGATAAGTGGAATGTAAATGAATTGGTCAGTATGCTAGTTCAAGAGGAAACAAGGATAAAGAATCAAAAGGCTCATTATGTTCATCTCTCAAGTCATCAAGAAGTTCGAAAGAATTTCAAGAGGAAAGGTGGAAGGAGCAAGAAGAAAGGACTACACGTCCTGAATGACTCTTCAAAGGCTTCTCAAATCCACAAGAAGGAACACAATCTTATTAAGTGTCATTTTTGCAACAAAATTGGACACTTGAAGAAAGATTGTCTGAAATGTAAAGCTTGGTTCGAAAAGAAAGGTAAGCCTTGTGCTTTAGTATGTTTTGAATCAAACTTTACTGAAGTTCCTCATAATACTTGGTGGATTGATTCTGGTGCCACCACTCATGTGTCAAATACGATGTAGGGATTTATTACGATCCAAACTATAAAGCCAAATGAAAGTTATGTGATTATGGGGAACATAAACAAAGCTCCAGTTGAAGGCATTGGCACTTATCGTTTGATCTTAGATACTGGGCATTATTTGGATTTGTTTCGAACCCTTTATGTACCTACTTTTTCTCGCAATTTAGTTTCTTTGCCAAGACTTGATGTGGCGGGATTTTATTGTAAGTTTGGTTCTGAATCTTTCAGTCTATTTAAGAGTGATACTCTTATTGGAACTGGAACTTTATGTGATGGTCTCTACAAATTTAGACTTAATAATACTTTTGTTGAGACATTAATGACCTTGCATCATAATGTTGGCACTAAACGAAGCTTGGTGGATGAAAATTCTGCTTACTTGTGGCATAAACGTTTGGGTCATATATCCAAAGAAAGAATGCAAAGATTAGTGAAGAATGAAATTCTTCCAAATTTGGATTTTACTGACCTTGGAGTGTGTATTGATTGTATTAAAGGTAAACAAACAAAGCACACTAAGAAAGGTGCCACAAGAAGCACAGAACTTCTTGAAATTATACATACTGATATATGTGGTCCATTTGATATTCCATCTTTTGGTAAGGAAAGTTACTTCATTACCTTTATTGATGATTTTTCACGTTATGGTTATATTTATCTATTGCATGATAAGTCTCAATCAATAAATGCACTTGAAGTGTATATTAAAGAGGTTGAGAGGCAATTAGATAAAAAGGTGAAAATAGTAATATCAGATAGAGGCGGTGAATATTATGGAAAGTATAATGAATCGGGACAATGTCCAGGTCCATTTGCTAAATTCCTTGAAAGACATGGCATTTGTGCTCAATACACAATGCCGAGTACACCACAACAAAATGGTGTAGCAGAAAGGCGTAATCGTACTTTAATGGAAATGGTTAGGAGTATGATGAGTCATTCATCTTTACCCTTGTCTTTGTGGATGTATGCTTTAAAGACTTCGATGTATTTATTAAACAGGGTTCCTAGTAAGGCAGTTCCAAAGACTCCTTTTGAACTGTGGACGGGAAGGAAACCTAGTTTACGACACCTGCATGTTTAGGGTTGTCAAGCATAAGTAAGAATTTACAATCCACGTGAAAGGAAATTGGATTCAAGAACAACCAGTGGTTATTTCATTGGTTATGCAGAGAAATCTAAAGGGTATAAATTTTATTGTCCTAATCATAGTACAAGAATTGTTGAATCTGGAAATGCTAGGTTTATTGAGAATGGTGACATTAGTGGGAGTGAAAGGATGCGTGATGCTTGCATTCAAGAAGTAAGGGTAGAAGTTCCTATACCCGAAGCTTCTAAAGTTGTTGTTCCTGATATTATAGCACAATCTAACAATGATCAAGAACAACAAATTAATGAACAACCACTCCATAATGAAGATGTCAATATTGAACCTCCAATAGCTGAGTCACAAGATATAGCATTAAGAAGATCTCAAAGAGAAAAGAGGTCGGCTATTTCTGATGACTATATGGTTTATCTACAAGAGTCAGAAATTGACTTAGGAATTGGAAATGATCCAGATTCATTTTCCCAAGCCATGGAATGTGAAGATTCTAATGAATGGTTTAATGCAATGCAAGAAGAGTTAAAATCCATGCATCAAAATCAAGTTTGGAATATTGTTGAATTGCCTAAAGGATGTAAGAAGGTCGGGTGTAAATAGGTCTTTAAGACCAAGCGCGACTCAAAAGGCAATATTGAACGACATAAAGCTAGACTTGTTGCAAAGGGTTTTACGCAAAAAGAAGGCATTGACTATAAAGAGACATTTTCACCAGTCTCTAAGAAAGACTCACTTAGAATCATTATGGCTTTGGTGGCTCATTATGACTTGGAGTTACACCAAATGGATGTAAAAACCGCCTTTCTTAATGGGAATTTAGAAGAAGAGGTTTACATGGACCAACCCGAAGGCTTTTCAATTAAAGGAAAGGAACACAAGGTATGTAAATTAAAGAAATCAATATATGGATTTAAACAAGCTTCCCGACAATGGTATCTTAAGTTTAACGATACCATAACTTCATTTGAATTTAAGGAAAACACCGTTGATCGGTGTATATATATGAAGATTAGTGGGAGCAAGTTTATTTTTCTAATTCTGTATGTTGATGATATTCTGCTTGCTACTAATGATCTTGGTTTGTTACATGAAACCAAGAAGTTTCTCTCTAAGAATTTTGAAATGAAGGATATGAGAGAGGCAACATATGTGATAGGAATAGAAATATTCCGTGATAGATCACAAGGATTATTAGGATTGTCTCAGAAAGCCTACATTGAGAAAATTTTAGAGAGATTTAATATGAGTAAATGTTCAGTAGGAATAGTTCCAATTCAGAAAGGTGATAAATTTAGCCTTATGCAATGTCCGAAAAGTGAATTGGAACGGGAACAAATGAAGAATATTCCTTATGCATCTGTTGTGGGGAGTTTAATGTATGCACAAACTTGCACCAGACCAGACATCAGTTTTGCTGTCGGAATGCTGGGCAGGTATCAAAGTAATCCTGGAATGGATCATTGGAAAGTTGCAAAGAAAGTTCTTAGATACCTGCAAGGAACGAAGAATCATATGCTTACTTATAAAAGATCCGATCATCTCAAGGTGATTAGGTATTCAGATTCAGATTTAGCCGGTTGTGCCGATACAAGAAAGTCAACGTTTGGTTACTTGTTTCTTCTGACTGGAGGGGCAATTTCATGGAAGAGTGCGAAGCAGTCAGTTATTGCTGCATCCACTATGGAAGCTAAATTTGTGGCATGCTTTGAGGCCACTATTCATGGATTATGGCTGTGGAATTTTATTTTAGGGCTTGTGGTTGTCGATAGTATTGCCAAGCCGCTGAAAATTTATTGTGATAACTCTGCAGCAGTTTTCTTCTCCAAGAACGACAAGTATTCTAAGGGTGCTAAGTATATGGAGATCAAATACTTGTCTGTTAAAGAAGAAGTTCAGAAACAAAGAGTGTCAATTGAGCACATTAGCACCAAACTTATGATAGCAGATCCCTTAACAAAAGGACTGCCGCCCAAAACATTTAATGAGCATGTTGAAAGGATGGGCATGATTGAACGTCATTAGTGTTTGTATTATGATTGTATTAAGTTTATGTATTTGACACTTTGAGCTCACTTACGTGTTTCTGATATTTCCTGTTTTCTATTTAGTATACATTATGGAAATAGATGAATGTTAAACATGATAGTTTCTAAGGAAACATTATAGTTGGACTATTACTATACTTCTCATTTATGGATCATGTTAAGTAAAGTGCTATAGTTGTAGTGCATAGAAGGGACTATGTCAATTAATGACATACAATCGCTATGACTCGCATTAGTTTTCTTTACTTAATTGTGATTATTATGTGATTGCCAATTTGATGAAATTTTATAGCATAATGTTATTGTGCACATTACAGTTTTTATTAAACTATGAAAGGAATATCATGTGGGCCACATTAATTCTTACATTCCTTGCCAATTTTACTCACGCACTATTGGCGATTTTTGCTTTACAGTACCCCGTTTTTACCTTTTGCTTTGCTATGTCTTTTCTATGAGTTCATCATGATGCCATTCTTATATTATTGCGTGCTTTATAAAGCTACCTGTCAAAGAGTGATGAAATATTCTCTTTCACTATCCGATCGATTTGTGACACTCTTGAAATATTATCAAATACTTTGACTCTGTTTATTTCATGAAAAAATATAATTTACAGTTACTTTTTTGAAAATGATTTTTTATATCGTTTGAAATAATTATTCAATATAAAATATTTTCACATATAATAAAAAAGAAATTTCATCTAGAATAATATTTTTCAAATTATTCATTTTTGAGGAAATAAAAAGAGCCTTAATACTTATGGATCCATGTGAGGCACTATTCATACATCCTATAAATATTAGCTTAGATAATGCATATTGAAGAAAAATTTTATGCTCTATTATAAATTCTGATGATTATAACTTAGTAGTTGCCAACATCGCTCTAAATTGACAAATCAATTCGTTTGAACCCCTTACAACCCATGGTGCTATTAACCGTCACCTCATAAAATCAGCGACATAACAATTCGTGAACGAAGTACATTGCAATAGCATGAGATGAAATGCTGTTAACCCTCTGAGGTTGATGTCCCGCATAGTATCCATCACTTGCGGACTCGCCTTCTTTGGTGGATCTTGTGTCTTTCTCCATGTGTGCAGGCACAACCACACAACTCTTTTCTTTACAATTAAGGAGAACGAGGACGGAAATCCGAAGAAATAATCCGGCAAGCTCTATAAACCGGTCATGTTCGAATCTTCATTTGGTACATATGGCTCTATCCTTACCATTTCATGTGCAATTGATGGAATCTAAACACCAAATTCAACCACACCTAATCAACTACGTCAATCCAAAAAGATAAGTTCCACGATCACGTAAATCATGATATCTCGTGCTTAACACTTACCTGATTTGCCGGCCGGTTCATCGATATTCAGGGATTACAATTCTCGTGCTTCCATCGTGCGCACTCCCGAGCTCGGAACGTCGAATCGGGGCATTTTCGTGTCGTAGCAGCATTCATTCCCTCGTGGAACCGTCTCCTTTCTTATTCTCGTAGCGCCACTACCACGGTAAAAGACAAGTTTCGCCCATCGCTGACGACGATGTTGGACCTTTTTCCAGCTTTCGGGGGGGATAAAAAACGGAAGCCCCATGATCAAGACGTGACTCCGATGCCTGCTGAAATAGCAGAGAGAGGACGGTCCGGAGACGGTGAGTAGACGACGACAAAATGGCTGACACGTGATTACGTACGGGAGGGCTCGTTCGCATCCGCCTGGCTCTTTTATTATTGAGAGCAGACGATTCAAACGTCTCGGTTTGAATTATCCGGTCAAACCGCCCATGTGCAGGAGAGCAGGACGGGCCAACTCCGTGAAAACAGTCGGGACGCGTTGAATCTCCTCGAAGCATCTCTAAATTCTTTGGAATGAAATAACAATGCTTCTTCGTTGATTTTCTTTCGTAATGAGAGGTGTTCAAAACTTTTGGCTTAGCGAGGTTCACCAATTATGATTAAGGCTACGTCTATACGATAGGGAGCATCTTCCGGAGTGAGGGAAAATGTGATTCGAACACGAAATTTAATGCACCTATTAGAGCATAGTTGTAAATTATAGAAGCCGCGCACGATGTCGATGCACGCGTGCTTGACTCACCATGAAGCTTCATGGGTGTAAATGGCCGGGCATCTCGAGCCTCGAGGGATGTTTTGGCTTGGTTAGAGTAGATTGAAATCTCTCCAACTTAGGCGGCTCAATCTCCTGATCTCAAAATCTCTCGTTATGTAGAGTCGCCCTCTACCAAATGGTAGTTTCTGTTTCATCTTCATTCTAAACCCTAATTTCAGAATTGCGATTTGCACCTTTCGAGCCCTTTATCTAGCTGTTGGAGCTTTCCGCTGGTTCTACTCATGGATCTCTTGTTAGGGATTTATTTCTCAGCCTTTGGAATTACTGCCACCTTTCCGCTTGGTCTCATGGTCTTCGCTTTCTATTCCGAGTCCCACCTTTGAATTGCTTTCGCTTGGTTCATTTTCTTCTGTGAATTGTCTTCTCCTATCCTTGTCTTCTGCTGTCGAACCGTTTCACTGCCTCTTCGATTTGCATGTCTAGTACAGAACCACCATTCAGTCGGTTTAAAGCTCTGCATGCACCCAATTTAGCCACCGATTCAATCTGCTTCACCTTTTGACGAATCTTCACCGAATGGATACTGCGGATAAGGAGGAGGAGGCTCGGGTAGCCGCTTTATGTAATCACTTGGGCCAACTTTGGTCTACTGAGGAGATTGAAGTGTGGGACGAAGAACCTCCTGCAGAGAAGATTGAAGAATGTAAGTTGATACTTGTAGGGAAAATTATTGCAAACTCTTCCATAAACTTTCCTACTTTCCAAAATACAATGAAAAGAGCTTGGCGCTTAGACCAAGTCGACATTTCACAGAGAGAAGCGGGTCTTTATGTTTTCAAATTTCAATCGGAAGGAGAAAAGTGCATATACTAGAAAATGGCCCTTGGTTATTCTCGAGCAACCTGGTTATACTCAAATCCTGGACCCCAAATACACCCTTACATTGCTACAACTTTAACACATGTGCTTTTTGGTTACAAGTCATTGGCCTACCATTAGAAAGATGTACGGAGCAGTTAATTAGTAAAGCAATTTGTGATGTTGGAAAGGTTCTGGACGTCAAAATTGAGGCGAAAGAAGGCTCGACATTAAAAGTAGGAAGAGCTAGGGTGGAATTGAATCTTCATGAGCCTCTTAAATCGGGGAAGCTTATTCGAGTTGCGGGGAAAAACATGTGGTTGGATTTTCGTTATGAACGGTTACCAACTTTTTGCTACTCTTGTGGGGTTCTCGGCCACTATGCTTCCTACTGCAAAGAGATTTTGTATCATGAGGCTAAATTTGAGGGGCGGGACAAGATGTTCTATGGCCAATGATTAAGGGCTGAAGTCTGGAACCTAGCCCTTTCTGGCAAGCTTTCTATGAATCAATAACTCCTCAACCAGGGTTGCTTTTACTCCCAGCAGCACCTTGTGACACTAGTACTCAGCTAGTATCTATGGACACTCAGCCAGCCCCTCCTATCAACATCCCCAACACATCCTTTATGCCCAGCTCCTCCAAAGTTGACACTGCTCAGGGAGTTGTCCAGACCAAGTTGAAGTCCCATGCCTCCCTTGTATTAGTCCAAACGACTGATGTCAAAGAATTTATAGGGTCAGCTCTTATTTCCAAAAAAATTAAAAAAATCCATGTTGCAGACCAAGACCTCTCCTCTAAAGAAAGTAAAGAGGTATTCTCCCTATGGGTCATGTCCTGTTCTACTAGAAAATCTAGATGACAGTAATCTTCTAGAGACGCCTATATTTGTGGCTGAAAGTGTTCGTGAATGGGCTGAGGTGGCTTGCCCCAATAAGCCACCATTGGACAAATGAAGATCATAAGTTGGAACTGTCAAGGACTGGGCAATTCCTTGACAGTTCAAGCACTTAGGGCCCTAATGGCCCAAGAACGGCCCGATGTACTCTTTTTGATGGAGACACAAAATCAGGAACCTGTTGTTCAGAGAGTCCAACGAAGATTGAACTATAAGAAGAGTTTTGTGGTGAATCCACATGGTTTGGTTGGAGGTATGGTTCTTTTTTGAACAGATCAAATATCTCTTCATGTTAACAGTTATAATGTGCACTTTTTTGATACTATATGCTCTGAAAACAGCAGAGCACTACCTATGAGCCTTACCTGTTTGCATGCCCCGTCGGTTTACCAACAAAGACAACTGTTTTGGGCAGATTTGAGGTGTCTCAGCAATTTACATACCCTACCTTGGGTGTGTATAGGGGATTTTAATGAAGTTTTAAATCACTGGGAGAAGGTGGGCAAGAGACCGGTTGAATCTTATAGATTGCACTCATTGCAGGAACTAATTCATGACTGTGCTTTGATGGATCTAGAGACTAAGGGTTGTGCCTATACTTTGGTTAACAACATAAATGGAGGGGAAGTTGTCAAAGAAAGACTAGACCGAGCTTTGTGCACTATTGAATGGTGATTAACTTACCTAGAGGCTGAAGTTCTGGCTTTACCTGCACTAGGGCCGGACCATAGTCTGCTTCTCTTAACTACCAGTATCACCCAAGTAAAGAGGAGAAAGACCTTTACCTTTGAATCTTTTTGGCTCCAAGATGCAGAATGCTGGGAGGTGGTTTCCAAATCTTGGTCTGCTCTATCACCCAACAATGCATTGATATCGCAGCGGATACGGGCCAAAACTACAGCGCTGTCCACTTGGAGTAGGTCAAAGTTTACTGCAAGTCATAAACAGATACACCTTCTGCAGCAGCAACTTCAACAATGGATAAATTAGCCTGCTTGTAATTATGATAAAAATCACGTTACTTCTTTGAAGGAAAGAATTTAGTACATATGGTCACATGAAGAACAATACTGGGCGATACGCTCTAGAATTAACTGGATGAGATGGGGCAATAGAAACATGAAGTTCTTTCATGCCACAACAATACAAATGCGAAAAAGAAATAGAATCGGCATTTTACAGAATGAACTTGGGGAGTGGATCCGAGAGCTAGAACAGGTGAAGAATGAGATGCTTAATTTCTTTAAGAAGCTTTACACTTCAGCTGGACATTGAGATTATGGTCCTATTTTAATGCAATGTCCTCAAGTAGTGACTGCAGAAATGAATACACATCTCACAGCAACAATTACGCGGGAGGAAATTAAGCCGATGACGTTTCAACTAGGTGCCACAAAAGCGCCAGGACCAAATGGATTGAATGGTTTGTTCTACCATAGTCATTGGGACATTATTCAGGAAGATGTTTTTACAACAGTTCAAAAAAATTTCACCACAGGTGTGATGCCAGCATATATCAATAGAACATCCATATCCCTGATTCCTAAAACTCCGAACCCCAAGAGGTTAGACCAATTTCGCCCTATCAGCTTATGTAATTTTATCTATAAAATTATCTCAAAAGTTCTGGCCAATCGTCTAAAGCCTTGGCTGCCGGAGTTGATTTCCAAAGAACAAAATGCATTTGTCTCCGGCAGACAGATACAAGATAATATTCTTATAGTTCAAGAGGTTCTACACTAGTTGAAAATTCGAAACAGAAAGAAAAAATTTCAGGGGATTCTTATATGAAGAAAGCCTATGATAAGGTGGAGTGAGACTTCTTAAAAGATTATCTATGCCGAATGGGATTTCAAGACTGTTGGGTTAATTGGCTGATGCAGTGTGTTTCTACAACTTGTTTAAGTGTCAAGCTCAACAGCGAATCTCTAAATTATTTCCGACCTTCGCGGGGATTAATACAATGTGACCCTCTCTCCCCTTACTTATTCATTTTGGTGGCACATTTACTTTCTACCCTAATCCAGCAAGCTGTCGAAATGGGCAATTTACGGGGAATCAAACTTAACAGGTGGTGTCCTACGTTATCTCATTTATTTTTTGCTGATGACGCTATCTTTTTCCTTGATGGTCAAATTCGGGAATGTCAAAACTTAGCAAACATTCTACATTAGTATTGCCTAGCTACTGGTCAAGAAATTAATCGAAACAAGTCTGGGCTGTTCCTAAGTAAAAACTGCCCTTATTCTCTTAGGGTAAATATGGCCAATGAACTAAGAGTTCCACTATTGGACAAAACAGGCAAATATTTAGGCATACCTTCTGATTGGGGATCATCCAAAAAAGACATGTTTGCGTGGATTTTAGGATGAGTCACTGCTAAATTGGAGGGGTGGAAAGAAAACCTAATATCTAAAGGAGGGAAGGAGGTTCTGTTGAAATCTGTGGTTCAGGCGTTGCCGCAGTATGCAATGGCGATATTTAAACTTCCTGTATCTATATGCAAGTCTGTGGAACAAAAAATAGCTAGGTTCTGGTGGCAACACAACAATAATAGATCTGGCATCCATTGGAAAAACTGGGAACCTCTGAATGAAAGAAAGAAAGGATAGAGGAGGACTTGGATTCAGAGACTTATTATCTTTTAATAAAGCTCTATTGGGTAAGCAGGTGTGGCGACTCTTTCATAACCCTTCATCGTTGTGGAGCAGTGTTTTTAAAGCCTTATATTTTCCTTATACAAATTTCTGGCATGCTAACAAGGGACTAGGCCTTCTTGGGGTTGGCAGAGTCTTCTTCTTGGTCGGGATTCTATTCTTGAGAAGCTTCAATGGTCAGTAGGTAATGGCAATCTAATTAGGGCCAGAGAGGATAAATGGTTGATGATGGGCATTTTAGGAGGACCAGCTAATAGGGCGGAACCAGAAAGAGTGGCTGATTTCATTCTTCCTGAACAGAATAGATGGAATGTTGACCTTCTAAATCAAACTTGTCAGGAACACATTGTGGAGGAAATACTATCTATACAACTTTGGCTAGACTCTATTGAAGATAAAAGTATATGGATAGGAACCCCAAGATGGCATTTATACTATAAAGAGTGGCTATAGCTTCATCAAACAACAAGCATCTGGTAAGGTTCACTCTCAGGCATCATCTTCCTATCAGACACCCACCAAGTTATGGAGGCAGATTTGGAAAACAAAACAGCCCCAAAAATATGCATATTTCTTTCGGCTTTATGCCAAAATGCTTTACTTACCTACAACATATAATCTTTTTTGAAGGAAAATTACCCCTAACTCAGTATGTAAACTCTACTTTGCAAACCTTCCCGAAACCCCTGAACATCTATTTCTATTTTGTCCTTGGACACATTATATATGGAGCCACCCCCAAGTGCAAATTAACATCTCTACTCACAGAATACAGCGCATAGATGCATGGCTTAATGACCTCATTGAACATAAGAGGCACGTACCAGATTTCGAGAGAATCGCCGCCCTATTATGGCACATCCGAAAAGCTCGGAATCTTTTCGTCTTTCGGCAACAACGTACTCACCCAAATCACCTTGTTCAATCAGCCCTCACTATGGCACAATTCAATCTTCGAACCCAGCAGAAAGAAGACAATATCCGGAATATGTGGTTGAACCTTAATCGGATTTTGGAACCACCATAACAGGGTATCATAACGGTCAATTTGGATGGCGCCTTTCCTATTACGAATCAACAGGGTGCAATCGCTAGCATTGCTCGAGACTCCACCGGTAGAATGATCGGAGGGTTCACTTGCACAGTTTGGGCAAGATCTGCAATTGAAACGGAGACCCAAGCGTTGTTACACACTCTTCGTGACCTTTTACAGAAAGGTAAAACTTATGCCTACCTAGTGATCGAATCTGACAACCTCATTCTCGTCGAGACCGTCGATCGGAGTCGCCAACCACCGTGGGAATGCCGTGCTCTGTTTGCAGAATGCGCAGCATTGAAGCTCTGTTTTCCAAACCTGAGCGTGAAGCATTGTTGAAGGGAAGCAAATGTCCTAGCTGATTGGGCCGCCAAGGCCCATGGGCGGGGCTTCCTCTCTCCAAACTGGGCTAATTCTCCCCCTCAACTTATGTTGGACATGCTCTGTACTGAAGCCCTTGTTAAGGGTTGTTCTTATTTCCCTACATGAATGGAAAGCTACCATCTTTTCGACCAAAAAAAAAAAAAAAAAAAGAGTAGATTGAAATCTTGATTTTCTAGATCTCGGTTGAAGGCCTTGCCCTAATTGAAAGATGGTTTATGGCTAAATGACCTCGGTTTGGTTTAAGCCAACTCAAACACTCAATTATTAAGTAATTAAGATGAATTAACTTTATTAAGTTATAAATTACATTATAAGAAACGAAAGTTCGGACTTTTTATATGATATTTTAGTAAAATATTATAACTTAAATGGTCATATCCTTGCCAATTTATTAAAAGGACGTCCCATGTCTCTAATTAATGTTATAACTAATTTTGTGAATGTATTTCTATAATTTGCAGGATGTGTTATTTCTTTTTAAACCGCGACACCATATTTAATTGCCCTATTTAGATAACGATATAGGTTCAGCAATTTAACATGGGACTAGGGTTGTCAAAATTTCTTTCTTTCCAGCTGCAATATTGCAAAGATATTAAGCAAAAAAAGCAATATATCAAAATTTCATCTTTGCCTTTAAGAACAAAGTATTCTTTGGAAAAAATTACCCAATCGGTTTTAAATCTATTGTATGAATGCCAATTTAATTATAAACTTTCTAATTTTACCAATTTAGTAATACATTTTTGTACAAAATTTTAATATAGTCATTCCAATCAATTTTTTCAGGAAACTATTGACACAATGGTTTAGTCATGTTGATCATCCCACGTAGCATAATGTTATGTTGGCGATTTTTGGAAAAAATTGGTCGGGAGGACATCATTAAAATTTCATGTAAAGGTTCAAGACTAAATTGACATAATCGAAAAGTATAAAACTAAATTAGTATCCATATAATAAATTTAAGACTAATTGGACAATTGTTCATATTTTCTTGAGCTACCATGGAGAAGTAGCCTTTAAAAGATTTTCAGTTTCTTTATTATTTATTTAATTTATTTTTTTATACTCATTTTTTTCTTGCAACATTTAACGTTTTGTTTGTTTCTCGAAAAAATTTCTAAAATAATTATTTGTATGGCTTAAAATAATTAGTTGAATAAAAGTATTATTATTATCAACAAAAATTTATTTCTAAACATTTTCACAAATAATGAAAATATTTTCCGTTCATTTATATTTGTATGCGATACAAGCAAATATTTTTAAGAAAATATTTTTTAAAATCATCATTTTCCGCAAAACAAACGAAGCTTGATTTTTATTTTATTTTTTCATTTTGGTGCTATATTCTAATTACATCTCATCCATATCATTTAGAGTTTATCTATAAAGTCATGCATGTATGCACATATGATATGTGGATTAAATGGCCATTTGGAATCTTCATAGACATGTCAAACAAGCGGGTTGGGTCGAGTTTGGGTTGGGTCATAATTGGTCTAATCCCAATTGACCCATTACTATTACTCAACTCATATAAGACCCATTTATTCATAATAAAAATCTATTAAGCCATCCTCACTTTATACTCAACTCAACTCATATTACTATTACGATTATAAAAAAAAAAAAAAAACCATTTATTAAAACATTACCATATTTAACCTAATGTGGGAAAACTCATATTTAAACTAAAATGAGAGTATGGAGTAAGTAAGTGTGAGATTGAGTGAGAGAGGGATAAAGGTGGATTGGGTCTAAATAAATTCTAAACTCATTTACAACCCACTTAACACTTAAACTATGTTTGGTTAGCTAGTTCCGGATTGGGATTAGAGAAAGGGGGACTTGAAATTCTCAAAATATCCCTAGGTTGTAAATATATCCCATTATGTGTTTGGTGCAATCTAAGATAGAATGTGAAATCTTTGAAAAAATCTTCAATTTTTTTTGAAAATCTATAACCTAAAATAGAATTGAAAATCTTTGAAACTCCTTCATGTTTGAAAATCTTAATAAATCTCTAAAATTCCCATCTCCTACTGGCTTCTCCTGTATGTGAGATTCAAACCATTCTGATAATGTATCTAGAAAGTTGACCTTGAAGCATGACGATTCTCAACCAACACGAGTTCACATAATTTTGGGACACATGAACAGTGTGAAAAATACAAAAAAAAAAAAAACATAAACCTATCACACTGGTACTAATTCAATCTTAAACCTTTCAATTAAACTAATTTAATCCCAAACCTTTTTGCATTGGTATCAATTCAGTCTATTTAGTCAATTTTAGTGGCCTGCATTGACGTGAATGCCAGCCTGTGGGGGTCATCCGATGACCGCTGACGTGAGAATTTTTAAATATTTTTTTAGATTTTTTTCTTTTTCCTTCTCCTTTTCCTTTTCTTTTTTCTCTTCATCTTCCTTGTGCTTCTTCCCTTGTAGTGGCCGACGAGACTCCGACGAGGGCTGTGAGCAAGTAGCTTAGCTCAAATCTAGGTGAGGCCAGACTCACCATGGCCTTACCGGAGGTGAAGGCGGCCTCGCTCACGACAAGCGAGGCCATTGTGGCGTTCACTAAGGCCTCTTAGCCGTGACCCTGGGAGAGGCCGGGTAAGGGCTTTGCGGCCCTCGCCTAGTGGTTGGCAAGCCTCGTCGAAGCCTCGCCAGCCACTATAGGAGAAGAAGCATAAGGAAGAAGAAGATGAGAAAAAAAGAAAAGGAAAAAGAAAAAGAACAAAATTCGAAAAAAAAATTATTTGAAAATTGCCATGTCAATGTCTGGCCACAAGCCAGTATCTATGTTAGTACCGACCAGCTAAAATTGATCGAATGGACTGAATCGGTATTAATATGAAAATACTTACTACTGAATTTGTTCAATTAAAAGGTTTAGGATTGAATTGGAACCTATATAATAGGTTTATGACTTTTTCGGTACTTTTCCTTGTGAACAGGAGAAGGCACTTCTTGTGGGACATACAACCAGACTTCATCCTGAAGAAAGTGGCTCCTCCATTGTAGAGGAGCTAAGAGAGGCGATAGCGAAAATGGTGTGGGTTGTGGGGTGGGTCTACAGGAGGAGATTTTGCACTGTAGTACCGTTGTGGCATTCTTAATGCACATCAAGTGGAACTTAATGCTTGAGAGCGAGGTCCCAAGGAAGCCAATGGTGTGTTGGCCATTCTTCGTTAACCAATGGGTGAGCAACTACCTTGTAAGTCACATGTGAAAGGTTGGGCTCGACGCAAAGGATGTATGGAATTTGGTGGAAAGGATGATTTGTGCAAACCTAGTATGACATTGTCTTTAGACCCTTTTCACCCTACTCGTTGGAATACGATCACCGATCGCCAGTAATGATCGGCCTTGTTGGAGGCGACGATGATCGTGTGGTGCTTGAAAGTGATGATGGTTGGCTATCTTGGTCCTCAAGCGATGCCGCTGGCGAAGCAATACATGATGCATCACTCCATCAAGTTATTTAAAAAAAAAAAATTATATCCAATATTAGTTTATCCCACCCCTTAGACCGGATTTCTTATTCAGATGTCTTTGGCTTTATCCAATTTGGAGGACGTCACCAAACATCGAAGAGATAATTTGCTATCCTAGTTGGACTCAAGTCGGGATTACTAAATGTAGCCTTATATTATGTTTAAAGGTTAATACCATGAAAAATCGCAAACTGTTACGCTTGTGAAAGTTAATCCCAAATTAATTTTTTAATAAAAAAAAAACCCAAATTGGTAAACCATTTTAATTTTTGTTAAATTTTATTGTTGAGTTGAATAATACATGACAGTTGACGAGTGTACTAGTTTAGAATCTTACCTTCTATTTGTCATATGTGTATTGGTTTGTAATATTCGAGGTATTAATTCACTAACAAAGAGTAAATTTGTTTTAAATGTATTAGCTTTGAGTTTTTGACAGTCAAAAAATTAATTTATGATAAATTTATCACATATGAATCAGTTTAGGATTTTTCGTAGTATTAACCCTATGTTAAACTCATTTACTCGATATAATTTACCCATATAACAATTTATCATATATATGTTTGTTTGTTTTTTTTTTTTTTTGGTCGGTCAACTTATCATATATAGGCTAATAAATTGGTTTATGACCCGTTTTGATAGGTCTTTGTTTCGGTCAACATGGTGGAAATATTTTAAGGGTTGAGATCCTATAAATTTAGATGGACATATTTAGTGGATAAATTTATTTTTGAACTCCAATAGCTTTTGTCGAACATAAATAAAACTAAAATAGCTTTTAGGAATTTTACCCTACAAGTCTCTCTCTCTCTCTCTCTCTCTCTCTCTCTCTCTCTCTCTCTCTCTCTCTCTCCACAACAGATCCAAACAGGCCGCCATTGCCCTCACGTCGCCAGCCACACTCTCATGCGGACGTTATCACACTGTCCCATCGCTACTTGAGCCTTCCGTCCTAGTTGTCACGCTCGAGATCAACGGTTGTTGTCTTCTCTCTCTGCTCTGGCTTTGTGGTCATGACCTTGCAACATCCGAGGTGAGGACCAGCTTGGTGTCACGGCCTAGCCTTGGTTGCTCAAGGTTGGTGACGTCCGCAAGGCCCCTCTGCCATCGTCGAGGACAGGAGAGGGCTCAAGGGTCGCGTCCTCGTGAGAACAAGGTTCGACCATGCCGACATCACCGCCTAACCTCAAGGACATTGATCCAACGTCATGAGCCCATACCGACCAGCGAGTGGGTGGTTAAGAAGACGAAGCCACAACGTGGTTACATTATATAGAGATCATTTCATCAATGTCGATCATTATAAGTGATGCGGGTGCGGAGTACGCAAATGTGTTTTGAGTGAAAATGAAATTTTTAATAAATGAATAATGGTAGATTACATCCTCTCAAAGGCTTGAAGGACAATGCACTCCCAAGGATAAAGAGATAGGAGACTAAGGGTGAGTTTAAGGCGTGCATAATAAAATTTATGTTTCTTTATTTCTTTGTTTTTCTGATCCTGAAACAGGTTTAGAATATAAATCCATTTGACAATGTAAATTCATTTTTCTATTTTTAGAATAGATTTTTATTCCAGAATGGATTTGGAACATAAGTCAGAAGTTTAAATTTTTAGCTTTCCTATTTTTGGAAAAAAATGTGAGAAATGAAAACTCTTCTTATCCTTCACTCTTGTCACCGCCTGATGCCTACTCGCCGCTCGTGGGATGCCGAACCCTTGCTGCCCCCCTAGAAATAGAAATTTTATTTTGCTATCAAATGAATTTATGTTCCGGTATCAGAAATTTTGAGTCGTTATCAAACGCGTTTCTTTGTTTAGAAACTTATTAAAAAAATAGAAATTAAGAAATCAATTTGTAGTATAAATTGATTTTTGGAACAGAAATGTTGTTATGTGCACCCTTAGTAAGCTTTTTGTTCCTGAGAACAATTTCTGTTCAAAAATAATTTTTTCCACTTTTCTTCCGGATAACAAGGAAGTAGATTTTTTTTATTTTTTGTTTCTTTTCCAAATCTAATCCCTAACCACCAGAATTCTATTATTTTTCTATTCCGGTAAATAAATGAACAAAAAAAAATTGCAAAAAAACAAGATAGTTACCAAACAAGCGTTAATACTTAAAGGAAAGCCACTAGCTTAGAAGTGCCAAGAATAAAAGGGTTTTTTTATTACACCACCAAGGAAGAATCCACAACCAAAAAAAAAAAAAAAAACTGAAATAGATATTCACTAGCAAAGGAAAATCTCATATATTCATAAAATTCAAGTCTCGTCTCCCTTGCAATTGAGATTACAACCTGATTCACTAAATAAAAGAAAAGACTCTTGAAATCCTCGAATCAAAAATGACTCTTGAAGTATTAATACAATGAAGACTCCTAAAAGTAACACCACAGCGACTCATAAAACTAAGAATAAAAAACCCAATAATTTAGGACTAGATGCATCGAACTAGGAATAGATGCATTGTAACTAAGATAAGACTCTCCAAATTTGTGCACTAGCCTTGGAAGCCGAATAGCCACCTTAGGAAATGAACAAATTGGTAAAGAAATTCGATCAAAATTGCCTCATGTTACTAGGTAACGGATCGAAAGTTTCAAAGTCAACAATAAACTTATAAATCGACATACTAGTAGTCAATTAGTAATCACGAAATCGACAACTTAGACGTAGAATCAACATTTTCAAATTAGGATACATTTAATCAAGTTGCAGCCGAAATTTGCCTTTGCTTGCGTGATTAACGATTTGGCTGGAATGGTCCATGAAATCTAAGTTGCACTAGAGTATTGTTCCATTAATACTGATGCCCCGACATTAATAAGTGAGAACAAAATCTATTTTCTGTGTAACCTAGAATAGCTCATAACTAAAAATCAAATTGGGCATGTGACATAAAAACAAGAGTTGTCATATTGCACTAATATAAAAAATACCATTTACAAGTATACATGGATGACGAATGTTGAGGTGGACTGACTAAGGATGCGTTTGGCATAGATTTTCCAAGGGATTTTGGGGAAATGCAAAGTAGTTTAGCCTAAAAGGTTTCGAGAAAATGCAAAGACCGTTTGGTAAACTTTGTTTTGAAAAGCGACTTTGAGAGAAATGCTATTTGGTGAAATCATATTTGAAAAGCTCATTTGGTAATTAATTTAAGCTTTTTAATTTTTATTTATTTGAATTGAAAGAAATAATACTTGCAACTATTTGAATTTATATTTTGACAATAATGTTAAAGATATTGTGTAAATAATTTTATTAAGGATAGTTTTTTTTCGCTAAAAATATCAAATGGAAAAAATTTATGTGGTGATTAATCTAAGATTTTTAATTTTTAATTTTTTAAATTGAAAATAAATACTTGCAACTATTTGAATTTATATTTTGACAACAATGTTAAACATATCATGCAAACAATTTTATTAAAAAAATAATTTTTCTGCTAAAAATATCAAATGGAAAAAATTCGCGTGGTCTCTTTCTTAATTGCAAGAATAATACTCAATTTACAATAAACATGGTATCATATGCTTTGAAGAAAAAAATTCATTATTCTTAAAAATTACAAACATTCTTAACTATTTCCTAAATTCATAACTATTTCATCACGTAAACGTGACATATTAGATGCCATATCATCATTTGAAACACTACTTTCCTCATTTACATAATTAGAATCTATTGTATATAAATTGAGATCTAATCCACTCTAGTAAAATGTGCATCATTCCCGACATTTCTTTGTATATAATTATGCAAGTCATTGTCGCTATCACAATTTTCACTTACTTCTTGTATGGATAACTTGACATACTCTTTAGAATCTTCCACTTCTTCTTCAGTACGCCAAAAGCTTGCTCAATTTCTGATTGTAGTGAGGAGTGGGCATGGTTGAACACTTCTTATAATCTATCGATTGAGGACCTCATTGAAACTCAAGCAACTGATATCTAACTTCTTTGTATGGCCTTAAATAATCGTGGGATTTGGATATCCAGCCTCTACTAAATAATATTTGCAAACACAAAAATACTGTAAATCTGATTAACATATAACACATACAAATATTAATGCGTAAAAACTATTAATTAACGAACCTTTCGGAGGATAAAAAAATTGTAAATCACGTCCCCTAATTGCATCATAAAAAATACGAGTATTATGAGCTGTTCCCTCCCAACCAGCCCAAACGTAAGTAAACTCCATGTTAAAATTGCACATGGCCAATACATTTTGTGTTGGTGTTCTTTTTGACCGATAAAATGAAGTTGCTCTTTCATAAGCACCACTGCTGGAATATGAGTACCATTTATAGCTCCAATGCAATCCTAAAATAATAATATAAATATTACTTGATTTGTATTTAATTCATCTTTTCTATTGTATAATCGTAACTTACCTTAAAATGTGGATAAATTTTTTTATTATGCCTAATCTTCTTTAGAACTTCCTTAAATTGTCGATCGGAAGGTTGGACCAAATCTACTCCCATTTCACATACTTTATCCAAAACCAAGCTAAATAACCTGCTTATGGTTTCCCTCAAATGCTAAAAGCGCTCTTGTGCTAACCTATTACTTATATTATGTCCTAAAATATGAAGAAACAATTCTAACATTTCTGCAATATCAATATTTTTAGATCCTTGGAAATAATATCGTGTCACTAAATCATGCATTAAATTCTTAAATACGGTTCTATCAATTCTAAACATTCAATAAAACCTTTCAGGATTAGCATCCATGCATTTCTTGTATTTCAGGATTAACATTCAATAAAACCTTTCAGGATTAGCATCCATCACTATTTTCAGCCATGCATTTCTTGTATATGATGAGGTCATGCATGGTATTTTGTAACCATATGTTGCCTAATAAATAGCGTAAGTATGCACGGCTGCACAAAGTTGCCAATATTCCTCTTCCTCTTTTTTTTTTTTTTTTTATAGTTTTCCCTTTCAAGAAAATCATCCATGATTGGTTAAAGTAACAAAATAAAATTAGAATAAGAGATATAACAAATTATCAATATCATCCATTTGTTAGGGAAATCCCTTATGATGTTTTGAAGATGACAAAATAAATCAAAGGCTACTAACGTGTTTAATGGTTGAGTAATAGACTATGCAGATGATAGAACATGTAAATGATATTGTCAAAGTCTATAGTTGGAAGAAGACCTATGCTAGAGTTGAACTTATTTAGACTGTGTCCAAATCTTAAAGATAAATATGTTTAGAAGCAGAATATGTTCAAACTTATGTCTAGATTGTAAAGTCTATTTCAGTCTGAAGACACTCAGACTATATTTCAGGCTGAAGACACTCAAACTCTATTTCAATATAAAGACACTCGGACTCTACTTCAGTCTGAAGACACTCAGACTTTACTTCTGACAGAACACTCTTAGACTTTACATCCATAACGAGACATAAGTTCAGAACGTGACAAGGTCCAAAACGAGACACGAGTTCAGAACGTAGCATATTCAGAACGAAGCATGTTTAGAATGAAACAACTTGACAGAACGTAACACAAGCCCCAAACATATAATGGCTAGTGATCTGGTTTGGATTCTACATCAAGATTGATTTGATTGACTTAATCTAATTGATTGACAATTGGATCTTGAAGACAAGAACTTTTCATATGAAGAAGCTCTACTTATGGAAACCAAGATTATGTTTGTATGGGCGATTAGAATCAATTTGGGATTCTACTTCTATCACTCAACGGCTACTAAATCTTTTAGATACAGATCTGTCCAATGGGTAAATTGGAAGACGATTCTCTAGATACTGTCCAATAGCTAGTTTGGAAGTGGAGGAGTATTTAAGGAGATCAATGACCGATGAGCAAGTAAGAGACGGAGCATAGAATTTATAATTCCAAAGTCTGAGCGACATTCGATCATATACTTGTCTTTCGTGAGCTTAAACGTTTGTGATCGTGAGAGAAATACCAAAATAGTGACTTAGTGAGATAATGTGATCTACCACTAAGTATTTGCACTCAAAGTTGTAATCTCTTGTTGATTGCATAGTGGAATCCAGCCATAAGGCTGTTAACATGAGAGAGTAGATGTAGGCTTGATCTAAGCCGAACCACTATAAATTATGTGTTCATATTCTCTTCCCTGAACTCCTTTATTTTGTTTGTAGTTCTATTTTACTGCTAAATTCTGAATTCGCTCAAAGTCTGTTGTTCTTCAGACTTAGTTTCAAAAGTAAAATATTTTATTGTTCTTTGCGAAAAATTGTCTTCACACCTATTCACCCCCTTCTAGGTGTTCATACTAGCACTCACACCATTAACAAAGCACTTATCAACATTATATATATGCAAACTCCACTTAATAAATAAAACACAAATTAGAAATAGGTCTCATAATATAACATAAACAAGTCTCATCAACCAGTACAAATAAGTAGTGCAAATATGTATCACATTATAACAACATTACTTATGAAAAATTCAAAATAGTAGCTAATATTTTAGTAATAATTACACTGTGCAAACTTATACTTGAGCCACGTGACTTTTTCTTGATCACCATCCACGTTTATAAAAATTTGCCTATTATCTTTCTTTTCTACAAAATAATCTAGTGCAAAAAAAGTATAACTCTTGCTCTTGCTTAATTCAAGTATAGCTTGCAACTTCTCTATGATTTTCTTATAAGGATCAAACTCTCTCGCAAGAGATGTGGCGGCATGGCTCCTACTTTCAATAGATGAACAAATTCTTTCTATTTGTGTTGCTAGCTTAGTAGCCGTACTCAATTTCTTTTGTTTCTTTCCTTGAGATTGCCTCACCGAACTTTGTGACGTTCTTTTATTGCTTCGAGCCTGTTCACTAGTCTTTTCACCCACATACTCTACATTATCATTAGCAAATCCTGCACAATCATCGATGTCAAATTGTGGCCACAATATCATCATTAATACATAAGCCTTGTGCAGGATTTCATGTGACACTTCCAGTGGCAACTGTATCTCCAAACATTATATCCAACAAAACTTGAAGATTCGGATGTATGCCTTTCGTTCTAAAAACACTAACTTTAAGATTTTCCTGTTATAATAAACATGTTCGTGAGTTGTATAAAAAAGATGAACTTAAAAAAAATAACAAAAGAATGGGTAAAAACCTAAATTTTCATCTCTCACCATTCATCACTTGCATCAATAGTATTATTTTTTGGATCCCATCCTAATCCCATTTCCTTTAGGACCAATGACCTCCATCTTTTCCAATCTTCCTTCGGATTATCCCACGTACTTTTCAATTGATTTTTATCATACTTTTTCTCCCTTAGTTCCTCAAACTTTTTAATAATGACTGCCCATCCATCTCTTTTGTTGTTTGCAGGACGACTGCCATTATCAATTTATTCAACGCACAACTTACAAAAGGTTTCTACATCTTCTGAATTCCAAAATGTCTTTTCCTTTTATGAACTTGCCATCTACTAGTAAAGCGACATGAGCAAATTTGAGAGGCACAAATAAATGACTAGTAAGAACAAGAAAGTCTAGTTTGCAAAACAGAATACAAAAGATCAGCACATAACTCGCCATTGAACACAAAAAGAAAAAAAGAGAGTCTCTAAATAGGAACAAATCAGCACTCCTAGCCAGCAAGAGCCCAAGCCCCTCCATCCACATAATCCCCATTAACACAAATAAGAAGCATGATAAATACCACATGCTATAAGTGAACAACTTTCGACTTGCAAGATTAGTTTGAAGGGTATATGTTGTCCACGTGGTGTGTAAGATACTAATTCAATCAATAGCAACTAACCCGTGCCTAAAAACACCCCCCCCAAATGTCATCAAATCCAAAAATACAAAAGCAAAAAGCAAAGCCAGCTAGGTTTACATTCTTAGCCACGATTCACTCAACATTAGAATGCCAAAGCAAATGCAACAATTGAAAATAAAAACCATTGTTTCCTTTGTTTCCTTCTCTACTCCAAGTCCCTAGTAAATTCAATGCAACGTTCACGCAAGCCAAAAAAAAAAACAGAGAGAGAAATTTCCTCCCATACCAACACAAATGTAGCGAAATAAGCACAGCAACAAAAATGACACCAAAACCAAACCCCAAGAGAGCAATTATAAAACATGCTTAAGTTCTTTTGTGATCCTATTTGAATTAAGCAAAAAGGCAAAAAGTCCCACAGAGAGCAATTTTCATTCCTTTTTCTAATGTTTAAGTGTGGCATTTCCATTCATTTTTCTAATGTTTAATTGTCGGCACCTCTTAAAGCACCCTACTAATTTGTCAAGGTAGTCTTCCATCGCATTGCAACTAAGTAGTTACCAAAGCAGAGCAAACTCGAGAGTGGCCCAAAGGAAGTTTTATTTAGTTGGACTAACCCATGAGCACACCTCCAAACAAACCGAAAGTGAACAAAAACAAAAATTCATAAGCTACTGCCCATGCCAATTCCCATCCAAGAAACCCCCCTCAACTTTCGCTGTTCTCATCCACGCGCACACACCCATCTCCCCAAGAAATGGAGACCCACTGAATCAAGATTCAAGAACAGCACCCGTCACCTGTTTCAAGAAACCCCCGTCACCTAAGTACAGTGACAAGCAAGATCAAGGAACCCACTCATAAAATCCGGAAATTCCACACTTGGGTCCGCAGATCTAGCCTCGTCTAATCCCCCAAAACAGAAAACTTGATGGGTAGCGCAAGGAAAAATCTCTACCCCTTGGCGTCAAAAAAAGAGGCGTCGATCGGCTTCTGCGCTTTCGATCAAATTTGCGATGGTCCTCTCAGCTTTGTTATGGGTAAATGATAAGCAGCCAAAAACGTGAATACCCAGTCCAAACACATAGGTGCACAATCAAGAAGAAAGAGACAAGGAGAGAGAGGAGAGATGAAAAATCACCTGAAATGGGGCTGAAGATGGTTGTGCACGCGAGAGCAGCGAGACAATCATGATGGCGAGCAAGAGCGGTGACGAGCGTGAGTGGTGAGAAGACGATGAGCAAGGGCGGCGGTGGCGAGTGCGAGCAGTGAGACGACGACAAGCAAGGGCGGCGAGACGATCATGAGCGAGAGTGTGAGCTGTGAGAGTTCGGGGTGAGCATGGTTCCATGATAGAACCTGGAACCTGAGAATTGAACCGGTAGGAACCTATAGGTCTCAGGTTCCAAGGTATGCATAGTAGGTTCTAGGTTCCAAAAAATGAGGAACCTATTTCAACTAGTAGGTTCCAGGTTCTTAGTTGGAGGAACTTGGAACTTGAAACCTATAACCTAGAACCTGGAACAAGTTTTAATATTTTTCTTGATCCATTTATTCGTACAATCTTCCGATATTCCATGGTGTTCGATAATGAGTGTATAATCTGGAAACACTAATTCAACTTTCTATTTTATGGCTAAGATTTTTACTTTATCAATGTTCATATTTTTCGTGTATTTAAATATAAGTTATGATTAGTGAATTGTAATTGTTCAAATAATAATATAAGTGGGACCTAGGTAGACCTTAGAACATATGACAAGATAGGTTCCAAGTTCTAGGGTATGCAAGGTAGGTTTCAGGTTCCAAAAAATGATAAACTTATTCCAACAGGTAGATTCCAAGTTTTAAATGGAACCTATGTAGAACTTGGAACCGTTCACCTCTACTTTTATTTAGTTGAATTCCTTGCCAACAATTCATTTTCTTCTGTTGATAGTTTTGTTCATTTTGTAGTCTTGTCACGACCCAATTTTTCAGTTTTACCACCTAAAACTAGGTTGATGGACTACTAAGTCTTTAAGCTTAGCTCGAGCTCTCCCAAGCCCATACCAAATCGCGACTTAGGGTTTTTACATGCAAAAAATTATTATCTAAGAGTCGCCACTAATCGATTTCGGGTAGGTCGATTAGACACCTAAGTAAAATAATTGGAGGATTATCTTACTCCTACGAACTAGAGATTTTGGGTATGGGGACTTGGTTACACTAGACTATCCTAGTGCCCTTTCGGTACCATTTCTTTTTAATTTTCAAAAGAATGTTTGGCAATTGAATTGATTTTAATAGCTTCCTAACATGTAAGGTGATCATACAGGTGCGCATATCACCAATTTAACACTCAAGAAAGCAATTAAATAATGCAAAACATACCTTAAAACAACGAAAGTATCTGCATTGTTAGATCAAAATTCATATAGATAATCTTAGATATGATTTCTAATTAACACGCAATTTCAATTTTTTCGTTTTCACTTATTTAATGAAAATCATGACTTATGCAAATAATCTAATATGACATGACTTAAACTATATGACATGAAGAAATGCAATAATTAAATGCAATCTAAATTATCTAATTATAATGACATGCAATGCAATGCAATGACATACAAAAATTATTTAAACTAAAATGACATGCCTCATGCAATTTAATATGCAAGCTATATGTCACCCGACATTTATTAAATGACTTAGTCTAATGACAAGAAAGTTCTAATTAAATGAACTTAATAAAAACTAAATGACGTGCATTTGATATTTCTATTTTTGAAAATGCAATATATCCTAAAAATTTGAAATTAACTTATGCAAAGACAAATTTTGTATTTTCTTTCATGAAATTCGAATGCAAAAATGATCTAGCTAGATTAAAATTCTATCTAATTTAAACTAAAGATTAAGTCATATTAAATCCTAATTTAAACTAAGCATTATCTTAATCTAAAATGCAATTTATCTAATATGCAATGACGTGCGGAGCATGCCCTAGTTCTACATGACATATGCATGATATTTTTTATTTTTTTATTTTATAAAAAATTCGAAATTCGAAATTTCCAAATAATTAAACGTGCAACTAACATCCTAAATGAATAAAATCCATATTCTAGATATGCAAAACAACAAGAAATATTCTAAAACCAATTGAAATCCTAAATCAAATATCTTTTTGATTTTTCTTAGTGATTTTCTAAAACAAGCATTAAATCTAAACAAACAAGATATTCAACAAATAAAGGATTAAAATAAACGAAAAAATAACCCGTTATCTCACGGGTCAAATTAGCGATTACTTTTAACCCTAAACATCAAACAAGAAATCAAAATAGTTAAAAATCTGATCCGAAATCTTACGGATCAAATTAATAATTAAATTAATTCAACAATTAAACAAACCCCCAAAAATTAACATAATTAAAAAAATGACCCAACGTCTTGCGGGTCAAATTAAATAATTACAATAATTTTAGGGACAATTCCTATGGATAATGCCTATAAGAATTATAACCTAAAAGTCACCTCACAATATTCAACTTAAACAATAATAATAAAACTAACTAAAAGTAAAGTAAAATAACATTAAAAAAAAACAACCTAAAGAAAATGGAGGGGCAGCCAATCCGTCCGTCGGTCCGGCAAGGGGAGTCGAGGTCGCCGGTGTTCGGGATTCCGGTGAGGTGAGTCGCCGGTGCGGTTGGGCGGTGACGGCTCAACTCGGCTCGGGCAGGGGCGGAGCAAGGCAGTAGGCGCGACGGGCTCTCGAATATGGTGTTGGGATCGTCGCGGCTTCACGAGCACCGAGTGGGCTGAGGCGTGGAGGCGTGGGGATTGGCAAAGCGGCGACGGTGGATCGGCGCGGCTTCGGGATTTCAAGGGCCCAGTTGTCGCGGAGCAGTAGCTGGCGAGCGGGATTTCAGGCGGAAGGGCTCACGAACGAAGCAGGGGTAGTCGATGCGGCGTCGCTCGGCGAGGGAGCTTGGTGCGGCGTCGGTGGGCTCACAGCCATGGATGGAGTGCGGTGAAGGCGTCGGTGGCTTCACGGGCGGAGCTAGGGTTGAACAACGCGGGGGACAAACGAGATCAGCAAGTGGTCGGTGGCTTCACGGGCGGAGCTGGGCTGCACGTCGGGGGCCGAGAAGTTCCAGGCACTGGCGTTGATTGGAAGCGGGGGCTTCAGGCAGTGGTGGTGCGGGCGTCGCGCGGAAGAGGCAGACTTCGGGCGGTTCTGGGCGGCTGTGCGTTGCAGCGAGGAGGCCGCGGCTGGGGCGGACCGGTGGCTGGTTCGAATGGAGGCGTCGCAGAGGAGAAGATGAACAGTTCTTGTATTTTGTTTTTTTTTTTTGTTTTTTCTCCTGCTGCCGCACGTCCCTTCCCTCTACTATCTTCAGAAATTATGCCCCTCTTTGCTGACTTTTTGCTGTTTTGGCTTTTTCTGCTTTTCTTTTTTTTCAAAAGAACCTAAAAATTCCCCCCTAAAGAACCGAATGAAAAACCCCCTTTTATAGCAAAACAAAATGCGATCTTGTGGCACCCCCGAATGGCCCCCGATTTGTTCGAGTCGCCACAGTTAACTTACCTTTCATTTTTCCTAATAACTCATCCTCAAGATACCAATGAATTATAGTGGGTCCATAAGTCCTAGGGGTTTGTATTATTTAAAACCGGTCCCAGCGCAGTTCATATGGCGGAAGCGTATCCAACAACTCCCTTTCCTTATATTCAGAAAATGATGCACACCCACTAAACATTTATAGGTAAAAGCCGAACACTTTTATTTATTTAAACCAGATGGACATCATTCATCGGTACATCAAAATTCCATAGTCTTCTATACTCGGCTATACTTCAAAAGATGACTAACATCTCCTCCAACAGTGTCGGCGTCCAAAAGTTCATTCCTTTGCTATCCTCCTCCTCGCGGTCATATCCAACCACTTGATCCATCTACCGGTGGCAGTGGCAGCAGAGGAATCTTATCTAGTCTGAAATGTTAATCCCCAAAAGGGGTGAGTACAACCACTCAGCAGTAAAGATCCACCAAACTACTCAATGCGTCAAACAAAACAATCGAGGTATCATGAACAAAGCACATATCATTTATTCATTCAAGCATACCTTACCTTGCAGCCATGCATATATCACCATGCCATATGTGCATATACCACCATGCACTTATCATCAAGCATTCATGCATATATCACCATGAGATCCATTCATACCTTCATGATCGCATTTTCAATATCAAATAGCATCTATTTACTTTCAAAAGCAGATTATGCATCATGCCATATGCATACACCCATGCACATGATTCACTTTCAATTCTTATCTTTCACAAGGATCTCATCAATTTTTCTTCCCAGGAACCAATGTTTGCATCCCTCATTTATCGCTCACACCCAACCTGGCATCGCGAGGAGCCTCCGGCACACACCTTCGGGCATCTCGCATCCCAACTAGCATCACGAGGAATCCCCCCGGCACACACCTCCAGGGCTTCTGGAATTACGTACCGACATACCACCAGGCATTCCCCCTAGAATTACGTACCGTATACCACCGGGCATCTCGAAACTCCCGAGGACATCCGGCACACACACTCCAGGAATCCCGACACTCCCGGGGCATCGTCAGATCACACCTCCGACAGCCTTCTCATCATCACAATGCATATTTCCATATATCTCATTTTTCAAATTCACATTTGATTGCAAAAATGCCAAGGGTTGAAATCAGCCTTTTTAAAATCATATGATATGCATTGGAAAAATATCATTTGATGCAATAGTTTGAAAACTTCATTGAATTCATAAAAATCCATCAATCTTTTGATGTCATATGATATTTATGAATGTCATCACATCATTGCACGAATAACAACCCAAATATCACAATTTATATAACAAATCAAATAATCTTTAAATAGAACAGTTTTCAGCTTTAAACAGAATGCGTTCTGCTTGTGAAAAATTCTGGAAAATTTGTAAACAATGAAAATAAATTCTGGAAATTTAACACATTGTAGATAAGGTCCTAAGAAACACTTTTCGTGAAGAACACCCTATCAAACAAAGCTTCACAGAAAACGTATAGGTCCATGCATCACAGAAAAAGGGATTTTTAGCCCTACCCATGCACAGTTTCGAAAACAATTTCGATTGAACCCTTAAATGAACTCAGAAATTTCTGAATTTTGGAAAATTTGTAATTAAGATCTAGAGGTACAAGTTTTATGAAGAAATCTAAGTCCAATTCGTTCTGAATTAAAATTCAAAATCGATTTACTTTTCCTGTTCTCAGTACCGTTTTCCAGATCTACCCGTGTTGAAGAAAAATCGTTTCCTTAGTCATTACTGGTCCATTTATTCTGAAATTTCAGTATGTTGTTCCGGACGATGTTATCTACAAATATTATCAAGAGCACAAAGTCAAATTCGAACTGGAACATTTTATAAAATTAACAGAATCGTAAGAGGTCAAAGAGCAGTTTTTCAGATCTAGTCTTTCTAAAGAAAAATCATTTTACTAACCATTTCTTGTTTTTTTTGCCTCAAGTTTTAGTATGTTGTTCTTCAAGGTGTTCTCTACAACTTTCATGAAGAAATTAAAACAAGATTCCGACTAAAAAGTCACATGCAACACACAAACTCAAAGATGGTTAAACTGGTCTTTCCAGAAACAGCATGCATGACCAACGAATGCCTCTCCATAGCCCCGAAATTTCATCCCATCTACCACAACCAAGACTTACCATCTACTACACATACACACAGCAATGCAAAGAGTAGGTTTTAGGACTTCACTTGCCTCAATTCCTATGATGCTAACGGCGAGGGGTTCGGTGCGGTGGTGCGGCTCAACGGCGGCGAGTGGCGTCGGCGTCGGCGGTGCGCGTGCACGAGCGGAGGGGAAGCAGTCCCTTCCTTCCTCTCTCTACTCACTCTCTCACGGATCTCTCTCTCGCAAATTTCTTTCTTTCTCGATAAAGTGGGAGAGACGTGTCCGTTCTCTGTGGCCGCATGGGGCCTCGACGGTTGCTCCTCATGCAGCTGTCCTCATTTCGATTCCCTGCTGGCCACCGAGGTTCTGGTTACGTGGCTTCCGCTGGCCAACTCTTCACCATGCATGCGTGTCTTCAGCAAATTGACACCTCTGGCGGGCTACTTAACCGAAGAAAGCCAGCTCGTCTCCTTCATGCAATTGACGTGGCGGCAATGGTCAACTTCTTCTAATTGTTGACCCCCGAAGAGGAGAACATGCACGGACCATCTCGGTTCCACGATTCTCATTCGTGTGGGCCATATACGTGGGCTTCATGGGGTAAAACATTTCCCTTTGTTTGACCATCATGCACGTACACATGGCTGCAAGAATTTCAATATCCATTCTTGCATGGAGAAGGGATGCTCGACAAGGCTGCATGGTGATTGATTCTTCTTCATTTATTGACCCGCACAATGAAGAGACGTGCATGGTCCTCATGCACGGTCCAACTTTTTCCCAAAATTTGACTCTTAATTTTCAGCATGTGCGTGGGCTAAAATATAATTACTTGCGTGGCTGCATGGGGTCGCAACAACGTACGTGGGAGGTTTAGTTCGTAGGGTACACATGTGGGTAGAAGAGGATCTCAACCGTGGCATTATGTAAAAGAAATTTTCAACGAACGATAGGTCATGCGATGATCAAGTTGTTTCGACGTGACCAAGGTGCGACTATGAACGTATATCCTAGGATCATCGCGTAATGTGACGTCGGGGTCCGACAATGAAACTAATAAAAGGCGACCGAAAATGGTACCAACGACGTAGTTCGACGGTGCTTCCGTCGATTTGTAATGAGCTGTTACTTATTCTAGGTCTGACGAAAACCCGGATGCCACAGATCTTGATAAAATATTTCGAAAATTCCCTATAACCTCTGAATCACGAGAATCCTAATCTCATCAATATCCTACGCCGATTTCATCATCCATTGATAAAGATATGATTAAAATGAGATTTTCTTAATTTTCAAAATATTATAATATCGCACCAAATCTTTATTTAAATAATTTTTGTCATTTAAAAGAAACGGGCTCGGGCCGATTTTCTCGTTTTATGGGCTTAGTCAGACCTGTTAATTTAAACTCAAAAACAATTAATTCGAAGCCATTGACCACCGGTCCTAAAAATAAAAATGCAAAACATGTAAAATAAAAACAAATGCACCTAAAACTATATGCTATGCAATTGAATTATAATATTTTTAAAAGATAAAATTAATCCCTAATGACTAAATGGGTTGCCAAAATTTAGGTGTCAACAACTGCCCCTCTTTGGAGATGAGCTCGAAGAGGTTGCATTCAAAGATAAATTGAGACCTAAATTTTGACCAGCACATGCATTGAATGATTTTTTGTTGGATTTTTTATTTTTGATTTTTGATTTTGATTTTGATTTTTTTTTTTTGAAAAATGAATCCTATGTTAAAATGCAATTTATATGATGCATGGAAATGCTAATGCAAATGCATGATGTGAAAAGAAAGAACGTACCTACAATTACTTACCAGACAACGTAGTAAAGCATTTTGAGGTACCTAATAAATCCCTATTTACTCCACAAGTACCCAACTCTTACTCAGGTTCATTGAAGAGTCAAACAGGTGATAGATTGAAACATTGAGATCGAGAAAAACATTCACATCCAAAGTGAAATGTTCAATGACAAGAATTAAGATGTCTAGATCCAAACTGAGATGTCAAAATTTTGGGATTTGAAATATTTAGATCCAAACTAAGGTATAACAAGAAAGATCGAAAAACATTCATATCCCAAGTGAAATGTTCAACGAACAAAAATTAAGACATTCAGATCCAGACTGAGATGTCAAAGGAACCTACCCGAAATATCTTACATTCAAAGAGGGTAACATGACTCAAGATAGATTGGTGTTACATGTCCGGGACCCGTACCATTCTACGGTCGCCTAGAATTGTAACATGGCTTTGTAAAGAAACTGCTTTCCCAGGACTCGTACCATTCTACGGTCGCCTAGCATGGCAGTGTTTGGTTGTGTCTAGGACCCGTACCATTCTACGGTCGCCTAAACGGGGGTTACCTTCTAGGACCCATACCATTCTACGGTTGCTTGAATAAGGAAAAAAGTTTTGTCTAGGACCCGTACCATTCTACGGTCGCCTGAATAGGGAAATAATATGGAGAAAAATCTTTGGGGACAACTCAATTAAGTGTCGATTAAAAGGGACTTTGGGCTACGAAAGCATGCCATGTCAATTTAAAAGGACACCTGGCTACAGAAGCACGCCGGGTCAATAAAAGGGAGACCCTGGGCTACAAAAGCACGCCAGGTCAATTTAAAAGGACACCATGCTACAAAAGCACGCGGGGTCGATAGAAATGGGACTCTAGGCTACGAAAGCACGCCAGGTCAATTTAAAAGGACACCGGGCTATGAAAGCATGCCGGGTCAATAAAGAGAGACTCTAGGCTACGAAAGCACGCCATGTCAATTTAAAAGGACACCGGGTTACAAAAGCACATCGGGTCAATAAAGAGGGACTATGGGCTACGAAAGCATGCCAGGTCAATTTAAAAAAACAGCTTGACCGAGTCAAGTGTCGAGAATGGGTAGAGATATACTTACCTGATGATATCTTCGATTCTTTGGGATATGTCTTCTGGAACTTAGATATCCTATGGAGGTCTCTCACCTCCTGGTAGAAATAAATATTGGAACATCAAGGATACACCTTGAATGCTCATGATGGTTTCTCATCTCCTCATATCATGAGGCATTTTGAAAAGAACCTAAATGTTAGGAGCTCTTGGGTTTTTGAGAAAACATTATTTGTCAGACATAATTAGAGCAAAAATGCATTCACCCAAGAAATAAGCAATTAAGACTATTCTGGAATGCAAACTTCAATATCTACTGAAGCTTTTATCAATTCAATCAAGATTCATGTATAATGACTTTTGCATCATTCGAATTTCCACTAGAGAGAATTATCGTTCAAGACAATTTTCACTGGTGACATGGATTTCTTAAGAATACTAAATGAAAGACTTTCGGTTAGAAAGGACTTTCACTCACTCTCATTTAGAATGGTTATTTTTATGAGGATCACTTCATTTCATCATATCGACATGGGTCCGAATATTCTCGCAAGCGGTACGATCTTACCAATTTGAGAGGTCTTTAACAGGGACCATAATGTGGGCTTGGCCAATGGCTTAACAAATTGACTCTTTGAGTCAAGGCTATTGAATGAACAGTCTTGTAATCATTTCCGGGTTTATAAGTCAAGAACCCTGCAAAAATGAGAAAGAAATAATCTTGCCGCACTTCTTCGAGTGATGCTTATAAACATATGAATTCCTACGTTAATTCAAGTGCCCTAATCTGAAGAGATTTTGTAAGAGACGTAATGTAGGTTGGGTTCATGGATTGAGAAATGAAAGGATCATTAGGCTCAAAATATGTGTGAAGGGTGAGAGTTGGTGATCATCTTGGCATTGCCACCAGTTTTCTTTTTCACCATCGGGGATTGTCTTCATGAAGTGCCCCATTGATTGTAGAAACTCGGCATTTGAGTTCTTTAAGTATTGCTCCATTGGGATTCAATTCTTGCAATTGGCAGTCACCTTTCTTGACTTTCTTTTTTCATCTATGGGCATTGGCTTTGCTTTTACCAAGCACACTGCTTTTTATGCCCCTAGTTCTCATGCATTTTTTTCTTCACTTATTTTTTATGGGCATCGACCTTGCTTTTACCAGGCACACTGCTTTTTCATGCCCCTTAGTTCTATTTTGAATTCAATTCTTGCGCATAATGTATGCGTCAAGCAATTACACTTTGAATCACACTCGAACTTTTCAAGAGTCTTCATTTGCCTTTTACCTTGCCCCAATGTGGGGGTTGATCATCAACTGGGTTTAAAAGAAATGAAATTGCAGGCTCAAGTGGGCTATGCAAAGGATATAAGTGTATAAGATAGAGAAAGAAATGCTCTTCATCATCCTAAGACACTTAAATTAACACATGAATTCAATGTAATAGCATGACTTGAAGATTGATGCAAGTGCGATCAAGAAAATTTCAATTCATTTTCCTCACCTCATGATGCCATTTGATCTCTTAGTTGCCCCGATGTGGGGTGATTCTTGACAGGGGTTGTTTGAAAAGAACATCCATAAGTGTATGGGCTCAAAAGGGTTAATCAATGGATCACTGCGGTGTTTGGGATAGAAAATGAATTGCCTCTCATCATTTCAGTTACCGTACATTTTGCGAGAGAACTATTTACCTTATGGATATTAACCTCCCTACACTCATCTCACAAGTGTATGAATATGGGACTGTGTATAGGACAAGGTTTGCCTTTCATCATCCCGACACGTCTCATTTAATAGGCTCAATCAATTCCTCATCATTCATTAAATCAATCCATCTTGATACTCTTTAGTGGAATTGGTGGATAAAACATGTAAGAGTCATCATGCAAAATCATTTTTTAAAAAGAACTCAACAGCTTTTAAGCATGTCAAATTCAAACAGTTTTTTATACTGCAAAATGGTTTTAAGCATTCATTCAAGGATTCCTCTACAATGGGAATTGCCTCAGCAGTTGATGTCTTTGGATTATTCCTATGATTCAAGACTAAAAATCCACTTTTGTCCATGCACAAGAGAACGTGCATCAGTATGATACTATGCCACATCAAAGTAAATTCAAATTGCACGTCCATTTTGGCTCGGGTCGAGACTTTATCCCAGTTAGGTCACTACCAAAATTTGTCATGCCCACAATCTTGTCATATCAACTCCTTAGAAATGTATCATTGATAGTTGGGCCAATTGCAACCTAGTGTACTTTTTCAAATGCCTTCTCATCAGACCGAAAAAGTAATGCTCTGAAACATGAAGTAAATGAGTCAGAAAATTAAACGGGGCTAACCTAATGCATGCTTTTGGAAATGGCTTGAAAAATGATTTTTTTTTAAAACAATGAAATGTTTTTTGTTTTCGAAAATTTTTTTAGGAGGAAGCATGAGAAAGTCCAGCCCTTAGGATTTCTCCGTGGATGATATTTTTTTCATGGTTGGATATCATCATTGGACTGGTTTGGTATACCCCATCATGTCCTCAAAATTGAAAATAAAATTGTAATTTCATTGAATAGAATCAAAATGAATTACATTATTGGAATGGAAAATGCAAACAAGAAAAACCTTAAAAACGAAAGCAATAATTGAAATTTCAAAAAGCAGAAAATCCTAAACAAAACTTGAAATCCTAGAAGACAAGAACTTCTTCACTCAGTGACAGCGTTTGCGCCTTCGTCATGGTTGGACAAAGGATTTTTCTGATTATTGCTAAAAGAGAACTCCTTTGTATCCAAGAGGTCTTGGACCTTATGCTTCAAAACATAGCAATCATCAACGGAATGACCAATCTCTCCCATGTGATAGTCACATTTCTCGAAGGGATTATATGCAGAATAATGCTTAGGATTTGGTCAATTCGGCTTAGTAGAGAGTAATCCCTTCTTTTGGAGAATAGGCAAAACTTCGGATAGGGATCCAGGAAGAGGTTTAAACTACCTCCTAACATTACGTCGTTGACTCGAGAACTTATATCCTCCACCTTGTTGCTCAGTAGAAATCTTAATTACCGGAGCACGATTGGATGTATCACGATTCAGTTGAGAGTAGGCCATATTAATCTCAGCTTCAGGGTCCCTCTCATTCTTGGTAGAAAATTTCTTGTTGGATGGTTCAGTAAACCACCCTTCTTTTATCCCCATCTCGATCTATTCACCCACCGGGATAAGTTGGTTGAAGCTTTCGACGTACGTACTGGCCATTTGGTTACGAAACTCAGAAGGGAGAGTCTTCACGAACAACTTCATCAGCTCCTTGTTGGTAGGTTTAGGAGTGATTTGAGCCGCTAGGTTTCTCCATCTTACAGCATATTCTTTGAATGACTCGCTCATTTTCTTTTCCATCCGCTCCAGGTCTTCTCGGGAAGGTGCGATGTCCATGTTGAACTTGTACTGTGTGAGAAACGCGTCAGCCACTTCATTCCAAGTGTCAAGGAGGTTCACATTCTTCATTACGTACTAGTTTAGTGCAGGTCCAATCAAACTCGCATGGAACGATTGGATCATGAGGAGCTCATTTTTTACGTGCTGGGCCATGCGCACGTGATACATTTGCAAATGAGACTTTGGGCAAGATGTACCGTCATACTTCTCAAACTCTGGCATTTTGAACTTGCTCGGCATTTTGACCTTATCATAGACTGAGAGGTCGAATGGGAGTGAGCTTTGTGAATCCTGTAGTTGTCTCACTTTCTCTTCTAGCTTTGCAACGCGCTCATCCTGATCTATCTTAGGAGCATTGTCAAGCTTGACTTTTCCAACAAGGACTGAGTCATCGTCCAGCCCGGGCATGTCGTCGTCAATCGTTTGAACCTTGTTTGCTTGCTTTGGGATAACTATTTCGGGAAGAGCAGGTGGAGCTGTTGGATTCACTTGAAGGAATTGGAGTTGATCCGTCACAAGCTGTATAAAGGCAAGTACTTGTTGAAGTTGAGTCTCCATAGTGGACATACGATCACGCATTTCATTTTGGTCGGCCATTCTAGCTCTTGATTGCCTAATGGAAAAAAATGGGAATATGTAAGAATGAGGTATAATGAGGTATAATGAGAAAACCAATCCATGACAACAATCTATTTTTTAGTCAATAAAAGTCCACATATGAAAATGATTTTCTAAAAATGGACTAGCAAAACAAAGACATGGGATGGCCCGATAGGGAAAAAAAAATTTAAAACATGAACTAGGAAGAGCCAAGACATGAATTGAAAACAAATTTCCAGTTTTTTTTTTTCCAAATGATTCGTTGCTTGCATGGCAATTTCCTCATTTCATTTTTAATTGACAAAGGAATTAAATCAATGATTGACCTAAATTGTCATGAACCGACCCAAAAAAATTGTATGGTACAGGGATAGGAGACTTACTTTACCAAAGAAAATCAATGGCAATCACATAGACACACGCATGAAACGTGAGGCTCGATTTATATCTAAATGGCTTAACAAAGTGGAGCTAAGAGGGTGATTTGACCGTTGCAGTCTCGCATTAACTTCAGGTCCCCTTAACTCCGGGCTCAGTCGAAATGGAATGTCCAATAGTCACGCAGTCTCGCGGATATGGACGAAACACATTTCGACACCATAAAAAACTTTCGGGGAAGAGAATGTCAACCTCTACATAGAAGTCTCGCTTTGGAGGAAGTATACTTCTCAACACCATCCTAGCAATCCTATCGCAGCCCAGGTCGGACCGCAGGTTGTGTGTGCAAATAGTGTAGTGCTAAAGCGATAAAGCATGCACAACAGTTTAAATGCAAACAACACTTCTAATTTTGGGAAAATAAATCATTCATCCCTCACTCAAACCTGCAAGACAAATGTTAGCAAATACTACTTCCCTTATACCTCCCATCTACAAGAACATTTAACACCTTAAAAATGTTAGGGACGTACCTGGGATCCTTGCTGCCAAACAAAAATATTTTTCAAAAGAAAATTGGTCTAAGTCCACTAAGTCTTTTTACACTGTGTCCCTAATGGAGTCGCCAAGCTATTGCGACCCAATTTTTCGGTTTTACCACCTAAAACTAGGTTGATGGACTACTAAATCTTTAAGCTTAGCTCGGGCTCTCCCAAGCCCATACCAAATCGTGACTTAGGGTTTTTACATGCAAAAAATTATTATCTAGGAGTTATCACTAATCGGTTTAGGGTAGGTCGATTAAACACCTAAGTAAAATAATGGGAGGATTATTTTACTCCTACGAACCAAAGATTTTGGGTACGGGGACTTGGTGCCCTTTCGGTACCACTTCTTTTTAATTTTCAAAAGAATGTTTGGCAATTGAATTGATTTTAATTTAGCTTCCTAACGTGTGAGGTGATCATACAGGTGTGCATACCACTAATTTAACACTCAAGAAAGCAATTAAATAATGCAAAACATACATTAAAACAACGAAAACATCTGCATTGTTAGATCAGAATTCATATAGATAATCCTAGATATGATTTCTAATTAACACGCAATTTCAATTTTTCGTTTTCACTTATTTAATGAAAATCATGACTTATGCAAATAATCTAATATGACATGACGACATGACTTAAACTATATGACATGAAGAAATGCAATAATTAATTGCAATCTAAATGATCTAATTATAATGACATGCAATGCGATGCAATGACATACAAAAATTATTTAAACTAAAATGACATGCCTCATGCAATTTAATATGCAAGCTATATGTCACCCGACATTTATTAAATGACTTAGTCTAATGACAAGAAAATTCTAATTAAATGAACTTAATAAAAACTAAATGACGTGCATTTGATATTTCTATTTTTGAAAATGTAATATATCCTAAAAATTTGAAATTAACTTATGCAAAGACAAATTTTGTATTTTCTTTCATGAAATTCGAATGCAAAAATGATCTAGCTAGATTAAAATTCTATCTAATTTAAACTAAGGATTAAGTCATATTAAATCCTAATTTAAACTAAGACATTATCTTAATCTAAAATGCAATTTATCTAATATGCAATGACGTGCGGAGCATGCCCTAATTCTACATGACATATGCATGATATTTTTTATTTTTTTATTTTATAAAAAATTCGAAATTCGAAATTGCCAAATAATTAAACGTGCAACTAACATCCTAAATGAATAAAATCCATATTCTAGATATGCAAAACAATAAGAAATATTCTAAAACCAATTGAAATCCTAAATCAAATATCTTTTTGATTTTTCTTAGTGATTTTCTAAAACAAGCATTAAATCTAAACAAACAAGATATTCAACAAATAAATGATTAAAATAAACGAAAAAATAACCCGTTATCTCACGGGTCAAATTAGTGATTACTTTTAACCCTAAACATCAGATAATAAATCAAAATAGTTAAAAATCTGATCCGAAATCTTACGGATCAAATTAATAATTAAATTAATTCAACAATTAAAATATTATAAACAAACTCCCAAAAATTAACATAATTAAAAAAAATGACCCGACGTCATACGGGTCAAATTAAATAATTACAATAATTTTAGGGACAATTCCTATGAATAATGCCTATAAGAATTATAACCTAAAAGTCACCTCACAATATTCAACTTAAACAATAATAATAAAACTAACTAAAAGTAAAGTAAAATAACATAAAATAAAATAAAAATAAAAGAAAAACAACCTAAAGAAAATGGAGGGGCAGCCAATCCGTCCGTCGGTCCGGCAAGGGGAGTCGAGGTTACCGGTGTTCGGGATTCCGACGAGGTGAGTCGCCGGTGCGGTTGGGCGGTGATGTGGACATCGAGCCATATCGAGGAGGAGGTGCTAAGGACCCATTGTCTATTCCTACCGGTTCGATCACTCGAGCGCGGGCCAAGCAATTTAGGCAAGCTGTTGGCGTCATGGTTCGTGATCTTCAGCGTGGAGATAACCTTGGATCAAATCTTGAAGAATCTTGGAAATCTTGGCGCAATTTGATTATATGGACACCAAATATTTGACCAAGTCAAATATATATAGATATATATTTATAGAGAGAGAGATATATATATATCTTCTTGTTTAGGAATATTCTAGAATATGACGCATTATATTTCTAGGGTTTCTTTTAGGGTTTGTGTGATGGCTAGAAAGCCTATATATAAGACTGACTGAATTTCTTTGGGGACAGACATATTTTTACTTTGAGAAATAATTGAGAGATTCTCTTTTACTGTTCTTTTGAGGACTTGACCTAATCAAGATTCCCTTGTGACGGTCGATTTGACTTATCGAGCGAGATAGCGAATTCTTTCGCTCGTGGCGTCTATAACGTTGGTTGGTTGACACGTGTTCGTCAACAGGTCACGTTCATACCGAGGTTGCCAATCACAGGTTTGATTGGAGGTCGAGGTTTGCAATTCGCACCCTCTAGGCCTTCGTAGAACGATCCTTCCGCAGCGATTCACATCAGTTTGGTATCAGAGCTTGCTTCTACAAGGTCTATTTATCTTTAATTTTGTTTATATTCAGCAATTTGAGATTTATTGAGCTAGGGTTTCGGTTCTAGCCAATTTAGGGATCTGATTGGTTTTGTGCTTCCATACGTAGTTGTTTGCTGTTAGTTTTAATTTTTTTTTCCTAGCATCTTAAATCGCATCTGAGTTCGTCACAAAAAAAAAAAAAAGAAGAGAAAGTTCTTCAAAAAAAAAAAGAAAGAAAAAAAAACGCAAAAAAAAAAAAGTGCGCAAGAGAAAAAAAAACAGATTCGGCAAAAAAAAAATATAGCCGAAAAAAAAAAATCAAGAAGACGACTCGTTTGTTAGTGGACCGAATTGAAAAAAAAATCAGTAGTGATTTGCGTTTCAATTGGAATTTTGAAAGTTGTACTTGTTGGTTTGAAATTGTTACTTGCTGAAACAAAATCAGTAGTGATCTAATATTGTTTGATTAGTTTGATTGATTGTCGCGAGAGGGTTGAGAGATAGGTTTTGAGTCCAATAAAGAACTTGTGAAAAGAGAATACGAGAGGAAAAAGGCAAGAGTGTGTGAGTTTAATTGAGGGTAAAAAAAAAAAAAAACCCTAAACTTGAGTTAAACACGAGAGGAGTGACAAACACCTTGAGAGAAACACGTGAGGGAGTGACAAACACCTTGAGAGAAACATGTGAGGGAGCAATTGGTGAGGATTTTTGTGACTAACATTTATTTGCAGGTCTAAAATATGTCGCGCGAAGAAAGCGTGAATCAAAGGGAGGTTGACTCCATACGAAGGGATGAAGCGCTCGTGGAAAGCATCCAGCAATTGAGGGTCGTAGTGGAGGAGCTTAGTGGCCGAATGATGGGGAATGGCATGAGGGTTGATGGTGACCGAGAGATACCCCGAGGAAGGCCGCAACATCAGCGAGATGCCTCTAGAACACAACCTAGAAGGCAACGACATTATGATGATGATGAGGCTGACATGGAGGATGATCGAGATGCTCGATTTGGAAGGTGGAATGGAGCCCGAGGGTTTAGACACCGAGAAGATAATGAACTTGGCAATATTAAGATGAAGATTCCTTCTTTCCAAGGAAAGAATGATCCCGATGCGTATCTAGAGTGGGAGAAACGCATGGAGATGGTATTTGATTGCCAACGATACTCTGAGCTCAAAAAGGTAAAAATTGCAGCTGTTGAATTTACTGATTATGCTATAATTTGGTGGGATCAACTTGTGACTAGTAGGAGGCACAATGGTGAAAGACCGATAGAGACGTGGGATGAGATGAAAGCAGTGATGAGGAGGCGTTTTGTACCAAGTCATTACCATCGAGATTTGTTTCAAAAGTTACAAAATCTCACACAAAGCAATAAGAGCGTGGAAGAGTATCACAAAGAGATGGAGATTGCCATGATCCGTGCTAATGTGGTGGAGGATCGTGAGGCCACAATGTCAAGATTTTTGAGTGGTTTGAGTCGAGACATAGCAAGGGTGGTGGAGCTGCAACACTATGTTGAATTGGAGGAATTGGTGGACAAAGCCATCAAAGTTGAGCGGCAATTGAAGATGGACAGAAATCACAAAAGTGGAGGAGGTTCCAATCAAAATTGGAGATCCAATTGGAAGAGAGATGAAAAGCCAAATTGGAGAGGAAACAACACCAAAACCGAAACCTCAAAGGAGAATGAGAGGGACGGTAAAGTTGGAACGAATTCGGCTACAGGTAAAACCGAAAACCCTAACACTAGAACTCGTGAGATTAAATGTTTTAAGTGTTTGGGCAGGGGTCATATGGCGAATCAATGCCCTAATAGGAGGGTGATGATCATGACTGGACATGGTGATGTTGAGTCCGAAAGTGAGAGGGAAGAAGAAGATGATGAGATGCCACCATTGGAGGGTTGTAGTGATGGAGAAGTGGCTATAAAAGGAGACTTATTGGTGGTTAGGCGTTCTCTGAGCGTGCAAGTAAAAGAGGAGGAGCATCATCAACAAAGAGATAACTTGTTTCATACAAGATGTGTGGTGAATGGTAAGATCTGTAGTATGATAATTGATGGAGGTAGTTGTGCGAATGTGGCAAGTTGTACTATGGTGGATAAGTTGGGTTTGAAAACGACAAAGCACCCTAGGCCTTATAGACTTCAGTGGTTGAATGATAGTGGTGAGGTGAAGGTGTCGAAACAAGTTCGAATTCCATTTGAGATAGGGAAATACAAGGATGAGGTAGAGTGTGATGTTGTACCTATGCAAGCAGGTCATGTCTTACTTGGAAGACCATGGCAATATGATCGAAAGGTACATCATGATGGATATACTAATCGTTATTCATTGGTGATGAATCAAAAGACTTATACCTTGGTACCAATGACACCTAGTGAGGTGTATCAAGATCAGTTAAAGTTACAACGAGAAGCCGAGAGAGAGAGAAAATGTGAGAAATCCGAGGGCTTGCGTGGTGTGTCTGAGATGCAAGGAAAAGGAGAGGTAGAGAAAAAAATTGTGGTAAAAACCGAGGGAAAAGAAGAGAGGAAAGAAAAGAGGCAAAATAATTTTTATGCAAAATCAAGTGAAGTGAGGAGAGCCTTAGTTCTAGATCGACCAATGCTTGTACTTGTATACAAGGATGTTTTGTTTTCTACTAACGATCTTGACCCAAGTTTGCCTAGTCCTATTGTTTCTTTATTGCAGGAATTTGAAGACGTCTTTCCTGATGAACTTCCTGGAGGGATACCACCGATTCGAGGCATAGAACATCAAATTGACTTGATTCCTGGTGCATCATTACCTAACCGACCTGCATATCGAAGCAATCCCGAGGAGACAAAGGAACTTCAGCGGCAAGTTAGCGAACTATTGGAGCGAGGGCATGTGAGAGAGAGTCTTAGCCCGTGCGCTGTCCCTGTTTTGTTGGTGCCAAAGAAGGATGGAACTTGGCGAATGTGTGTCGATTGCCGAGCAATCAATAATATTACGGTAAAGTATCGATATCCTATTCCTAGGTTAGATGACATGTTGGATGAGTTGCATGGTTCTTGCATTTTCACTAAAATCGATTTGAAAAGTGGCTATCATCAAATTAGGATGAAAGAAGGGGATGAATTAAAAACTGCATTTAAGACCAAGTATGGGTTATATGAGTGGTTAGTCATGCCATTTGGATTAACTAATGCACCGAGCACGTTTATGCGACTTATGAATCATGTTTTGCGTGCTTTTATTGGTCGATTTGTGGTTGTCTATTTTGATGATATCTTGATATATAGTCAAAGCCCTGATGACCATATTAAGCATGTGCGAGCTGTCTTGCAGGTTTTAAGGACCGAACAATTATACGCTAATCTAAAGAAGTGCTCTTTTGTTACCAACAAATTAGTATTTCTAGGATTTGTTGTTAGTGCTGATGGTATACAGGTTGATGAAGAAAAGGTCAAAGCAATTCGTGAATGGCCAACGCCTAAGACCGTAGGAGAGGTGCGTAGCTTTCATGGATTGGCGAGTTTTTATCGGCGATTTGTGAGAAATTTTAGCACCATTGCCGCACCTTTAACTGAGGTTATCAAGAAGCACGTGGGTTTCACGTGGGGAGAAGAGCAAGAGAAAGCATTTAATCTGCTAAAAGATAAGTTAACTAATGCTCCTTTGTTATCTTTGCCGAATTTCAGTGCTACTTTTGAGATAGAGTGCGATGCTTCTGGTACAGGAATTGGAGCTGTGTTGATGCAAGGAGGGCGTCCCATAGCTTATTTCAGCGAAAAATTGAGTGGAGCAACATTGAATTATCCTACCTATGATAAGGAGATGTATGCTTTAGTGCGAGCTTTGGAGATTTGGCAACATTATTTATGGCCAAAGGAGTTTGTGATCCACACCGACCACGAAACCTTGAAGTACTTGAAAGGGCAGCAAAAGTTGAATAAAAGACATGCCAAATGGATGGAGTTCGTTGAGACTTTTCCATATGTGATCAAGTACAAGAAAGGTAAGGAGAATGTGGTAGCCGATGCACTTTCTCGAAGGTATGCGATTCTAACTATTTTAGAAGCAAAGTGTCTAGGTTTTGAGCATATCAAGGGCTTATATACTGATGATGATGACTTTGGGAGAGTATATGAAGCATGTGAACACGCTGCATTTGATAAATTCTATAGGCATGAAGGTTATCTTTTCCGTGAAAACAAACTATGTTTGCCTAAGTGTTCTTTGCGTGAATTGTTGGTGCGAGAAGCGCATAGTGGTGGTTTAATGGGACATTTTGGCATTAGTAAGACTTATGAAGTACTACATGAACATTTTTATTGGCCACATATGAAGAGAGATGTTACACGTGTCTGTGAGAGATGCATTGCTTGTAAGCAATCGAAGTCTACAACTAAACCGCATGGCTTGTATACACCATTACCTATTCCAACGCATCCTTGGACTGATATTTCTATGGATTTTGTGTTAGGATTGCCTAGGACTAAGTATGGTAGAGATTCTATTTATGTGGTTGTTGATCGGTTTTCAAAGATGGCTCATTTTATACCTTGTCATAAAACTGATGATGCATCTCATGTTGCTGATTTGTTCTTTAGGGAAGTTGTACGTTTGCATGGCATGCCTAGATCGATTGTTTCAGATCGAGATTCTAAGGGGGTGCATGACAACATTTCTGTTCCAGAAATAGTTTCTGGAACAGAAATGAATTTCTCTATTTCTATTTCTGGACGAGTTTCTGAGGAAAAAAATCTGTTTGATAACGATACAAAATTTCTGTTTCAGAAATAGAAATTCGTTTGATAACTAAATAAAATTTCTATTTCTTAAAAGAAAATTTTCTTTTTTTGGAGCAAATGAGATGTACATTCTTACAAATTTCATATGCTTATGAAATCATTGACCCAAATACAAAGTATGAATTTTTTTTTTTAAGTAAAGTCTCCCTTTTTTGCAAAAAAAAAAAATACAAAGTAAGAGATGTTATATCAAATTTTATAAATTTTCACACAAAATTCTTTAGCATCCACGTAGATAGGTAATTACAGTCAAACAATATACTTATCAATAGTCTCCATACAATAGAAAAAAGAGATCAATATGCATTACTCTTGAGCATAATAGAAGGTTCCCAAAATTCTACTAGAATGAAGGCGGGCAACCATATTCTAATCCCCTTCATGCTAGTGTGTCACGTTGATCGCCGCCACGGTTTACGATATCGAGCAATCGTTTTAGAAAGAAACACTAAGAAGTGTATTGGATAATTTGCGGCAAATTTTACAAAATCGGCGAATTTTACGAAGTGTAACAAAGACCATTACAAATAAGGGAAATCATCAAGTAGAACATCACATTACAAGAATTGAGATAGGAATCATCAAATACATTATCACAATACAAAAGCAAACATTGTAAATCCCCAAATACAATAAGGTCACCACGCGCATCTCTCTCTCTCTCTCTCTCTTTGTCGCTCTCTGCAAATCGCTTAACGCAGAAGAAGCCGTGAACGCTAGCTTCCTCCTCCATAACCATTTCAGCTTCATCTTCGCATCGGGATTCGACGTGGTTTTCTCTCTCCTCTGCAACGACCCTTATCTCCATCCCCAGAATTATTGGCCCGATCATTTATGTGATTTTGCTGCCGCGGGTGGGGTCGCTGCCATGTATATAACGAGCGCCTCGGCTTTGGCCTCCTCGCTCCTCCGAATTCGCGAGAGAGGCGGAGGATGAGGCGGAGGATGAGGCGGAGCAGAGGCGGAGGAGAGGCGGAGGATGAGGCGGAGCAGAGGCGGAGGATGAGGCGGATGAGGCGGATTCGCGAGGCGGAGGAGAGGCGGAGGGGGTGGGCGGAGCGGAGGATGGATTCGCGAGAGAGGCGGAGGATGAGGCGAGAGCAGAGGCGGAGGAGAGGCGGAGGAGAGGCGGGGCGGAGCAGAGGCGGAGGAGGAGAGGCGGAGGAGAGGCGGAGGATGAGGTGGAGGATCTCGTCTGAAGAGGAAGACGCAGAGAGGAGGAGGAGAGGCGGAGGAGAGGCGGGGCGGAGCAGAGGCGGAGGATGAGGCGGAGGAGGACGCAGAGCAGAGGCGGAGGAGGAGAGGCGGAGGCGGAGGAGAGGTGGAGGAGAGGCGGAGGAAACGATCTCGTCTGAAGAGGAAGACGCAGAGAGGAGGCAGAGAAGAGGCGTCGGGAGAGAAGAGGAAGCGCAGAGAGGAGGCTAGGGTTGAAGAAATAGAAATTGATTTCTTCCAGAAATCAAAAATAGAAATTTTCTATTTCTGATTTCTCCTCAATTTCTATTTCTGGAATAGAAATCTATTCCAGAAATAGAAAATCTGATTATGTTTATCATGCAAATTTCTGTTCCAGAAATTGGTCTGGAACAGAAAAACAATTTCTGGAACAGAAATTATTTTTATCATGCACCCCCTAAATTTCTTAGCTACTTTTGGAAAACATTGTGGAAAAAATTAGGAACACGGTTGTTATTTTCTACTACTTGTCATCCACAGACTGATGGTCAAACCGAGGTAGTTAATAGAACTTTAGGGGTACTGTTGCGAGCTATTATTAAAAAGAACATAAAATCTTGGGAAGATTGTCTACCACATGTTGAATTTGCATATAATAGGAGCATGCATTCTGCTACTAAATTTACACCATTTGAGGTTGTCTATGGTTTTAATCCATTAACTCCGTTAGATTTAACCCCTTTACCTATTGATGAGCGTGTGGATTTAGATGGAGCAAAGAAAGCTGAATTTATCAAGGTGTTGCATGAGAAGACGCGCGCAAATATTGAGCGCAAAACTGAGCAATATGCAAGGCAAGCCAACAAAGGGCGTAAGGAAGTGGTGTTTGAACCTGGCGATTGGGTTTGGGTTCATATGCGCAAAGAGAGATTTCCTGAGCAGCGACATTCTAAGTTATTACCGCGAGGGGATGGACCTTTTATGGTTTTGGAAAGAGTTAACAATAATGCCTACAAGCTTGATCTTCCAGGTAAGTATGATGTTAGTGCCACATTTAATGTTTCTGACTTGACTCTTTTCGATGCCAGTGATGATTTGAGGGCAAATCCTTTGCACGGGGGAGGGAATGATGTGGACATCGAGCCATATCGAGGAGGAGGTGCTAAAGACCCATTGTCTATTCCTACCGGTTCGATCACTCGAGCGCGGGCCAAGCAATTTAGGCAAGCTGTTGGCGTCATGGTTCGTGATCTTCAGCGTGGAGATAACCTTGGATCAAATCTTGAAGAATCTTGGAAATCTTGGCGCAATTTGATTATATGGACACCAAATATTTGACCAAGTCAAATATATATAGATATATATTTATAGAGAGAGAGAGATATATATATCTTCTTGTTTAGGAATATTCTAGAATATGACGCATTATATTTCTAGGGTTTCTTTTAGGGTTTGTGTGATGGCTAGAAAGCCTATATATAAGACTGACTGAATTTCTTTGGGGACAGACATATTTTTACTTTGAGAAATAATTGAGAGATTCTCTTTTACTGTTCTTTTGAGGACTTGACCTAATCAAGATTCCCTTGTGACGGTCGATTTGACTTATCGAGCGAGATAGCGAATTCTTTCGCTCGTGGCGTCTATAACGTTGGTTGGTTGACACGTGTTCGTCAACAGGTCACGTTCATACCGAGGTTGCCAATCACAGGTTTGATTGGAGGTCGAGGTTTGCAATTCGCACCCTCTAGGCCTTCGTAGAACGATCCTTCCGCAGCGATTCACATTAGGCGGCGACGGCTCAACTCGGCTTGGGTAGGGGCCGAGCAAGGCGGTAGGCGCGACGGTCTCTCGGAGCTGGCGTTGGGGTCGTCGCGGCTTAGCGGGCGTCGAGCGGGCTGAGACGTGGAGGCGCAGGGACTGGCGAAGCGGCGGTGGTGGATCGGCGCGGCTTCGGGATTGCAGGGGCGCAGTCGTCGCGGAGCAGTAGCTGGCGAGCGGGATTTCAGGCGGAAGGGCTCACGGACGGAGCAGGGGTAGTCGGCGCGGCGTCGCTCGGCGAGGGAGCTCGGTGCGGCGTCGGTGGGCTCGCAGCTGCGGATGGAGTGCAGTGAAGGCATCGGTGGCTTCACGGGCGGAGCTAGGGTTAAACAACGCGAGGGACGAGCGAGATCAGCAGGTGGTCGGTGGCTTCACGGGCGGAGCTGGGCTGCACGTCGGGGGCCAAGAAGTTCCAAGCGCCGGCGTTGATCGAAAGCGGGGGCTTCGGGCAGTGGTGGCACGGGCGTCGCGCGGAAGAGGCGGACTTCGGGCGGTTCTGGGCGGCTGTGCGTTGCAGCGAGGAGGCCGCGACTGGGGCGGACCGGTGGCTGGTTCGGATGGAGGCGTCACAGAGGAGAAGATGAACAGTTCCTATATTTTATTTTGTTTTTGTTTTTTCTCCTGCTGCTGCGCGTCCCTTCCCTCCACTGTCTTCAGAAATTCTGCCCCTCTTTGTTGACTTTTTGTTGTTTCGGCTTTTTCTGCTTTTTTTTTTTTCAAAAGAACACAAAAAATCCCCCCTAAAGAATCGAATTGAAAAACCCCCTTTTATAGCAAAACAAAATGCGATCTTAATAAAATATTTCGAAAATTCCCTATAACCTCCAAATCATGAGAATCCTAATCTCATCAATATCCTACGCTGATTTCATCATCCATTGATCAAGATATGATTAAAATGTGATTTTCTTAATTTTCAAAATATCATAATATCGCACCAAATTCTTATTTAAATAATTTTTGTCATTTAAAAGAAATGGGCTCGGGCCGATTTTCTCGTTTTATGGGCTTAGTCGGACCTGTTAATTTAAACTCAAAAACAATTAATTCGAAGCCATTGACCACCAGTCCTAAAAATAAAAATGCAAAACATGTAAAATAAAAACAAATGCACCTAAAACTATATGCTATGCAATTGAATTATAGTATTTTTAAAAGATAAAATTAACCCCTAATGACTAAATGGGCCGCCAAATTTTAGGTGTCAACAAATCTCTTTGATGAATGACAAGCTTTTTTATTATTATTGTGTTCATTTTCATTTTGTTTAACTAAAAATGAAAAAAAAAAAAAAAAAAAAACCTATTAGATCTTGGAACCGACCCTAGAACCTATAATAGGGTAGGTTCCAGGTTCCAAGTTCCAAGTTCAAAAAATGAAAAACCTGTACCCGATAGTAAGTTCCAGGTTCTAGGTGGAACTTATAAGGAACTTGGAATCGTTCACCCCTAGTGAGAGTGACAGTGTGAACTGTGAGAGCATGAGTGCAATTGAGAGAGGCATGGGTGCAAAAGTAGAGGCTAGGGTTTATTTTTTTCAAAAGGGGTAAAAATGGGCATCTATTAAGTTGTTAAGGGCAAAATAGGAAATGAAATAAATTTCATTAAAGAGCTCTTTCAGCATTCCAAAAATGCTGAAAGCTAGCCTTGAGTTTTCAGCCTTCCCAAGGCTAGCTTTCACATCAAAGCTCCTTGGAAGTGGTTGCCAAACGCCCCAATATTTTCCCAATGGGCTTTGGAGGCCGAAAGCCCCTTGGGAAGCTGTACCAAACGCACCCTAAGAAGTTCTCTTGGGCTTGTTCGTGTATTATTGCTCGTGGTGGCACGACAACGAATTCATGATGGAGGTGGGTGGGGATGCGACGTGGGCAAGCTCCAAAAAGGGCAAAGAAGTGGTGGGGCAATGGACAATGGTGATGGCGGCCATGGGTGGAGCCCGACTTGTTCACAATTGCGGAAGAGAGGGACACCGTTTTTTCTTATTACTTTGTTCCTCATCCTCGTCTTTTTTTCTTTTTTTACTCCGTTTGTTTTGAAAAATAAATCATATTTATAAAAATGATGATTTGTACCACTTAAAATAATTAATTAATAAAAATAACATTATCGACAATAATTTATATTTATATATTTTCATGAAAAAAATGAATATATTTTATGTTAATTTATTTTTGTAAGTAATAAAATATTATTTTTACAAAAATATTTGCTAAATTATTTATTTTCTACAAAATAAACGCATTCGTATGGCCATTCTTCCAAGAAAACCCATGCTGAAATATTTTAGAAGCTCCAAAGCAATGCCTATGAGCTTAAAAGAGCTTCTCTAGCAACAATATGAGTCAATATCCATCAATATTGAGGACTGGCTATTCTCTTTGAGCTTGTATGTATAAATCCAAGCTATCCATAGATAGCAATCTATGATGAGGAAAACTGTATTAAAAATCCTAAACTCATTACTTTTTTGTTAATTTAATTTTAAACATTTTAATTTTGCCAATTGGGTCATAAATCTTTTCATTTTTTATCAATTTGCTAGAAATCGCTAATATGGACACTGGCCATTCTATATACTGTGGCTAGCACTGATGTTGACAATTTTCAATAATATTTTAATATTTTTGAATTTTCATTTATTTTTTACTTTTCTTTTGTTTGCTTTTTTTTTTCCTTCCCTTCTTTATCTAGCCGATTGCCAGGCCTTGGTGATGCCCAATGACTAGCCAAAGGTGAGGTCTCACTAGCCTTGAGTGAGCCCTTAGCGAGGCTCAACCTTACCTAACGACGCCAAGGTCGGCCTTGCCAATGGCTATGTGAGACTTGAGCCTCACCATTCGTGGGCGATGCTCGCCATTACCAGTGATAGTGGGGGCGAGCTTTGCCAGATTCTGGTAAGGTTGACCTTGCCAATCCTTACCTTTAGCTGGTTGTTGAGGGTTGACGACTGGTTAGAGAAAGAAGGGAAAAAAAAGAATTTGAAAAAATAAATAATCAATTAAAAAATATAAAAATATTATTAAAAATTGTTCATATGTGGTGGCAACGCCGCGTAGGATAGCCGACGTCCATATTAGCAATTATTATCCAAAATTAGTTGGATAAAGTCAATTGACAAAAAATGAAATGGTTTAGTACTTAATTAACAAAATTAATATGTTTCAAAATGAATTAACAAAAATACAATAAGTTTAAAAAAAATTGGACAATTTTCTTTAAGATGATGTTCTAAAATATATCTGAGTACGCATGCGATGTCTAAATCAAAATCTTTGGAAAGCCATAATCCTCCTTTATGGCAATACTGTGCATCTTGTACTTTGCTTTTCAAAAGCGTTGGTAATTTCTGTGGAGACATTTGATGCAGCTTGAATCATTACTACAACCAAACGAGTAAGGGCCAGGGATTGAGTTACCGTTGATGAACACTTACTATAAGATTGATATCTTTCAAAGGAGAGAGAAGAATGAAACCCATGCGAGCAATTTTAAAGAACCTTTTGTTTCAAAAGTGCCATGATTCTCTTCGAGAGAGGTGGTTTCAACCTCCATTCCCCACTTTAGCCCATGATAATTAAGCCTTTGCCGACGTCGATCATTGGAGAATCATATAAAATCTGCTTTGTCCATTTTGAATCTGGTATGGACAGGAATGTCGCCATGTTTTTTCATCATTGCACATTGTTTTCCTTCAAAAGAATATTTCTTTAAGGGTCATAATTTTCCCATTCTTATTAGAGTTAGAGAAAACTTCTTCCAATCAGTCTTTCGTGGTAGGTTTTCCATACAAACATAATCAATTATTAGTTTGGACGGGGATAAAATTCATAACGGTTACACAACAATTTCGTTTTTCCTCCACCACTACTCATTTCCCTCACCTAAGGTCGTGATGCTGTATTGTCTACAGGGTTCGAGCCAAGATAAATAACTTGCTAGGCTCGGTCAGAAAAAGACAGGTGCTTTACTCCTTAAGAATCGTAGCGTCTTGAATTCATTCTTACCAGGCGCAATCCTTTGAGCTAGACATGAAGAAATAATTTCATGTGAATCTCGTGATTCCAATGCAAAGTTGTGATGTCATTCAGATGCAAGGTAAGCTCGAATCGACACACATTTAAGTAGAAACGGTCACTGTCCAACCAAATGTTCCATAGTGAAATCACACGTGAAGAAACGCCTCATCAATTTTCTTCCTTTCCAACATTTCTTCGAAGCGAAGCTAAAATAAGACCAGCCAAATTACGTGAAAACAGGAATGCGCAACTCGAAGAAGCAAGAAAACTTCTCGACAAATCCCTGTCCTAAATGGGGAAAGAGAGACAAAAACATCTCTCTCTCTCTCTCTCTCTCTCGATCGATCGATCGATCGACTCTAATGGCACCTCTGTAGAGGTGCCATGCTGACCCTTCGCGTTACAGCTGTGAGGAAGTGAAAGGTGCAGAGCGAATCCGAGTGCCGCGAGCACAAGGGGACCGCATTGATTAGTAGGCTTAGGAAAACCTAATCATGACTGCTTTTGATTGCCTTTTCGGTTGCTTTTCTTTTGCTTTTACTTGTCGTCATCGTGATCCAAAGGCTAATGCAGAGTTGAATCTCTTGCGGTTCTAATTGTCATGCACCAAAGAAGCATTTGGTTCCCCTCACACGGCTTTACCATCGGTCCACCACGGTGCTGGCAAATCGGCCGGGTCGGCCTGAAAACGGCATGGTCACCTTGATGTGCCGGTCTAGACCTGGACCCGCGGCAGGCAGACCCAGGCCGGGTCATTTGGTAAAAGCGGGTGTGTTTGCTTTTATTTTCTTCTTCGCATTTGAGGGTTTTTTCGACTCTCTCTTTGGGCCTGAGGCCCTTTGAATCTGCTCTCAATTGCCCAATCGCTACTCTGTGAGTTGCCGCCGTCAGGCTTCATTTCAGGATCCAACGGCCACACTGACTTGGCAGGAATTCGAGAGCTCGGCCAGGCACGACACGGTCAGGTTGTGTAGCACAGGCACCCTTTGATCGGCAAATTTTATGTGCCTGGCGAGGCGTGCCACGACTGGGTCGAGCCCAGGTTGGGTTGGGTTGGGTTGGGTCAGCCCTTTTGCCACCAAACAATTTCCAATGCAAAGGTGGTTGTGTTCTCAAATTTGAACTGTAATACATTGAATAATTTCTTCGGAAGCGTTAATTATTTGAGTAATTTCAATTATAATTGATACCGTCTATCATCAGTGAAAGAGATGGAGAGAAAAAAAGATGCGGGCATTTTGAAAATAGTTACTGCAATTTGATTGTAACAGCTATCACACGAGAGTATATAACATCTGCCGATATTATCGATCTCATTCTCCCAACACGATATACTTCCAGCATGGTAAACGTGGACATCACATCCACGGGAATTTTCAGGTGAATCGAATTTAAGGACAAAAGCGGGCTCCGTTCTTCGGCATCATATTCGCTCAGTGTTATCACGGTGGGGGGAACGTGATGAAGTCAAAGGATGAACATGCTCGAGTCTAGGGCCACCTCTGGCCAGCCGTCTTATAGTAGTGGGATGTCGTCGGCATGGCCACCTTCTTTTTGATAGAGAAATACATCATGGAGCCGGAGTCCTTGTGGCTTTAAAATACCATGGAGGCATTCCCGTGGAACCTTTAATGATGAGACCTATTACGCCATGGACTGCAGAGACGGCATGATCTTTGGCGGATAAAGGAGGATACGTTCCTCCTTGAGCACGTGTGCCCGTACACGGAAGGAGAGGGGTGAAACAACGAAAAAAAAAATGGCATGGAGGGGCAATGCTAGAGGAGTCCGAGGAGTCTTGAGCGAAGGAAGGCCAAGGAGAGAAATTTAAAAGAACAAAAGTATTTGATTCTTGATCTTACAATTGTTGAGATGATTTTCATTATATAAAAATATTACAAATGTTACTCATCACAAGGAAATAATACAATAATAATAAATAATAAATAATAAATATTATTATATTACAAGAGTTGTTAATTCCCTGATTCTAGAATCTCTAAGAATTAATTGTGGTTTTGATTTATATCTAGATTCTTCTTCTTTGATTGATAAATCAATGCCTTTACTCCCTCTCAAATTGAGAATAGAAGAATCCCAATTTCTCAATTTGTGACATAAGTTTCTAAATGCATTTCTAGACACTGGTTTCGTGAAGAGCTTACCAATTCGATGCACAGACAGAACATACTTCATTACAAGTGTTCCAAGAAACACTTTTTCTCACACGTAATGATAATCTAATTTGATATGTTTATTTCTTGCATGAAACACTGGATGAATCAACATATAAAAAGTGATGATATTATCATTAAATATTATTGGTGGACTAGAGAAATTAATACCCAAATCTCTCAAAAGGAATGATATCCATGTAATCTCTATAGTTGTCAACACCATTGCACAATGCTCTACCTCGACATTAGATTAAGCAACCGTTTGTTGTTTCTTAGCACTCCATGATATATAGTTGCTACCTAACAAAGTACAAAATCTAGTGGTTCACCATGGAGTCAAGTGGCAACCTGCCCAATCTGCATCACAAAAGGCATACAAGTCCAAAGTTGACTTGGACAATATTTACATGCCTTAACGCTGGCATAATGTATAATGTGCTTCACAATTTAACATTGACTCACGATAGGTTATTGCATGAATTGATAGACAAAATTGATTGCATATAAAATATTTGGCTATGTATTTTTGAGATATTTAAGAGCTTAGGCAATACTTGATATAGCGTAGGATCCGAAAATAGTCTTACATCTATATTAAAATGAGAACTAGCAGCCGTGTGAAAATTGACTTGTAACCCCTTCATTTGTGCATGTTTAAGAATTGACAAAGCATATTGTTGTTAGCACAAATAAAGGCTGCCGGAGAATATCCTAACCTCCACAATAATAAAATAGTGTAATGGTCCCATATCCTTCATTGCAAATTCACTACGCAATGAAGAGATGAACCCATCAAGCAATTTTGGATCATCACTTGTAACAATTATGTCATCTACATATGAAAGCAGAGCTAGAATGCCATGATATGATTTTTGAATAAACAATAAAGGATCCTCAACGTTGCAAGAGAAAGTGGATGCCAAAAGAAATGAGCTAAAGTGATCAAATCATGCTCTTAATACTTGCTTAAGGTCAAATAAAGCATTATCTAGTTTGCAAACATAAGAGGGATGTTTTTGTCCTCAAAACCTAGCGCCAACCTTTAACAATAGCAATGGTGAGGACCGTTCTTATACTTCCTGGTCAAATGACTAGCAAGAAAGTTTCAAGGTAATCTACTCCTACTACTTCAGTATATCCCTTAGCAACCAATCTTTCTAATGCACCATCAACCCATAACTCAGACTTAAAAACCCATCTTCATCCCACAATATTAGTATTTGAAGGACATAGAACAAGTGTCATGCCTTGACCCTCAAGTATGCGACAACCCTTGTTCACTTAGGCTATTAGATTGCGACGTCTCAGGAGGCCTCACCGGCCTATTTGTATTATCGTTTACTTATACACAAGCGGAAGCAAAAGTATCACCCAACCATTTAAACATGGATAGCATAAAACACACACACACACACACACACACACACACACACACACACACACACACATATATATATATACATTCATAACCACATCAGTCTGTATAAACTATTTACAAACAAACTAAGCAACACAACATCAGCATCACTCACTACTCCACTTCAAAAACAACCCAAAAGCATGGCCACATCCATCTCCAAAAGATTTCGGGGGTAAGCCTAGCACCTCTAATACTATAAGGGTGACTCTAAAAAGTGATGCACCCCAACTACCACCTAGTACCCTATGGGCTCCATATACTAGGGCTCTGGCTCGACAATTATGTCGAGGTCAACCTCTAGATCGGACACTGCCCGTTCGGGCACATCCAAATCCATCGCATCCCAGCTAATATTCTTAGGCCCTGCACTAGGTCCATCAAAACCTTGAATGGGGCCTTACAAGTCGTCCCGAACCCAAAAGTACTAGGCTGAAAGGTGATGGAGCACTAAGTTCTGAAGCCCTTCACTTACTCATATTATGGTCACGTAGTGTTCATAATAGATGTTGGTTCTCTCGATAGGATACCCAATCACCTCCTGACATTGCTTGATGGGGACCTCGAACCGGACATGGCAATAGAGCTCAGACATACTTAGGGCCTAAAAATATTTAAACAAATAATAATGAGATAAACTCAAAGAATAAGCTTCCTAATCCTCGAGTAATGAGGTAATTCACCTTAGAATCGGCTTAAACGTGTAAGTTATCTATTGATGGCAGATCAATAGCAAAACCCTTACTTTGCCTTAATTATTAACAGGGATGGTTATCTCACATTCTCACAGCCATCATCCCACAAGCACATAGGCAGTTCTCACAATAAATGACATACTTATGAGGCAGAAATAAGAACGTGTAATGTCTCATAATTATACACAAATGCCATTAATAATCCAAACATAATCAAATATCATTCTCATGCATGTTTCACACATATATGTCCAGATTATTATGGCTTCTTAGGGCCACGGCTAACCTGAAGGTGGGTGGTCTTTCGACATAACTAGGTATATCGTCCCACCTCATCAGGCATGATATCATCCGGCATATGTATACACTTCAGGACAACATTCCAATTGAGGAGCTTCATTCTGAAATCCATCCACAAACAGCATCCCGTTGATGTGGGGCATCCGAACTTAATCGGGTATTGTCCTGTATAATCATATGTATCAGGATAGTTCCATAACCCCGCATAATAATCATACGCATTAGGGTATTTAAGTGATCACATAAACATACCTCACTCAAGCTCATTTAATATCTTTCTCATTACTCGATGCAGGAGTGTGTAACGCTCCTATAATATGCAATAACGTTTGCCACATGCAACCATGTCATGCTTGTATCTCATATCATATTACATCATTACATCACTTAAACACTTCAACATATTATCTTTCCACATATCCTTACATACATATTGATTGGCTACAATCATTGAATGTCATAAACATTTACCATTTTCCATTCTAAGAGTTATATGAGCATACATCATGTCTAAATTTAGCATCCAATAATGCACCAATCCACTAGATCTCATACCAAAGAGAACACTTATTAAAGACAAGATAAGTCATTGCGTTTAAGTATAAATATTCTGATAACCTATCACATGTCAATATAACCTATTCGATAACTTATCTCATATTAACATTTCATATTACAATAACTTATCAAATAATAAAATGGCTTATCGCAATAACTTATCGGAAATCACGATAACTTATCATGATAACCTATCGGAAACCTAGATAACCTATCACATTGACCTATCAAAAACCTATGATAACCTATCACTTAGACTTACTTATTACATAACTAAATTATTGTTTAACCTTAATCTAATACTAATCTTAGTTCTAAGTACAATCACAACCCTAAACAAGGGCTAGAAAGCCACTCATTCTCGATTCTAAGCTAGGTAAAACAATGTGAAGGAGCGAAAATGGCTGGACGGCGATGGCGGTGCTCAGCGGTGTCTGGTCACAACTCAAACAGCTCACGACCAAGGCTATGGTGATGCCACGGCCGAGGTACGGCGGCAACAAGGGCTGGATGGCATTTTTCGGGCTTGTGGCAGTCCAAACTGAAAGCAAAGAAATGAGGGAGAGACAACAATGAGGGGTTGGACGATCTCCACTTCACCTCCAAGATCCGGCACAACGGCGAGGATAGCAATCCAGGAATGGCGGCCTCGATGTTGGACGATGGAGTGAGGTCTAAGGAGGAAAATGAGAGAAAATGGCTTACAAATAGAGAGGAAATGAAGATGAGGGGGTTCGGCTAGCTCAAGGAAATGAGAGGGAATGAGAGCAAAGTGAGAGAAGAAGAGAGTGACATGTGATTCAAAAGAGAAAAAGGGAGAGGAGAGATAGAACGAGAGATCTTGCCATTAATGGAAATGTACTAAATCCCCCAAAATCCTCTCCACTTAGCATTTACTTGGAGGAAAAGGCTTCATGAAGAGAGGAGATCTAAAGTAATTAATACATTTGATATGCACACATGGGGAAATTAGGGGGATAGGCTAGGTCTAGGGTAACCTCATCTCCTCCCTCCTCATCCTATGTGGCCGCCCCCTTTCTTGGCTTTTCCATCCTTGCCCTTTTGTCCATAGCTTAAAGAGAGGGAAAAAAAGGGTCATTACATAAAGATTTGGTACTATTTAAGTACATTGATACAATTAATATAGGATCTTGCAAGAGGGTCAAGGTGGGCTTGAAGAGTCCATGGCTCCTCAGGTCGCCCCTCCTTGGGCGTGAGGCCCATTGGGCCTACCCATCCATGGGAGTGGGGCCCATTATGCCCACTCATGGGTTTGGACCTACATGAGTTCTTGTCCGCGGCCCGTTTCTACTTTTCCAAATTTTTGCGCTTCGCTAATAGAAAAAATTTAGTTTTCGCCCCAAAGTAGCCTTCTTGGCGTTTTTGTGGTCTATTGATCCTCATTATAATCCCGCTAAAAAAATTGGCCACTGTTAGAATCCTATTCCAAAAATTGGGGTCGGATCGAGGATGTCACAATAAGAGTCGAAGTTTTATTCCAATGCAGTGCATTGAGTTCCTCTTTTATTGCCACCAACCACCTTGGATTAGGAGTATGCAAAAGAACTGGGAATTGCCTGGACTAACCCGAAATAGGTGGTTCCTTGGGGACCAGTCCAGTTCCCGATTCCAATAATTGAAACTGTTGAGTACCGGTTCGATTTTTGGTTCTAAGCATGGAATTGCCCATCCACCCACCCAGACCAGATCGCTTTGTGTGTGTGTGTGTGTGGATGCTCTGAAGTTGTAAAACTTATCGAAAGATCCCGACACAATTTAGTTGGATCAACACATATATTTAGTGTATTCAAATTAATTTTTTCAAGTACACTCTTCCTCTAAAAAGGCAATGGATTCATGGTCACCTTCCTAATAATTAAAAGCAGACATAATTGCTCTCACATAATGCCTCTTGCACAATGCCTCGTTGTTGAACCTACTTTATCTCTTATGATGTCAACCTCCGCGGGAATCAATACATTTCCTAGTTGTCGGGTGAGTCTTTGGCAAAGAACAAGCCGAGTAGTAGAATAAATGGTTACTTACCATCAGTATTGCGGTCCAAATGAAATTGACAAGTCTTGCACCGATTCCAAATGAAACTCACAATTTATTGTGTTTCTTAGGAGAGGCTTATGGTAATCTCTCATGGAAGACATTGATCTCATTTGTGGCCATCGAAACTACATGGACCATGCCCTTCTTGTGTTGGTGGACAAAGTCTAAGGTCATGGGGATCGACTCTATGGACCCACTTGGGAACCGGATCGGACCAACGGTTCGGTTCCTAGGTGGATTCATAGAACTAATGAGCGGTTCCCAATTTCAAGGTGGGAACCATTCATCCAGACCATGCTTACCCTTACCCTTGATGCTTCAAAGCATAGCGTACATTATTCAACTCCTTCAGTATAGAATTGATCATATGTAAATTGGCATATTTTGGATTAGGTTTCACAATACTAGCACGTGTTCTGGTAATCATTGAATGTTTTGAGTGGGTGGACGTGCTATTGAAAAATCGTGAAAGACATCCATAGAGGAATTTTCATTTGCCAAATTGCATGGAGAATTAAGCGAAGCACGTGATGAGTCACTAATTTTAACATGATTTTGGCGAACATGTGATTCACCTCCATCAATGTTGTCTTTATAAGAAGTATCATGGGTAGCAAAATTTAATAAGCCATCATGCAGTTGGTCAGAGTTAAAGAAGAACGCACCTTATTGCAAATACAAAGGTGAAAATTTCAAGTCCGACACTATTGTGTCTTAATTTGGCAAGCTTATAAATTTAAATATCCTTGCTTTGTCACTTTGATCCCGAAATAATGAGTTGGACATGAGATAAGGAAATATGGTTTCATAAAAAAAAATGACATGTCATGAAACACACATGGCAACGACCGGGCATTGAACTTATTTTTTTGTGTAGCCCCTAAGATAAGGAAAACACCTACAACCAAAAACTCGCAAAGAATTATAGTATGGTGTTTTGCCAAATAAGAATTTTAATGTGATTTCATGCCCAACACCCTCGTAGGAAGTCGATTCAAGAGAAATATTATTGTTTGAATGCCTTCGACCCAGTTTTTTTTTGGGAATACCACTTCGATGAACCATAGTCAAGCTAATTTTGTATATGTGCCTCTTTTTCTGGTTAGCAACTCCATTCTTCTCCAGAGTATTTGAGCAAGATACTTAATCAATAATGCGATTCTTTTCCAAATGAATTAAGAACTTCGCTAAATTGTACTCTCCTTCTCCATTAGATCAAAAGATTTTAACGTACCCTTCATATTGCTTTTTCAAATATTTCTCAAGATTAAGAAAACGTACATAAAATTCAAATTTTTGTTGTAAGGGAAACAACCAAGAATATCGCGTATAATCATCCACAAAACAAACATAATACCGAAACCTTTGAAAAAGACAATCGAAACCTTTCCCCACAAAATACAATGGATCTTTCAAAAGACTTAGTAGTACTAGATTTGGAAGGCAAAAAAGGAAGTTTAGATGCTCGACCCCTTTGACAACTACTATATATAGTAGTAGAGTTATTCTAAGTAGTAACAATAATATCACTTTTATTTTACTGATGACGGTTTGTCATCGGTTGTGGTTGTCCCAACCTTTGATGCCAAGGACTTTAATTAGCTTTCTTGAATTGATTCGAAAATAGTACTTCTTTTGGCGCCTTCAACTTCAAGATATCACCTTCATAGTTTTCAACTATTAGAGCATTTCCCATTTTCGTGTTTTTGTTTTTTTTTAATCACAAAACCAGTGGTAGAGAACTCAAAATTTAGAGGATAGTCAATTGTAAATTGGCTCACTAATAATAAAATCTTTTTCATCTAAGGAACAAGTAGAACGTATTTTAAGTCAATGCTCTTTTGGCCCAAATTGATTTGAGCATCACCAGTATGGGAAATCTTAAGCGAATCATCATTTCCAACCATAACGCTATCTTCCTCAATATATGGTTGTAAATTGAAAAAGGTTACTTTCATCTCCAGTATGTGATTTGGAGCTCTAGTGTTAATGAAGATATGGAATCCTTATTATCTCCAACAATATGTGCAGCAAATGCCTTTGGCACATATGATGGGAGATATGGTTGACTAAACCGATTAAAGCAATCCAAATCAATATGTGCCTACTTGTTACATTTTTTTTTTATAGGAAATGACTTTGTTTGTTCCTTTTACAATCTTTTCGATCTTGCTTTAATTGAATTGTAGCTTGTGACTACATAAAATCTGCTCGAGAAATTTTCATTCTTGGACCATTGTGAGAAAATCATCTTCCATTTGAAGAAAAATAATCGTTGTTGGAATGTTGGAATTGCTTTCCCTTCTTGTTGCTCTGAAAATTATTATTTTGACCAAAGAAAGCCGTCCCGTGTTGAATTACAAAGGAACTTTTATTTGTGAGCCAACTCTTAAAGCTTTGCAATTGTGAAATTAAGTGGGAGAATATCGGCATTGGAGGCTTCAACATGGAGGTTGTGAATGAATCATATTGATCATCTAAGCCATTCAAAACAAAGATGCCCTTCTTTTTGTCCTTAAGAGGACATCCGATACAGATAACTCATTAAAATATTTTTGAAAAGCACCAAGATACTCTTGAAGGAATGATAAATTATCTCTATGACATTTTTGGACTTGCAGAAAAATTGAAACTTCACGTTCCTTAGATACCTTGGCCAAAATATTTGGTAAAGCTAACCATACCTCAACTAATGTCTTCAAGTCTACTACTCGAGCAAGAACTTCTTTGGAGAGCGTCGAAATAATTCGTCCCGTAGAAGGCAATCCGACTTTCTCTAGTATAAAAACTCTAGATTTGTCACTTCATTTGAGGCACTAGCCTTTTTTTCCAAAAATCATATGGGATACTATTCAATGAATCCTATCGGATCTTGACTTTCAATTAGTGCAAGCATTTGGGCTCTCCAACAAGAATAGTTTGTTTGCGTCAATTTCAATGACACAAAATAGCTAATGTTCAAGGATGTGCTCTAAAATTGCTAATCTTAGGATTGGTGGCAGTCATGGTTAAGGTTAAGGATCGATTTCTTTCGAAGATGTACTTTGATACCATAAAAGAACAAAAGTGTTTGATTATTGATCTCAACATTCAATTGTTGAGATGATTTCTATTATATAAAGATATTACAATTGTTACACTTCGTAAGGAAATCATACAATAAAGTAAAATAATAAATGAAGAGATCATTTTATCACGAGAGTTGTCATTCCCTTGATTCTAGCATCTCCAAGAATCAATTGTGATTTTGATTGATATCTTTAGATATTTCTTCCTTGATTGATAAATCAACCTTAAAGGTTTGTTGAGGTGGAGCAATGGTATGATGGTAGAAGACGATGGTGATGCAGGCACCTGTGCAACAAAGACGAGGGAAGGGTTTGTCAATGGCGATTTGTGATGGGAAGGGGAAGGATGCAACTGAGAAGTATAAATTTTATGTGTTGGTGTTAGCATGAATCATTTCCCTTTAGCCTAATTTTATGTCCTAATACCTTAAAAAAAAAAAACTCAATTTTAGGTCCAGTCTCAATTGTATTCTAAACTTTTTTTGACTCATAAAAAAACCCCAATTTAGATACAATTCCAATTTTATTACTTTATTCTTTTTTATTCTTTCACAAGAAGAAAGGGTGGACTCGTATTATCATGATCGAGTTCTGATTTCTCTATTTTTGTAAGACTATAGTTTTCCCTACCTATATCTGTAGAACATGCCCGAAAAGGCTCAATAAAAAAGCATACCTTTTTGGTAAATTGGCTCAAGGAGCAGCTTGGGGCTACTCTTCGCGAAACCAATCTATCATGTTGTTATCAGCTCTCTTAGAGATCTTTTTTCCTTTTGGAAGATAGAGGAGCGCAACTCTTTCTAGAAGATTTAAATAAGTTTATGTAGACATCAAACCCATATGCATTTCCGTAGGCCTTACCACAATCCAAATAATCTTCTTGGTCAATGAATTGAGATATATGGATCCATGGATCTATAAGTCTATATAGATCCTTTATTCATGGATAACGAAATTGCACCATAGTCACTAGGATAAGAAGCAAGAGTTGCTAATTGCTCTAATTTTCCCCAAATTTCAAATCTAAGAAGATGTTGTTTTGGCTAATATGGGAATTTACCTCCAAAATACATCTTTTTGGACTTCAAATTTGGAGAAAAACTAGAGAGTAATGACACATGGAAGTGCCATGTAAGGTCACTAAGTACAATTTTGGATGAGAGTTAATCGAAGCAAATTTAGGACTTAAAGTAAAAGTTGTTGATTTTTTATGAGACAAACAAAAAATTTAAAATAAAGTTGGAATTGGACTAAAGTTGAAGTTCTTTTATGAGATTAAAACAAGTTGAGGCTACAACTAAACCCGAACCTGAAGTTGAAGGTTTTTTACGAGACAAGAAAAGTTTAGTATAAAATTGAGATCGGACCTAAAATTAGGGGTATTTTTTATGAGAAAAAAATTTTAGTGTACGATTGGGATTCTATTAAAAGTTGGGGTTTTTAAGACATTAGGCCCAAATTTTATTTAATACATCAATTATTCTATTTGATGTGTAAAAAGGATGTATTATTCTATATATTTTTCTTTATTATTCCGTCTTGATTGATATTCTTTTTTTCTTATGAGATTCTTTCTCTTCCAAATACTACAACGAGAGAGCTAAGTCATGAATGGATAATGTCAATTATTGTTCTATCTTATTTGAAAATTACACATTTCATTGGCAATTAATTGATAGTCTATTAATCTTATTTTTTTTTAAAGAAACCAGTAATATGATGTATATTTAAATTATTAAAATACTAATCTAATCAAATTACGGGGGGACAATGTCATGATGTTCATTATAAACCTTATCTCAAAAAATAAATATTTCATCAATTTCTAATCATTTTGTTCAACGAGCTCCACTAAATTGTAGATGAGAAAGCTATATTGCATTTCGATCATGTTTTAATTGACAAATGAGATAATTTTTTATTTTCTAACACACTTTTCATGATAAAAAATTATACAGTGGCAAAGTCACATAAGCACTAGTTTTATAAGATAATAGGGAGTTTAACTTTCCAAAATAATAATAAAGATTTAAATTCAAATTTCGAAAAGTGTTAGGGATATAAGTAATCATGATATAAGTATTAGAAAATTAATCTATAGGTAAATTAAAATTTTATTTCTCATCCAATATTTTATATTATTAATTCAATTAATATTGTACCATGATTAGTCACTCAATATAGTGCCTAGGCTCACCTACTAGTATGTTAAATTGCATGTTATGCAAAAGATAATATCATTAACAAATCAAGGGCATTGGACTTGAAAGATATCAAATTGTATAGATGAATTGCAAGCACAAATGCATGATTATCGAATGCAACACAAATAATTTGTTCGTCAATTAACCAAGCTAAAATAATTTTGAGACAAAACATAATAAACATCAAAGGCACATATGATGGATACGTATGTTTGTGCTAAAGTGAAAACAAGATATACCTTTTTGGCATTTTTGTCAATTTTTTTTAAATTTTTAAATTTTTTTTAAAATCATTTTTGCATTTCGTGAAATTTCAGATATTTCGGATTTAAGAAACAAATCAAATATCGCGGTGTGAAATTGTAATTAAGTGAAATTAAAGGTAAAAAGGCTGGTTTGATTTTGATCTAATGGTAAAAATCAATAAAACATACCTGACATGCACATTCCCTCCGGACAGTTTCAGTCTACGATAGGAAGCGAAAAAACCCAAAAGCGGAGCAGCGTATAAGAACTTGAGAGCAAACGGCTACGGCGGCTTCATCTCCACCTTCGCCTTTCATCTTTTACCGGCATCACTCGAGGGCGAATTGAGTCGCCGGAAAATAAACGCAATCAGGGCCGGCTCCGGCGGTGCAGTGCCGGACCTCTTCCCGTCGCCCCAAAGAGTTAGGGTTTTTCTGTTCTCCGAAGGCCAGGTAGCTTAGGGACTGGAATCGACGAGACTCTGAGAGAGAGGTTGCGTGCGTGGCGATGGAGGGAGCCCTAGCGAGCGCTTCTTCAATCGCGGACCAGAGGCAGAGGATCGAACAGTACAAGCACATTTTGGCTTCCGTCCTCTCCTCCAACGACATCGTCCAGGCTAAGAAGTTCATCGATCACAGTTAAGTGCTTTCTTTCGCCCCCACAAAATTGCCCTAGCATCTCGTTACCACGGGTGTGGAGTGTCCTCTCGCTAGTATTGAAAACTAATTCGTGAATGCTGTTCTTCGTTTGTTCTTTTGGGGGGATTTCAGTGCTCTCCGATGATGTCCCGCTCGTGGTCTCACGGCAGCTGTTGCAGAACTTCGCCCAGGAGTTGGGGGTTCTGGCCCCGGAGACCCAAAAGGAGATTGCCCATTACACGCTCGCCCAAATACAGCCAAGAGTCGTTTCGTTCGAAGAGCAGGTTCTGTTTTTATCATTCACTCTGTTATTCAGCTCCCCGGAAAGAACGGATGTTGAGCAAAATTGATGCTAGAACTCGTTGATGGTAACTTATTAATCACTACTCCACGGTGAATTGTTTGATAGATGAATTGTTTAAAGATAGATCAATCAATTAATTCCGCTTGACCCCTTCGAGCATTTATATTGGAGGGTTTAAAATTCTTATGCTTAAATTGTAACATATTGAAACTGTTGATGGTTGATAGTTACTCCTATCTGAGTGACAGGTACTAATAATTAGAGAGAAGCTTGCAGAATTATATGAATCAGAGCAACAATGGTCAAAAGCAGCTCAAATGCTTAGTGGCATTGATCTAGACTCAGCAATGAGGTATGGGTGCAAGTGTAATTTTCACCTTCATGCATTTAGCACGTGAACATGTCTTGAGTTTACATTGAACATGTCTTATGTCATCAGGATGATAGATGATACTTTCAGATTGTCAAAATGTGTGCAAATTGCTCGCCTATACCTTGAGGTAAGGACCTTTATACGACAATTTTTTTCTGACGTAAGGGTGGTCAACTTGTGATGCCTTTGAACCAATAAAATTCGAAATACTAGGGCTGGTATTAGAAAATGTTTCCAGTGAAAATGGAAATGAAAACACCTCGTGTTATCATTTTCAATTTCTTTGGAAACATGTTTGATATGCAATATGTGAAAAAGAGAATTCTCTGTCGCAATGAAAATTATGCAAACACGTTTGGTTTTGTTATTTTACTATTGAAATGAATTTGAGAAATTACAATGTACACATTTATCCCATCGTATGGTACATTTAATCAACAAATTGCCCAACTACATATAGGACATCTGATCTAAGTTATTGAAGAAGTCGAGGTCATGATGTTATACATATATGACATGGAGGAAAATTCCATCATATACACCTAAGTTCAACAAGAGAAATATTGAGAAGTGCAATCCTGAATCATTCCCAACGTCCTCTCCAGTACACGAATGAAACCTTTTTTTAATCCATCTTGTGAAGACCATTAGAAGAACAGCAAATGAATTTTAGATTGTGATGCTATGCTTCATGTTCTGTTGTTGATGACTTGCCAAGTTATCAGGCAATCTGGTGATGGTATTGATATTGAATACCAACTTCCAGTACATAAGCCCATGTCAAATCCCAGACAATCCTGCAAAGCATCACGGCTAGCACCTCCGCAACCCAATTCGTTTCTCTCCTCAATCCAATTCTGTGAAGCAAAAGAATGGAAAACACTTCACTGTGCTTTTGTTGACGATCCATTTCCAAAATCCTGCCAAACATTTTTTCAGTTCATTTTTCATCAGGAAAATGTTAATGAAGTTTTGGGAATTCTCCATGAACCAAACAGCCTTGTTACTTTTTGTTGGTAATTTACGTTTTGGGAATTCTCCATGAAGCTGTTATTGTGTGTTGAGCACATCACTTGACATGTGCATGCTTTGTCTCTGGACCATCTTGGCAATCTCTAAATTACTAATCTTGAAGTCTTGGTACGTAGAGCAATTGCTATGTTCTATTTCTTGTTTGTTTCAGGATGATGATGCCGTAAATGCAGAAGCTTTCATCAACAAAGCTTCATTCTTAGTTAGCAATAGTCAGCATGAAGTTTTGAATTTACAATACAAGGTTTGCCCTTGTTTGGTGTGTAACAGCAGGAATAACTATTTTTAGCTAGCTTTTGTCAGATTCATTGTTAACTTGATATGATTTTCTGCAGGTTTGTTATGCAAGGATTTTGGATTTGAAGAGAAAGTTCTTAGAAGCCGCACTGCGGTACTATGACATATCTCAGATTGAGAAGCGACAGATAGGAGATGAGTATGTACAGTGAACAGTCTTTTTTGTCTTTTTGTGATATATTTGAGATCTGTTGAGATGTGACGATCTGATTGAATCGTTCTTTTTAATAGGTCAAAATTATCTGCTTTCAGTCATTTTAGTTCCCCATAGATAACGTGTATCGTACACATGTATATATATGCTTTTGTTTGACAAGCATTGCAAACCTCCATGTTTTTGGATGTCATGTATTCAAAACCTGTACATAACAGAATCTTTAACACATTTTTTATTAGTTTGCTATTATTTAAAGGCCCAAGCATGGAAATTCTAAAGCATTTGTCCTCGAGCTTTTAAGTGGGTCATTGTTTTTGAAGACCCATATAGGTTCTTCATGTAACTCATGTTCACTGGTCTACCCATGCAAACACAAGATACTGGTCTTGGAAAACATCATTTATTGATATTTGGTGCTAATAAATTATCTAGTGGTATTTGGGAGAAGCTTAAAATTCACAGTAAAAAGTTGGGATCTCACAAGTTGAAAGGAATATGATAGGATAGCTAGAAGGGAAGGATATGACAAGTTCTCCTCAATCACAGGCAACATCTGATTGTTGTCATTCCAAAAACCTTAATTATGGGCTAGTATTGGCCCTTATTTGAGGACAATAAAGCAAGACAAGTATGTCATATACAATAAGGCATGGTAAGTAAATAGAAATCAAGAAATAATATTCGACATTGCTTTATGCTGAAAAACTGTCCTTTATAATTTGTCTGGTCTTTTTCCTCCTCCTTTCTTAGGGGAAGAGAGAAGGGCCCCGGTGTGCTTGTTTGAAATGTCATCAGTATTATTTTAAATTCATTCTACCATCCACATTTGTAGGCAAGAAACCTAAATGCAGTCACAATTCTTCTGGATAGAGTAATTTCTCGATTGTGTTGACATTGCTAGAAGTTTTTGATATGAAGAAGTAGGTGTCTTCCTGAGTACATATGCACGTATGTGAATATTATTCTTGCGACTTAATAGGTGTGTTATTTTCCTCAATGAATCAGAGTCAGCAGTAACAGTGTTAGGTTAGAACTTGGGTGGTTAATGGCCTCAAAGGTCACCCTATTTAGTTCTGAAACCTGGTTAACTATACGTCTCTCCGTCTTTCTAATGGTGTGTTATGAAAAGAAATCATTTTTCACTGAAGATAGCAAATGGCATTTGTCCCTGATGTTCAGTGTGGCATAAAAACAGATTTGACATATGATTTTCTCTTGTTTCAAGCAATTATCCCAGATGCCCTCACAGAGGAAAGCATGCAAGTCATCTTGGCGAATTTTGTTGGCTTGACAATCAATTTGTGAATATTTTGCATGATGATACTGATGATCAACAACTTGCTTCAATTATTTTGTCACATTGCTTTACTATTTGTACACTTGTTAGTTGCAAAACAAATCATCATCTTTATTTTGAAGCTTTTTATTAATAATTGATGAACAACTTTCAGTGATTGTTCTTAATGCTGTTTGATACTTTCATCAGAGAAATTGACGAGGAGGCATTGGAGCAAGCCTTAGCCGCTGCTGTGACTTGTACGATTTTGGCTGCTGCCGGTCCACAACGGTCTCGCGTTCTTGCCACTCTTTACAAAGTAAATCTGTTCCTTCAAGAATTGGGAATGTTAATTTTTACTTTAATCTACTAATAACCTTTTATCTGGTTGTTGATCAGGATGAAAGATGCTCAAAGTTGAAAATATATCCGATATTGCAAAAGGTGCCCCCTGCTCCAAACTTTACCAAGCTTTAGTGAAATCCTGTGCATAATGAGTTGATTGCAGCTTCATTTGTTTCAGAAGTCCATATGATTCATGAACATATAAAATGTAAATTGAACAGGTCTATCTGGAGAGAATCCTTAGAAAACCAGAAATAGACGCATTTGCTGAAGAACTAAAAGCTCATCAGGTTACTGGTTCATGCTTCTGTTTGATAATTCGGTGCCATATGGTGTTTTTTCTTTCTTTATTCATCCAAAATGTTATGTTTTACAGAAAGCACTTCTGCCAGACAATTTCACCGTGCTGGATCGTGCCATGATTGAGCATAACCTTTTGAGTGCGAGTAAACTTTATAAAAACATAAGGTTTGAAAGGGCCTCCTGTTTGCTTGCTAATTCTTTTAGTTTCTTTTGCCACATGACCAAAACTAATTTTCCATTTCCACAATTCCATGGCATAGCTTTGATGAGCTGGGAACTTTGTTGGGCATTCCTCCTCATAAGGTAGGCCTGATACTAATTCAGAATGCAGTCAATTTTATTTTGTATATATTCTTTTGATACACTGGATACTATAAACCAATTGTATACCACCATTAATAAACACCAGAATAAGCAATGTTCATTAGGTCAAGAGCACCAACTCAAGTAAAAGCTTCCACTATCGGTTGACCAAAATGAGGATCCCAAATTGCATGAGAGAATGAGCTTCTCCCAACAATAGTAATTCCACTATTTTAGCAATGCGAGCCTTGTGCAGATGCTGATGGGATTGTGGGCCTCTTCCTGACCGCCTTCACCCCCTGCCCCACCCAATCCCCCACAAAAGAAAAAGAAAGAAAGAAAAGCTTTTGCACGCACACATATTGTTGGCAATTTGCTATGACCTTACTTATTTTCTGCTTATTCTTGTGAATAGATGGGCATGTAAAATGCCAGCATTCATTGTTATTTTCTGGAGCATACACAAACTGTAAATACCTGGATATTACTTCCCACCAACCCTTTGTTATCTTTATTTGTTTTTGAGAAAATAAAAGTTCTCCATCTAACCGGCTCACAGGCATGTGTGCACATGCAGCTGGGCTGTGTGATCTACCTTGATTTGTTATTTTACTAATGAGAGTCAGGCATTTGCATGCAGGCTGAAAAGATAGCCTCACGAATGATTTACGAGGATAGGATGAAAGGGTCCATTGATCAGGTAGGATATTCTATATGGCAAATCGCGTACTCCTGACCATAGATTGTGTGTAAGCTCTTCAGCATTGGTTTCTTGGGAACTAACTCGTGAAGTTCTTTAGGTGGAAGCTGTCATCCATTTTGAGGATGACACTGAGGAGCTTGAACAATGGGATCAACAGGTGATTTTGTCCCCCCTTCTTCTGTAATCACCACCAAGTTCCAATCAGCAGTAATGGTTCTGTTGTACTAGTTCGCATCATTGTTAAGTATGCTGTATATGAAGTTCAGCAAAGGAACGCAAGCTTTGGGTTATCAGCTTCTTTGACGTGCTGTGTGTTATTCTGTTTGTATTTGTATTAAACTCTTAAGCATGGTGTTCTCAGTTTCATACTGACCAGTCTATTTCATGTTCTTGTGGTTGCAGATAGTTGGAGTATGTCAAGCTCTTAATGATATTCTTGATGGCATGGCAAAGAAAGGCCTGCCGGTGCCAGTATGACGAAGGGGGTCAGATATATCTAGAGGAGGAGACATGCTTTTGGTCGGGGATATCATGCAAGTGACCTGGAAAGACGTTAATCTGTTTTTGTTTTACTTGTAATCATCTTTAAACTAGCCAAAGGAAAATTCATCCCTAAAGAGCATAGTGATCCTTTTGAAGTTCATTATAGAGTATTGACCATTATTTGGCTTTTCTCTCCTGTTCTATAAGAATTGGTGGTAAGTTTCAGTTTTATGTTACTTCTCACTCATCTTCATCTCTAGATGACCAATGGTCAAGAGGACAGATTTTACATATTGAAAATCAGCTGCCCGTGCTTATTGCTCGTGTATTTTTACCTGTTTGGTCATTCTATCAGTATTGGAGGTTGCGTTGAAGCTTAAAAACCTTGAATGAAGCGTCAACTCATTCTTAGTTGCAAACACATCATCCGTTAGGATTTCGAGGAAGATGCGGGATGTTGTGGATCACTTGTTCTTGCTTTTTAGCCATTTAGTCTACACCTTTTAACTAAAGTCATCTTGCCCTGAAACTGAAATGAGATTCTTGTAATAGATTAACGTTGGAGCTTCTCAACAGCGAGTGAAGGTAGATAGCAGCTGGTCATGTTATTCCCAGGGTTTCTCATGCCAGCATGCAGTCCCGTGAAATTCTGCAATCGTTAACGGCCTATTATCCAAATCATCTCTGGACCGACATTCATAACCAGCCAAATATTCCCCTTCCTCCACCAGATCCCGGAGTCTATTGGACATCGGTCCACTGGTTGGGGTCAGGGGATTGTTCGCCAGCGGCTGAAACCAAAAGCACCCATGACATTAAGAACTTATGACTCACGGAAACGGGAGGTGACTTTGGATACGTCTAAAGCGGGTTCAGTGTAGCTTTTAATCCTTTAACTTTCACGGTGCTAGAGGCTGTCATAGCCTAGCCGCCAAACTCGTGGAGCGATGACCTCCGTTGTGCTTAGGTGAGGGTCTTCGGGCCTCGAGCTCGCGGATGCTCACGCACACAGTTGCCCCTTGATCCTCCCCCTAGTTGGTGACCAACCCCTTTCTCTTTGCCCTTACAGTTTTTCTGCTCGCTATTCGCTGATGCACGGCCAATGCCACCAAATCGGCAACGGAAGTCCACCCTGTGCCAAGTCCATAATTCGCTAGCGTCAATACAGACTAATGCGCCCAAACATGAAACTCAGCTATGATCGTGCTGAACCCCAAGAATTGCTGGTTACTGGTGTGATTAGAATTTGCACTATGATCAAAATCTATGTATGCATTTTCTCGCAATTTGTTTGGGGAGCAAGCCTTAGCAGGCTAGCAGCTGCTATGACCCGTACGATTTTGGCTGCTGCCAGTCCACAACGGTCTCGTGTTCTTGGCACTCTGCACAAATTAATCCGTTCCTTCAAGAATCGTGAAAAACTAGATTGTCTGAGTGGATAACTATTTCCTTTCCGTAATCTGTAGCCAATTTTTAGTGGTTGGCAATGTGAACAAGGATCCCTGTAGTTTTGGCCATAAATAAGAGTACAGAGGCCATTTTTCATAATGCCCCTTTTTTTAGTGAGATCTGAATCCTTCCACAAACAGGAGAATAAGAATGATAGTTACTTTCCTTCCATTTCCTTCTGTCCTCATCCCTACAAAAGACGATGTATTTGTTAGTCTATTTTTTTCTCTAGTAACCAAGTAAGTCAGTTCCCTTCTTTCCAAATCACCCTAATAAATCACACTTTCAAGCATTGCCATTTCATACACAACCAAAACGGAGTCTGATGGAATCTTTAACTCTTCTACCAGACAGAGAAAGAAACATTCAAGAAAGATGGCTTCAGGCTCAAAAGAAACTTCACTACCACTGTGTTCATAGATGAAGACATAGTACAAGAGATTCTTGAAATGCTCCATTATTTTTCTTTTGGTGTGTCAGAGTAACAAAGTCACAGCAACTGATGGTCCAGGCAGTTTCTCTTAGCTCAACGTTCGATGAGAAAGAACCACGACTCTCCAAGAAAGTATACGACCTGTGTTTCTATATCAGTTATTATCATCCCCAGCTTGGCTGTTTACAAATAGGCTCTCCCTTCTTTTGGCAAAACCGGAAGACTCCATAGGGGTCCCTCTAAATTTTAGCTCTGAAGATGTCCTGTAGTTTGGATCAACAGGAGGTCTAGAGTTGTGATCGGCCGAACTTGGTCTAAATGAACTGGTCGCTCCAGAAGGATACCGTGAAGGAGAACCATATCTTCGCGATGATCTCAGGCCACTACCTCGCAGATCCATTAAATCACTTCTAGAGGAAGACTCAACGAAAGACCGATCTCCAGAAGTAGCTCCTAATGGAGCGCCAGTTGTGGCAGATGTGGAGCTAAAAGGATCGTCGGGTCCCCATGACGTAAGTGCCTCCTTTTTCTTGGCAAAGAAATACCATGCTCCAAACAAGAAGAGTATGAAGAACACCACAGGACTCGTCGACAACATTGTATTGAACTCACCCTTGAAAATTGGAAGATTAGAGCGGTACATCCCAACAAAGCCATTGCCAAGTCCAAGAACAACCAGCTTTTCCCGATCGCAAGCAACCAAAGGCAGTGTTGTTTTCCTTGAATCATCTACATCATTTATTGGACGATTCAAGAAAGAAGATCTTATCTCATCCAGGTAAGCAGAGAAAAGAAGCCGAGGCACACCAACTCTAACATAATGGTGGGATGATACATTGTAGACAAAAACTTTCTCTTGGTTAACAACAAGCAAGTAACCCTTAATTGTCTCTAAAGCAAGAGGCTCTTCTATCTCAGACTTCTTCTTGTATCTGACCCGGCATTTGAAGTTCACGACATCCCCCAACAGCGACACATGAATGAGATCACCCTCTGATGTATATCCATATGCTTTAGACCGCTCGGTGGCATCGAAAACATAGGACCTTGCTAGCGAATGATTCAATCCTTCACATTCAGATTCTCGGAGTTTCATGCTCCTCAAATCCAATGACCCAGCCCCTTTCTCGGTCAAAAACAGAAGCCTCTGCTTTAAAAATGCAAGTGGCCTGCTTGAAGGTTCTATCACAGAACCATACGCTGTCCCATCTTCTTTGAGTATATTAATCCTTCCACTTATATCTGTTGATATAATATATCTCAGTCTCCCAACATGATGTACTTCCAATAAGGTAATTGCTGATCCCTCATCCACAGAGTTTCCACGCACAGCAAATTTACCCACCGTTTCCATAGAAAGCGAGCTCGATTCTTCACCATTTGATCTCTCCCATACCTTATGCACCAAGATCACGCCATTCCGATGCCCCGTCACCATGACACTCTCATTCTTATAAACCGACATATACGACACCATGGCCGTAACTGGCGATTCCGACATCGTGTCGAACTGATCTGGAACATCCCCATTTCTCAAGATCACGTAGACCCTCCCCCTCTCATCCCCGACGGCAACATACTTGCTAAGCCCTTCATAATCCCGATAGGGCAAGACATTGATGCACGTAGCTTCAAGACCCAATTTCACCGCAGACACAAACTGGAATTTCTCAGACCAAGAAGGACTATACTTGGTAACAGAACCCCGCCGCCTATCTCTCTCCTCATCTCGAGCATTGCTCCCGAAACCATCCCTTTCTTCAACTTCTCCACTAACTTTCTTATCACTACAGCCTCCTTTTTCAACACTATCGTTATTGGGCAGTTTCGGGCTCTCAGAAACATCACCACCCGGCGTCGAAGCCCGCGACTCTAATCTAGAAACAACCTCGCTAAGATTCCTCACTAATTCCTCAAGCCTCTGCAACAAAAGATGCTGTTTGTGGCCCAAATCAACACCTTCAGCATCGACACGCTCGCCCTGAGCATGGACATGATCACTATCCGCGAACACCCAAAACCCAGGTACGTGAGAGAACACAAGAAGCAGATAGAGCAAAAGGAACTTGCCGTTATCTCGATTACCCATTGCAGAAGAAGGAACAAATCGGTGTCGACCCGAGTGCGGGATTCAGTGCTTCGCCATTGCTGGACCCGGCGGAAGCTGCTGCAGATCCTCGCGAATCCGATGCGAGATCGAAATCGTCGGGATGCGGGCCGAGTCCGATATGTCCGCTGGGGAAGAATCAACAGCGTTTCTTCTTGGGGTCTGCAGATGGGAAATTGAGCTGAAGTCGCTTTGAGCTTTTCTTGACTTGGGACTAACCCCGAGTTAGGGCAAGAATGCGACTTTTCAGGCGGAAAGTGCTTCGGCAAACTCAACATTTTCCAGTTTCAATTTGATTTTATTTTTTAACCTTTTGGGGCCATTTTTAGATCGGGTCAATGTCGGTATCACCACTTGGGCCTGATTTAGGTAGCTATCTCATGGTGACAAAGATCCTTGTTCTTGTGAACTTGAAGGTCGAGGCAACATGATTATTCAAACTTTTGGGAAATCAATTTTTTTTTTTAAAAAAAAAGGAGAAAGCTATTTGTAATCATCTCAATAATTTATCTTAGAGTTTTTTTTAGCAATTTTATTTTGGCTTAGTGACTTATCGAAAATGATTATTGTAATTGAATACGAAATATGTACATACTTAAACTCGAATGATTTGATTGACAAACTTTATAGTTTGTTGAGAGATTTATAAGAGATTAAACTTGTTTCGGTATATATGTTAGTATAACTAGATAGTGGTTAATCGAACTTAACTTTAGAAAGGCTAGAATTGGATCATATTAGGCTATCGATCCACCGATATTAATGGGGTTGAAAATTAGATTGAAAATAACACGGACATCCTTCAAGTTCTCATAATATATTTTATTTTATTTTTTTTATAAATTTCCATATATGTGTTAGTTCGCAGAAGAGTTTAAAAGTTACTTCTACGAAAAATCTCTCCATAATCTCTCCATGTACAATCTAAAATTGTTCCATAATATAATACATAGCATTACAAACTAAAACAACTCCATTTGTGCATTTAGATTTTAGCATTATGACAATTTTTGGGCTACGCTATTATGTACAATCATTAACAACCTTAGGAGATTCACAATGTCTAATGATGATAAAAAAAAAAAAAAAGGTTTAATGCGATCATGTACATGTATTTCAATTAATCTCATGTAATTTTAAGTCTTTGTATGAACTTTCGTTTTGCAGTCATCATGGATAATTGTAGCTGGAAATTATTGGCATGTTAGACCATCCTACATAGACGGCAATGGATAAATTTACTCAAAATGATGCTATTCTACTTAATTTCTTTTTTTTTTCTTTTTTTCTTTAGGTTACATTCTTTTTTTATTTCCTCTTTTTCTTTGGGTTACACTTCATCAGCTCCTTTTCCGTCTTCTTCTCCGTCCTCCAGACAACCTCTAGACCATGGTAACCTCTCCTGCGGCTTCCTAGCCTCCCTCAAGGGCTTTCATTGCGTCCGGAGGCCCGTCTAATGAGCCCAACGCATGCCGCAAACTCGATTGGTGATGACATCGCTGGATTATAAGAATTTATTTCAGAATTTTTTCAAATTTTTTGCTTATCTTCAAATAATGTTACCGTATATGTAGGACAGAGAGATTTTCACTTCTTCCGAGTAACCAAAAGACAAGAAAAAAAATTGCATTTGCCCCTTAAAAAAAAAAGTGGGTAGAACAACTTATTCTGGATTCAACAATGTTTTTTCTCTTCATCTATTTGCAAATTGGTAGATTGCATGTGATTCTTCTCCATCATAATGTTTTTCTTTTCATCTATTTGCAAATTGGTAGGTTGCATGAGATTCTTCTTGATCGCTTTTGCTGTGTGCGACTTATTTTCTTGACATTTTTGCTATTCATGCATTCACGAACCCAACTGCCAGATTACGACATTCTGACCAAGATTGTCGTAAGAACAGCTTGTGAATTCAATCGTGAAACCAAGGCCAGTCTCCATGGTTGCCGAGCGGCTTTACTGGACTCGGAGCTTGAGCCACCTAGCTACCGAAGCCATTGACAAATGAACATGACAGCTCCCTTTTCCTGTACAAATGAAACATTTTTTATTAATCACATCTTACATTTGCTCCCTTTACTCAGCTCTAACTCTCCCAGCCCACTCTACTAATCAATTTCACATTTTTGGAAGACCCAAAAGGTTAGAAAGAAAGAAAAATCAACCATCTCAGTTATCAATTGCGTGATGGTGAACATTATGGTGAGTTTTCAGCTTCCACTTCATTAGTTGATCAAGGATTTTACCGCAAACGCGCATCTATGGCTTGCGGAGGCTAGTGAGGGAGGCAAGGAAGCCGCCGGAAAACATGGTCTGAGGGCAGAAAAGAATAAGATGACGGTACCCGAAAGGAAAGAAAATAAAATAAAAATATAACACAGATTCAGAAATTAAGTAAAATGGTGTGTAAAATATCATCATCTGGATTGTAAATGAGGATATCATCAATGTAAATTTGAGCATAATACAATGATGATTAAGGCTACATTTGGAAACGATTTTGTTTTCAGGAACAATTTTTTTATCATAAATGATGTTTTTCTGATTCTATTCACAGAAACAATTTCTAAGCAAAAAAACGCACTTGATAACTGTTCAAAATTTATATTATCAGGATAGAAATGTGTTTGGTAAGATTTTTAAATTCTTTTGTTTCTTTTAATTTTTTAATACTTATATTATATATTTTCTTATTTTTCTCTTTTTTCTTTTTCTTTTTTTCTTCTTCCTCCTCCTTCCTTGTAGCCGGTCACTGGCCACCACTGTAGCAGGCAACCGGCTAGGTGAGGTTCGGTCGCAAGAGCCTCACCGGTGGCCAGACGACGCTCGCTTGGCCATCGATGAGGCTCAACCTTACTTAGGCAAACGCTTTCCACATAAAATATTTAAGAGGACAATGACGTCACGAATGTCAAGCCATGGCTATTTTTGTTGCCAGCGAGCGATGGTGAGCACGACAAAAACAAAGGTGGTGGCAAAGGAGAGGACGATGTTAGTGTTGCCATTGAGCATGCAAAATGGAGCCTTGTAGCAGGCATTACTTTTGTTGAGTTGTTGAGTTTTTATTTTTTTTTTAAGATTTTTTTGCTTCTATTTTGTTTCTAGTTTGGAGCACTAAGATCAATCACTAGTTTTCCTCACTTTTTCTTCAATCTTACCTTGTATAATTTGAAGATTTCGTTTTTTTACCATTATATCTGAAACAGAATTATTTTTTTGTTTCATGCAAGATACTCTTGAGTTTTTTATGGATGAGATTCTTTGAAAGGTATTAAGGGTAAGTAAAATGTGCTATACAATAGGGTCATCACTTTCTCCAACAATAATAAAAACTTATACTAATGTAATTTCCACATGAACTAATATCTTAAGTTATAAGAGCGCTGTTGAGCAGAGCTTTGAAGCGGCAAAATCTAAGAGAGAAAGGTAGAGATCCAAAATTTGAATTAACGAGAAGGAGAGAAAAAGCGTTCCCTAGAGAGTTCTCAACTGCGTTCGCTAGAGAGAGAAGAGGGTTAGCTTTTCTTCTTTCGAGAAGGAAATAACAAGGAGAGAGAATATAAGAGAGATAAACTAAAATAAATGTGTGTAGGCTTGTGCAGGTCTAGTGATAGAAACAAATGGAGAAATTTTCTCTAAACGAGCCGGACCCCCACGCTGACATGGTTGCGCGTAGGGGTGAGCATTGTCCGGGTTGAGCCGGTCCACCCCCTAACCCCTAGGAACAACCCGCACAGTGTTGGTCCTCAATTTTTGGGACCGATGACCGACCCTATTGAGCTTGAGACGGAGGATCGGAACCACCCAATGGGTTCGATCCAGTTTTAGGATCAACCCGAGACCAACTAATAATTTTTTATTTCATTTTTTGTGCTCCTTAAAAAAACAATTAAGGACTAGACTGACCCAATAGGTTTGGTCCGATTTCAAGGTCAACCCATAACTAACCAATAATTTTTTATTTCATTTTGTGTACTCCTTGAAAAGGCAACCGAGGACCGTACTGACCCAATGGATTCGATGATGAGTAAGGTCAGCTAAGAAATGCAATCGGTGAAGGTCAAGTAAAGTGAACGTCGAATAAAATGAGCATCGAATGTCAAGCGGGGAGCAACAAGCCAAGCGAACATCGAGCGGCAAGCGGTACGAGTGACCCAAAGCGAACGATGCGAGTGTCGAGTGGCGAGCGGAGAAATTATTTTTTTCGATTTTAGCAAATTGAAAATTAAGATAACAAATAAGACAGAAGATAACGAATGCTAAAGAAGGATGCCATAAGGTGCCTTTTTTGGATGCCGTGAGGACTTCTCACAAAAACAGTTTCCTCCTTCGTAAATTATGACTATCGATGCCATAAAAGACATTAAAAACCTAAGTTATTAAAGAACAATGTAAAATTACTTGAACTCCTCACTAAAGACTAAAGAGCTGTCTAATGTTGTTGACGCCGTTTATTTTAAAGTTTTCTCTATATAAAAACATTATAAATAATATTTTAAGGTTTTCTATATATATAGGGTTGGTTCGGGTTGGACCGACTTGGAACTCTCAGGACCGAGGACCGACCCGCACAGTGCTGGTCCAGGAATTCTAGGACCAAAGACCGACCTAGTCTCCCTAGGAACCGGACCAAGACCGGCAAGGTTGGGCCAGTCCAAGGTCGGTCCAGGGTGTCGCTTCTTGAGTGGTTTGGGACTGAAAGCATATTGTGTACACTAGTTATGCCCAATCAACAAAAAAAAACAAGTCCATTAGTTGGTCAACAAGTAAGGGTGTGCAACCGGACTGAGTTTACTTGGTTCCCGGTTCGGCCCACCCGGAAAACAATGTTGGGAACTGATCCAGTTGAAACCGGTCCGGGAACCGGTTCCGAGGGATTACCCACCCAGGAACCGGATCAACCGGATCAATTTGGGAACCGATTGGAGAACCAGTTTGTAAGCCACCCCTAAAAAGACCAAAACGCAAACCTAATCTGTTTCTACTTGCTCTGAGCTCCCCTCCCGAAATCGCAAAGCCGACGCCACCTCTACCGCTCTCGTCGCACCCCTCGTGCTCGCACCACCGCCGCCATTCCGCCGATCATCTGAAGCTCCACTCCACTAGTTTTGCCCGCAAAGCCACTGACCCCCGCCGAGCTTGCACCCGAGCGTCGACGCCACCTCCGTTCAATCTCACCGTTCCACCTGCTGTTGTTGCCTCACCGACGCCCTTAACCCGCAAATCTCGCGTCCGCAAGCCCACCTTGTCGCATCTTTGAGCAACCCACAGTAGCCCTCCGCCGATCCTGTTCTCACCGCGCGCTGTTTCCCGAGCTCCCTTGCTGTCGATCTACCGCCGCCCGAACAATGCCCCCCTACTCTGCTCGCGATCTGGCTTAGCCCCCTCGCTAAAGCCGCATCGATCCTTGTTGCCCTCACCAACCGCGATACCAGCAACCCGTCGAAGCCACTGCTATGCTGATCCGCATCGACCCAATGTCGCCACGTCCCGCTGAGCAAAAGTTCCAACAACACATCAAGAATCCATAAACCAAGAAACAAAGCCATCGAATTCCATTCGTTGCCTTTTCGAATATCAAGAAAATCAAGAAGAACGGGAAGCGGGTACGTCGTCCTCGCCCGCCTGTATTCTTGGGTTGTCGTTCTCTTTTACGAATTCTTCCATTGTTTCCCTCGTGCTAGTTTGGTTTCTGGGTCCTCTTCCGTTTGAATCCGTTTCCCGTGATCTTGTTCATCATTCGCTTGCCTAATTTTGGGTTTGGAATATTCCGAAGCAATGGCGATTTCATTGGGAAGCTGTTGCAATCTACTGTGTTTGAGTAGAACGTGTTTTGACTCTCTATCTGAGAGTGTAATTTGAGAGTGTCTTTAGTTAGGTTGTTTAGGATCTGGCTTGTGTTCTTCTTGATAAAGTTATTGAAGGATATCATTTGATTCAAGGGCTGGTGTTGTAAGATTTCTGGGTGAGCGATTTGCTCTTTCAGTTGTTTGATTTACTGTCTCAAAATGAGAAAATCATGATGCAGATAATGCTAGCCTCAGTACTTCATTGACATTGGGTGCGTTTGGATGGGCATTCAGAAAGCCCCTTAAGCCCTCAAAGCCCCTTCAGCCCAAATATGGGTGTTTGGCAACCACACTCAAGGAGCTTTCAAATGAAAGCCGGGCCTTGGGAATCCTGAAAACCTTTTTTCTTTTCCTAAATTATCCTCATTGATTTTTCATATTTCCGTTATTGCCCCTATATTTATTTATTTTTAATTGAAAAAGGAGCAGCCCCCTTCGCCGGACCGACGAAGGGCGACGGCCGCCGGCGAGCCAGATCTGGCGGCCGTGGCCGCCGGCGAGCGCGAGATCTGCGCGTCGGGGAGGTCTCGCAGTCGGCGACCTTTGGTCAGGGTCGAGGCACCAGTGGGTCGGACCCCGCGTAACCCTCGCCGGCGGCCGTCGCCCTTCGCCGGTCCGGCGAAGGGGGCTGCTCCTTTTTCAATTAAAATATATATATATATATATATATAATATACCCCTCAAAGCCCTTTGCAAATGTGTGTTTTACCAAACGCACATCCAACTCAAAGTCCATTTGCAAAAAAAAATTACCAAACACAATTGCATCTTCCCCAAATAGCTTTAGGCTTTCAGCATTTGCATTGGACTCAAAGCCCATTGCAAATGCTGAACCAAACGCACCCATTATGCTTTTTCGTTTTGGTACCGTTTTCATTTGTACATGAGACAGGAGATGGGCCGCCTCATGAAAATGCAAAACTTTATTCACTCGGCTGCATTGCAATAAGCATATCGTGTGCTATTACATGATAACCGCACTTTATTTCACATTGTGGTCACATCGTTTATCATACATCACTTCATCTTCCCTCCACATTAAGAGGGATCGTTCTAGTTGTAAGATAAAGCGTTTAACAGTTAAACACTTTATCTTACATATGAGTGTTGTACAGCAATTTTTATGCAAAATAGGTTCCAATATAAACAAGGTTAACCCTGTTCCCGGACCGGAAAAACAGGATGGGTCGGGAACAGGGTCCAATGCAAATAGGGTCGAGTACAAGGTCCAAAAAAAGAGAACCAGTTATAACAAGGTCGGGTATAGGGTCCAGGTCTAGACCCTACCCACCCTGGACCCAATCACCCCTATCAACAAGTGCCCAATGGAGCCCGCATTTCAAATTTTTCAAAAATTCTTCTCTCAATCAATTTCTTTCTTTCATAAACACCCTTTGTCTCTCTCCTTCATCTCTCTCTCTGTCTCTTTCCCTCCAAAACAGAGGTAGATATCTTGGTGTTTATGGAAGTTGGTCTTTCCTTCACCAAGATTTGGGCCTCCATGAACCGGCCGGTGATGGAGCAATCCATGTAGGCTGAGATCTTTGTGCAAGAGAGAAAGGCGGCGGCATGATGGAGGTCGAGCATCTCGTTGCGGAGTTTGTCGAGCTTGGTGTCTATGAGGACCAACTTGTTAGCGAGGTCCTGGGTGATGGCCATGTCGACGTCGGTGACCTTGGTGTGGCACTTGGAGGGTGACGGCTATAGGGTGTTTTGGATCGGCTTGAAGAAGACTTGGGTCAGTCCAAGCTGCGGGGGTTGAGGTAGGAAGAAGAAATAGGATCACGGATGAGTGTTTGAATTTGAGGGTTGGACGGCGATGTTGGTGTGGCGCTGGGATAGTGATCTTTGTGCATTGGCTGTTTTGAATTTGAGGATAGAGAGAGAGAGAGGATTGCAAATGAGTGACGATGGAGGAAGAAGAAATAGGAAGGGTGATTATGGAAGTTAAAAGATGAGTGAAAAAGGGATTTTTGAAATATTTGAAGAATTAACCACTGGGGTTTACTCCAGTGGTCACTCTTCCAACTTGGAAATGAGAGGTGGGGGGTTCGAATCCCCATCTTCTCGGAGAGTTTGGATGGGGATGATTTAGTTTCAGGAGTGGGTTTCGACTCCCACGCCCTGTAAGAAGACAGGGCAAAAGTCTGAGAGTGAGAGTTAGAATAGGAGTAAAGTAGGACCGACAATATATATATAAATGATTAATACCCTGAAAAAACTTCAAATTGGTACACTTGTGACAAATTTATCCTAAATTATTTTTTTGACCACCAAAAACTTCAAATTGGTATACTTTTTGACAAATTCACCTCAAACCGGTACACTTACGACAAATTTACCATTTGTTAGTTTTAAATTTTATTGTCAAATTATTAAGTTAAATAACACGTGATAGTTGACTGGTATACCAATTTGGGATTTTAAGTTCATTTTGTCACAGTTTACAATTTGTGTGATTTTTTTGTGGCATTAATTTAATTTAGCGAATGATATATTTATCACAAATTTACTAGTTTGGGGTTTTTTGTGGTCGAATAAATTAGTTTGGAGTAAATTTATCATAAATGTACCAGTTTAGGGATTTTTATGGTCAATCGGGGTAAATTTGTCACAGGTGTATCAGTTTGGAGTTTTTAAATATATTAATCCAATATTTGAAATGTATATATTTTCTTCTTCGGCCAGGCTGATATGGAGAGGCTTGCTTGCCCAATATTTTCTTGGACTATGTGAGAATTATTGAAAGGTTTGAGATCGATTGAAATCCGTGCAAAAGGTTTGGATTTGAAGTAATAATTTTTCTTGACAAAATCAGACAAAAACAAAAGAGAAGAAAGATCAGTATGTTTGAAACACCATAAGATGATGAATGTATATATTGATAATGTGATCTTGATGTATATTGCATTTGTTCAAATCACAGCATTACATGTCTACTTTGGGGAATTTTACATATGTGGAATCTAGTATATGCTTCTAACAAATTCCTTTAGAATTCTTGTAAACATGTAGATAATTCCCAGGGATGTCAATTTGATCTATATACAAAATGCGATAATATTACACATATATTTTGTTTCAGTTGCATCAAAGCTTACCACATGCTTTTTACTAAAATTCCTTTTGTATTATTCTTGGTGATTTATTGCAGGTGGCTTAATATGTTCATTGAGAAATGTTCTCCTAATTCGAATATTTTCCATACATATTAATATTAAGTAACATTTTTAAATATAAGTTGAGTGATTGAGAATCAATGGTCAATTGGAAGGATAATTGTCAAAAAATTATGAAAGTTATCGTACGATGGTCAATTTAGTTTTAAACTTTTTAATTGTATCAATTGAATTTTAAATCTTTTGATAATTTGCCAAGTCTTTTTAGCTAACTTGATCGGAAATCACTAAGTAGGTGGCCCGGCCCGCCCATCGTCTTATGGGGCATGACTGAAGTTGAAGTGAACAATTTTTCCAATTATTTAGAATTTTTTTCTTTATTTTCCTTTCCTTTTCTTTTCCTTTCTTTTCCTTTTTAATTGTTAAAAAAAAATGGATAAGTACACTGAAAATCCTAAAACTTGTCACGAAAGTGCGATTGAGTCTTAAAATTTTCAAAAAGCGCAATCAAGTCTTAAAACTTGTTATAGAAATACAATTGAGTCATAAAATTTTCAAAAAGTATAATAAAGTCTTAAATCTTGTCGAGTTAGTGCAATCAAGTCATTACATTATTTCCATCCAACTTGACAAACAAAAAATAAAAACAAGTTTTTTGACATAATTGCACCAACTTAACAAGTTTTAAGACTTAATTATATATATTTTTAAAAAAAAATTAGGATTCAATTGCAATTTTATAATAAGTTTAAATACTTGATTGCATATTTTGAATGTTTTAGGACCCAATTGTACTTTCATGACAAGTTTTAAAATTTCTAGTGTACTTTCCCAAATAAAAAGTAAAGAAAAAATTTAAAAAAAAAAACTCACAAAATTTACAAAGTTGCAAAAATTATCAATGGTAGCACTTGTCGGCCAGTACTAAAGGTGAGCATCAGTCTAGGATCAATCCTGGACTGGCCCAACCTTGCTGGTCTTAGTCTAGTTTCTATTGAGACTGGGTCATTCATTGGTTTCTAAGATCCTTGGATTAGCACCATGTGGGTTGGTTGTTGGTCTTGAAAGTTTTGAGTTGGTCAACTCTAACTATATTATATATAATATATATTTGTATATATTATTTTTTAGATATATTTTATATTATATATAATATTCTTATATTTATTCTAAAGAGCAAACCCTAACTTAAATGGCGTTAAATGGCATCAAATCGCGTCCTCCTTCTCTAGTACTCCTATTCTCCTTTCTTTCTTTCTTTTTTATCCTTTTCTTTCTTCTTTGTCTTCTTCAAAGAAATAATGTTTCGCTCGCTTGTGGGCAACCTCACCCTACTCACCACACGATCGTCACCCCACTCAGTGCTCATCGCTCAACGACCGCGTTGCTAGCTGCTCGACGCCTACACTACTCACCACTCTTTGCCGGTCTTGCTTGTTACCAAGTAAATTAGAATGAAAAAAAAGCCCTAATTAGAAACCCTCTTTGCTCATGAGTGACGCTCGCCGCTCGCCTCGCGGCTTGCCTCTATTCGCTCACCTCATGGCGCACCCTTGTCATGTGGCTCACCTCTGTTGATGGATATGTTGTAATTTAAAATAATAGGTTTATCATTTTAGGGAAAACAAAAAATGAAACAAAAAAAATTATCGATTAATCTCAGGTTGACCTTGGAACCGAACCGAACCTATCGGTTAGGTCCTCAGTCCCAAGCTCAACCGAGTAAGTCCTTGATCACAAAAATTGGGGACCGACAATATAGGGGTTGGTCCTTGGCTTAGGCGTTGGACCGGTCCAATCCAAACCACGATCACCCCTAGCTGCGGCGTAGGACGATTGACGGCCAACCGGCATCTATGTCAGCGATTTTTTTGGCCAAATTTTTCCAAAATGACTAAATCGACAAATCATCAAAAGGACTAATGCTTTGACAAAATTAAAAATATTTAAAATTGAACTAACCATCAAACAAAAGGTTTATCAGTTTTTCTGCAATTAACCCTTCAATTGGAGATAGTAAATCGCTTGAACTATAATAATTCATATCTTAGTCCTTAGTATTTGTTTCTTGCATTTGTACGTTTATACATTGGACACAACTATAGTCAAATCCCATCGAGATTTATTATATGTTTAATTATTATTTATATAAAAAGCAATGGGAATCAATCCCATTGTACATCTACTTGGATTAAGATACATATGTTCCCCCTTCACTTTAAGCATATGATGTATATCAAGCGTGGGAGATGTAGAATATTTAACGAAAATAACTGTAAAGATCTTCAGTCGTTGTGTAGATGTAACGGGCACCTTCAATCTCTTGCAAAGAATCTCGATGATAATCGATCAAAAGGACCCAACTATGGTGACTGGAAATGCAATTCAGATGCGGTCTTGACTGCTGACAGATAGATTCACGTTTTGAACGGAACCTACCTTAAGAGCCCGCTGCTGAAGCTTCAGATGATGTTTGTGAACTCTTACAACAAGTGGCAGGATCATGATTCTTTGGCGAAATGTTACATTTCGGCCTCACTTGAGAAGATGCTTCAAATGCAGCACGAGACCACCCAGAACAACCAAGGAGATAATGGCTAATTTGAGGACGATGTTTGGACGAGGGCACAGCAGTTAATAGCCATGTCGTGAAACTAATTGGTAACATCAGAGGATTGGAAACCCTTGGGTTTGAGATGGACAATGATACCAAGCTTTGCTATTCTGTTCTCACTACCAGATTCTTCGAATCAGCTTGTGATGGACTTTAACATGAACATTCCGGTAGCGACCCTTGCTGAGCCTCGCAAAGCAGAGAACTGAGGATTTTAACCAAGAAGGATGAGAATGATGTCGTGATATCGGGAAAAGCATCTAAGGCATTGTTTGGTAACCATCCAAACAAATTCTGATTTTTTATTCCCAGAATCAGTTTGGGACCAGAATCACATTTGGTAAAATTTTTGTCCAAAACTGATTCCGAGAACAAATTTGTTCCCGAAATCAGTTTTGGACAAGAATTGAGAATAAAAAAAAAATATGATTATTAGTCTGAGAATCAAAAAAAGAATCAAGTCTTATTCTTCCCTTCTGCCATCCCGCGACCGCCGTCCACCACTGCTCGCCATCGCCCGCCGCCGCCACCGGTCGCCGTCCGCCAGTTTGGCGAGCTCGCCAAGCCAGGGCGAGGTCCGACGAGGCTCAGCCTCGCCAGATTTGGCGAGGTCGAGCCTCGCCGGCCCAAGCCGGGCGGCGAGGCCCCAGCCGCCTCGCCTACCCGGCCTGCCACTCCCCCACCGGCGAGGCTCGACCGACGAGGGCCAGCCTCGCCGAGGGCCGATGATGCTCCGGTGAGGTCGCTGACCCTTGTCTGACCAGTTGCCGGACCGACGACCGGCCATAAGAAGAAGAAGAAAAGGAGAAAAGGGGGGAAAAAGGAAAAAGGAAAAAAAGTAAAGAATAAAAAGTAAAAAATTTATTTAAAAATTAAAAGAAATTGATTTGGAACAAAATCAATTAGCACAGTACCAAACGCAATTCTATTCTAGAATCAGAAATTTTGGATAGTTACCAAATGTGTTCTTTTACTCAGAATCAATTCCCGGAAACAAAATAAAAAAAAAAAAAAATTTCTGATTAGAATCGTTACCAAACATACCCTAAAAGTCCTAAACTTATTGCATTAGTACCAATTCAATTATAAGTATTTTAATTGCACCGATTTAGTTCTAGACATTTTCACATTTATATTGATCAAATCCATCTGGCCAATTTATACTGGCCAATTTATACCGAAAATTGCTGACTTGAACGACGGTTGTCCTACGTGGCACGTCTATCTCTAACATTGACATATTTAATAATACTTTCATATTTTTTCCTTCCCCTTTTCTTTGCCTTCTCTTTTTGCGAGTGGCCATCACCAGCCACCGGCCATAGCCATGGCCAACAAGGGCTAGCCTCGCTTAGGTCACCCTCGCCAACCACTAGCAATGGTCACCTCGCCAAGCTGTTCTTGGGCTAGGGCAAGCATTGGTCATCCAGGCAAGGGCCCCTTACCAAATCTAGCAAGGTCAACCCTCACCTAAGCTAGGGCGGTGTCGTTGTGCCTCGCTTGGGTGAGGGTGAGGCTAGCTGGGCCTCACTATTGCCTAGTGGGGCTAGTCAGGCCTCGCCCTCATCTAGGTAGGGCTTGACGGGGCCAACCCTTACTCAGGCGAGGGGTAGTGAGACTGTCCCGGCTTGGGCGAGGATTGGCCTCGCTTGGATGGTCGCTGCTTGCCCTCATCCACGCGTGGCCCTATGAGGTTGACCATTGATTGTGGCTAATGAGGGCGACCGAAGCGAGGCTAGCCCTCGCTGGCCATGGTTGTGGCCGGTGATGGCCACCGGCAAAAAGAGAAGGCAAAGAAAAAGTAAAGGGAAAAAAATCAAAAAAATATTAAAATATTAAAATATTTTTAAAAATGTCGACGTCAACGCCAGTCATGCCACATAGGACAACCGATATCCAAGTCAGCAATTTTCAGCCTAAATTGACCAAATGGATTAAATTGATACCAACGTGAAAATATTTATGACTAAATTGGTTTAATTAAAAGGTTTAGAGGACTGAATTGGTACTAATGCAATATATTTAGATTTTTTTGGGTACTTTTCCCCATGATATCAGTGGGAGGAAAGTCCTCCAAGCCTTGATTATAAAAAAAGAAGATTTGTTGAAGGCATGAAGAAAATCGTAGGAAATAGAATAGTGAGGGAAGAGGTAAACTGGTGAAACATGCTGGGTCCCTGGAAAAGAAACTGTAAGAAGTACGTTGCTTCACTCAAAAATGAAAAATCTACTGACGCTACGTCTCTTGCACTGCTTCCTGAGAGCAATTTGTGGGCTAATTTTGCTGACTTTTGGTATATTGACTCAGGAGCTACTTTCATGTATGTAATACATAAGAGGGTTTTCAGATAAGCTGAAAGTTGAACAATGATTTTAAATTACGAGAACGAGTGGAAATGCCAATTTTCGCTACGCTTGCATCAACTGTTAAGCTTAGCCATCTTAAACCTTCCCAATGAAGATAAGGATTTGAAATAGAGAATTCTACCTTTTCTTTTGATGCTCACTTCGACCTTTTCTCTTTGTAGTTAGGAGAGGTTTTGGTCCAGTTCATAGCCTTTCCAGATCAAATAAATCAACCAAGGATGACATCAGTATCCGAAAATCTTGCGGCATGAAATCATTACTTTTCACAGGTTGGTTTCCTCAAAATCCTTGCAAAGTCCTTCAAGTTGTGTCTTCATTGAAGTTCTATGAAGGCTAGGATCTTTTTTTGTAAGCTAGATGTAGGTTTAAAAGCTGAAATTCATATCAGATGCAGAGTATTCCGAGTGTTCTGACCTGAGCAACTTTGAGAGCTCTATTTCAGCTGTTCTGATCTTGGATTGCTAAGGACACTTTTCAGTGCTATTCAATTGTCCTTTTGTGCTCTTGAACTCTTAACAACCATTTCATTTCTAAATGCACGCAGGGAAAAAAATGTTTTCCGACATTTCTCCAAAAGTGCAGCTGACTAGCTCCATTTTCTCCTCTGTTCTTTGTTGATTCTTCTCTCATTTCTCGTCTTAAAGAGCCCATGAGGTGTCTTTTTTACAGGCTTAGGATAGGATGCGTTTGATTCAGTATTCTCAAAGACCTTTCAACCTCTAAAGCCCCCTGATGAAATGTTAAACCGTTTGGCAATCATTTTGAAGTAACTTTCAAGTGAAAGCCAACATTGAAAATGCTGAAAGCCAATGCTAGCAGGGACTGGCTTTGAGATTTCAACATTTGACCAAATGTTGAAACTTTTTTTTTTTCCAAAACTATACTTACTCATTCTTCAAATTTTTGATTTTGTCATCGTTATTATATATAAATGTAAATTTGATTTTTTTAGCATTATTATCAAAATTTATATTTAAAAAGTGCATACATTATTTTTTTCAATTTTAAATAATTAAAAATTAAAAAATTCCGACAAAGGGTTTGGTCTTTTTATAAAATATATATATATATATATATATATATATATGTATTGATTTCTTAGCATTATTGTGAAAATTTATATTTAAAAAGTTGCATACATTATTTTTTCAATTTTAAGCAAATAAAAATTAAAAAATTCCGATGAAGGGTTTGGTCCCTTTTTTATAAAAGTTATATATGTATTCGTTTTTTTTTTAGTATTATTGTCAAATTTTATATTTAAAAAGTTGCATACATGATTTTTTTCAATTTTAAACAAATAAAATTAAAAAAACTAATATTAATTACTCAAAGAGCTTTTCAAATATTTTTTCTACCGAACGGCATTTCTCTCAAAGGCATTTCTCTCAAAGTTACTTTTCGAAACATAGTTTATCAAATGGCATTTGCATTTGCTAAAAATCCTTTAAGTTAAACTGCTTTGATTTTTAGTTGGTTGGGAGGGGGTGTCGATTAGATCTTTTCAATCTTGGGTATCTTTTATTTCACTAAAAATTTAATGATAAAGAAAGATATTTTCTATAATTAGTTTTAATTTATTTAGCTATATAAGAAAAGTAATTTGCCTATTGTTAGAAGGGGAATTCGTTTTCCCCCAATCCAATTTATTCTTTTCATTCCATGAAAAACGTTTTCAATATACCGATTAACGTTCCATCATTCAAACACCAGAAAATTGAAAAACAATTTTTTGAAAATAGTTTATCTTCAAACAAAAATACACATAACTTACAAAAAATGTTGTCCACAACTTCTTTTGTGCTGAAGTTTGCTGACTTATGCACGACTTGACCGTTTAGTCTCGATTAATCAGAGCTTCATGTGTTCAGTCATGTTAGCTCGATTAGCTATTTTATGGCGAGGTTATAGTAGTTTTTAGGTGATATATCTACTAAACTGCCGTGGAGCAGATATTTATCAGCTTTAATTCCTCTTTAGTGGAACACTTCATTAAGACTCAAATCTTTTTTGGTGTTTTTAAGATATCATAGGACACTAATCAAGCACTAATGCTTTTTGTTTTGCAAACTAAACATAGTTTTTTGTTTTTTTTTTTTTCTTCCACGGGAAGACTCACAATAGGATGTATTGCTGTTGTGGGCATACTATTGTTCCCCTTTAGCACTCCACACTCAATCAATCGACACCTGTGCTAAATAAAGACAATCATCAAGACCTTCAAATAAAAATATAGGAAGAGTCTAAGACTCCGGTAGTAATTATCATGTAATTAGAGTGAAGCTCATTTAGAAGACGATAGGGCATATCTACACCAAGCTTGAACATGAATTGGATTCTACTTTTGTTCTTAATGAACTCAGTAGATGAAAGAGCTATATGAGAACTCATGGGTAGAACTATAATAAGAAATGTCCCAAAGAACACCGACAAACGCATGCACCCATATCAGCTCATTAACCCGGTACAATAGAGCCAAAAATGCAGAAAATATGATGTTTCGTCAAATTTGCCAATAGTAAACGTCAGTTTTCTTTGCAGAGGGTCAGTTCTCTCATTCTCAACATGCTGCTAGTTAGGAAGGAATAGCAATACTGATTCTTGACACTAAACCTCTACATCAGTATTCTGCTGTTTTTCGACTTATTTCCTGATCTGAATGCTGCAAACATAGATTCAGTCTGGCCAATGATAGTTTCCCGGGCACACTGATCAGAATGCACAGAAGACCGCCTCAGAATGTCATATAATGTTGTGTTTGAGCTTACTCCAGCACTTTCTGTTGTTTGGGTACTACCCTTTGACTGTGAGCTGCTAAACTTGGCCACTGAAGTTCTTGTTGGTCGACTCTCCTTATGAATCTGTGTCAGCATTGGTGATCAGAAGTTTCATATTACCATTATGTCACAGAAGTATATCAAGTGATTACTATTCTATCTCAAAGTCCACTTATGAATCTGTGTTAGCATTGGTGATCAAAAGTTTCATATTACTACCTTTATGTCACAGAAGTATATCAAGTGATTACTATTCTATCTCAAAGTCCACTTAGCTACAATTAGGATTGTTGGAGTATTTCAGTCCTTAGAAGTACTTATTGGTAATCTTCTTTAGCAATACTGCCAAATCTTACCATGTCTGAGGAGTCCTCTGATGCCGATATGGTGCTCTTGATATTGCTGTCATCCCGTCCAAATATAAATGTCCGAACCGTGCTTGTCTTATGATTCTTTGATGACGGCAGAAAATTTGACCCTCGACCTAGAAAAGACGGCTGCTGCATTTTCCAACATAAGAGAATAAGAAAACTGAAAGGAAGCTAATGTCACATGGACTTCTACTAAGTTTGTTGGGTTATTATCAAGAACCTTGAATCATAACATATGGAATCAAGGACATCTTGATTTAGAAAGAACATAAACTTGCATATCCATTGCCATCGACTCAAGTATATCAGAAAGGATGATAAGCAAAAGCAAAAAGATAAGCTCATATGATCAACATGCAGCTTTGAAAAGATGACAATAGTAAAAGATATGATGAAGGTAGAAAAGACGTTGCGTGCCTTCTGAAATACAATCAATCCTTTTTACCCATGCAATTTTCCTTAAGTGGAAAACAACCAGGTAGATATTTGTGTCTTTATCGAAGTATAGGATATTATCAAATTACAAGCGGTGTTAGTGAAACTTCCAACAAACGCAACAGAGATTCTATGACCAACTAAGGGGGTTATGGTACATTTAGAAGGGTTCACTATCCAGATGTTCACCAAGCAACTAGGTTATCAAAGTCTGCGAAACAAGAACACGCCACCACCAAACCACCATTTAATATGTGTCAAGCGATTACACAAAATCCAAAATAGGGAGATAATTTTACCTTTAAAATGCCACTTGTTTTTCCTCGTGCAAGTGATGCATCAAGTCGGGCTGCAGAAGAATAAATGATTAGAAATGGTCTGCATGGCCTGAACTTTTCATGCTAATAAACTTGAATACCGATTATGAAATAATGTAGATCTTACATGACGTTTTTGGTTTCTTCCTACTGTCAGGGGTCATATTGAGCTTCTTTATGCGATAAAATACTTCTCTGGAGCTTTCATCCTCTGCTGGTGATATGAGAGGAACATGTGCTTCCTGTCCAATATGGTAAAGTTCGCAGACTGATTTCAGACCTTATAACTTCCAGAACAACAAGATCACTGGATGAAGGCTAAAAGTTATACTTAAAACGACAGACTTCTTATTTTGGGTGTGTATGGGCGGTTGGGGAAGAAGAGAAGGAAGGAGGGAGGAAGGAGGAGGAGAGAGAGGATGATGTTGTTGCTTAAACGCAAGGAAAGATTGAATTAATATGCCTCTTATAATATGGAACTGAATCTATGAATGCATCATTTAACTGCAAGGACTCACAGTTTTTCTGAATAGAGACTGTTTGACTAGCCGTGTCTCAGATTCATCATCAGAAGACACATAAGTATCATCTTTATCAGTAAACACTTCTGGAATCATCTGCTTTGCTTTACGTATATTCATTCGTGCAGTATTTGCTGGAGCTAAATCTTCTGTGTCATCATACCCAAACTCTTCATCTTCTTCACCTTCTACATTTTTCTCGTCTTCTTCCAGATCAAGCAGTGATTTGTCTCTCTGTTTCAGACCACAATTTAGTCTTTGCATCAGATTTTCTGTACCGGCAGCATCCTGCTGCTCAAGCCACTCCCGGTGAAGTCGATTGCGCCTCTCATTATCTATAGGTTTTTCCTTATAGGCAGCTTCTATCATTTCATTAAGTTCCTCAGCATCTTCAATATCCTCTTCTTCATTGTCTTGGAAGTGGAGTAGATCATTGTCACTGTCATCTTCTTCCTCAGCTTCCTCATCAATAAAATCTTTGACAGGATCTCCTTTTGGAGATAAAGACAAATCAACTGACTGGTGCATATGAGGACTGACATTTTCCTTGTTATTATCCTCCTCATCAGACCTTGAAGGAGATGAATGAAATCATTAAGATATTCCAAAAATGAATAAAAGTGGATAACCAGAATCACTTGTTCCAAACCAGATTAAAAATAACTACAGAGCAAAAATTACCTAGATCATCATGGTAGTTGCATGTGGCATGGGAAGGGACATGTTTTCTACTTGTATGCAATGTGGTTCATAACAAACAATGGCTTAATCAGTTCACAGCTCTAGACTGCGGTACACTTTTACACATCCGTTCAAAATATTCCTTGTGAAATATGGGGAATGAAATAGCTCCTAGAGTAGAATTTGTCCTTGAGCAAATCAAGTGGAATTTTGCTAATGCAATAAAATAACAACATTTAAACTTTGCACGCTTTTTATGATTCTGAAGTCTGAATATGGTCAAGGATTGATCAACAATTGTCAAGGAATAAAATACCACTGATAATTTTGTTGATACTTGATAGTACCCAAATGGCAGTTTGCAAGTCAATATAGCAACGACTACAATATTTTTCACAACTCTACTCATTGCCTCATGCTAGTATTATGCCTTCATATTCTACTTATGCTAAACTGGATGAAGAGTTTATTTGGAGTACAAATTCCATAGTCAGCAATTTATCAGTTTTTCAAGTAAATGAATCTAGGAACAAATTTAGTCTTCAAAATAGAGGAAATGTCAATTGTGCAGTGTATTTAAACTCTCACAAATAAAGGGAAAATAGATTGCAAAGAGAAAGCAGCATGAAGATTCTTATTAGTCAAAGCATGGGATCAAGGCAATCATTAACATAAGACTTACATGTCGTCTTGAGGAGCAGAATCAAACTTCAAGTTCATTGCAAGTAAAGATGGTGCAAAAACTTCTTCCACAGGACTTTTGGGAGTCTCATCAGGTAAATCATCTTTCCTTTCACTGCTTTGTGAATCCGAGAATAATTCCTGCACCAGATATTAAAAAATCAGCAATCACTTTATAGACATTTTAACAGAAGAGGCAGCAATTCATCAATCTCATAAGAATTAGTGCTTCCGGAGGAAACCTGTGTATCCTTTATAGGCACTCGAAATGTGTAGTTGGATTCCTCCTCCAAAGCCTGGAGTTTGAAAGGATGATAATTATAAAGCAATGTCAGATCACCGGAAACACATAAGGAAAATAGTGCACTTCAAAACCTTCATACTTGATCAGAAAATGAATTAGTATAAGTGGTATATTGGTATCTCTCCCACATTCAGAACAGAAGGACAAGAGCACTGCTTGGGTTGTAAGTACCGATTCAAGAATTCTTAGTAAGTTGTTCATAAAAATTGCTTTTAGGAAAATTTGCAGGGCGTGTTTCACATCTGATTGCCACAGAAAATAGATTTATCTGAAAGTGCTATGCTGCTTAATTCTGCTATTAATCAAAACCATCAAGGAACTTTGGAAGAATACAAAGCTTACCCTTTGCGAAGGAGTGTCTCCAGAATCTGATTCATTTGAAGTATCATCTGACTCGCCACAGGTTGGGGCACTTACATCTCTCCCTTCTTCACAAGAACCTGTAAAAATTTCCTCCACTCCTACGCTTTTGGCCTTATATTCAACCTCTTTCTGAGTATGAGAAATTTCCAACTCAAACTCCAGATCATCCCCCAAAAACTCGTCATAACCACGAATGGTGGACAAACTCTTCAGCATGACAGATCTGCATGGATAATAAGAATCACACGTATCATTTGACCAATGTGTAGTACAATGGAAACAACAGCAATATTTACACCAACAAAATAACATGAAACCCAAAGGACAAAATGATACACTCACTTCTTGGAAAGCTCAAGCTTCCTCTGCCGGATCTTCTCCAGAATCGAAGAGATTGGCTTTTGAACAAGAGGCACAGGTTTAAATGTCGCATCTCGGGTCTCTGTGGAATATAATTAGGACGGTAAAGTCATGCAACGATACTCAATCACATGGTTTACCAAAATTTTTGTTGCATAGAAAAATCAGGACTAGACACGCACCTCGCAGCAGTCTCTGAGAGTCTGCACGAAGCTGCTTGAGATAATCTCTTCTTTCCTGTTCAATTAGGGAAGGCAAAAGAAACAACTTCAGCAGCCTGTAATCAGTCATAAAGAAGGGATACCGTTATGCTCCATCAAAAAGGAAGCGAGTAACCACACCTTCTCGGCTCTTCTTTTGTTGGAAGCATGAGGTTGGTGCTTCTCATCCTCTTCGACACAATTCTCACCTCCCTTCGTTTTCCTTTTCTTCCCCTTCTTCGTATCCTCTACACGCCCATCAGCCACCTCCGTGCTCTGCCTCTTCTCAGGCCAATCGCTTCCCGGATCCTCATTTCCCTCTCCGATTGCATCTCCGTCCCCATCGCCTCTCTGCGCATCTCGCCGTTCCTCAGCGGAATCAAACTCCAAGACTCTTTTCGCTCTGGATCCATCAGTTCCGGAGCCAAGCTCTTCGTCATCACCGTCGAAACGCGCAGTCTCCGAACCGACAAGCTCGCTTTCGCCGCGGAGATCGTCGGGCGCGGGCAGCTCCAGCTCCAACGACGACTCATCTCTCGGTTCCTCGAGACGCAGGCCGCCTGAATCCTCCGAGCTCTGCGATTCAGAATAAAGCGAATGCACGAGGGACGATGGCGGGTCAGGGCTTCCGTTGTCATGGAGCAGGGAAGGACGGTTATCAACGGCGACTTGGGCGGCTTTCTTGAGGCGCTTCAGCTTCCGTACGTGGACCGGAGGGGAAGTTGGATCTGCGGGAGAGAGCAGCTCGAAGTCGTCGTCGCTCTCCATCTTCTTCCGATGACGATTGAGAGAGAGAGAGAGAGAGAGAGAGAGAGAGAGAGAGAGAGAGATTGATTGATGATGATGATGGAAATGGAGAGGCAAAGTGACAAGGCGGATATTATTTGCGAAGGCTTCAAGGCGGCAACGAAATTCCTTTTGACAATTTTTTTGAAAGTTTGAAGAGAGGGCGCCACCGATGATTTCGATAGCGCGAAAATTACCGGTTCTCTCTTTAAGGGTCCGGACCGGACGGGACTAGTTCGGCCCATGCGTGCACCGGCTGGAGGCGGGCCTCCTTGAGACGAGAGCCGAAGGATCTGCCACGAAGGTCATACGACCAATCTGCCTTAAGAGACAAATGCAATGTGTCGAGTGTGAAGCCCAATTTTAAGTGAGAGAGATTGCTTGCTAGACGCCGAGTTATGCTACGTGTAACCAAGTTTACTTTTGACTTGCTAAAAAAAAAACCAAGTTTACTTTTGCAAGACACCGCTAGATCCTCTTATTTACAATTGTTATAAAATGGTCGATCAAGTTTTTCAGGCTTTTTCCTTTTTATTGATTTTGCAAATCGATGGTTACTAGCTAATTGTGTTTCGATCCCTAAGATCTTCCCAAATCTTAGGTTCAAATAATCTGCAGGGTGTGAATGTAATTGTAAACTTAAATAAATTATATTAGAATTGCCACCAATTAATTCAAGTAAATGAACCCCTCAGGATAAAGATAGCATTTGGAAAGTTAGCTACCTTAGTGTGCCTACAAAGCAATTGATTAAACAAAAATATAAGATTAGGATCCCACGATGCCCTTTTGGTATTGCAGCACTATTATTTGTTAAGCCCTAAATCGTTCAAAAGTTCATTTAGCATCTCTCATGCTTCTCTTGGTACAATAGGGCTCACTTCATGCCTTCATGAAATGCGGAAAAACCAAACAGTGACATTCTTATCCACTAGAAATTTGTGAGGCCCTCATTGCGGGCCATCCCATCACTTTCTTTCATTTCCCTAACCGTCGTTGCCCCTCCTTAAGATCTTACATGAATGGTCAATGCTCATCCAACAGAATGCATCGTTCGTTGTCACCCCCTAAAATGCACCATCACCATGTCTCCATTGATGATACGGGAATGGCCTATGCTTGCCCCCTAAATGCACTATAACCATGTCTCCATTGATGTCACATGAATGGCCTAAGCCCGAAGCTCGCCCGATAGGAATACATCTTCTGTCACTTCACTCAATCAAAGCTTTCCACGCTCGAAGCCAGCCTTCTTCTCGATCGAACATAGTAACAAGTGGCATCGGCACATACAATTTAGGAACGTGTCTCTAATACCAAATGTCATAGTTCGAGATGGTAGCCCCAAGTTCAAGGATCGTGGGTGTGTCATATCTTAAACCACAAATAGCACACCAGCCGATTCAAGCGCGCAAAGCCCCATCAGAAAAGTCGATTAAGACTCCTAACCTCAACAACTCCTAGAAAAAGTCTAATCCTCGAATCAGGATCCTAATGACCGGTCGCTCACCATAGTGAGAGAGGTGTCTTCAAGTCCATGACCTTGGATATAAAACCGTGAAAGAAGGTTAGTTAGGATTGCAGTTAGATTTAGAAGGTGAGTTAGGATTAGAAGGTTAGATATATTTTTATGAACTGCATCATTCTAAATTAAGTTCTCAGTACAATTTTTTTTTCCTGCCAACACCGATACATGCAATAAACAATAAAGAGATCTGCTGACAGACACGTAGGAGTCAACATGATGCGATGCCACGCGATCCATTACATGGTACACTTCCTTAAATCATAAGACGATTCATGAAATTCGGATCCTTGAACCATTACCTGATCACAGGCTCTCCAACCTGCTTTAGAGACACTATCCTAAGATTTCTAATTACTCTGCCTTAAGCTCTAATGCACCGTGACGAGGTAGCTTGATCAAAAAGATATCATACAATCACTCGGACTAGGCGAAAATAGTCCTTTTGCTCAACAATTTTAAGTCACGAGAAAGGTGCACTCCGTTACTCTGATGATTAATGACTAATGAGTCCACAATCTTGCACTTTCTGTTTAGCTTTCCCAGATAAAAATAAATTCTCATTAGAAACCAGGTCAACATAGATTCACAACCGCAAAGGGAGATGCAATGTTTCATCCCCAGAAAACGTAAATTCCCACTTGAAAATACTACCAAGTGGTACTTGGCACTTTGGAAATTGGAGACTTTGCCCAAACTTAGCTCTCTTATAAATGAAAAGTTTCAAGAAGTGAGAGATGCTGAGAAGTATCAGGACCGCAGTCCACTAGGGTACTGAATGCTTATCCAGGCAAAATAAATCTCAACAAGAAAATGAAACTAGGACTCCCCTTGAATGAATACGCATCGCATTGATCACATGTCGAAGTTCCACGTACTTTCGGCAGTTAATTTTGGCACCTTTGATTCTTCATTCAGATTGAGAGAAGCAGATATCTGCAAAAGAGAAAAACACCTCAGTCAGAATATGCGACAATTGCAGATGAAATGAAATTTCTGAAGTAGCAGCAACATAACAAGCAACCTAACAGTTAATTCTAGAATACCCTGATTTAAGGTTTAAACATAAAAAAAAAAAAAAAAAAGGAACGACTTATTCTTTATCCCCTCTCAAAGAGCAGATCTAACTGGCAGCATATAATCGGATTTGCACATACACCTTCTCATCTCATCACATCCCTTCATAAAGCTGGACTGTTGGACCTTCAAAACTCAAAGATACTGGCGTAAAATACTCTTGTAATGAATCACTCATCGACCCAAGATGCCTTTTTCATATCATAAAACATACCCATCAACCATGATTGCTCCAGTAAATCATGAATCATGTTGAAGTGGATAATGACCATTTGCAGTCAAAGAGTTCAAAAGTATTGCCATACTTAAGGATTGCTCCATTCTTGAGAGACCAACAGGCCACAATCGGGTGGTCATGAAAGCACATTTAGTGAACAATCCAACAAAACTAAGCCCTGATGTGGTTTCTTCATCCAGAGCAGTACAAAATAAATAAACTCCAAACAAGCTAAAAAAGTATATGTCGGATCCCATGCCAATTTTGGCAATACGCATGAGTAAAGTAAAGAGGTAGTTTTACCTCTTAAAATTAATACGATGCATGATACTCTTTACTTTACTGACATTGAGATACAATGAAGTGATGATATTAAAACTTAGGGAATCAGCTGACTTGTCTTTAATGATGTGCTGATGGAAAATCAATTTTAGTTGAAAAAGAACCAAAAGATGTATATTGTGCATGTTGCAACCTCAATAGGTTTGGAAAATGTCCACTGATGGCAAATACAACAATGGCCAGATTACGAAGAAGCCATATGTAACCATATTACATAAGACAATCTTCAGAACATTTTCATATTATCTAGTAGGTATCTTGGAATTATTTCATAAGGGAAATGCAACTTTAAAAACTTATCAGACCAAGATAAAAGGTTTTCATTATTCTAGGTTCCTATCAAATTAGGACAGCAAAATCTCTTTCCAACAGCATCTTTGAATTAGAAATACCAAAAACCAACAAATAAACCCATACCTTGAAACACCCGCTCAACTTTGAATTCCTTGACCACTCCAGCCCCAATGCCTTGCTTGATGTCTGGTAAGTTGCCTTGAGGAAATCATCCCCATAAACATTCCTCGCCACCGCAAAATCCCACGAGTTCTTTGACAAGTCATAGGAAGGCTCAAATGTAGTCAACCCTTTATGGACATAAGTGTACTTCAACTTGCAATTCCCTGGACCAAGCAAGTAATTTGCCGATAACTTATTAGCCGGATCGATCACGAGTGCTCCGTCGAGATTCGTCCGGTTATCACCCCAGCTGTGGATGTACGTCAAATTCAACCGCTTCTCGGCGATTCGGACCGAGTTCATGAACTGGAACCTAAAGTCCTACACGACAGAATACAATAACAAGGTAATTAACAACCGAAACCCAGTAATCAGCTTATGATGACTGAACTTCAAGCTTGAATTCCACAAAGCCTAAACCTAAATACCCCATATAATATTTTCCCTCAATTAGCCTCTCCGCATCCAAACGGTGAACCTAGCCACCCCTTTGTCACCAACACCAATAACTACACCAAAGTCCGAAAGTTTGGAAATTCGCAAGTAAGAAGAAGAAAATAGTACTCGACCTTTTTGGGGACGTTGTAGTCGACGATGAAGAATCCAGGCTTCTCGACGCCGAGGAGCAACCCGTTCAGGCTGGGGCCTTTGGCAACGGTGGCGTCAGTGATGGAGGCTCGGAGCTTGAGCTCGCCGGCGCTGATACCGACGGTGGCGGCGGCGCCGTTCTTGTCCAGGTCGTACTTCCCCTTCAGAGACCCCTTCATTTTGCCCTTTCTTTGGGGACTGTTGTCTTCTTTTTGGGTGGTTGAATTCGTATTCGGGCGAAGTGTCGTTGCGGGAGGAGAAAACAAAAGAGGGGGAGAAGAGGAAAAGGAATTGCGGAGCGAGCGAGAGACTGAGGGTTCAACTTCAAATGGTCGGGGTGGTTGTTGAGCGTCGGATTTGTAATTTTTTACGATGCAGATTCGGTGGTGCCTTGGGATTATTCTGTTTCTCCACACAAAAGGGAAAAAAAATAAAAATGATTGACCTTTTTGTTGGTCGAAAAAGAATGCTCGATTAAGAGAATTAGGGTGCGTTTAGTAACTTCTTTGTTCAAAAATTGTTCTAGGAAACAGAAATATAAAAAACTATTTCTGTTCCAGGGAATAATTTTTTACCAAAAGAACGCGTTTGGTAAACTTGTTACTGGAATTAAAAAAAGAACAGAAACATGTTTGATAAATTTGTGTTCTTTTTTCGTTTCTTTTAATTTTTTAATATTTTTTTTTCCTTTTTTTTTTTCTTTTTTCTTCCTTTTGGCCGGTCGCCAGCCTCGGCCATGGCCAGCGACCGGCCGACAAGGGCCGGCGGCCTCACCGACCGGCACGAGGTCAACCTCACCTTGGCCGGGCAAGCTCGGCCTCGCCGGATCTAGGCGAGCTCGAGCCTCGCCTGGGGCCAACAACGCTCGGCCTCGCCGGGGGCCGGTGACGCTCCGGTGAGGTCGCCGGCCCTCAACGGCCGGTCACCGGTCATGGCCGAGGCCGGCAATCGGCCAAAGAAAAAAGAAGAAGAAAAGAAAAAGAAGAAAAGAAAAAGAAGAAAAAAATAGGAGAATTATTTTTCAAAAGTGTTCCAAAAACAAGAAACAAATTTTTTGTTTCTTGTTTCTGTTCCAAATTTGTTCCCGGGAACAAAAAAATAGATTTAGAACAAAAACGCAAACAAACGCGTTATGTTCTTTTTTTGTTCCCCGGAACAAAAAAACAAGATTTGTGTTCATAAACAGAAAAAATAAACACAAACAAACACCCCCTAACCTATTCATCTTGTTTGTAATTACATACAGAATGGGTAACTTCAGGAAGCTTATATGTGTGTGTATAAAATATCCATATAATCGGTTATTTGTATGTAAATAACTTTTCACCGGATTTAGTAAGCATTGAAATGATCCAACCAAAATTGGCTATTTCAAATAAACTGGACTAAGAATTCAAATCTGTTAATGGTCACGAGATGTGAGAGCCTAGTATCCTCCGCATGCATTAACAAAGCTCAAGTGGTTAGATCATTCATGCCTTAGATCGAGTGCCTGCTCCAGAAATCCAAATGAACTGTTGTTGTTCATGATAAACGATACATGGATGCAGCCATTCCATGCTACTCGCTTTCCTACGCCGTCGAATTACAAGGCGCAGGAGGAAAGGCAGGCACGATAAGCCATAATATAGCCAACCCGCCCACACGAGGCCGGCGGGAAGAAAAGATCTCACCAGCCTGAAGTAGGCGACCAAGATGGTCCCCACTCTGATATACTCCAACGCGCTTGCAACCCTAGGGTGGATATCGTGCAGCAGCATGCCGTTCCACAAGGTGACAAACCCGATGGAAAGTGCGAGCATAATCGCGCTGGCTTGCAGGTGAGTCAACCCTTGGTGCTGGCTTATGAGGAGCCCCATGCTCATGGAAACGGCGAACTCCAGCACCACCTTCCCCAGTTCTTGTCCTCGGAACATTTTCGCTATCTGGCGATCTGGGCTAGACTGGGACAAATTGAAAGTTCTGGTCTAAGAGCTTTCGGTAGTCGTTGTGCTTCCGGTTCCATGCGCATTCGACGCGCGTATGCCTCCATTCTCAATGTCTTTGGCGAAGTTGGAATCATCCACCATTGGGCAGCATGTTGGGTTAGCACCACTGTGCGAAGCGGAAGCTGTGGTGCGGTTTGGGTTCTGGTCATTGCATGATGATGCGAGCCATGGAATATGGGAAGTGAGATTGAGGAAGAATGACTTGAGGCTCGAACGAGGGTCTAAAGTCTAGTGGGAGGCCATTTCTCGTTCGGACAAGTACCCTGGCCACTGAATAATTATCACGAGAGGAACTATATAAACCAAGGAAAATTTATAGGTGAGGAAAATTTGAATAAAGTTTTCCTAGATTAGTAAAAGAGGAACTATATTCCTTTATTTTATAGCTGAGGAAAATTTCTAGTAAGAGTATAAAAAGTATCTATACGTAAAATATGATAAATGCAATCTTTAGGAAAACTTTATTCAAATAGTGATATGCAGGTAGGTTTATATAGTTCCTCTTTTACTAATCTGACTTCAGATTAGTAAAAGAGGAACTATATTCCTTTATTTTATAGCTTGAGGAAAATTTTTAGAAAGAGTATAAAAAGTATCTATACGTAAAATATGATAAATGCAATCTTTAGGAAAACTTTATTCAAATAGTGATATCCAAGTAGGTTTTTTTTCAATTCAATAACTATTTGAATTGAATGATTTCTTATGAGTATTTGATATTCAAAAAAGTCTAATAGTAAGCCCCCGACTTACCAATTACATCTCTCTTGTGATAATTATTTCGTGGCCATCATCGTGCAGGGTACTTGTCGGAACAAGAAATGGCCTCCCACTAGACTTCAGACCCTCGTTCGAGCCTCAAGTCGTTCTTCCTCAATCTCACTTCCCATATTCCATGGCTCGCATCATCATGCAACGACCAGAACCCAAACCGCACCACAACTTCCGCTTCGCACAGTGGTGCTAGCCCAACATGCTGCCCAGTGGTGAACGATTCCGACTCCGCCAAAGACATTGAGAATAGAGGCATACACGCATCGAATGCGCATGGAACTGGAAGCACAATGACTGCCGAAAGCTCTCAAACCAGAACTTTCAATTTGTCCCAATCTAGCCCAAATCGCCAGATAGCGAAAATGTTCCGAGGACAAGAGCTGGGGAAGGTGGTGCTGGAGTTCGTCGTTTCCATGATCATGGGGCTCTTCATAAGCCAGCACCAAGGGTTGACTCACCTGCAAGCCAACGCGATTATGCTCGCACTTTTATGGATTTGACAGATTCTTCATTGACAGAAAAAAAAAATGAAAGATCTAGATGATAGAACCAGCACAATCAGGAATCAAATAGAAAAAATTACAAAAGATAAGAAAAAAGGATTTTTAACTCCGGAAATCAATATAAATATGAGTTCTAATAAAATTAGTTATCCGACTAAACTATTAGCATCAATAAAAAATATTTGGCAGAAAGAAAAAGATCCCTTTCATTAAAATTTAAAAGAAGTAGTTGGATTGGTATGATCCACGGTTTCATAATATATGTATTATAAAGGAGCACAAATTCTGGAAAGAACCAAAGGTTTAGATTTGATATGGGACAACTTAGTATTTCTTCATTCATTGCCATCCAATCAAAAAGATCTTTTTTTTTGTTGGATGCCATAATTCCTCCATTTTGGGAAATTTTAAGAAAAAAAAGACCTTTTTGATCCATTTTATCAATTATTTGATAATTATTAAACCCAGTCTTAGTATTTTTATTACCATTGGTATCGATATCAATCCAGGACTCAATATTGACTTTATTTCGAAGACAAAAATCGAAAATTCTCCAATCCAAATATTTTCTATCTGTAAATTTATCTAGATTTAGAATATCATCATCTTCTAAATTAATAGGGATAATAGCTCCTGGCATATTAATTAATTTACCTTTTTTATATATCTTGTTGTAATTATAAGAGATCTCTTGTTTATTATTTAAACATAATGGTGATACATAAATATGTGAATCCTTCTTATTTTCATAATTAATCGATTTATATGAGAAAAGCTCATATCCATAGTATTTTTGAAGGTTATATTTTGAATTTGATAATGAATTTAATTCAAAATCATTTAATTTTTTGAAATTAGTTAATATTAATCGATCTTTTTCATCGGAATGCCTTTTGTTTAAATCTTTATTTTGCACTATACGTGTTTGATTGAATCTATTTCCCGATTTGTGTGGTACTAATCGATACCATCTAATCGGAGATAAACCATATTGATAATGACCCCTTAACCATATTGGTAAATACTTCTGCTACGAAAAAGGGTTGGGATAAGAAACGCTCAATTTTTCGTGCTCTTGCTACGGTTAAGCGATCCTCTTCAGATAATTCGTCCAACCCAAGGATAGCTATAATGTCCTAAAGTTCTTTGTAACGTTGTAAAGTTTGCTTAACTCTTTGTGCAGTTTCATAATGTTCCTCACCGACGATTCGAGGTTGGAGCATAGTTGACGTTGAATCTAAAGGATTCCATCGGGTTCGTCACCTTGTGGAACGACATGCTGCTGCACGATATCCACCCTAGGGTTGCAAGCGCGTTAGAGTATATCGGAGTAGGGACCATCTTGGTCACCTACTTCGAGCTGGTGAGCTCTTTTCTTCTCGCCAGCCTTGTGTGGGTGGGTTGGCTGTATTGTGGCTTATCGTGCCTGCCTTTCATCCTGCACCTTGTTCTTCGACGACGTAGGAAAGCAAGCAGCACGGAACGGCTGCATCTAGGTACCGTTTAGCATGAACAGCAACAGTTCACTTGGATTTCTGGAGCAGGCACTCAATCCTAGTTGATGTAGAACAATATGCAAATGCCTTTATAGAAATATTGGAGCGTCATAAGAGCAGGCGGTGCCACAATCAAAGAGGATTACGTGATCTTTGAGATTACAAATGGGTACAATATTTGATTTACGCATTTTCCTTGATTTCCGAGATGTCGCAGATTTCAGACGCGTTTTGCTGACTTTCTAGTTGTGTTTTGATCACTTTCCTTTTTATCAATATCTTTACATCTCTCTTGTGATATTATCCATTGGTCATCATCGTGAACAGGTACTTCTCCAAACGAGAAATGGCCAGTCACTGGATTTCAGCGACTCATTCATGGCTTCTCTCATTCTTCCTCAACCTCGCTTCCCATATTCCATCACTCGCATCATCATGCAACGACCAGATCCCAAACCGCACCACCCCTTTTGCTTCCGCTTCACACGATGGCATTAGCCCAACACCCTACCCAATGGTGGACAATTCCTTCTCCGTCAGAGTAGACGTCCCTCCGCCAATCGATGCTGGAGCCATACGCACGTTGAATGCACATGGAACCAGAAGCACAACGACTGCCAGAAGCTCTTAGGCCAAAATGTTTGACTTGTCCCGGCCTGACCTTCGTCACCCGATAGCATCCCTCTTCCAGAGACAAGAGCTGGGGAAGGAGGTGCCGGGGTTCACCATTCCCATGATGACGAGGCTCCTCTTTAACTAGTACCAGGGGTTGACCACCTACAAGCTAGCGTAGCTATACTCACACTCTCCTTTGGGGTCACCACGACGTGGAACGGCATGCTGCTGCGAGCATGTGCCCTCTGTTTGCAACTGCGATGGAGTATCTCGGAGTGGGGTCTGTCTTGGTCACCTTCTTCGGGCTGGTGAGCTCTTTTCTTCTGCGCAGCCTCGCGTGGGCATCTTGGCTGTGTTGTAGCTTGTCGTGCTTGCCCTTCCTCTTGTACCTTGTTCTTCCAACGGCGGTTGAGGAAGAGAGGAGCACGGAACGGCTGGATCAACGTATTATTTAGCATGAACACGCATGTCGAATTCAACAGCTCACATGGATATCTAGAGCAGGCAATCGGTCTCTCCCTCCTAGATGAGCCTATCGTCTCGTCCATGCTTGTAGAAAGCAGATCAAAGAAATGACCGAATGAAGTCATGCATCTTCATGTCCTAATTGAAGCATAGATCACGGTTTATCGTAATTTCCATTTTGACATTTTTCTCGGATTGTGTTTACTAAGGAGACTGCTTTGTGTCGCCAACAAATCAGTATTGCTTAAGGGTCCGTTCGTTTCACGGAAAATGGGCCATTTACGGAAAATATTTTCCCAGAAGTCATTTTCTAGTGTTCAACTAAAACTTGAAAATGTTTTGAAAAATATTTTCCGATGTTCGGTAAGGAAAATATTTTCTACTCACAAGATTGGCGAGCACGAGCGTCAAGCTCGAGGCTCGCTAGATCAATGAGTGCGAGTTTGAGATCGATGAGTTTGAGGTTCTCTTGGTCCGACAACTAGCCAAGAAAGAAGAAGATGGGAAACAAAGAAAAGAAAAAGAAAAAGAAAAAAAGGAAATTAAAAATAATTCGAATTAAAAAAAGAAAAAGAAAATTAAAAAAATAATTCGAATAAAAAAAGAAAAGAAGAAGAAGAAAGGGGAGGAGAAAGTGAGGATTTATAGATGTGTGAAATAAGAGAGATTAAGTGAGGAAAATGTTTTTCACTTTTCAAAAGTGGAAAATATTTTCCCCTACTTTAGAAGACTTTTTTCCTTTGATGGAAAACATTTTCACTACGGAATTCATTTTCCGTTAAAAAAACACCGAAAAATCCGAAAAATGTTTTCCCGGAAATTATTTTCCACAAAACAAACGGAGCCTAAGTAGAATATTTTTGTGTTTTCTTATCTTAGTTTGATCATATTGGAGAAATAGTAAAATTATAATATTAAGATTGATTTATGAAATTGATATATTAAATGATGTGGCAAATTATAATTAGGTGTTGTTGTACACTGTCTACTTATATAACAGCCTCACTTACGGTCTCTCGAAATAGTCAACATGCCAATTTTGTACATCAGTATCGATATATATAGCATTCTTGCTAAAAAAGAGTATGTCATAAGATGACCACTTGATCATCACTTTAGTTTTGCTTATAAAGTGATATTATGAGATCACATAATTGAGGACCTTCTATTATCTTAGAATGAGCAAAATGCCTTTTTTTTTTTTTTTTTTTGCAAAATTTACCCAAAAATCTATTTGCTCCATACATATATACTTTCCCATGAAGCACACAGGGAGCTTGTGGTGGTCACAATCTTGCAACCATAGAGTTTGCGACCATTGCAAATGGCCGTCGAACCTAAGATCATCTGATCATGGGGCTAAAGAGAAGCCAATCAATTTTTTTCCTATTTACAGTAAATTTATCTTTTTATATAGAAATAGCATGCGATTATCAATAACTAGTTATTTTCATGAGTAATATTAACTTTGGTCCAGAGAAATACATTTTACCTACCTAAAATTAGTAAATTCTCAACTGATAAAAATTTCCAACATAAGAATAGCATATATGACCATTTCCCCCGATAATATCCCCATGTAGTTAATAATATAAATTCAGAACTGTAACAAATTTTTTATGGTGAGTATCTTAGGGCGCGTTTGGTAATGATCATGTTCCCAAGAGTAGATTCTGATCAGAAATGATTTTTTTTTTTATTATGTTCCCAAGAACATATTCTAAGCATTTTAAGTCGTTTGGTAACTATCCAAAATTTGTTATTCTGGAATAGAATTGCATTTTGTACCGTGCTCATTGATTCTATTCCAAATCAATTTCTTTTAATTTTTAAATAATTTTTATACTTTTTTTTTCATTTTTTTTCTTTTCTTTTTTTCCTTTTCTTTTTTCTCATATTCTTCTTCTTCTTTAGGCCAGTCGCCAAACCAGCGACTGGCCAGACGAGGGCCGGCGACCTCATCGGTGCGTCATCAGCCCTCGTCGGCTGAGCCTCGCCGGCAGCTGAGCGAGGCCTGCTTGGCCACCGACGGGGCTGGGTCAGCCTCGCCGGGGCTAGGCGAGCCCAGCGGCGAGGCTCGGCCTCGCTAGTGGCCAGGTGAGCCTCGCCGAGGCTGGGCAAGGCTTGCCTGGCCACCGGCAGGGCTGGGCGTCGCGAGGCTTGCCCAACCCCGACAAGGCTCGACCTTGCCAAGGGGCCTCATCGGGGCTAGGTGAGCCTCGCCGGGGCTAGGCAGGCCTCGCCCAGCCCCACTTGGCCATCGACGAGGCCAAGCCTCATCAGTGGCTGGCCTTGCCTCCGGCAACCTCGCCAAAGTCTTGCCGGTGACCGGTGGTGGCAACAACGGACGGCGGACAACAGCGGCGGACAGCGGTAGACGAGGCGATCGATGAAGAAGAAGAAAAGAGAAGAAGAAGAAGAAGAAGAAGAGAAAATGAAAGAATAAGAGTTGTTTTGATTCTTAGATTTGTTCCTGGAACAAGAATCAACTTTTTTTTTTTTATTCTTGATTATGTTCCAAATCTACTTCCGGGATTAAAGAAATAGAAATTTGTTCCCGGGAACAGAAATTTTACCAAACACGATTCTGTTCCCAAACTACTCTCGAGAACAAAGAATAAGAATCTTGCTCTGTTTGGATGGTTACCAAACAAAGCCTTACTCGTCTTGCTCATCAAGTTAATAATAGACTCAGGAGGTGCTAGGCTATCGAAGAGAGTATAACTTTTCACCCAATTCAGTAAACATTCTAATAATCCAACTAAAATCGGCTATTATGAATAAATTGTGGCTAAGAATTTGAATTCATTTGTGGGCACGAGATGTGAGAGCCTAGTATCCCCTCGTATGCATTTACAAAGCTCATGTGGTCAGATCATCCATGTCCAATGCCAAGAGACACACTTTTAGATTTGTTTCAGCTCATGCAAAAGTGCAGCACCAACATTGATTAAGATATATAAAAGCAAAGTCTAGAAGGAATATACTTCTAAGGGGGTGCATGACAAATCAAAATTTCTATTCCAGAAACAATTTTTCTATTCCAGACATGTTTCTGGAATAGAAATCCGTTTGATAAACTTATTCCATTTTTCTATTTATGGAATAGATTTATATATTCCAAAAATAGGTTTGGGATATAAATCAGAAGTAGAAATTTTCTACTTCTCTATTTTTAGAACAAAAATGAGAAATAAAAAAATTTCTCATCGTTCGTCAACCGGACATTCATCCGTTGCCGCTGACCACCGTCCGTCAGTCGTCGGCTGCCCGCCAACCCCTGCCGCCGCCGATCGCCAAATAAATTATTTTTATAAATATCATTTTAAAATGAAATTTATTCGAATAAATAATATGATATTTATTTTTATTTTTACGAATAAATATTTATTTTACAAAAAAATTTAAAAAATCCTTAAAAATAAAATGAATAATTTTTTTTAAAAATAAATAAATATCATTTTAAAAATAAAAATTATTATAAAAATATCATTTATTCATTTTTATTTTTTTATTTTTTATTTTTTATTTTTATTATAAAAATTATTTTTATTTTTAATAAAATAAATAAATAAATAAATTTAATCGAAATAAATTTATTTATTAAAAATAAATTTAATTAAATATCATTTTATTAAAAATAAATATAAATATATTCATTTTATTCATTTAAAAATAAATAAATTATTTTTATTTTTAGTTTATTAAAAATAATTTATTTATGATAAATAAAAATAAATTATTTTTATTTGTCTTGAGTGTTTTGCCAAATAAATTTATTTTTATTTTTTATTTTTATTCATTTTAAAATAAATTTAGTCGTAAAATAAAATAAAATAGAATAAATAAAATAAATTTATTTTTAAGGATATTTTTATTTTATTTTTTATGATTTATTTTATTTTTTTCTTTTGTTAATAAATCATTTTTATTTTTATTTTTTATATTAAAGGTCGCCGGTCATCACTTCCTCTGTCCGAAAGGAAGAAATTTTGTGTCATTATCAAACGGTTATGTTTGCTTAGAAACTCTTCTAGAAATAAAAATATAAAAATCTATTTCTATTCTAGAAACTATTTCTGGAAGAGAATGGTTGTCATGCGCGCCATAAATATCTTAGGAACTTATTTCCCAACCAAACTACATAGTAGTAGTTTACAGATTGAAAAGAATGCCGACGTTCAAAGAATCACTGGGCATAGCATGAACCAGGAATATTTGGTTGGTGTGCATATTGGTTCGTGACAGGAGCAGCTTGGACGCGGTAATGCCGTTTTATTTACAGTTCTAGTTGATATGGCATCTCTCCTACTCATGGTGTGTTTGTTTATGTTTATGTTCTTTTTTTGTTCCAGGGAACATAAATAGAAAAAACTATTTCTCTTCCGGGGAACAGTTTTTGAACAAAAAAACGCGTTTGGTAAAATTTTTCCTGGAATAAAAAAATAACAGAAACATGTTTGGTAAAGTTGTGTTCATTTTTTGTTTCTTTTAATTTTTTAATATTTTTATTTTATTTTTCATTTTTTTTCTTTCTTTTTTCTTTTTCTTTTTTTCTTCCTTGTGGCCGGTCGCCAGCCTCGGCCATGGCTGACGACCGACCGACCGACGAGGGCCGGTGGCCTCGTGTGGCATCCCAAAAATTAGAGACAAGTCCTAAGATGTATTAAGGCTCATAATTAGGTAATGAAATTACATATGGTTTATGCTTTAGCTATTAATCTTTCCCTTAAAACTAAGTGTCATACGCTTGTATTCTTGAGTTTTTAAGTTAGTACTATAGGTTATTTTAATAAGAAAAGTTTATTCTTGGCTATGCATCTCATAGATTTAATCCATATAGATTAAATGTTACAAGTTTTTGACATTGTGAAATTAGAAATTGGAATCGACTAAGAGAGGGAATTTAGTGGAATTGCTAAAAAGTGAAAAAAGTAAAAAGTTAATTTTTGGATTGAACCTTAGGCCCAAGGATAAAGGGGCCTAAAATGGGCCATTTTGGGCCGGGCCCATGAGGCCCATATTGGGCCTTCGACCGAGCAAAAGGGGGAGGGGGATTCGGATGCATGCCTCCCCCATATGTCCTATTGTTAAGGCCATTTGGCACCCATGCAATTAGTCAATTAAGTAAAAAGTAACCGGTTAAGGGGGGGGGGGGTGTTTTGTCATGCAAAGGGAGAGGGAAAAAGGGAGAGAGAGACCTTGAGAGAAAGAGAAGAACCGAGAGAGGAGGAAGGAGCCGCTCGCCACCCGTTGTTCGTCCGACCGTCTGCCCTTACGCCGTCCGTGTGCCGTTGTTGGTCTGTTCTTTTGAGGCAAGTTGGGATCCTTTTGCTGCTCTTGCATGTGTGTTTTGAAATGGTGTTGGATTTTGGGTGTTTAGGGTCTAAGGAACCAAAGTTAGAAGGGGTTGCTTTTGAAGATGTGTTCTGTTTTTCGAGTATACCTCCTAACCCCGTACGTTGTAGAGGCCTGCGTGTGTGTTTTGAGTTGGATTCTTGCTTCGACTCCTTCACGAAAGTTGTATATAACATCTTAAACTACAACATACTCAAATTTCATGAGTTTTGATGGCCATTTGCATACTAAATCGACCGTGATATGAAAATTGTGCAAGTGTGTGTTTCGGACATGAGAATATTGACATGCATGACCTATAAATTTCTGTACAAGCTTCATTTGAAGAAATGTTCTTCATGAAACATCTTTATCTATGTGTTAAATATAACATACTCAAATTTTATGAGTTTTGATGGCCATTTGCATACTAAACCGACTATGATATGAAAACTGTGCAAGGTGTGTGTTTCGGACATGGAAGTGTTGACACGCATGACCTATAACTTTCTGTGAAAATTTCTTTTGGAGAAATTTATTTCATGTAATATCTTTATCTATGTCTTAAATACAACATAGTTAAATTTCATGATTTTTGAAGGTCATTTGCCTATTTAATTGACTGTGATTTGAAAACCGTGCAAACTGTGTGTTTCGGGCTTGATGATGTAGGAATGCATGGTCTATATCTATTCTGTGAAAATTTCTTTTGGAGAAATTTCCTTCATGTGATATCTTTATCTATGTCTTAACTACAACATAATTAAATTTCATACTTTTTGAAGGTCATTTGCCTATTTAATTGACTGTGATATGAAAACTGTGCAATCTGTACATTTTCGAAATTTATGATATTGGAACGTATGGCCAATTCTATGCTGTGATGTGTGGTCCGTATGAATTGTTATGTGAATTATGAGACTTTGGATTATTATTCATATAATGGTGTAATGGCTTTCATGCATTTCATATGACATTCAAGAAAATGATAAATTTTCCATGATCTCAAAGAAAGATTTTATTTAATCAAAGGACAATTTCTTTAATGCATACTGCATGATTTCAAAAGAACAATTTAAATCATTTGCATTGGAAATTTCAAGTGTGAAATTGGAAAAGAAAGGTATGAGAATATGAATGACCGTCGGAGGTGTGAGCCGACGATGCCCCGGGAGTGTCGAGATGCCCGGAGGTGTGAGCCGGATGCCCGGAGGTGTGTGTCGGATGCCCGGAGGTGCGTGCCGGAGGTTCCTTGCGATGTCAGGTTGAGTGCAAGCAATAAATTTTGGGATGCAAACATTGGTCCCTGGGAAGAAAAATTGATGAGGTCCTTGTGAAAGATAAGAATTGGAAGTGAATCATGTGCATGGGTGTATGCATATGGCATATTGCATGTAAATAGATGCTATTCGATGTTGAAAATGCGAATCATGAATGCATGAATGGATCTCATGGTGATGTATGCTTGATAGCATGGATGATGAGTGCATGGATGCATATGCACCTATGGTATGATGATAACATGTGATATAATGATGATGAGTGTATGGATGTATATGCACCTATGGTATGATGATAACATGTGATATAATGATGATGAGTGTATGGATGTATATGCACCATGGTATGATGGCACATGTGATATGATAATGATGAGTGCATGAATGCATGATGAGATATGATGACATGTGCTTGATATCAAGGTAATTTATATATGCATACTTAAATGACATGCTATGCTATGATTGTATTGTATGATGCTTTGGGTGGTCATTGGACATTTACTTGTTGAGTGGTTGTACTCACCCCTTCGGGGACCAACATTTCATATTAGAAAGAGAGATGCCTCTCCCTCCTGTTTCACGGGACACGTTTTATGGATTCCATCGGACGTGGAGGTGGAATGTATGGAGCACATCTGCGTCACTATCCCTGGACTGGTGTTCCTGAGAGTTCGGGTGCTGGTCATGTACGATGTGGGCCTAGCTGGGGGCCTCGTCATCTAGGAGTTTTTGTCCATCCACGTTCGGCGTGACGGGCAAATGCTGGGGATGCTGCCACCGCCACCACCCGATGCACCTGATTGGGTGTGACAGCCCGTGAGAGAGAGAGAGGGAGAGGGACGACACTTTTTGGAGATAGAGCCGACACTTATAGATGGAAGGTCTTTCATGTTTTGTTATAGGGGGTCGATGATCTCATTAGAGATATAACCGAGCATAGTGAAAAGTCTCGATTTTCCCTTTTTGGCTATACCGACCCAAGATGTCCATCCTAAAATGTAAATAAAAGTGGTTCGTCCTTATGTTTTTCTTTCACTGTGTAGTTGGTGTGCTTTGTGCTGTCGCTAAGGAAGTGGAGAGTTGGTGAGATTCGCCTCTAATTTCCACTATGAGCTGCGCTAATCCCTATGTTGTTTCAATATATATATATTGACTCGGCCCTTATTTATGACTCCCCTTTTTACTAACGTCAAAGAACTAGAAATTGCTTTAGATAAAAACGCTTAGTATCTGTGGCGACCCTATCGAGTTTGGGGGTGCCACACCTCGCCTTGGCCGGGCAAGCTTGGCGGCGCCGGATCTAGGCAAGCCCGAGCTCGCCTAGCCAAGGCGAGGCCGAGCGTCGTCGGCCGGTGCGAGGCCGAGCGTCGCCGGCCGGTGCGAGGCTCAGCCTCACCTTGGCTGGGCTAGCTCGGGCTCGCCCAGATTCGGCGAGGCTCGACCAACGGCGAGGCCGTCGCCTGGCGGTGACCCGGCGAGGCCGAGCCTCGCCGGTGGTTGCGTGAGCTCGGCCTCGCCAGGGGTCGGCGACGCTCGACCTCGCCGAGGGCCAACGACGCTACAATGAGGTTGCCGACCCTCGATGGCCGGTCGCTGGCCATGGCCGAGGCCGGCGACCGGCCAAAGAAAAAAGAAAAAGAAAAAAAAGAGAGGGGAGAGAAAAGTTGTTCTTAAAAATTGTTACAAAAACAAGAAACAATTTTTTTTTTGTTTCTTGTTTCTGTTCTTTTTTTGTTCCTAGGAACAAAAAAAACAAATTTGGAACAAAAACGCAAACAAACGCGTTTCTGTTCTTTTTTTGTTCTCGGGAACAAAAAAACAGAATTTTTGTTCAAAAATAGAAACAAATAACATAAACAAATAGGCCCTTACAAAGTCAGAAAATTTAAGACTTTCGTATATTTGTTTCGTAAAAAGTGGTTAGTTAAGGGAAATTTATTTACAATCAAAGAAAACACCCATACTTAAAATTAGGACATTGAATTTCCAATCTCGAATATAGGAAATCATTTCCAGTGTCTTCTATTTCATTGACATTTCTTGATATTTTATTTCTCTTTTATGATGTCTTTTGATAATTGATGTTACTGCCCTTACATTTTATCGAAGAGATAAAATATTTTTGTACTTTACGCCTTACCAGATTGTTATAAGGGATTTATTTTTTTTACATTGAGGAGATTTAATTTCATAAATGAGATTCAAACATATATTGATGTTTTCAGTCATATTTTTTAATATATTATCAAACAAATAAAAACTAACTAAAAAAATTTGACTGATTTCTGTGAAAAGCATTTTTAATTTCATGAAATTATTCAAGGAAAATATATATATGTAGCGATTTAAATGACTAATCCATAACAAACTTTATCCGTAATAACAAGAAAAAGAGAAAACTTAAATGATATTTACAAGGTGTCAAAATTGGACCAAAATGCAAACTGAACCGAAAATTCCAACCCTTTTTGGTTGGGGCTTTATTTTGGCCTCGGTTATGAGGAAAACTGTAAATGGTTTATTAATTATTTAAATGCTAGAAACAGATTGAATGTGAAAATTTACAATTTTTATGAAGATAGCATATGAAAAGTTGCAACTTTCATGAAAATAGAAGGAGGAAGAATAGTAGGAGTGCTAAAACTTCTTTTTTTTTTTTGCTTACTTGAGTACTGCAAATTTGAAAGATTGATCTCTTGAGTGCTAATTCCTATTTGCCTCGCGGGGAAATCTGACGTGGACACTGGTCATCCGACGTGGCTTCGCTAGCACTGACATGAACAATTTTTTAATATTTTTGTGACATCCGGATTTCGTCGGACCTCGAGTACGTAACTGTCAGAGACGGGTGGACGAATTTGTCGTAGGACTACATCGTTGACACCACTTGTGGATGCCGTTTCGTCACCACACTCACCGTATCGAAACATCACGTTTCATCATGTTCTCGCGATAGTACCTCATCTAGGAATTTCTTCACGCAACGTCACTCGCAAGGCTAACATCTTCGGCATCGATACCTTACCAAGTGAGTTTTTCATACATGCGGAGACGTAGACTTCCAAAATTTCAGCCACATTAGACCATGCAATTCCATGCAAAGACCTTGGCCACACCACCACCACATTTTCTTCTTCATGGACAGCCAAGGAATGAAGACCCATTGACCATGAATTCCCATATACGTTCCCTTCTTCTCGTTGATTTATAAACCGAGGAGTTGACCCATGCAGCAACCATGCACGTCCCTCCTCTTCGTGAGTCAACAATTGGAAAGGAGTTGATCAGGCTGCCACGTCCTTGCATGAGGGAGCAAGGTGGCGTGTGCTCTGCATGAAGGTTGGCTTCTCTTTAGCTGGACAGTGACGCCGGGGATCTCGACCAAATGGAAGCCACGCATCAACTCCTCTTGCGCTGGCAATAGAAGAACCGAATGATGGCCACGACACCCCCACTTGTACCTTGCTCGAGCAGCTGCGGAGTTCCAAGAAGTGTTGACCCGAATTGTCAACTAAACGAAGAATTCTGCTGGCGACATGTTCACCCATGCATTCCCTAGCGAGCGCTACTAATTCTTTGGATTGTCGAACATCTAAGCCCACCACCGCAAGCTTCAAGAAAACTTTCCTTTCTCTCGGCACTTCATTTTCCATCGACCCTCTTCTTCGCTCAAACTTCAGGAAATTCCAGTGAATGTACCGGTGTCGTTCTGCCCGTTCACCACGTCACCGGCCTCTCGCCATCTCGCAGCTCACCACCCGTCGCTCCTAGCCGACCTCGCACCACCGCATTTCTGACCCTCTCGTCATTCCATAGCCAGCAACCAGTCTCGTCCCAACCCTACCATTGCACCGTTCCGCAAGCTCCCGGATTCGCCTTGCCATTGACACCCCAAACCAAAGGCAAGTCGATATCTACTAACCTATAAGACCAAACCAAAGGCAAGTCGATATCTACTAACCTATAAGACGTGAATGCTATTGTTGCTTGGTGAAACCGTCCCATATGTTAAGATTATTTTGGTATACTCGCGCTGAATTGTGAACTTGAAGGTTATCGGGTTGATTTGAGCTATATGGGAAAGGATTTTATTACTATTGTGGTCGAGTCCGAATTGGAGGCCACGTACGTGCTGATTTCCAATATTTCGAAGCTCTAAGATTTTATGTGTGTGAACTACTTTGAAAACTTTAGGGTTGAAATTGAGATTATCGACCGCCGATGTGCCGATTTCAAATTACTTATGGTTTTGATAAATTGTTATATTTCGAGCTGTGATGTGCGAGTACGACTCGAGGCTTTACATGTGGATTTTAAAAAACCTTTGAGATTTAAACGTGAAAATGGATTTTATGGATTCGGTATCAAGCTTTTGATTTCGTGAATTGATTTCATCGATATGAGATTGACCTATTTTTAAAGACTATTGGTGTTGTATTGATGTGTCTTTGAAATCCCTATTTTGCAAATACTTGATACTATAAACTATGATTTTCAAAAACCCAAGGGATTTTCCATGTTGGTGATTCGAAAACATTTTGGCATTAAATTGATTCGAATACTACACCATGGTTGAAATATTATCGATGCCATTGGACCCTCGGGACGACGATGCCCTGGGTGTCGGGTTGCCTAGAGGATCGTAGTGGCGATGCCTCTGGATGCCTGGGGACCGATGAGCCCCAGAGGTTCCCCGGGTGTCGGGATGCTCGAATGTATGACGATACATGTTCCAGAGGGTAAGGGACATATTGACATGGTGAGCCCCGGAGATTCCTCGTGATGCCAGGTGGGGTGCGAGATGCCTAGAGGTGTAACGTAACACGCTCCGGATGCCCCGTGACTAAAATATGGAATCGGAGGCCTTCGTGATGCCAGGTTGGGTGCAATATGCCTGGAGGGACGCAAACACTAGTCCTCCGAAAGATGGTGTTAGTAGACTGAGATAAAATGATTTTCTGAATTCTCATTGTTTTCGATATGCCACTCCATTATTATATCTTCTTGAATTGATGCATGTTTATTACTACTATTATGCGTGCTGATTTGGATTGCGTGGAATTGGGTGACGATAGGCTCCGTAATATAGTTTAGTAGAATTTTGACTGTTGAGTAGTTGTACTCACCCTTTGTGGGGGCTAACATATTACAAAATGATAAAGCTGCCACCGTTGCCAGAGGACGATGATGGAGGCTCGAGTCGGATAGAGTAGTGGGGGATAGGAAGACAGTAGTGAATTTTTGGAACGCCGGCACTTGAAGACAGATGGCATTGTAGATGACTAAAGGAAAAGTCGGTCATTTTTTTATATAGCCAAGTATAGGAAACTTTGGCTTTTGATGTACCGACGAACAATGTCCATCCAACATATGTAAATAAATAAATAAATAAAAAGTGTCTGGTTATTATATATGTATATCTAGTGTGCATCATTTCAATGTTTAGGAAGGGAGTTGTTGGATCCGCTTCCGCCATGTAAATTGCACAGGGACCAATGAAAAATGTGATAGACCCCCAGACTCACGGATTCACCGAAATCCAAGGGTATCTAAATAAAGGACATCCAGGACAAGGAAGCGATGTGGCAACCCTAACGGATCAAGGGCCATCGGGGGGAGGGGGAGGGGGGCATCACAGCGAATGGTATCAAAGCTATGGTCTGTCTAGAGTGATAAGGTGCCTTGATTGGAAAGGAGGATATTAATGATGCACACAATAAGGCACCAGCTAGGGGTAGTTGACTAACTATGTACAACAGGTGATTGATTTTCACTCGTAAAATACTAGTAACGATTGTAAGTTACCTTTGCGTGCGAGTAACATTTTACGTTACTTGTGTGATTCCAACACTCTTACGTTATTTTCTTTCTTAGTTGATTAATGACCCTAAGTCACTAATTGTTCCTAAGGCAAATGCTTGATGACCTTAGGAAGTCATGGTATGAACTGGGAGTTCTCCTCCATCAGGGACTGAAGCTACGGCTTCAAAGGCAGAACCCCGAATGGAGGATATCTTGCAGGCATTGGCTAATATAGGAAATTTGATGGATGACAAACTCAACAACAACAGCAACAACCAAGAGCAGAACGCCGCACTCAAGGACTGGTGGAACAGTTTCTAAAGTTGAAACCACCTAAGTTTACTGGAATGGGAAGTCCTGAGGAGGCGGAACAATGGATCAATGGAATAAAAAGGATCTTCCAGTTGTTGAATTGTAATGACAATGAAAAGATAACCTTGGCAGAGTACCAACTGGAAGGAAATGCCAAATATTGGTGGAGAGCCTCTAGAGACACAATCTTTCCACCCGGTACTGCAGTAAACTGGGATGAATTTGTTAGAGCTTTCAATAGAAAGCATTTCTCTGAATGTGCTAAGGTTAAGAAAATAACTGAATTTGTTCAATTAGAACAAAAAGAGTTGACGGTAGACCAGTATGAAGCAAAATTTTCTGAGCTGTCTAGGTATGCCCCTAGATTGATAGAGGATCGAGAGGAAAAGGCTAAGAGATTTCTGAAGGGCCTAAGGATGGATATTAGGAGGCAACTAGTGCCCCTGAATATGAGGGATAATAATGAAATTTATGAAAGGGCCCAGCTTGTGGAACAAGAAAGAATAAGGGAGCGAATGGAATCAGGGAGGCAATTGACATTGAGTGATGCCCGACAAGGTAAGAGACCCTATCCAACCCAAGAGCCGCATTGGGATTCTAAGAAAAAACGAAATTTTGGAAATTTCGAAAAGACCAAGAGTGGTCAGGCTCTAGGAAAAGTGTCGTATCAAGACAACTTTTGCCAAAGGTGTGGTAGACAACATGGACCAGGACCCTGTAGCGATCAACCAAGGTGTTTTGGTTGTGGGCAGAGAGGACACTTTAGAAGAAATTGTCCACAAGAAGGATCGCAACCGAATGTCAGATCGGTGAGACAAGAGCAACAACGTGTAGACGGACCACCTCCACAAGGGAAATCTCGAAGACCACCGACACAAGGAATGGTGTACGCAATCACCCAAGAGGAAGCGGAAGCTTCCAAAAACGTTAACCCAGGTACGATTTCTATAAATGATGACAAGGCATATGCGATATTTGACTCGAGTGACACGTATTCGTTTGTGTCTGAGAGATATAGACGATTGGGAGAAATAGGAACCAAATCTTTAGATATGCCTCTTTGTAATTCTACACCGCCGTTATGTATGACTTTGACGTCATTGTGGGAATGGACTGGCTCCGTGAGCAATGGACTAGGATGGATGATCTCCTGGGATAATGACTACTCATGCGCCAAAGGATAAAACCGTGAGGCTTAGTATGGGATAAGCCAAGCGGATAATACCTCTGTGAGTTAGTCCCTATCGAAACAAGACCCCTTCAGTAGATGTGTAGTTCGGGTTCGAACCAGGTGAAAGTTGGTGGACCTGTAACAACCCAGTCCTATGAGGACAGGGAGTGGACGCCGAGGCCAGAGTGCCTAAGCAAGGAGCGGCTCCTAGCAAGCTTCTAGGATGGCAAAGGGGGCAGGAATGAACCGAACTATGCACTGTATTGGAAGAGCAGTGTTTATGGGATAATTTTATCAGAGTGGCGCAGCGGAAGCATGGTTAAGCTTGTAAAACCCCTATTTGCTTAAATGAAGTGGGTGAAAGAAAAGCTACACAGATAAGCGTAGAAGACCCTTAGAATTTGGCATAGAAGATCACGTATTCCTAAATGTATTCCCGATGAAGGGAATATTGAGCGTGGTTCCCAAGTAGAATCAGGAACCGGAACCGGTCTGGTTAGGGCTAAAAAACCCCCAAATCAGTCCGGTTAGGGCTAAAGAAACCCCAAAATCAAAAATTCGCTCTCACTTCTTCACGACACTTTTAGTTTTCACTCATAGTTCTCTCTTCACCCGTCCGTTCTCCACCTCTGCTCGACGCCACTGCTGCTCGCCCTCGACGCCACCGCCGCTGATCTCTGCTCGAGGGTCAAGGCCACCTCCGCTCGCCCTCAATGGCATCACAGCTAACCTCTGGCTCATCGTTTGCCCTCGACGCCACCGTCGCTCACCCTCAACGCCATCGCTCGCTAACCCCTGCTCGAGGCCACCTCCTCTCGCCCTCGACGGCACCGCCGCTGACCTCTGGCTCATCGTTCGCCCTCGACGCCACCGTCGCTCGCCACTCGCCCTCGATGCCACCGTCGCTCGCCTTTGACGCCATCGCTCGCTAAACCCTGCTTGAGGCCACCTCCTCTCGCCCTCGACGGCACCGCCGCTGACCTCTGGCTCGCCGCTTGCCCTCGACACCACCATCGCTCACCCTTGACGCCATCGTCGCTCGCCCTCGACACCACCACTTGCCGACCCCTACTCGAGGCCACCTTCGCAAGACAAGTTTGAGGTAGATAGGTTCATCTGCAAGACAAGTTTCTCTTTGGAATTTCTGGTTATACATTGAACATTTTCTCTTGAGGATTTCTCCCTTTGGCTAGAGAACAAAGAGTTTGGTTGCACTCCACAGTTTACTTAGGTACTGCGTGGTAAAATTTTTGTTTCTCAGTTTCTCAATTTCTCTGTTCCCCGGAACAGAGAAATTGGAGAAACCCGTTTGATAACACAAACTGATTTCTCTATTTCTGAAACTGATTTATGTTTCAGAAATTGTTTTGGAGGAGAAATGAGAAGCTAGAAATTGTAGCTTCTCTATTTCTGAAGTAGAAATAGAAATTATTTCTCCACTTCTTCCTTCCAGACGTACTCCTCTCCTCTCCTCACTATCGTGCTTTCCCCCATTCCTTCTCCTCACCATAACACAAAAAACCCTAGCGACTCTGAATCCGCTCATCTCGCCGTTGCCGCTCATCTCGACCGGCCAGCTCCAGTCATCCCGTCGGACCCTCCTCGTCCGTTCGTGTCCCCAGTCGCGCTCCAGTCGTCATCTCCCAGTAGCCGTCGTCGTCGCCCCATCTCCAATCGTCGTCGCCCAGCTCCTCTCCAGTTGCCGTCACCCTCGCGCCCTCGCCCTTGCCGTCGCCGAGCTCATTTGCGGGTATGCTTTCGGGATTGATTTGGTAACTATCGAGTGCACCGTTATGGTTGCTTTTTGCTGGTAGTGGTTACTCGGGATGGGTCGAGCTTCAAATGGGAATGTTTTTGCTTTTGCTGGTTTTTGATGGGTTGGGCTAACTATGTTGTCTCTGGTTCAAGAGCTTGTCAGTCCGCCAAGCGAGCTTGCTGATGTTTTAGGACTTAGTTGAATTAGGTGGTAGTGGCACAGCTTTGGGGGCCAAATGTTACCCGATCTCGTACTCTAGCCTTGAAGCTTTGGAGGCGATGTTCTTGTTCCTTGAACTAGTCAAATGCACATTTCCTTGAAGGGATGAAGAAGTATTCAATGCCACACAATTCTTCAATACACCATTTTTCAATTATAAATTCATGTGTTACGTTTCTGATTCTGTTTGGATGCCTTTTAATTTACTATATGAGAGTCATCCGGAAGGATTTCTAGGAGTAAGAGTGCAAGCATTTGTCACCCTATTTTCCTTGTTCTTATTGTGTTCTCTCTATCTATGCTATGGAATATGTGTTTTTACATGTTTGATCGCCTGGCAGTTTCATACCTGAAGACACAACAGTAGACAGAGAGCAGACAGGATGGAAGTGCATCTGTTCTGATGTCTTCTGGTATCCAAAGAATGGGTCTTTGTTTGCTGCAGCCCTCAGTTCTGGTGCTCAGCTGTGCGTTCTGTGAGTTTCTTAACCAATCAATGCATCTGAGATCATCTTACTCATGGAAACTGCAAGGTTGAGGATGCGCAGGCAATAGTAATTGAAACATCTTTGAAGCGACTATTATAGCTGGCAATACATTGTTATTTAACATTGAACTAACAATATCACCAAGCATCTCATCCATCTTCATTAAATTCTACTTGAGTGGGCTTATCAATACGTCTTGATAGTGCCAGCTCTTAGCATGCCTAATGCCAATTTTGAGTAGTAGGATTTACACTATCTGTTTAATTTCAATCCTATCATATCAAGACTGGAATGTGATACACTTAACAAATGTTTGAGGCTGGAAAAGGGGTCCTGACTGCTCCATTTATGTTAATTAAAACAAACAGTCTTGGAGTTATATTGACCTTTGCTGTATACAATAAGGATCTACCACCAAATGCCACTCTTGACGAGAGGATTGAGGCAACTGACGGGTAATGTTCTCCATCATGGTTGGTTCTCTTGCTATCAGGCACGCATAAATAGAAGTGATGACGGCTTGTCAGGCAGATATTGTGGCTTCCTAACATTTACAGTGCTCTGAAGCAGGTACCTTGGTGGGGTCTTCCATATTGAATCACTAGTAGAGAAGTTGCTTCAACGGCTCACAAGCAAGCAGAACATTGTTGTGAATGTTTATGACACCTCCAATTGGTCACATCCAATCAGCATGTATGGTTCAGATGGATTGGAAGATTATCTAGAGCATGTCAGCACTCTCAATTGTGGGGATCCGTTCAGGAAACATGAGATGTGCTGCAGGTAATTGTTTCCTTTCCTCGTAGATACTTGTGGTGTTCATCTACCTTGTGCAGTGCTCTTTTTGACTGTATGGTCTAAGAAGTAAAAAGAAGCCCCTTGGCCAATGCGTTAGATTAATATGTAGTGCTTTAAGTCCTCTCATGGCCAGCCTAGCCCCTGTTTCTGATGTGTGGTCCATGCATCACTTGGACTGTTGGACATTGGCTTAGTTGTCTAGTGGCCCTTGTTGTCCGTTCTTGAAAGATGTCATGCATTGGAAATAAGTGAAAGTTCTGGTGTTTACCATAAGATCTGTGATAGCCACAATTATGATGTTCTAAATTCTGCTAGATGGTACCTATATTTTTTGTGTGAATTATCGATCCCTGTGATTTGTAGAAACTTGCATGACTGACTCTGTAATGCAAACAGATTCAAACAAAAAGCACCATGGCCATGGCTTGCAATAACTACAATCCCTGTAAATATAAACTTTCAGTTAATAGTTGGTTCATAGTGCCCTCAGACCACCGCATGATTTTGATGCCTGCTTCATGGATATCTAGATGCCAAGAATGGATGGGTATGGCGTTTTCCTGCTCAAGCACTTATTTTTTTCATCAAATGTTGTGTAGAAAGTGTATATACTTTCAGAGATTTGTATGTGTCTGATGTAATGGATTTGGATAACCTTTTCTATGTCAATTAGGTGGTGATAATGGATACGTGCATCTAATGGTTCTATAATTCCTTTGTTCAGATTTGAAGCTACAAAAAGAATTCGACAGATAGAACAAACTCTGAGCAAGGAATTCCTACCGGGACAGTCATCCTCAGAGCCATGTGAAAATATCTCGAATTTCCACCTACCGATCTTCGCCATGACTGTAGATGTGATTCACGCTACTCATGAAGAATGCACAAAGTATGGAATTGATGGATATGTTTCAAAGCCATTTGAAGCGGAACAACTTTTTAGAGAAGTTTCGCGCTTTTTCCCGGTCATCATTGAATCGAAACTTGTAGAGAGGCCACCATAGATGGCTAATTGTTTTGGTGAGCAGAAGTCTTGGTTGTCTAGGCACTTTTGTAGAGAGGCCACCATAGATGGCTTTTTCTCGATTCTTCTTGCTTTTAGAGCAGTTGGATTTCCTTCCGATAGATGCAATTGAAATTTGCTAATATATCTCATGTGAAACCAAAGGGATTTTCTTCAGACACCTTCTGTTGATTTCTTGTTTAATCAATTTTTATTTTTGGCACAACTTCCATTTTATTAATTTCGAATCTCTCGCAAATTGCGCCTCCCTCCATATCAACTAGTACCTACCATAAAATCACTTCGTTCGCCAATTGGCCTGATGTTGTGGTTGAAGATTTCATTCTATGATTTTGTGTATATTAATGGGTCATCCGTGACCTTTTGAACACACAATCCTCCTGTAACTCACACATAGGAAAGTAACCGAAGATCACACGTCTATTCTCCTGAAGTGGTCTCAAAAGAATGCAAAAGTGTAGTGACTTGAACCCAAATCTTGAATGAGGAGAATAAATACATTCACTATTTGCATATACTAATCACTAGCTTTTATTTACATAAATTGCTAATGTTTTGAAGTTCCTAACTACTCTATCGAATTACCAATATAAATTAAAGTGATTTACCAACTTTTATCAAATTAAATTACCATCACAAGCACCAAGAAGAGTGAAGTAAAAGGATGGGGACAACATGATTCATAGAAATAGAAATTTTTTTTCTGTTATCAAACGGATTTCTGTTTCAGAAATAGAAATTTTGAGTCGTTATCAAACAGGTTTCTTTACTCAGAAACTTGGCTGGGGAATAGAAATTGAGAAATTGATTTCTGGCCAGAAATCAATTTATGTTTCAGAAATTTTGTCATGCGCTACCTTATTCACTTTTTTTAATGTGTTATGTTGTACTTGGTGGCAAAGGCCAAGTGGAGGTTTGCAAATGAAGGCAACTTTGATCTTGTTATATGTTAATAGTGAAATCCTAAAAAAGTTTCGAGTCTGAAACTAGATCAAACTTTTGGGTGAGTAGCCAGCCTAAAACAGCTTAAGAAAAGCTTTAATGATGCAGAAATTGCTCAATAGCTTTGTTCTCACCATACGTGTTGCTTGGCTGTTATACTGTATTTCAATGATGATAACTATTTTCACCTATCAAGTGTTATTCTTGCTAGAAATAAGTGGTTTTGGATTCTGCATATTGTTTTTAAAAAAAAAAAAAAACACACACACACACACACACTAGAAATATGAATAATGGCTTTCTTTCACCTAGTTTAATGAATTTCCGTTGATGTTCTCATGCTGCCTTTTTATCTTCTGGTAATGATGGATTCTTGGGCTAAACTTTTTATTATAGAGACAATCAAAAGGTTCATCAGGTAGAAACATCATTGCTTCTAAAATATGTTTTCTTAATACTTTTTTTAATCTTTTATGCATAAGATAGATTTATATTAATGAAATAGCATGATCGTTCGTTTAGTTTTGTTCAATAGACATACCATCTCTTTTGGTTTTTTTCCGCACCTCTCTCTTTGTCGCGACCCGATCTCGCCGCCCTTCGATGTCGAAGGGAGAAAGGTCGGATTTAGGGATACTTGATCATAAGATCGCGAGCTCTCCCAAGCTCGTACCCCGCGTGACAGCGAATTTATTTATACGATCTAGGTATTTAACAACCTAAGAATATACAGGAGTCGCCACTAGCCTTATATATTTTTTTGGGGGTCGGCTAGAAAACCCAATCGAGGATTGGGAGAGTTCCCTCGATTCCTACGCAACCAGATATCTAGATTCGGGGACTTGGGTTACGCTAATATAGCTATTAGCGCCCTTTCGGTACCTAACAGTATGTTGTGTTTTTCCTAACATGTCCATGCATCTCTTTTTATATTTTCGGGATCACCAATTCTAAGCTAAGCGATCACGCGTGGTGAGTTACTTTTATGCTATTCTATTTCTAAAAGAAAAACAATAAAAGGAATCAATCAGAGAAATTGAAAGTGCAAGACATGAAGTAAACAATCAAGAAAAAGCAGTAAATCTAATCATGCAATCCTAAAGAATATGAAAGAGAAAACAATCAGGAAAGAAAGGAAACCCGCAACTCGTCGGGTTTTATACAATGCATGGAACCCGAGACATATGTCGGGAAAACAAATAGTACAAGATAATAGTCGGAATGGACATCGACTTCCATCGTCTTCACACCAAAGTTCATCTTTGGAATCCTAATCTAAACCCAATCTAAGAAAAAAAGTGAATAGGTGTGCATACAAATGAAAGAAACAATCATCACATATCAAAACAGTCAAAAGCGAGACAGTATGGCGAATCAATCATAAGCAAATCGGAAAATGATGCATGGTAATTAACTTGTTAAGCCATCTAGTCAATGCATGAAAATTATGAAATTTGAACACGACATAGGGCTAAATGTGAGGAACAAATTTGGTTAAGACATTTAACCCTAAATCCATGCGCAAACAATCACACAAATTCATTAACATTGACATGTGACTAGTCATTAGGGAGCAAAATGCATTCCAAGTTCAGTTACGACACATCGACTTGATGCATGGTTTTTACATAGTCAATGATCCTCAAATGAGGCATGCCATACATCATTGCAAAGCTTATGATATGCTCTAAGTATGTCTAGAAGGCATCAAGCATCAAATATTCTCTTAAGGAGTTTGATTGAAGACATTTTCATAGCAATACAATCAGTTAAAATCACAGCAGGGATTGCACAAAACATGGATAATATTCATTGAAATGAAGACATAAAAAAAATCTATGAAAATTCGGGTGTATAGAAGGAAATGTCATGATCATCTATCACGAGACATTGAAGTCATACTTTGTTCACGAAAATCTATATGAAAACAAAAAAACAGAGCAAAAACCCAACATTATAGATTGCAGCAAACCAACGTGACTTTATGGAAGCCATTGACCTTGCTAACGATGACTATTTGATTCAATCTATACCTTGTTAGAAAGCTTATGAAATTTCCAATGACACTCATGAAAGATTCAACTCCAACAAAGCACGTTTACTAGCTCAAATTTGAGCACACGCATCAGGTCTCAAACAGGACAGATTCTGGACAGAATTTTAAACATGTGACAATCATATCAAATGAAATTCAATCAGGGCATATGAACTATCAAATCGAAGCTTGAGAAGTCTATTTTCTATGTCTAGAAGGGCTCGAGGTAAAAAAAAACTCATTTAGCACCTCATTTAAGCCAAAACAGAAAGTGACATCAGGCATACGAAATTTCATATCCAGGCAAATCAACTTCAATCGACTTCAAGTTCGTGATCATTGATCATCAATCCACAGAAATTCATTAACCTCAGCAGGTTATATCAATATAATCAAGACAACGTATGATCATAGAACAAACACAGGTCATGCTAGAAACTATCATTGAAGGATTGAAATCAAAATTTTCAAATTCGGCTCCTAGATTTACTGGCTTGTTTCTCACAGCAAATGAACTTCAATTAGCGAATTCATCATCAAACAAATTCGGTATTTCACCCTCTCTGTGGGATATAAAACCAAACAGCTATATGAGAAGATGAACCAAGAACTACAGATCAGATTCTTTGCGAATTCACTAGTTTGATCATCATAGTTGTGAACAAATATTGCATGAAAAATATCAAGAACGCACAGAACAATCTCCTCCTCTTTCTCGGCAGACTCAACATCTCAAAGTAACATGCAGGAGCATCATTTGATATACAAAATCACATATGAACAGAATTCGATCCACGCAAACAATCATGAACAGCATTCGACATACATCACCTATACATCTAATTAGTTCACATTTCAATCAACTATATGCAGGGAATCCAGCAAAGACACAACCAACGTAATTTCAATTGAATATTAAGACGTTGGTAAACAGAATGCAATAGGAACTATCGGCAATGGAGTCAGGCTTTCTATCGAACAGGTTGTAAGCATGTAGTGTGAAGTACTATTAACACCAGAATAGCATAGAGTAATATAGAACATAGACATCAGAGTAGAAAATCCATGGTATATAAGCAATTCTTACCACTTAACTGGAACAAAAACAACCCGGCGGTGATGAGGTGATGACGATTGATAGATCAATAAATCCAGGGGATCGAGCGGGCGAGAACGATCCGCAGGGCCAGAATAGAGAGATGTACAAATCGGGAGCGACTGTCACCACTGGTTGTCGCCGTCGCCGTTGGAGTCGATGCCGCCCCAAATCAAGAGAGATCCGCCAAAAAAACCTTATGAACCATCGGAATCGAGAGTAGTTGAGAGGCCCTCGCGATCCCCGACCGTCGGTCTTCGGTTTCCGAGAGTGATTCTGCTGAACCAGAACAGAGAGAGAGTCCGATTTCCGAGAACGATCTGCCGAACTAGAACCGCCGCCGTCGTCGTCGCCGTCGCCACTCGGAGACCGCTTATCACTGCGGTCCAAACCTGACGATTCCCGGTCTTGCGATCGTCAGCACACGAAATGCCGGAGCGACGATCAAATCGCACCCCGCTTCCGGCGCAAGGAAGGCCAGAACCATCACTGAGACGCCCAGGGGGAAGAGGTAAAGACGATCCACCTGCGGATTCGATCGGATTGATGGTGGCGCGAACGCTAGGGTTCCAGCGGAGCGTGTTCAGACCCTCGCCCCAAATCGAGAGAGATTCGCCCTCTAGAGAAAAAAATCGCGAGCCCCCCAGCGAGAGTTTTTTTTGAGTGAATTCGCCCGCGAGAGAATTCCCTCTCTCCGAGAATCTCCGAGAGCGCGCGGGAGCGGGAGCGTCCAAGAGAGCCTCCGCGAAAGAGAATCCTCCCCTATTTGATTTTCTTTTCTTTTTTTCTCTTTTTTTTTGTTTTCTTTTTCTTTTTCTCTTTTTTTTTATTGTTTTCTTTACTTTTTTTTCTTTTTTCTTTTCATTTTTCATTTTTTTATGTTTTCATTCATTCATTCATCATTTTTTTTTTTTATATATTTTTGTAAAAAGGATGTTTAAAATGTCGACAAAAAATCGGGTGTCAACACTCTTCCTCAGCATAACGGGTGAACTTTCTTGCGATGGCAACTCGCCCAAATTGTTTTTTCTTCTTTTGACAAAAGGAATTATGTTTGTAGTATACTCATTATGCATATGTACTTAAGTAAGTGCTGATCATCATTTTGTTATAGGAGTTCACATCTATTATTTTCTGTGAAACTTTGTCAGGTATCCAGATCTAGAGGAGATGCATACTTGAAGAAGCCTGAGTTCTCTCTTGATCCTTCTTTTCCATGGTTTCACCTTGCTGAGCCCCTTCGTAGGCCTATGCTTACAGCCGAACCGAATTTTAGTGAGATATCAATCCCAGAGCTGTCAGTCAGGGGCTTTCTCAACACTGTCAAGCCATCAAATTTCAACACCTGTAGATTTTAGTGAGATAGCTTTGCAATCTTTCTGGTTCAAAGGTAGGTGATGAAATGAACAGACTGAAATTGGTCTACTTTCCCATGGTTCGTGCTGTATTATGTTTCTATACGGCATTGGTATGTTGTATTTCAACATACTAGACTTAGCTTATGTATAAAAGTGTTGTATTATGTTTCTATACAGCATTGGTATGCTGTATTTCAACATAATAGACTTAGCTTATGTATAAAAGTGATGTATTATGTTTCTATACAGCATTGGTATGCTGTATTATACTGTGTTAACATTGTTATCAACTAAATTAATTATATTATGTTATTGTTGTGTAGTGCGAAGTTAATGTATCAAGATAACACATCAATGGAGGTGGAAGGACATGAGGAGATGACTCCGATCACGAAATGAGAGTTTTCTAGCCATGAAAATGAAGAAGAGGCACCCCCTACCACGAGTGCCACAAGTAAGGCTGGTTCTCATCTTCCTCATGATAAGAAATATACATCGGAATGCTGGAATCATTATACGAGAATCAATTATAAGGATGGAAAAACAAATCAAGTGAAGTGCATTCATTGTGGGACCATGCTTAAGTATCATGTTGCTAACGGTACTTCTGCGACGAGGAAACACTTGACCACATGCAGGAGGTTTCCCCGTAATGTAGATAAGAGACAGAAATTCTTTACACCACGTAATGTAGACGTGGCTGGCAAGGCAGGAGGAGATTCTAGTGCTGGTAGTGTCTTATCGACATGGGCATTTAATCAAGAACGTTGTAGGCGGATGCTTGCTCGGTTCATCATCATTGATGAGCAACCTTTTTCCTTGGTTGAGCGTGTTGGATTTCGTGAATTTGTCGGTGAGTTACAACCTCTCTTCAAACATATATCACGTTTCACAATGGCAAAATATTGCATGAAGTTGTATTTAGATGAATGAACTTCTTTAAATAATTATTTTCGACAGATTAATTCTAGGATTGCACTCACGACCAATACATGGACTTCCATTCAAAATCTGAATTATTTGTGTCTCACTGCACATTTTATTGATGAAAATTGAAAGTTGCATAAAAGAATCATCAACTTTGTGGTGATGCATAGTCACAGGGGTAGGGAGATTGGGAGAATGGTGGAGAAATGCATTGAAGAGTGGGGAATTGAAAAGAAGGTGTCCACAATCACTGTGGATGATGCTAGCTCGAATGATGTTGCAATTAACTATTTGAGGGATAAATTTTCCAAAGAAAAGTCGTTGATATTGGATGGTAGTGTTTTGCACATGAGATGCACAGCTCATATATTGAATTTGATTGTGAGAGATGGCTTGACTACGGTACGTGACTCCATTGCACGTATCCGGAATGTGGTTAGATATGTAAAGAGTTCTCCTGTGAGAGCCAATGCATTTCAGTCTTGCATTAAGAGTGAAAAGATCACTTATAAGGGTTCGGTAGTTCTTGATGTTGCCACTAGATAGAATTCCACTTATCTCATGTTAGATACCGCCATAAAGTTCAGAAAAGCTTTCCAAAGAATGGAAGACGACAATTTTTCTTTTGTAAGTGAGCTGAATCATGAAACTCCTAGTGATGATGATTGGGAAAATGCTATTATTCTTTCATATTTTCTAAAAGTATTCTATGATGCCACCAACCGGATGTCGGGGAGTTCATATGTTACTTCAAATAATTATTTTGAAGGAATAGCTCTTTTGTATAGATATTTGAAAGATGCGGTCAATGTTTCGAATCCTAGGCTTCAAGATATGGGTGTGAAAATGAAAGAAAAAATTGATAAATATTATGGAAGCTTGGATAAAGTGAATATGATGGTGTTGATTGCGGTTGTGTTAGATCCTAGAGCCAAGTTGAATTATGTGACTTTCTTGTATGGACAAATTTATGATGATGAATTGAAAGTTAAAGAGATGCATTACAAGGTGAAGGATGCATTGGAGCATTTGTATGAATTTTATGAGCAATCTTTTCTTATTTCAAGTGATCGAAATTTTGGTGGCCATAGTTCGGGTGCAAGTAGTAGTGCTTCCAATGTCGATTCGGGTGGTAGTGAAGGAATAAAGAAGTATGACGCCCAAGTTTGGAAGAAAATGTTTTTATACTCGAATGAACAAGGGTGTGATGACAACAAGTCCGAGCTTGATGAGTTTTGATGTGGTGGAAGATTAATGGCTCAAAATATAAGATCCTTTATTTGATGGCTTGAGATTTTTGTCCATTCCCGTAACTACCGTTGCTTCCGAGTCAACTTTTAGTACATCGGGTCGTGTGCTTGATGGCTTTCGAAGTTATTTAACTCCCAAAGTAGTGGAAGCTTTGATTTGCACTCAAGATTGGTTGAGAGCCATTCGTGTACCGATTGATGTTGAGGAGTGCATCGAGAATGCAGAAAAATTTGAGTTGGGTAAGTGATATTGTTTATATCTTTATATATTGTAATTCTTTTTGTATATCTATAAGTGAATATTTTTTTTAATCTCTTCTTCTTCTTCTTCTTCTTTTTATAGATATGGATGGTCTTAATGCGGAGATTATCGCCGGTAAATAGAGTTTATCACTGGGAGGATGCCTTGCATTGAAAAGTAAAGCATAATTGTGTTGTATATTTTTTTTTTGTTTCAGGAGCAGTAGGTCTTATGCGAGCCAAGTGAAGGTGCTGGTGTGGAATCAGAATTCTTATCTTATTTACAGTCTTACTTTTTTATCTAATGAAATCACCTTGGGATTGTATTATTATGAAGGCAAATATGGTTACTTTCTTGCAACTTACAGTGCTGTGTCTCTGAATGATTTGTCAATAATCTATCCACATCCATTATATTACAAGGTATCTAAAAGACATGATTTTTCTGAATGCAGGAGCAAGGATTTGTAAGGAATGGACATGCTAATAAATGGGAAAGGGTTCACCGAATTCGAGATAAGTTTGAATATGATAGAGAGAGAATCTGTGCAAAAAGATGGCTCCTCCTCTTGTTAGTTGTTATGTTACTCTCTGCAAAACCAGAGATATAGTATGTTGCCTTAAGAAATATCAACCTCATTGTCCAAAGGCGGCCTACTATTCTCACCCATGAAATTAAGGTTGGTCCATTTAGTATTGCCAACTCTAAGTGACCCATATTGGGTGCATTATGAGTAAGAAATGCATGCTTATTGATCTCTCGTCATTGCCAAGTGTTTTTCTACATGTATAATGATCCAATTTATGTGAAGATGGAGAAGTTAGAAATCATGATAAAGCTTGCTTCGGATAGAAATATTGACCAAGCATGGAAACTGAAGAGCATTTAACCTGTTGAATTTGCTTGTTTACTCAAAATGGTTAAGTTTATGTTGTCTTATTAACTAAATGCTGCAGGTTCTGCTGGAATTCAAGGAGTATGCTACAGAAGTAGATGTCGATTTTGTTAGAAAGGCAGTCCATGCTATTGGTCGCTATGCAATCAAGTTGGAGAGAGCAGCAGAGCAATGCATCAGTGTTTTGCTGGAGCTGATTAAGATTAAAGTCAATTATGTGGTTCAAGAAGCCATTATAGTTATTAAAGACATATTCATAAGATATCCTAACACGTTAGTCTCAATATCTGTAATTTTTGGAGTACATGAACTGAAAAGCAGTTCCATTCATCTCTTAATTCTGTTTTCAACTTTTTTATGTTCTACAGCTATGAGTCCATTATTGCTACCCTATGTGAGAGCTTAGACACTCTCGATGAGCCAGAGGCCAAGGTACTCTTTAAAGTATCATTACTCTTTTAGTGTACCAACCATGTTATATGGACACTGTACATTTAAGCTTCCTTGATTCATTCTACTCAAACTTTAACCACCTTGTGCCTCTCCTTTTTTCACTTGGCAGGCATCAATGATTTGGATTATTGGCGAATATGCAAAAAGAATTGACAATGCTGATGAGTTGCTAGAGAGCTTTCTAGAGAGTTTCCCTGAAGAGCCTTCACAAGTCCAGTTGCAATTATTGACAGCGACTGTCAAATTATTTTTGAAGAAGCCAACTGAAGGCCCACAGCAAATGATCCAGGTTTGACCTCCTCCATATTTATATGTATCGACATGTCTGCCTATCGTCAGTTCATTTGTTTTTTTTGTCAAAGTTTGGATATGTTATTTGAGATGCTGCCTGTAGTTGTTCCTCATTCATTTTGAGCTCATCATTGCTGTTTGGTGACACCTTTTTAGCACTCCCCTAGCCTTGTAAGCTGAATCTTGTTCGTGAAATACGAGTCATGGACATAGTTGCTTTGGCGATATAACCCGGGAACAAAAAGAGTGATAGACGAAATAAGTAAAGCAAGTGTTAAGATATGAACTCATATGCTCTGACACCATGTTAGGCATGGGGTCTATCCCCTTTTTTGAAGTTTGTGGGACTACCAGTTGCTTTTTGGGAAACTTTCTTGTTTGAATCTCTCCAATCTCATCAACTTCCTCTCCATTCATAATCAGCTGTCATAATTTAATGCCAAATCTATGTGTGATAAGAATTTCGAAGGCATTTAATTATCCAATTTATGCCTTCATATAGCAAATTAAGCTTTGAAGTAAGTTGGCAGGTCTGACAATTGTATGGCTGAATTATCCATATCTGCTTTGTCATACAAAAGTTCCTTATTTAGCATGTAGGAGGTTTGGCATATTCCTTGCATTGCAACCCAAAATGCAAAAGGAAGCCCTTCTGTTGGTTGACTTTTCATTATTTACTTTCTAGAGAAATGAGAAACATCAAGGGAATGGGAAAAAGGAAGCCCTGCCATTGTCTCTTTTTGGTGATGAAGATTTGGGGAAAGAAGATACAATAGTTCAAGGTGACAGTTTCATCAAAGAACCTACACCTGATACAAGAGATAGAACTAAACTAACTTCAGGAACATCCATCACCGATCTCATATCAAGTCTGTATAGTGAATCCATGCCGAGTACTCCCGCAGCCGACATTAAGAAGCTGAGTGAGGGTGCACTAAATACCACCTGGACAAATTTGGAACCAGATTCAGCATTCAAAGAGGATGACTTTGATGAATGGGATTTTCAGGGTGCCTATACACCGAGAGGAGATGAACCTCAAAGCTTTGGCACAAGCACTCCATGGCTCGGTGTTGATGGGTCGAATCCTCAAGTTTTGACTTCCCTCAAGGAGTTCCTCCTGGTTTGGAGATGATCCTCTTTGCTATCTTCTTTCTTTTATTTCTTTTGCCACCTTTCTTCACATGGGTAGGTTAAGTTTTTCTTCTCCGATTCCTTTTATGTGCATTTGAAATATTTTATATTTTTTGCCCTAGTTTTTCTTAATTTTCTTTTTATACTTTGGTTGCATAAATCAGTCTCTAAGTCAAATTTGACTACAGAAAATCAGAAGCACTTCGAAGTTTCTACATGCATCCGTATATCCAAAAGAGTTTCCTGTACTTGCAGAGCAGAGGACTTCTACCAAATGTTATGGATGAGAATGATGGTAAAGTCCAAATATCTGTTAAATTCGATCATGCAAGAATTGTTAGAATCATGTTCATAATCTCATTTTGAATTCGCTCAAAAGTGTTCTCATCCTTTATGGAAAAATACGGAATTCTTTGTTCGCCTTCCCTTCAAGAAAAATGAAGACATTAATCCAATCAAGGCGAGCCACATGGGAATGAAGCCAGAACACCTGGTTTTCGCTCAGAATGAATGCTCAGAATTACTGCAACAAGGCCTTATTGAAATCTCAAATTTTCAATGGGCTTGTGAAGCCTTTTATGTCAATAAACGTGTCGAGCAAAACAGGGGAAAGATGCGACTGGTAATTAACTATCAGCATCTTAACCTTTTTTCTCCAAGACGAAAAGTTTCCTTTACCTTCCAGAAATTCCCTCTTTATCGGATTATCAAAAGCCCATATATATTCCAAGTTTGATCTTAAAGCCGAATTTTGGCAATTGGGCATCCATCCTGAAGACAGGCCCAAAACAATGTTCTGTATTCCGAACCAACATTTCCAATGAAAAGTTCTTCCTTTTGGCCTAAAGGTGGCTTCGTCCCTTTTTCAAAATGCCATGTGTCGAATTTTCCAACCCATTTTATTTAGTGCAACAGTATATATAGACGATATTCTGCTCTACAGCCCTGATGAAGAATCCCACTGCCAACTTCTTGGGCAGTTTGCAGAAACTGTGAAAAAACATGGGATTTATGCTTTCTCAAATAAAAATGAATATCACCCAGTCGGAAATTGAATTTCTTGGAATGCACCTTAACAAAGGGTACATACTACCCAGGGTCACATATTACTAAGGAAATGTTGAAATTTCCTGAAGAGAATTTTACAACAAAGCAAGTTCAGCAATTTCTTGGGATAATTAATTATCTCAAAGACTTTGTTCCAAACATTGCCAAACTGCTAATTCCATTGCAATCGATGCTGAAGAAAAATCCCCCACCTTGGGGAAGGTCTCAAACTAAAGTAGTTGCTGAACTTAAGGAGATCATGCAGACTCTTCCTCCATTGCAAATCCCATCAACAAGAAAGAGAATTCTCCAGACTAACAGCTAGGCAGCCATTCTATTTGAAGAAATTGATAGTAAAAGACACTGTATGCCTACAAAAGTGGAAAATTTTCCCAAGTTGAAATGCATTATCATTCTACTTTCAAATAAATCTTGGCGGTGAATAATGGGATAAAAAAGTTTGAATTCCTTCTCATCAGCCATCACTTCCTAATAGAGTTAGACATGGCATATTTTCCTTAGATGACAAAGTTCAAATAGAAGCGGGTTTCAAATTCTCAACTACTTCGATGGCCTGAATGGTTTTCAAAATACTCTTTTGAAACCAAACACATTGCCGGGAAGAATAACGTGCTTGCTGACTTTTTGTTAAAATCAAAGGCACCAGCGGAGATCAACATGTACATCATGAGGCATACTTTTCATACTCTTCATCACAATGAAAAGTATAAGATTGAAAAGAATACGAGATTGGCCAAGCTGGCAATACCCTCAGGAGATTGTTGAACAAGTTCAGAATGACAGCCTCACTAAAAACCTGGAAAACCTCATGTGGCAATGCCACACAGATCTATTCAGACTTAATGGAAGTTCAATTATTTATCCTTTCGGATTAAATTCGGACTATCCATTCATACATCCTCTCATCTGGAAGGAAGATGATTTCCTTGATCAACTTCAATGGTTATTATGGTACTTAACCAATAAGTACTTAATAGCTATTGAAATTCCAATAAGAAGATTCATTGTCAACCTCATCAGGATATTCGGACTCAAACAAAACATTGAAAAGGAAAGTGACAAAAATCTCTTAGCCTTCCTTAATTGGTTTTATCCTCCTACTCACTGGAGGCAGCTCTTGCAATAAGAATTGAGAACCATTCAACCAAACCCTAATGTCCACACTATTTTGTTTTTCCGACGACCATGGGCATTTGTAAAAAATAATGGCAGCATCATCGATGCTCCTCAAATTATAGGAACCACATCCTATAAACCCCAATCGCACCTCACCAAAGCCCGAATTTACAAGTCTTTTCCAGGACCTGTTAGTTGCTGTGAACACCAGTACCGAGAACTTCATAGAGTTTTGTGCCAAGAAAATAAAACAATTCCTGAAGATGTATGGAACTATAATGTATCCACTGCATGGGATCATTATAGCCTTACACCAAAAGCCAAGGAAGCACTCAAGGAATTCAGACAAGCTGCATCATCACAAGAGCATGAAATGACAGACACAGATGACCATGCACAGTCCTCTCAAGACCCCTATGCATAATGGGGAGGTCCTCTTTCCCAAGACCCTTATGATCAATGACCTTTGTCCTTATCTATAGGCATTAACACATCCTACTACACTCAACCATCAGATTGGCCTCAGCCAAGCATTCTTGCTGACACTACAGGCTCCTCCCAAAATCAAGAGGAAGCATCATCGTCAAAGCAGATTCTCTCACCAAATTCACTTGCAGGACTTGAGCAAAAGTACGAAGAACATCTCCTGGCAATGCATAGTTCTGATGACTCAGACTATGACTACAATACTCGTGACGGATGAGACCGCTAACTGTAGCAAGTCACTGTAGTATTACTATAGCAGTAGGCTAGGGAAATCACTATTCACTGTCACTGTTCATACTACCAAGAATAATTCCGGCCGGATTTTCCGAAGCCACAATTGTCTATATAGGCAAAGACAAAGACACAATGATCTCTATCGTATTATTATCCTTAATAGTTTAAGAGCAACTATCCTCTGCGACTACATCAAACTCTAGAAATTTTACTGTCTGTGATTCCATAATTTTTGTACCTTCATTAGAGTCATAAAATCGATACCCCTTTGAACAATTTGGGTAAGATACAAAATAATTCCGAGTGGATCTAAATTCCAACGCACTTAATATTGGATTATATAACCTCACTTCTACATGACACCTCTAAATTTTAATATGATTCAAGTTAAATTTACGTCCAATTCATAACTCAAAAGAAGTTTAGGAAACAACTTTGGTAAGAAACACGTTTGTATGTGAAAATGTTGTTTTCAAAATATCAGCCCATAGAAGACCGGACAAATTAGTCTTGCTAATCATACTCATCACCATGTTCATTATGGTGCAACTATGCCTCTCGACCAAATCATTTTGTCAGGATTTTCAGGTATAGTAAATTAAGTTACCACCCTAGAATTTACCAAATATTTGACAAATGACCCTTTAAGCTATTCAACATTGCCATACTTGCCAAAATACTCACCGCCACTATTAGGTCTGACAACCTTTAAGATTAATTCTAACTATTTCATTCTTTATCTTGGTCATTTTACTTCCACAATAATCTATAGAAGTCTTTAGATAACCGTTAAAAGTAGACAGAATATCAACATTATCACATTTTCTACTCTTTTTTTAGACATGTGTGAGATTATTCCTTAGACAGAAAACTTTTGAAAACAACCATTTCAACCGTATATGAGACATATATATCATTATGAGTTAAACACAATATGTATAATTCATTTGATATAATATAGTACTCAACCTTATTTGAATTAAAGAACACAAATATTTTTTTTTTATTCATAAATCTAAAGAAGTCAAATCAAGATGAATTATAGCTCACCGTGGAACAGTCACTAATTCTTCTTGAACGAATCTATTATAGGACCCAGACTATTAAAATATCTGGTGGTTTCATGAGTTCTTTTATAAATATGATTTTTAAACTTCAAATCTACCATCCTTAGAATGTAATCTGTAACATTATCAAAATAATAATATCTTATGTTAAAGAGTCCTTGCAGATGTGTCATTATTTCGATATTAGACAAGACATAATTTCAAGCCACTAAAACTTCCATCATCTTTCCACAGTGCAATCAGTTGGTAAACCATTTTACAAATGTTCCTTAATGAAATGCTTCATGAATAACAAGCAAATCCGATTTTTCTTTTACAAATAGGTAACTAAAATAACACAAGCAATGTATGTAATAATGTATAACTTAAAGACTCAAGTACACATTTAGAGAGTTACATGCAAAAATATATAATCACCTTTAGGCAGAATACATGACATGCAGTTGTACACTTCCCACATGATAGAGGTTATAAAAATATATTCTAACTTTCGTGAATTCATCATCTTTGAGCATATGAACCACTAGAATGAACCACTCATTTACCACACCATCATCTATCCCTCTATGAATTAATACACAATCACCTCCTTTGGGAGTATGACCACGCATTAGATCAAGAGACATCACAATCAATATACGAGACCGATATTTCTTAAACCCAATCAAGTATGACCACTTTGGCAGTCACTACTCAATTGAATCATTGAAACTCTCTCATACCATATACATTTGATTTTAACTTTAGTGATAGAAGCAATATATCACTAAAATCATATATCATGCTAATTATACTGCTTTATTCATTAATAAAAGTTAAACTTTATATATATTATCAATGAATCACACTTTTACAATATTTATGTGATAACATACCTATAAACGAACACCTGTATTTCCAAAATCACAGAAAAATACAAAAAAAATACGTGAAAAATATACTTAAGATACACGTATTTAGGGTTCATATATATTTTCACATCCATAAAATCATCAAACATATAAAATAAATACACTACAACATAGAGAATGGTCATACAAACCTGTAGCCGCCAACCACGCGTCAATCGAAGGCTCCATGTGCCCGCACGCGTTGCCTGAATGGGCGGCGCGTGGAGCACACATGCATACGTAAGACCCCTTAAATCTGGTCCAATCGGTAGCAGTCCGACCGATTCCCGACTCAACCGTCCGGTCCGATCGGTTGACCGGTCCAGTCCATGGTTGACTAGTTCAGGCGAGTCAACGGGTCAAGTCGAGCTGCGTATCGGGTCAGGTCAAGCCCCAAGGTCGTTGACGTCATCATGATGTCAGCCCTTGCGCGTGTTGCACATGCGAGCGGCGCCCCACACGTGGGAGCGAGTGAGGGCGCATGGGAGCGAGTGAGGGTGCGTGGGGCCTCCCCCAACGACGCGCTACCCACAGTTTTGCTCTCGACGAGCCCAGTCCGAATTTATAATTAAAATTGATTTTTATTGAACAAAAAATCACGAAAAATAGGGCGAAAATTCTATGTATTCAAGTTCTAAGTTATGGTTTATGATACCATATGTAAGATGCAAAACGTGTAATCCCATGATCTCCATAACTAGAACAAAAGCACAGATTATCAAGTAAAAAGATTAACGCACCTGTTTTGGAATCCATCATTCTTGATGTGGAAACAGAAAAGCGACGATTCACACGCAAGTCATTCTCCTCTTTTGCCCTCTGTATCACTAGCTCAATGAGACAACCCCCTCGCCCTTTAGCGCTAGGTGAATGCTCCTTTTGTGAGGATACTTGTGAAAATTAGGATTAGATGAGAGACTTGAGCACTATTTATAAAGTTTTCAACCAAGCCCTCTCATTACGGGCCAAGCTCAACTCGGCCCACATTAGCCAACCCCATATTAGACTAATTAAGAAACTTTCTACCTCACCTTAAACCAACCCCGTAAAACAATAAATTACAATATCAATTAATGTAATCTACATTAGGAAAACTCTTATATATAACCTATAATAATCGATTGCTCTTCTACTCGCATATGTAGGAAAAACAATTGTTAGCTTAAGATGGTGCTCCTCATACAGAATTTCGGATTGTCAGAAGAGACGAGTTTGGGACACCTGGAGTGCCATAACTTGGCATGGGAGGACACTTGAGTGCCATAACTTCGGAAAGGTACACTTAAGTGCTAATTTCGGAGTAAAGTAGAACACTTAAGTGCCACTCTGGCCAAATAAGTGACGTGGCAATTTTCCGGCGAGTTGGACACAAAACGACGTCGTTTTGCATGCTGACGTGGAGAGAAAATGCAAAAACAACGTCGTTTTGTGTCTTACGTATAAATAATTAATATAAAAATTAATTAAATTAAATTAAAACTTAATTTTATTTAAAATATTCTGAAAATTAAAAAACTTAAATTTAAAAAACTTAAATTTAAAAAACTTAAAATTAAAAAAAAATTAGAAAACTCAAAATTTAAAAAACTTAAAATTTAAAAACTTAAATTAAAAAAATTAAAATTTAAGTTTTTAAAAAACTTAAAATTAAAAATATTAATATTTAAAAAAAATTAAAATTTAAAAAATTTAAAATTTAAAATAAAACTTAAAAAACTTAAAATCTAAAAAAACTTAAAATTTTAAAAAATTAAAACTTAAAAACTTAAAATTTAAAAACCTTAAAATTAATAAAATAAAAAATTGCCACCTCAGCCGCCCCCTTCGCCCCCCCCCCTTTTAAAAAAATTAACTTTTTTAAATTTTAAGTTTTTTTTTTTAAATTTTAAGTTTTTTATGTTTTTAATTTAATTTTTTTTAATTTTTAAGTTATTTTAATTTTAATTATTTTAAGTTTAAGTTTTTTAAATTTTTAATTTTTTAAATTTTAATTTTTTTAAGTTTTTAATTTAATTTGTTAATTTGTAATTTTTTTAATTTTAATTTATTTTAATTTTAAGTTTTTTAAATTTTTAAGTTTTTTTAAATTTAATTTTTTTAAATTTTAAGTTTTTTAATTTTAAGTTTTGTAAATTTTAAATTTTAATTTTTAAATTTTAAGTTTTTTAATTTTGAGTTTTTTATTTTTAAAATATTTTAAATAAAATTAATCTTTAATTTAATTTAATTAATTTTTATATTAATTATTTACACATCAAACACAAAACGACGTCGCTTTTGCATTTTCTCGCCACATCAACATGCAAAACAACGTCGTTTTGTGTCTAAGTCGCCGAAAAATGGCCACGTCACCCATTTGGCCGGATATTCGCCGGAGTGGCACCTAAGTGTTCCATTTAACTTCGAAACTGACACTTAAGTGTACATTTTCGAAGTTATGGCACTTAAGTGTTCCCCCGTGCCAAGTTATGGCACTTGGGCTGTTCTTCTGCCTAGAAGAGACGGATCAGTTTTGGTACTTGTACTTCTAGGTTGTCATTTTCAGGCCTTGAGATGCATATGGCCATTTATTTGGTTGATAATGTTGGAGAAGCTCCCGTAAATATCACTCAGTTTGCTATGTCCAAGTAGAATTCATGTGGTCTTGTAGGAAACTCCTGTGACTACGCAAAAATTACACGAATTGTGATGGAGGAGATGAGATTTAGGGGGACAATATGTCCCCTGTTTTCGTGCTCTCTTTCTTTTCTTCTTTTCTTTTCCCTAATCCCTGAATTCAGCCAGACTATAATGGGAGAAAGGGAACTTCCAAATGATGCATGCGCTTAACTATTTGGGCATATGTGTTTGAAGACTGACACTAACTTCTCTTCCGTGAAGGATGCCATGGCTGAATTTACCTGTTTTAATGGACTAAACTTGTTCTCTTCAACAAAATGTCATCTGCTCAAAATCAATATATTCGAATACTATGGTTTAGGTCCGGTTGGTGTGATTGTTGTTGTCTTACTTGCCATCAATATGTTTGTTCATTCTGCTCCTCCTCTCTTGGTTTTAATTGTCTGTAAACTTCATGCTTTGAGTAATTCATGCTTGGACACCAATTTGAGTTTGATTCCCTTCCCAGCCTTCTAGATTGATGTTCGCTTTGTTATATTGATCAAATGAGAGCTTTGGCTACTTTATGACATATTGATCCTTGCGATATCTTTGTGTAGCTGTCATACTTTCACTATTACTGTAAATTTATTGTCGACATACATAAACCATCAAGGGTGTGGTTGAATTCCCTCTTTTCTTCAACGCGTTTCACCTCGAATCACTAGCAATCACTCTAGAGTTGAGAACTTCCTTCACAGGATTGCAGATAGAATCACCAATGTCATTCTATTACGATTGAAAAAAGACAAATGAAGACCTTCCCAGCCTGGACTTTCCAAAGGTTCCAGGTCCCCCACAGAGGCCTTTCGATTGTATAGTCAGTGCTGCTCTTCCAAATCTCGGCGGAGCTCCAATAGAAGGGAAGAATGATCATTGGAAGTGGAAAGAAGTTTGGACACGTGATCAAGGACATGCTTCTCCTGATATTTTTTCATCACCAATCCAATTGCAAACACATTGCAAACACCATCTTTCTTCAGAAAGAATGGGATTTTCCTTCTTAAAGCTTGCTCACCATCTAGATCTGGTACGGTCCCTCAAAGTTACTGAAGACTTCAACTGGGAAGCACGTGCGCTCTTGGCAGCGTGCAAAGACCTTTTAGCAAATCTACAGTTTGTGGGCCTTGGTTTCTGTTCTAGAACTACAAATTCAATTGCGGACTGGGCCGCACGTGAGCATAGCAAAAAAGCTTTGCCGCTCGCTCGGCTTTCTTCTCCTCCCCCAGCCCCTTGGGCATTACTATATATTGACGCCCCAGTCTAGGGTGCTGCTGGAACTACACCAGCTATGATATAAATAAAAGATCTGCTTTCGACCAAAAAAAGCTTGATACGAAGACATGCAAGGTCTACCGGCCAAGGCTCTTTGGATGTCGTGAAGTCTTTTTCCAAGTTCTGTTTTTTTTTTTTCCCTTGAAAAGCATTTCCAGAAACATTCCTATTCCGATCATTGATCTCTTTTTTGAAAAGATCAATAGCAGGGAGGACTTGAAAGCTTTTACTGCTCCAAACATTGGGAACATAAGGATTGGACCGAGCGTGATTAAGCCGCGTAGTTTTGAAATGAAACGGGCTGTTGACGTCTAACAGGACCGTACACACCGATCGGAGTGGTGTCCAATGGGATGGAAAAAGAAAAGCTTCATGACAAATATGAGGCCGCCCTTCATCACCCGAACGGTATCAAGTCATAAAGCAGGCAAGCCAAGGACTGACAAAACCAATACCCGAGGCTACGGTGATTTATGCAATCTCGATAAGTTTATTACCTTAACATGAGTAGACAGTCCCACCTAACTTATCTTTACTTTCAATTAAAGCGTTAAAATTACTTGTTACAATCCATGAACACTCGTATCGTCCAAAAAAAAACCGATTTCTCTTGCGACCTAAGACTAGCATTTAAGGAGGAGCAGAAGCAACTGCTCAGATTGAACTGCATCAAACCGAACCGATTAGTTATGAACATCTGAAGGGCACCATTTCAATTTTCGATTTCAAAAAATGGGAATTTGTGATTTTCAATTCGGTTTTCGGTTTCAAGAGTGGAATCGCCCACTTGGATCACTTGGTTCGGATGGACTTTCTTTTCGTAAATTCTTGAAAATTTTCGAAAAAATAAAAACAAAAATAAAACCCCTCAGGACTCTCTCCAATCCCGGAGCGACCTGCTTAACTCCATGCACGACTCTTTGGTATCCCACACTTAACATCTTTCATTCTTTTTTTCTTTCTTTTTTTTGCACCTTATGCATAAAAGAATGATCAATGCCCCTCGTAAATGCACTAAAACTGTTACTGATACTAATAAATGAGTAGCATTTGGAGTCAAAGGCGTTTGCGGACCGGCTCCATGGCGTCCACACTCCTTCTGTGAGTGTGAGTTCATTAGCCCAATTGCAATGACCACCAAACCAAAGCACCTATTTTTTGTAGAGAAAACTACTCAATTGAAAGAAAAGCGGATCGCATACGGTTCAAAAAAAATAAAAAAAAAAAACTAAACTAAACACAAAGCCAATTTATTGGCTCACTTAGAAATCAATTTAGACCGATTCGGTTCTGAGGAGTTTCAATCAAATTCCCGTTTTCTAAAAATGAAAGCTGGTCCCGGTTGTCCGAACCGCCATGAGACCGATCACCATAGCACAAAGGAATGCCTCTTTCATTCGAGACAGTGTCGTATCGTCATTTTCGTCCTCCTAAACTTGCGGATTGTTACTTGGACCGGCCGGACGGCCCGGGCCGGATCTTCGGGCCGAATGTCAAAAGCTCGTCCGGACTGACCGGTCCTCGAGACAAAAACCCCCCAAAACCCTCGCCTTAGGATCGTCGCATTCCTCTGCAACAGATCTTTGCTCTGTCGATTTTCCGAGTTGTTTCTGCAATTTCGGTGACGAACATCTCGCCGAAAGGTAAAGCAGTCGTTACGTTTTTCCTTTCATGACGATCTTGCGGGGAGGATGATGGGATGACATCGAGCAATGGAATAGCAAACGCACTTCTTTAGCGGATTGTCTTTATCTTATAATCTTCAATCGGGCCCTCTGAATGAAGAAGGTCGCTTCTGTTGTTGCTGCAGATTTGTGAGCTAGTGTTCCGCTTGGAATTAATTGATTGGAAAGCGAGCTGACGGCGGGATTGCCGGAAGGGGAGGGGGATTCGGGCGCGGAAGAGGTCGCGATTTGGGGGGTACGTCTTCCGATACGAATTCACCAGGCAAATGCAATTAGATTGCACAGTCAGGTTTCCTTTGCTTTAGCTTGATGACATTTTATATACATGCGATCTTGGTGGGTTTGGATTTGGCCTCACGGACTGTTCTTGGTTTCTGCATATGATATGTATAAGATTCATGATTAAGCATATAGAGAGAGCCCTGAGATATGCCGTCGGAAGTAGCGATGTCGTGCATGTGTCGTCACCTTCAGTCCCCATTCCAAAATCTTGGTCCTTGTGGATTCAGTCGAAGCAAAAATCCAGTCGAGCAGGAAGACCCAAGAAGAAAATCTATCATAGAGTCCTGGAACTTGACAAAGTCATGGACTTGCAAAAGAAACCGGCTTTGATCCTACAGCTCAAATCTATCATCCAATCCCAAAAGAACCAATCTCTCCTTCTTAGGGACCTAGAAAAAGAAGTAGGGTTCGTTCAAAAGTGGAACTTTATGGCTGTGATCGAAAGGTACCCTTCACTGTTCTACGTAGGTGGTGGTAATAGATCGCCCCCTTTTGTATCCCTCACTGAGAAAGCTGAGAAGATTGCTCGTGGAGAAGCTCAAGCCAGGATATTAATGGAACCCATTTTGGTGAAAAATTTGAGGAAGCTGTTAATGTTGTCCATGGATTGTCAAATCCCACTTGAGAAGATTGAATTTATTGGGTCTGAACTGGGATTGCCTGATAATTTCAAGGATACTTTAATCCCAAAGTACCCAGAGTTCTTCTCATTCAAAAATGTCAATGGAAGAGATTGTCTTCGGCTGGAACATTGGGATTCTTCATTAGCTGTTACAGCCCGTGAGGAAAGACTAGCACGTGAAGGTTTTTTGGACTCCAATGTAGGTCAAATGAAGGTTAAAATATCCAAAGATGGTAATTATGCAGGTCCCTTTGCATTTAGACTGAATTATCCTGCTGGTTTTAGACCAAACACTGGTTATCTTATGGCAGTTGAGAGGTGGCAGAGATTGGAATTTCCTTCACCTTACTTGAATGCAAGAAGATTTGAGATGACAGATCCTAAAGCTCGAAAAAGGGTGGTGGCTGTGCTTCATGAGCTCCTCAGTTTGACTATGGAGAAAAGGATGACATATTCACAATTGGATGCATATCACTCGGAGTATCTATTGCCATCTAGGTTGGTGCTTTGTTTGATCAAGCATCAAGGCATCTTTTACCTCACTAATAAGGGTGCTAGGGGCACGGTGTTTCTTAAAGAAGCTTATGATGGATCAAATCTAGTAGAGAAGTGTCCTTTGTTATCATTCGATGATGAATTTATGGAACTTTGTGGGCGAAGAAGTACGAGTTTGTGTGTAACAAGATGACTTTGTCAGATGGTGTTAAATGAGAGATATACTTAATCGTTCTTCAGACATTGAGAATGTCATGCTTTATAATATGGTCAAACATAGTAAAACGTGTGACTACTTTGGCTTTCCTTTCCCCCCTCTCCCAAATGCATTGAGGCTAAACTTGTCTCTAAAACCTCTTACTTAAATCTACCTTGTGAAACTATGCCTTTTCAAATAAAGACATACTTTTTAAAGATAAGGATTGCTAATGAGGTCATTTATCTAAGAACTATCTCTGTAACAGTTGGCATACTTTGATTGAGCCAATTCGTCCATTTAACAGTTTTATGTCCAACAAAATAGACACAAGTGATTTGATAATTGCTATGTGGCTCGACAAAGGTGGATGGACTGGAGGCAATAGAAGAGAAGTAAAATCAATGTAAAGCTGAGTTTTTTGTTATGTCCAATTAAGTGAGAATTAACTCAAGTGATTTCTTGATTTTGTGAGAAGGAAAGTTTTGTAAGCGCTATGCTCAGTGGGACTGATTTGGTTGGTGTAGGTCAATCCAACGGTTAAAAGATTATAATTTGTTGGCACTCAGATATCTGGGTGGAAATGGATTTGAACTGGGTTTGTCTGGTGTAGGTCAATTGCACGAGCCAAAACTGGTCAAAATGAGTTAAATGGGTAAATTCAGGTCAAACCGGTTCTGAACCCACCTATTTGCAACTGCCAGTTTATAGACCCATTTTATACATCAGCATTTCTATTATTAGCTGGTGCAGGAGACAGAGAGTGAACCCTTATGGATCGAAGAGAGAATCAATCTCCCCAAGGTGATTTTGCATTTGTTGATTTATCACGTGAAAAGATAATTCTTCTGGCTGTACAAGTTCTTAGTATTTTTTTTGTTTTTTTCACAATAAATTGTAGGTGAGACTGCTCGTATTCTGGTAGAATTCTTAGAGGTTGCCATCACGTCCATTGTTTACCTCAAGGGACTCTATCCTTCTGGTAAGGAAATTGTGGTAACCGTTTTTGAATTATGAATGGGCAAAGAAATAGGACTGCCTGGCGAGGCTTGATGAAAGCCACTTTGCTATATTTGGAGACTTGTGCTTCATCCTTTTGACCTTCTTACTTTTCTGCCTCACCTACCAATTTGTTACAATTTGCCAAATTTTTTGGAGGTGCCTTTGAGAGGAGGAGATATTTGAATTCGGTAGTCCATAGAGCACGGCACCCTCAACTGAGGAATTATATCCATATGTCTCTATCAGGGCTTCAACCTTTCATTGAAAAGGTTTGCATGTTTCTTTCTTTCTCTTCTCTAAATTGTATTCCAATCTCAATGTGAATAGAATTGCTAAACGAACACTTCCCAGTGTTTGGAGCCTTTTCTCAAAAATAAGCTCTTTTAATTGGAAAGCAGGGACTGATAGAGAGAATTGCTGTTGTGTTCTTTGACACCAAGAATGTCCCACTGGAGAGATTCATTTTCAAGCTCTCAGTAAACCAGTCATGTAGCTCAATGGTGGAAGATGCTGACCTAGAATTTTCTCTGCGATCATTTTTGATCAAGTTGTCTGTGTCCCAACCCCTGACTAGTGCTCTTTCTCAAGGTAAGTGAATCATGTATCAGATGGAGTTTTTTTCCTGTTGGAGGAACCCTTAAGCTTGCATTGGAATATGTGTGATTACATTTGTTGCATCGCCAAGGATGAAAATATGCCTTAGGTGTTGTAACGGTCGAAGCATCTTTTGAGCTCAGCTTCCTTGTTTCTTATGAAGTCTACGTTTCTTGGTTCTTAGTGCTCGTTAGTTGGGGACCATTCTTCTAAGACCACATTATGGCAGTAGATTGCAGGTGGGAGATTGTAGGTTACTTTCGGATGCTTCCTCAGGCCGATATAGGCAACACTGCTGCATTGTGGATCCCAACAGATACAAAGCAGTGGCAGCAGCCTCCACTTATAACCCCCATCAAGTCAATGAGTAGTGAACCTTTGAATGTTCAGTTATATTTGGAGCATCCAAGTTTATCCAAGACGACGAAGTCATAGGTTCAACACTCATGACGTTATGCGTAACATGTAAATCAGTTGTCGCTAAGTAGAATTTGACAACTTCTTCCGATCTGATGGGAATAATATGTTGATAGATTTTGCCAATATATGCATTTTCTCCACCGATATATTGCTGGGTCCTATTTTTTAGTTCATTTCTGAGTTCTATTTATCTGTTATGGAGTCATTCGGTTTCTCAGGTACAATGTCGGGCACAAACTAGGGGCAGCATTCCTTGAGGTCTGCGCGACCATTGGCACCATAATTATTCTGATCTTTGGGTCCTGGGTCTCCGGAAGCTGAACTTGTTGCCAATATAGCTCAATGAGTCCCTCCATCTGAGAAAACTAAGCATGGAGGAAGGCCGAGGATTGGATTTTTGCAGCTGCTCAACGTTTTTTGACAAAATGCGTTGTGTTTTTTTCCATGTCATGTTTTGTATTCAACATCTGTCTTGGGGTGGATTCACTGTGGGAAGAATCTGATTTACTCCCACCGGAGGGAGTCTGGCAATTCCTCGTCGGAGCAATTTCTCTATTGTTCTTGAAGCGTTTGAATTGGAGCTTAATCTACGAAAGACAGACTCGAGCTTATATTCGTTGAATGGATGATGGACTTGTCCTACATGGCCGAACTAATTACATAAGGAATGTAGTTAAGAGGAACTTGTAATTCTGATGTATTTTGGTTTACTGATACATGAGGTGAACAGGTTATGGCTAACATTATGGGTTTTAATCTTGGTTTTAAGTCTACCGACCAAAAAAAATTCTTGGTTTTAAGTCTTCGAAGTGTATTTGACGCTTTAAATTTTAGAACATTACTGCAGACCAAAACCCCCATGCATCAAGCACACTCAACTTCCGAGGAAAATTGTAGTTAAATGTAGAAGTCACCTCCAAGGCTCCAACATAATGTCCATTCTCTTATATTGTAAAGCAGAACAAGAAAGGCATCGAGACCTATGTAGAAAGTATTTGGTCCACCAATTTTCCTAGTCAAAGTGAAGTAGGTTAATACTAGTTACAATGAGATCGTTTAAAAACTAGGGCTTAATATTCTTGAAAAATTCCCAAATTTAGGTCCAATTTTAATTATGCCTTGAACCTTTTTGTTTTTAAAAAAATCACAAACTTACACGATGATTCCAAATCTACCTCTGTGTGAAAAGATCTCTACTAGTTTCTTCAAAATTAGGGTTAATTTCAAAAAAAAAACACCAACTTTAGGTCGAGTGACAAATCTGGCCCAAACTTTTTTTTGTCTCGTAAAAAAACACCAACTTTAGGTCAAGTGACAATTCTTGCCAATTTTTTTTTTTTCATTTTGAAAAAAAATCACCAACTTTCACTTAAATTTTAAATCTGACCCCCCTTAACTTAGATTCATTGATTGTCCTGCACTTGCTGGCTAACACCATCCATTGTCTTATTGTTTGAGCCACAGCTCAAAGAATAACGGTGAAACTGTGTCATCTCCTATACTTCACTAGCAAGTAAAAAAATCTCAAGATTGAATTTCTCTGGCTATACTTTATCGTTTTGTCGTAATATGAAGCTGTAGATCACCGCCCATCAAGAGAAACCATGGATGAGATCCACTAACCTCACGGCTAGAACATTTTCTCCTTAAATAAGTTTAACTTCAAATAGAAAGTTAATGGTAAGGGTTAGATTTTGAATAGGAGTGAAAGTTTGTGATTTTTTATAAAACAAAAAAAAAATTGGGGCCAGAATTGTCACTTCACCTAAAGTTTGTGCTTTTTTACGAGACAGAAGAAAGTTCGGGCCAGATTTGTCTCTCGACCTAAAGTTTGTGCTTTTTCATAAGACAAAAAAAAGTTTTGGCCAGATTTGTCCAACCACCTAAAGTTGATGCTTTTTTATGGAATTAGCCCTCAAAATTATCAACATTAAAGTCAATTAAAGGTTCAATATTGAAACCCGCATCTTCACAACCCTTTGCATTTGTACGCAGCAATAACAATCATATGATATTGATAATTTTAAGAGATCAGTGATTATTTTTTGGACATGGGGCAAATTTGGGGTTAGAATGAAAGTTTTTGATTTTTTTTTAGACAAATTAAGTGCATAATTCAAATTGGACCTAAAATTGGAGGGTTTTCTTTAGAGAATTAGGGCTAAAAGCTAATGATGATAAAGAGCAAAAAGAGTTAGCATATCCTTCTAATTGTGGATTAAAAAGTCCACAAACCATATAACTCAAACTGAAAACTCAATGCTAAACTCTCTTGAAAAGAAGTGATGGGCAGTCATTTGTAAGTGGGCTCGCAACACATGACTAATCAGGACTTATGACCCCACCCAAAAAATTATTTCCTGTAAGGATTTTTATAAAGTCCTTCGAAGGAAAAAATTTTACATGACAACCATTTTTTTGAAATAATTAAAGTGAAGAGGAGAAAATGACAGAAGTGAGTTTAATTAATTATATAATCGCCATCAAATCAGCAATATTTGTAAAATTTCAGCCATGTAAATAACTCTCAAACAAACCCATCGTCTATCGAACATGAATGGAGTAATTATATTTTCGCAACTTCATCCAATCGAGATAACTTTTTTCTTCAAAATTCTATGAGTTGGCCTTATCATTTTTTTTACTCTTTTTATTGAATGAGATCATTTATCAGACAGCTGGTGGTTAATCTACTGGAGGAGGACCCGACTCAAGAACCCACAAGATGTTCATGAGTTGCCTTTAGAACTTTATAAAGCTGTGTCCACGAGAAAGCTCTTGATCTCCTCCACCCTTTTCACGCTTGGACTCATCATTTAAAAACCCCCCGTTGACTTTTGACTGTTCTGCAGAATACAATGCCGGAGAGATGAAATATTAAATACCACAATTCGTGCTGCATCGATGGTCAATAATGGAATGGAGCGATGTGCTACATGCTGCGGAGCATTGTTTTATTCGATTTATCTATTCCTTTTTTCCCCAAAAGTATTTTTTAATCCATTTTATTGCAAGTTACGTGACCTCTATAAATTCATGTGAACTTTGCACAAACATCATCTTTCTAGGTAAAAGATAAGTAAAGTTAATTAATTCAATGATTACCCATCTAGAAATGGGTCGACTAAACTAATGTAAATCCTTGAAGAAGGGAATTCGCTCTCTCGACCTACGTTTGGCAATGTGTGTTTAGGGAACGCTTTCAATACAAAAGCAACTCAAGACATATCTCTCTTTATATATACACTAAAACTCTAACTGGATTTTTTCCAAATAAGATTGTAAAAAATGTGAATTTTTTATTTTTATTCTTTAGTAAAAATGAATGATATGTTTATAAGCTAGTCGATGTCTATCGAATAACTACCGCCGTCGAATAATTCTTTGTTTTTCGATGGGGGAATTAATCTGTCCCAGTTGGCGCGCTTTGTCAATTTGCGAGTCTAATAATACCCGCAGGCAACATATAAATATTTTTTTTTTTAAATTCTATTTCTTTTTTTCTAAATTCTGTTTCTTTCTCGCAAGCTGTGGCAGTTGTATGGACGTGGTATAACTTTTTTTTCCTTATTTTTTTTGGGGTCATTTTATGAGATTCCGTACCTCCTCGGAGACAGCATATAATTCCAGAGAGAGAGAGAGACTCCGTGATCGAGTGGCGAAGATAGGAAAGGCGAGCGAGAGAGTCCTTGCGGGCTGGGTGGTCGCTTGAAACTCCGAGCTTTGCGTCTTTTCTCTTCCCTTTGTCTTTTCTTTCTCATTTTCCCCATTTTCTCCACTGTGTTTTTCTACTCTTTGACGTTGCTGTTGCTGCCAGAAAATGAGTGTGTGTGTTTCAGGAGCAAGCATTCTCTTGCTCAAAGACTGAACTTAGTGGCTTCTGGAGGTGGTCTTCCATCTGGGCTCTAATGGCGGCCTCCTCCTCTAATTCTGTAAGTTTTGTTTCTCTCTCTCTTCCTTCTCGCTCTGCCATTTACTCTGCTGTTTTAATCTCGAGATTTCCTCTTCAGTTTCATGGTGGGTATTTTTAGACCACCTGGAACTTGGCCAACTAAAGAAGAAGAAGGAACAATGATTGATCCGTTCGTTTCTTTTTCTTTTGATCTGTTACTGTTGCTCTGTAATGCAGGTGAGCTTGTTGCGTGTTTTCGTTCCCATTTTGGTTTGTCTCTTGTTCTGTGCCGTTCTGAAGCAGATCTCTGGTCCTTGACCCTTAAGATCTGAAGTCGACCCTGTTCGCTTGGTGGGTTCTTGAGTTTGTCGCTGCTGGCTCTGGTGCTGCAATTTTTAGCTCCAGTTCCTTTTTTCTTATCTCCTCCCGAATTTGAAGAGTTTTTTGGTAAATTGAACTTTTAGACTTGAATGGGAGTCGTCTTTTTCCAACTTCTGTGACGTTTTTCTTTAGCTGATGCAATGAGAATCTCTATTGAGATGATGGAATTCGGCACACATATTTTCTGCTTCATACTCTGGATAGAATCCAGAATGCGATACTTCTCTAGAATTTCACCTTCACAGTGAAGGTTTCTTCACCTTATCTCACCCCTTATTTTCATTACCTTTGCAATGAATAATCTAAGCAGTTTTCTAGTCGATTTCTCAGCTATTCCATTCAAGTTTGACCTAATTGTGCTAAAAATTCGGTCAAAGCTTGAGCGATACACGTTCTAGAGTGGAGAAGGTTACTTGTCTTTAAATACCGTTTCTTATGTTCTTTATTGACCAAAATATTATAAGCCTGCATCTGTTGTCATCTTCATGCTTTTATTTTTTCCCCACGATGTCATGACATGCACGGCACTAATAATTGTTGTTGACTTGTGCCAAAGGGTGGGAATCATGTATATTTGTTACATTCTTGAAGCTCTCTGAGTTTGATCTGGGGAGGCTTATCTTGTGTTCCTGCTTCAATTTTTTACCATCTAGTCTTTTGCTGCTTGCTAAAGAGCTCCCCTACTGGATTGAAACATAGTGCTTGACCTTATTTGGCTGGCTTATATGTAGGGAGACTTGTTTGTGCATTTGATCGTGGTATTATATGTATATATGGAGAATGATTTGTGTATGACTGCAGAGTCACTGCTTATTTGTGATTTCTACGTTCTAGGATGTATAATTTGACATTCTACGCTAACATGGGAACAAAAGTTGTTGGAGAGGAGTTGAGTTCCAAAGATCCCTAGAAGCGTTTAGATAGAAGATCAGAGCAAGATTCCTTTTATGTAAGAATTCAGTAAAAGTCGATTGATAAAAATACCGAGTAATCGATTCATCTTTTTGCTTATCAAGTGCTGTAATTATGTTTCCCCAATAGTTGTTTTAATCCCTTCATGTTGATGCAGTAACCTCCAAGCTTCAGGATTTTTTACATCATCAGCCTCAAAAGCTAGCATTAGTTGATAAGGCATCGGTCATTTTATGAAATCTTAGTATTAACTTGAAGTGAAAGGGCTGTTGCAGTTAGTTTTTCACATCATTCTTAGATTTGCTAGTCCATGTTCTATCTAGTCTCTTCAGCTCAGTAATTCTTGATGATTCCCAATTTCAATGGCTCTTTGATTATCTTAACACTTTGATAATTCATGATCCCATTCAACAAATGACAATGTCGGTACTCTTATCATTTAGTTGTGTAGATCCTCTTCTTGAGAAGTAAATATTAGCTGATTTAAGAGCTTTGGAATGCAAAGAATGTAGCTGTCCTTTTTTAGTGCTCAACCAATTTGTTGCCACATTGTCAACCTCCCCCCTCTCTCCACCCTGAAAAAGTAGATGTAATCTTTAATAAATAACATGCAGCATGAATTTCACACAGGTTGCTTATGGTTCTATGTTTGGCCTATTATTCAGGTTGTTCGTGCTCCTTTGACTAAACTTTTGTTTCTTTTGTCGGCCTTTCATACAGGTAGGTAAAACTCCTTGACTGCATTTTGTTTTTTCACCCAAGATAAGAATGAAACTGGGATCCAAGAAAGCGTGGAAATCAGTGGTTCCCCGTCGTTTGAGAGGCAAATCAGCAACTCGTTTTTGCTTCCTTCCCAAGGCAAAGTCAGTTGAATGTGGTCCAGGCCGTGCACCAGTTTATCTCAATGTGTATGATCTGACCCCAATTAATGGATATGTTTACTGGGCTGGACTTGGCATCTTTCATTCTGGTGTAGAGGGTAAGCCAACCTTATTCAATACAGAATTGATTAAAATTATTACTTCCGGTTGTCCTTTTGGACTTAAAATGGGAGCTTATATGCTAAATAGTAGAAAGGGGAAGTTACATATCAGGGCATATCTTAGTTTCACAGGTAGAACGAGGTGCAATTCTAACGGAACATGGAACTGCACTTGATGCTGAGTTGTTTCCATCTAAAATGCATTTAAAAAGACTAAAAGTTCAAAGTTTTGTTGTAGTTTGTTGTAGTATATGTGGATCTCACCACTCTTCTTCTGACTCTAAACTCTTGAAAGTACAATTGCAGGATTTATCTTTATTTTACATTCAGACAAACAATGGGAAAGATGAATCAATTAGGAAGTTAATGCTGTATGGTCTTTCTTGTGCAAATTTTGAACAAACTTCCTATAAACCAATACAAGGATACATTAGTGTATTGTCTGAATGAGTTTAAAACATGTTTGGAAACATCAGAGAGCAAAATGGACAGTCAGATGTATACCTAAACTAATATTGCTGCCTGTGTCCTCAAGGAAGCTACTCGATAGTGGAGAAAGACTTCATGAAATTTATTCCGTCTTTTTTCTATGGATAAGCAATCACTATGCATTGTAATAACTTCAGATATCACTGCAGTTATTACTTCCAAACTAAGTTAAACGTTTTGACAATTGCAACTTCTTTACAGTTCATGGTGTAGAATATGCATTTGGAGCCCATGACTATCCAAGCAGTGGTGTATTTGAGGTCGAACCTCGGCAGTGCCCTGGCTTCAAGTTTAGAAAATCGATATTCATTGGGACCACCTCCTTGGACCCTACTCAGGTTAGGGAGTTTATGGAAAACCATGCCGCAAGCTACAATGGTGATTCATATCACTTGATATTTAAGAATTGCAACCACTTCTGCAAGGATGTTTGTTACAAGCTGACGGGGAAACCGATTCCAAAGTGGGTCAATCGACTTGCGACAATAGGTATCCTATTTGAATCTCACTTTTCTCACTGAGTTTCTTCTGCAACATAATACAACCCAAAAGCATGCTTCCAGGGTGATTGAGTTCATGCTGGATTTTTTTTCATTTTCTTTTGCTGCTTTTGTCTTTTTGCACTCTACAAGTACATAAAAAAGAAATAAGTTATGCACGGCCTTCATTTCCTTTTTAATATTTCTCATGAAACCTAGCTGTTCTAGAAATTGGTCATCGTGGCCTCGCTTTTATGCTGCCTTTAGAATCATTTTTTGAGCTACTTAAGTTGCAGCTTTTTTCACGTCAAATATAATAATGCCTTTCTTTTGTAATGCTGCTGCTTTAGTTCAATTTCTCTTCTCCATCTCTGGAGGATTGAGAAGTTATTACCTTTCCAGGTTACTTTCAAGGTAATACTTCTTAAAATTGCAACATTTTCTTATCTTCTGGACTTCTTTCACTCTTTTTATTTATTTATCTTTCATCATGTTAAAAAGGTCATTAAGGGCATTTGTTGAGTAGTCTTAATTAGGAAGGGGGATTTCTATATCAATTAAAATTATTGACAGAAGATATAGAGCATTTGGAACTGCAAATTTTCGTCATTTGATACATGACAAGTGCCTAAAAGGCTCTTTCCACAAAATCTCCATAATAATCTGGTTTTGTCCATGGACGGAAGTAGCAGACTGTTTTCTGCTACTCAGTGCAAAAAAGTTCACAAGCCTTTCGTGTATGTGCATGTGTGTAACTTAAATGAAACATTTGTTTAGTTCAGAGATGAATTCATGGTTTAATAATGGTGTGCCATGGTCCTCTCTCTTCCACGAGAAGGACCAGAAGAAGAAAAAGAACTGGTTGGTTCTTGTATAGGGAAAAGAATAGTACTCCTTTTATTCCACAATATTCTTCAATTCTTCCCGTTGGTTACTCTCTTAAGTTTTTGAGGATTTCCTCTGTATCTGGTCCATCGTAGGTTCTGCCTGCAACTGCTTCCTTCCCGAAACCCTTAAGATCACCGCAGTACGTCATGAACCTAACTGCCAACCATGCGAAAGTGAGAAGCGGAGGTTAACAAACAACTTCAGTTGCCTGTCTTCAATATCGATGAGGCAGAAGCAGTTATCTACATCCTCGTTATTCCTTCGTTCTCCCTTGAGAGGCTGTCTACCGCATTGGGAACTCAAAAGGTCTAACAATGGCTCCTTGAAGGAAAGATGAGAAAATGCCCGGAGTGAAACTACATCACAAGCAATCATGGAGCGCTGGGACATTCAGTTTCCAGTTTTGTGTATAAAGCTTAAGCACCATGGCTTCTCACGTTTGCTTATGCTGTGCTGGTTAGAAAAGAAGCTCGTTGCCAATTGCAAGACATGTTTATGAAACCCCTAATTCTCTGCAGAAGGCAAGCATGTGAACTGAGAGAGAGTAATCTGTATACAATTAGGGACTTTATGTATGAGTGGTGTGCTTGTTCCCTAGGTTTTCTGTACCAGCTCTTGAAAAGTTATCTGCCAACGGACTCTGTCCGATGGAATGAGAAAGGATTCTGCCCGTTCATCTTGTAATGTGTTTACTCTCTCTTTACCTTCGTGGTTGTTCAATCGTCTTGACTCTCGAATGAAGAAATTCTGCATTTATTCTCTCATTGGAGGTAATTCCTTTTTGAGTGGCCCTTTGACGACGGAAGGTTTCAATATTACTCTGGTTTCCTTACCCTAGATGTCTGTTTTGGTTCTCTTCAAGATGGACGACTTGCAGCATCTGAGAATCCACTTCAATCCTCTCATGGATGCTGTACTGTTCAGAAATATTTATGCATGAAATAAAGCTTGTGATACCCTTTGTGCCTATCTGTTGTGATGATAATTTTTCTCGGGTCATATTCTTTCAAGCATGACATAACACTGTAGTTATCTTAAGCTGCAACGATGAACAGATCAATATTCAAGGTCGCCGGGGAGAAATTACTTCAACTCCATGGAACTTCAGTATACACTCATTGATTCTGTATTCTTGTCTTGCGATTGCAACACCAATTGGACTCCAAACTTTTCAACAATCATGATTTCCCACCGAAAGTGAAGTCGTTGGGACAGTATTTGGGGTATTAGGTTTACGCACATTGCTGGGTCAGAAAAAAGAAATAACTTAAGATTTCTCCTTCATGACAAGATTTTAAGCCTGTCCCTGCCATTCGATCTAATCTTGGCAAATGAAATTTACAATCTAGACCATAATAATGGAAAGATGAAAAGTTGTGTAGGCTTGTCGCATTGACAGCGTTGAAGCTACTACTATATGCCATGTCACGCTGCATTGGCCATTACTCTAGTGTCCACGGCAGTGAAATTGCTGAATCTCATGAGAAATCTTCTAAGCCGCCATTTGATGCTTCTCTTAAAAATTTAGTTCGTATATTTGAGATTCTTTCTTTTCACATGCGAACACGAATAGCAAAGACTCATCCCACCACACGGTCCACACCCGGTGCATGACAAGTAAAAGCCCCCAACTTGAGGATGGAAATGTCCCGAATAAAAGTTTCAGTGAGATCTAACTAACAGGTATATCATCTGAGAGGTCGAGAATTGCAGGCCATCCTGAATATATTTCATATGAGCACCCACTAAAAAGCTTAATGTCGATATGGAATTGTGACTTCCACTACTCCCCAAGTCAAACCTACAAGCAGACTAAACTGCTGTTCCCTTTCCCATGGCTATACAAGAATTACCTCTATGAACAAAATCATTCAAAGTACAGTTAACTAATCTGACAACATAAAACGAAACTGTGGCCAGATTAAAAAATGCCACACTAGCTACAGAGGAAAAAACTATGGTTTGGAAAATACATTTTGGTCGGGTTCAATGCAAGTATTCTGGTTCTGCACAGGATTTTCACAATGATTTTTTAATTTGTTTAAATTAATAATAGAATTGAGTAATGAATACAGACGGCATATCCAGATTAGCATTGGCAAATCAAACCTGCAGCACAACGAAAGAGAAGCTTCAGCATTACAGATCCATATTGCTGCTCATAAGGTTTTATTTAGGGGCTTTGCATAATTCAAGAGACAGGCCAACGCCACCCACGAAAAAGAAGCATTAGCATCACGACCTCTAATTGCATTTCAAATGTTATTTCAACTTTTCATTAGCAAAATTTACTGTAAGTTACAAGATCAGCTCAACGATTCCCATTTCCTTCAAATGGATAAAATGATAAACTTTGCTTTGGCTGCACCAGCCAGAACAGATATCACTGTATATTAAACTCAACTGGAACAACAAATCAATTGGGAGCATAGCCATGAAATAATCAGTCTTCTTTCTGACGCAAAACACTAGGCAGGCTATTATTACCATTAAGGGCCGCATGATATACACGCTTCTCAGCGAGGCCAATATCCGATAGAATCAAATGACCCTGCAGGCAAAACAAACCAATATTTCTAACTCAGAACATGCCTTGCAACCAAAGGATTTGTAGACAGCTTAGTCACAGCTATATGACATCAGCAAAATGTAGGTTTTTCACAGCATAGGTCTTCATAGTAAAAGATCAAATGATAAATTAAAGCTATGACCAATTTCCAACATATACAAACCACTGACTTGAGACTAGGATATATAGAGGAGTGCAACAGGAACTGCCCAAACCGGCCGGTACCAGACTAGACTGGCCGGTTCTAGGTAGTTCCCAGGGGCACCAGTCCAATTCCCGGTTCCATGAAATTGGAACTGGTGACTGGCAGGGTCTGTTTCCTAGTTCCCGGGTGGGAACCGAAGCGACCGGACCACCCGAACCAAACTGATTTTTGATCCTTTGAGAATGCTTTTTCTTGATTCTATATCCTCTTTTTCACTCCCTTCATTTTTTTAAAGGAAAAAAAGTACACGGTCATTCCACGTTCTCTCTCCCTCTCTCTGACAGCATCAATCCATAGTCTGCTCACATCAATTTGTACCGTCTTAATTAGTGACTCTTTGTGCTATACACCAGCATCCTTTTGCAGATTCATGTGAACTGTCATTTTCTAGTACCACATCTCTCTTCTAATAACTTTGTTCTATTTATCCCTTTCGTTGGGTTGTTCTCCATTTTCATTCTCTGTTGATGATGGCACCACCAAATGACCCAGCCAAGCCACTCTCCACTGTCCTCCCAACCAATGCCCAGTGAAACTCCTTCGACCTCTCCAAAGGCAAGCTCTCAGTCAACAGAGTCCCCATCCTCACCAAAGTCCCCAGCAACCTCTCACTGACCCACTTCTCCACGCGTCACCCCTCCCCTTGCTCCCAACGGGCATCAAGAACGCCCACAACATCGGTTTCTTCGGCAATGTCCCCATCATCTCCACCCTCCGCCTCCCCCTCACCCAATGGTTTGCCTCCCATCCCAACCCTCCTGTGGCCATCCTCTCCGACTTCTTACCCTCGACTTGGCCAACAAGCATGGTCCACTGATTTTGTTGGACCACCCAAGAACCGATCCTCTTGGTCCAGTTCCCGGTTCCTGGGTGGGATCGGATCAAACCGGGAACCCTTCACCCTTAGGAATAAATATAGAGAGAGATCTAATGAAGTGCCTTTTCAGCTTCGACTTTTTTATAATATTCAATGGCTTTTGATCATGTTAGAGGCTTGATCATGTCAGGGGTAAGCAACTAAAGACAAGACAATTGAAACCACAAGAATGGAATGGAGAGGTGGGGTTGGGGGTGGAGTAGGAATAGTCATTTTAAAGGATCTCTATAGTGCCTTCATGACTCAGAAACACACATACATTGCCTGTGCTGGGGTAGATACTCATGTCTTACAGAACATAAGCAGTAATTTTAGTACAAAGAAGTTAAGGGATAACATTTGAAATCATCAACATGTCCAAGTTAACACCGACATGCAAATTGCATAGGCCTGTCCTGGCTTACTAGGTTCGCAATTTACAGCAACTGCTGCTTCAGAGGTGCCTTGAGGATGAAATAGGTAATTGGTTGATTTTCTATTCAGAATTTACCTAATCTTCGAGATATCAAATTTCTCTTATTTCCCTCAAAAGATTTTCCTCCTTCCAGAAAAGGAAGAGTTGCAATGTTCTCCTTCACAAAATAAAGTGTAGATGAACTAACATTGGTTTTGAAATATCACATGAGCATAGAATGTGTTCTGCCAATGATGGGGTAACCTAATCCTTACAGCATGTACTTTGTTGGGACCATAAAGAGGCCACTAACAAGCCTCCAAGAAAACACTGACTTCAAGTGCTACATAAAGCTAGAAGGATGGCAGTGCATACCTCTTTAGCCATCAGCTTTCTGACATTATTAGCATACAGTTTTGCATCATCCTTTTCTTGCTCTGAAGGGTGGTAAACAGGCAGATGTGTCACTTCAATATGATTTATGAATTGACAGAGTAGAAAAAGCACATGGCGCGCCTGCAAAAGGAATCTGTGATTACTTATCATTTGGAATAGATAAGTGCAACCCAAGATAAGTATTTCTTGCAAGAAAAGAACAGATAGATTCTCAGAATTTTAACTTGTGCAAAGAAGTAGACAAGAATACAAGCCCAAAGAAGATAAACATCACTCATATTTATGAGACTACATCATGGGTACCAATATAAAGAACAATAACGAAAAGGAAAGAAATAACACGAACTTAGATTCCATTTTTCTGTTTTTGACTTAACAGATTGCTTCATCAATTTTGCAGCAGTCTGTCCAGTAAATTAGACCTCTTTCTTTCTTTACGTTGACCATAAATTCTATGGATTCTATCCTTAAGTCGCCATTTTTTTGGGACAACTTACTAGTTTGAGCATCCTCCCTAGAAAAATGCAAAAACTTCTTTCCAGCAAACCCCAGAGAGATCATCCATTCATTGTAAAACAAATGTAAGGATTCAAAGGTCCTCTCATCATGCCAACTGAAAATGCATGAACAAGCCAATTAGAGTCTAATGCAAAAGGTTCAGAAGAAAACTGAGGATGCTGGCCCAACATTGTGAATGAAAATTCTAGCCAACATTTGAAGATTCCTTAACGAATCCCATAGAAAGAATTGATAGCATCTGCCATCTGGATTTTTAAACTTTGTTTAAGGAAGGCAAAGTCATCAACTAACCCCACTTATCGAGTCCCAGGCAGGACTAAATCTCTGATAAGGATATTTTAGGATCACCGGAAGCACAGGAGCTTTTGCCAAAAATGCACCTGTCTTGAAAGGAAGTAGGTATTCCCCATTTGTGGTTGTGCCTTCTGTTGATAGTAGATTGTTACCATTTGATAATTCTCAGAGAACATACAGAAAGAGACAAAAAAGACTATGAGCACCATGGCACAATGGGAGACCATAATGCTTGACATTTTTAACCACAATCAGCAAATATGCACAGATTGTTACCATTTGATAATTCTCAGAGAACATACAGAAAGAGACAAAAAAGACTATGAGCACCATGGCACAATGGGAGACCATAATGCTTGACATTTTTAACCACAATCAGCAAATATGCACATGATTAAATAATGATAACCTGGAAAAAGCATCGTCATTGGAGCCTCTTTGTCCTGATGAGCTTCCCTAACTCTTTCAGTGATAACACCTACAAAAATAAAAAAATGCAAGTAGGCTGTCAAAAATTTGGTATGGTGAAAAAGGTTGTAGAACCCAGAACAGCTCAAAAATATGAAAGAAACTGCAATGAGAATAGGTGCTCTATCTATCTTATAAATCATTCGGAACATAAAGCAAGAAGAGGAAAGTGCAAGTAGGCTGTCAAAAATTTGGTATGGTGAAAAAGGTTGTAGAACCCAGAACAGCTCAAAAATATGAAAGAAACTGCAATGAGAATAGGTGCTCTATCTATCTTATAAATCATTCGGAACATAAAGCAAGAAGAGGAAAGTGCTAAACAATCTAGTTAAATGAAAGAAGTGAACAAAATGAAACAATCTATACACAAGAGTAAGTAATAATATGTATCCAGCTCGTGCAACAATTTGGCCATGTCAGCCTAAGGTACGCACCGGAAACACCCTTGAAGTCAGATGACTTGGACTCTCGTTGAACATATACACAGCCGAGGCATTTGCTGCCAAAAGCAAGTTATAAAGTGTATCATTTCCAAAGTACATATATCAAGAAAGGTCAATAACTGGCCATGGACAAAGCAATTAGATCAGAATATAGAAGTCATCATATTTCAAATACTAAAAGAATTGGTGAAAGTTCATAATAAACAATGGTCATAATTAAACAGAAAGATAACCACACATAGAGACTTGGCATTGTTTGGTTTAAAAAAACCAGTACTGTTTTAAACTTCAATATAGCCATTTGACAAATCTTTAAAATGAGGAACCAACGCTCAAAACTAACAGGCAAATCCATAACAAAGATTACGTGATGATCTGAAAGAGAGTCTACTTTCATCTTTGGCTAGAAATAAAATCGTGGAACAATAAAAACACGTGAACAGACAATTTCAGGATGCTCACAGAAAAGTGTACCAACCTGATGAGACCAACTAGAGGAAGTTTAGCCACTGATCTCTTCAGCCATTACAGAAAAGAAAAGAGATTGTCAGCAATGATAGAACAAGGTACAACAGAAGATAAGGCACCAAAGCGATCATGACCTAAGCGGCAGAAACAGCACATTCTCTCACATGAAAAGCTAACAAACCTTGGCAACAAAGCTTGGGAAGGAAGAAGACATGTGGTACAAGATATCAACGTAAGACACGTGATTGGATACGATTGCCCCAGGCCTTTCGTGCTCTTCCTGTCGTTTACCGCCATCATCCTAATGATTTTAGAGAGAAGCAGAAAGGATTGGAGTCATTCCGAGGCAACAGAGGAACATATGAAATTCGTAAAACCCAAAACGCAATATCAATCATATACCACAACGAAATCAGTTGAATTGACTAGAACAACAGGCCGTGGTTTCACAACCAAGTTCCATTAGCAAGGCACATGTTGAATGAGAGTACATGACAAACATCCGATTCATAGGTCTAATTGATTCCATACCAAAAGTTGATGAGAACAGATACCGTATTGACAAAACTCATTTCAATTAACAGGTTCGAAAAGCCACAGTGACCACTATCAAAGACCACTCCTAAAGCAGACGCAATGAAATCACTCCTTATCACTCCTTATCAACCAAACACCAATAGCTTCGAACTAAAACTCAAAAAAAGGGGGTAAAGAGAGGTACTTCGGGACCGCAGGAAGCACCGCGAGATGTCTCGTTGATCCAATAAAACCCCATCACAAAGAGCATGGCTCGAGACAGCACCCTCCCGCACGCTACGATCACCTTCCTCCTCCACCCTCCCATGTGCGCGTAGTCCTCCTGCTCGCCCTCCTCCTCCCGGTTCGGCTTCTTGAGCAGCGTGCAGCCCCTGCAGATCAGGTAGTACGCCACCAGTATCGCCAGCGCGGCGACCACGCGCACCGGCACGAGCGTGGCCATCGCGACGCCGAGGAGCAGCTTCTCCCTCAGCGGGAGCTCGCCGCGGCCCATGCTGCCGTAGGCGTCGTGGCGGACGTACGCGGCGAACCGCTTCTCGAGCTCGGCCAGGTTCTCCGGCGTGATCGCGGAGGCCTCGGCGTCCGGCTCCGGCTTGAGGAGGGGGCGGTCGTCCTTGTCGGCGGGGGCGGGGGGCTGGGGTGGGGGCTGGGTGGCGGGGGAGAGGTCTTTGAGCTCGGTTTCCATGGCGGAGCGGGGGAGATTCCGCTGGTGCGGCGTGGGCGGGGGAGGGTTTCAATGGAATCGGAGCGGCGCCGGCAGCGGCGGTGGTGGTTGCATTGCTGATGAGGAAGGGCGGAGTGCTTGTAGATCTGGGAAAGCTAGTGGCGTCATGGTTTTTGCGTCTGGGTTCGGCTTTGCGTTTGCGTTTTGTTCGTTGGCGTGAGATTTCTTCTTTTTTTTTTTTTTTTTTGGGCCTTTTAATATTGCGCCCACCAGGTGATGCGGTCGGATTCGATGCCGGTACGCGCGACGAGGATCGATTGGGGGAGCTCCGATCGAAGACCTTTGATTAGGCCACGTGTCATCATCAGGTAGCCTCCTAATGGAGATATTTTTCCCCCCATTTTTTTTCCCGGTTTTACTTCATTTTAAATACTGCGATTTGCAGATAATGATCACGCGAGAGCAGTTCGTAATATTGAAAACTGAAAGATTTTCCTAATCGATTGCTTAAAAAGTGCAGCATTAATTAATATAACCTTTTTTTGGGGGTTTTCGAATACTTTTTGAATTATTGATTTGTGGGGTAGATATTTTCGATTTTTGATGATTGCATTTTCGGATTTTTCAAAACTCTCGTATGTTGCATTTTTTAAAGCCAAAATCACACATATCACCAAAGCAACGAGATTCGAGATGCATATAAAATAGTAATGTTGTAAATCACTAAATAGACACAAATTGAATGGTGATGGATTAGAGTTTTCAATGCTATACCGATTTTTTTAACCGTTTTTGTACATCTCATTAATCATCACCGGAGTTAGCATTATATATGATTAGAATAGAAAATTGGTATAGGCGACAGTAAATCTCGCTAGAACTCTATTAGAAGTCTTAAAATAGCTCGAGTAATGTAAGAGGAAGAAGAAGCAAAGCTATCCCTACTCCTCTCCCTCTCTTTAATTTCCCGATATGATGATGTGCACAATTGAGACATTATGCCAATATTTTCGTTAGAGGATTTTGGTCACGCTAGTTGAAATTGAATTAAAAAAAAAAAAAAAAAATCTTGCAAAGCGTCTAAACTTATTCCCATCCCTTCATGTTAGTCGGGGGATAACGGATATTCGGGAATCAAAGATAAAAAGGAGGTAATCGACTCCCCCCGGAGTAGTGGGGTTGGGACCCACCGATATTGACTTCCGGTTATTCATTATCTCCCCGCAGCCAAAACAGCACTTTCTTTCTTTCCTTCTTTCTTTGTCTTTTCTATAATGGCTTTTTTTTTTGTTTCAGAAGACTTGGTGCATGATTTTCAAAAAAAAAAAAAAAAATTCGTATCTCGCACATTTACTAAATTTATGCAAAAATGCTCGTTATTTGGGTATAGAACGTGCTGTGCACGTATAAAACACACGGCGTATTGTACTCACGCAAAAATACTTCAATTATTTTTTGCTTATATTTTTTAGGTTACTCAATTCATGATGTAACATGTTGATTAATATATATATATATACTCCTATAAATTGGTATTATATCCTTTTAATTTATCATTAGATGCCGGAAATATTAACCAGACTCAATTGTTTAGCTGCGATAATTTTATACAAGTTTGCAATTGAAATAGGTATATTTTTTTGTGTGGGTTTTATTCACCTATAAGACAACTAACGAAAACCCATGGCCAGCATATTTAAATTTTATTATAAGATTGATACCACGGAAAACTCCAAATTGATACATTTGTGACAAATCAAAAAATCTAAATTAGTTCATTTATGACAAATTTATTGTATGTTATTTTCCATACACCAGTCAACTACCACATCTCATCTAGCTCAACGATTTGATAATAAAATTTAACGGAAATTAATGAAGGATAAATTTATCATGTATATTAATTTGTAATTTTTTGTGGTTAAAAAATTATTTTGAAATAAATTTATTATAAATGTACCAGTTGAAGAATTTTCGCGATATTAACCCTTCATTATAATATGTTTTCAGGGAAAATGTCAACTTACACTAATTCGTGTCACGTACCTTTTAAACTTAAATCCTTGTGCCACTAACAGAAGTTTTAGAAGATAATCTCAGCATTTTGATGTCATTATTCAAAGTTAAATTCGATACTTTTTTGCTAGCAAAAGAATGCCTCAAGTGCCAAAAGTTGGCACAAATGGATACTTAAATGTCAAAACTTACAAAAGAGACACTTAAATGCCATTTTTTATGAAAAATGGGACACTTGAATGCTACATTCGGCGAACCTCGCCGAAAATCTTACATGGTAATTTTTTATTAACTTTTTCGCTTACATGGTTTGCCAGAAGGCTGACTCAGCAAACCACACACAAAAACGACGTCGTTTTGGTATAATTTGAATTTTAATATAATAATTAATTAAATTAAATTTTAAAAAATTATTTATATATTTAGAAAAGGAGGGGAGGAGGAAGAGGGAGGCGGCAGCGGCGAGGGCCTGTCGCCGAAAGGTGGGAGAGTGTTGGCCGGCGGCCCCAGCCGATCGACGGCGAGGGCTTGCATGCCCTCCCCCAAATCTGGCGAGGGTCGCCAGCCCTCGCCCGACCGACCCAAGAGCCTGCATGCCCTTGCCCAAATTCAAGATCGAATTGAAAGTTGGTGACTTTTTTAGATAAAAAAAAATTTGGGCAAATTTGAGACTAGAGTTAAAGTTAATTATTTTTTGTGCATATTTTGGATTGGACCTATACTTAGGGTTTTTATTGAGACAATAAAAAGTTCAGGGTAAAATTGGAATTGAACCTAAGTTTGAGGTTTTTTAGAAAAAGAAAGTCCGGGTAGAATTGCGACTACATCTAAACTGAGAATTAGGCGAAATAATTACTTAACCAATCATTTTTCTTTAGATTGTAATCCAGATCTATCAACTGTGCTTGAGCCAATCTCCCGAGCTTATCTTACCTAAATCCTCCCCGACGAAAAAAAATTGAAAACATAAAGAAAACACAAGTTAAATTATGAAAATACAGAAATCATCGTTCAATTTTTCGTTTATTTTTAGCATAAAAAATTGGAATGCATGCATAATTCTTGATTCCATCACTAAGCCGTTGATTCCCCCGGCTTTATAAATATTAATCGAAGAAAGTGCTATGTGTACATGTTACAATCATAATTTGGAGAAGCAAGTCAACATAGTGTAATATAACATAATTATGTAATAAAAGTATATAATGGTATCTATTTTTGAATTTGCAATTCTATCTAAATTGAAATGTGTAAAATACTTTCATGTTGCATCTAGTAATCTAAACACGAGTTGAGATAGGATGGGATAAAGCGAGATATAAAATTTATTGGATTACAAAAAATCCATTACATCTGTTGGTGAATCTTGGATAGGATGGACGCAATTCCAAAAAAAAAAAAAAATACTAAACAAGGCAAAAAAAAGAAAAAAGCCATACTCTACTGCCGCGACCATCGAGTGGTGGTTGCCAGTGTTGCCACCATTGATGTCCACGGTGAAGCCGGTGGTGTACAACTGAGAAATCCTTGTTTTTTCCTTTCATTTTTTCTATTCTATTTAATTTTCTAATCCTATTAAAATTTATCATATTATCTAAGTGTGATTTGTTTATTTGGATTTTATCTGGACTATGTCCTGCCAATTTTGAATTCTCGTTATACTAAACATCATGTAGAATAAGTATAATCTTATTTGAAGTTATATTTGACCTACCAAACACATCATTAATTTTGCTTTCTGGAAAGTGGGAGGGAGATGAAGTAATTCCCCAAAGAAGCATTTCCTTATTTTGGATACTGAAATACAATAGAAGTGGGTGAGAAAGAAAGTAATAATTTTGCTTGAGCCAACATTCTATTTTCCTTTGAAAAGTGGAAGAAAATGGGGGAAATTAATTTGACAAAGCTATCTCTCAAACTTTTGATATTTAAGGATTAATCAATCAATCAATTCTATTTTTCTCAGCATTATTCTTTCCTTTCATCTCCTTTCTCCACTTTCCCCTTAATTTCCTTACATTTATTTTCCTATTTAGTTTGACAAATAAAACATAAGTATATTTTATGATATATCTAGTATTTCAATGTCAAGCGATGGATATAATGCTTCCTCCCTCCTCTTCTCAAACGTCTCAATCACAATATGTTGCGTTGAGGGTATTGGAAATAATAAGATGAAAAACAAGATAAACTATCTAAGATGAAAATACTGTTTTTAAAGAAAAATACAATTCAAAATATGAAATTTAATGCAACAGGTTTTAGCAGCTATCCTTCTAAGACACCACAGACCTTTCTCTTTACTTTGCCCAAAATAATAAAGGAACCATGAACAATAAAAGTATAGATAAGATTCAATAAATAAAATAAATGAAATGAGAAGAGAGAATTTTCTTATTGAGGTGTGTATCATTTTAATTATGGTTCGGAGGTTCTATTTTTTGGTTAAATGAAGGAGAGAATCGTTTTTTCTTCATCAATTTTTGCGTCATCCACTATTCACCGAGTTTAAAAATCAAGCCGTTTCTAACCAAATGATGGCTGTCAAATTACAAAAACGTTATAAAATCATTAGTAAATAATTCATAGTCATCAAATTGATGGCTATCAAAATTGTCACAAAAAAATGGCTTTCGCAGCTATCATTGCTTCTATCAAAGCCATTACTTAAAATTTTCAAACTATTGAAACATTCAACAATCTTCCACATATTTAATAATTTTGAAAAGAATTGAAAGAATTATGCTGGATAAACTCAATTGAATGTAATGTAGCAAAACTAGTGCCTTTTGGGTTATGAACTAGATCTAGAAAATATAATTCACGGAATTACTGATGAAGTTTGAAATTTTTATAGACCAAGAATTTTCAAAAATCACATTACATCCTACAAATTTTGTAGTTCAATGCGGTTTTGTGTCAATAAGCCATGGGCATACTTGGTTTATGAATAAATGCTCCAAAAATTTTGCTAAAATTTCATGGGAGCAACCCCCATTGACAGTTTTCTAGTTGATTCCATTAGGTTTGTATTGTAATTTAAGACATCACCAATAATTGATATGGAAATCATCAAGAGCTTAACTCAATCTCTCTTTCATTACAATCTTGCACTATTCTCATCTTAGGAGGGATAGTAATGTTTAATAGTGCATGATTAGATCGACAAGCAATTTGTTTATACCCATATGAATCTATTTCATAGGATTGTCAATCATATAAGTTGGGTTACCATCATTGTTGAATTTTTTCAATTGGCTTAAGTCTCATTCCCCTCAACGTATAATTAATTAATTTTCTTTCCAAAGGTTTAGTCAGAAGATCAGCCAAATTTAATTTTGACTCCACATAATCAATGGACATAATTATATCTTTAAGGAATTGCTTTATCACATCATGTCTCAATCGGATGCGTCTATTTCACAATTGAAGGTTTTATTCTTTACAATGGCTATTATTGCTTAGCAACCACAATGCATAGACACAATAGGTGTCAGTTTCATTCCTAAAGGAGTATTTGCTAAAAGGTTTCTTAACCATTTAGCATCATAGCGAGGCAATTCTAGTGTCTCTGACTCCATGGTGGACTTCGCAATTGTTGTTTTTTAGCTAATTTCCAAGTTATAGCATCTCCACCAGTGGTGAACACCTATCCATGAGTGGACTTTGTCACATATGATTTTGATATCCAATTATCCTTATTATATCATTCTAATACAACGGGAGATTCACTATATAAAATGCCATAATTTATGATTTCTCTTATAATTTTCAATACTTTACTCTAGGCAATCCATTATCATGATTGGGATTTTGTGTATATCTAGTCAATTGACACACGGCATAAGCTATATTAGGTGGAGTATATTTTGTTAAATGCGTTAGACTCCTGATAATTTGAGAATACCCAAACTAAGCCACACTATGTCCTTTATTTTTTCACTAATTCTGTATTAGCTTCATAATGAGCATTTGCAGGAGTGACATCAATGTGGTCATATTTTTTAAGTAGCATCTCCCCATAATGCTCTCGAGTAAGCATACGCTCTATCACTAATTATAATTGTGTTAATACCACAAAAAACCCTAAATCGGTACACTCATGACTCCAAAGAGACTCTAAACTCATGACAAATTTGCACTCTATTAATTTATTAAATTTTATAGTCAAATTTTTGAGTTAGATGACACGTGACTGTTAACAAATGTACTAGTTTAAGGTTTCATTCTTTATTTTTCATATGTATACAGGTTTGTGGCTTTTTATGGTATTAATCCAATCTAATGAAAACTAACAAAAGTTAAAGTTATGATAAATGTACCAACTTAGGGAATTTGATGGTCAAAAAATTAGTTTTGGATAAATTTATCATAAGTACACAAGTTTGGGATTTTTCTCGATATTAACCCTTATAATTTTAACAGCCAAATAACATAAGCTTCTCTCAATACTTCATATCAAATTTAGAAGTCAAAAAACGTTTTGTTTCACCCACAATATCGATGCACGCACCAAATCACATTTATTGTACTTCTTACTCGGTAAAGAAAATTCATCTTTTTTACCACTAAAAGAAATCCTTTCCATGATGCTAACAGCAAAACAACAATTCACTCCAAAGCTTTGTTTTTGAAGATAGGTTGGAGAAGAAGACAAATAAGATCAACTATCTCAAACATGCGAGTATTTTTTCTGTCAGTTGATAAATATGAAATTTGGTGCACAAGGTTCAAGCGACTATCTTCTCAGGATATAACAAACATTTCTCTTTACTCTATACTAAACTATAGTGGGAATATCAACGATAAAATTATATTAAAAAATATAGTAAAGAAAAGAAATCAAATGATAAGAGTATTTTCTTGTTGTTTTGTGTATAAGAGAGAATTTTCTTGTTGTTTTGTGCATCTTTTTTATTGTGGTTTGGAGGTTCTCTTTTTTTGGTTAAATGAAAGAGAATGTCGTTGTTTCTTCATCACCGTGTTTAAAAATCAAGTCTTTTTTCATGAATTGATGGTTTGTTAAAATCGCTACAAAACCGTTACAAAAGAATCGCTCGTCATCGATTGATGGCTATAATCCGACCAAAAAAAAAAATCAATTGATGGCTATTGAAACTGTTATAAAATAATAACTTTTAAATTTTCAAAATTGTTGAAATATTCAACGGGGGACTGAGAGTAGAAAGAGATGTTGTCTTCTTCGGATGGAGGGGAGGAGAAAAAGAAAATAAAAACGGAAATGATTACTCAGATATAGTTAACTAAATCCACTCCATTTGCAATCTAAGTGGTGGTTGCAAATTTATTTACTTTCATTCTTTTATTATTTTTTATTATTCTATTTAGGATCTAATTGTGATAATTAAGAATTTCATATACTTGTTTTTATGTATGGTTTTTCGTCAAATTTGAACTTATTGCTATTTAGAAAATAAAAACTAGTCTCTTATGCATGATTGCTCTAGTAACAACTTATCTCTCAAAAGCTTACTTTCTCTGTGACTTTTTTATTTTTAATTTTTTTTAGTCTAAAATATATAAAAAGTCTCTATATTTACCAAATCAAAGAATTTGTCTTTTTTCATTACAATTGGCGAGATACTTTGACATGGAGCATGTAAGCCATTATTGGAGTGTTAAAAAAAAACACTACAAAGATTTACACGAAAAATTTAGAGATAAGTGCAATAGAAATCTTAAAACTTGTTATGAAAATGTAATTGAGTCCTAAAACTTACAAAAAGTGCAGTCAAATTCTAAAACTTGTTAAATTGGTTCAATTGAGTCCTAAAGTTAACACCGTCAGACTTACTAACGGAAAATGTCGACGTAGCATTTTAAATGATTTGTTATTTTCCATGTGGCTTTTTAAAATTATTTTTTATTCAAAATTAGATTTAAAAACTAAAAAAGAAAAGCTAAAATTTATTTAAAAAAACTATTAAAAGAAAAAAGAAAAATGGCAGCTCTTCCGCCGTTGTTGCCGCCCATCGCCGGCCTTGGGTGGAGGTCGTCAGCCGCCGCCCGACCAGGGCGAGGCCTCGCGACGCCCAGATATGGGCATGCAGGCCCTTATGGGGGGCCGGTCGCCCGAATCTAGGCAAGCCTAGCCCAGGGTGGGCAACAGTCGCCGGCCCCCCGTGAGGACAGGTGTGCCCAAATCTAGGCGCCCTCGCCCACGTCTGGCGAGGGCCGGCAACCCTCGCCTAGGGCCGGCAAGGCCTCGCCCTGGTCGGGCAGCGGCCGGCGACCTACGCCCAAGGCTAGCGACCATTGCTAGCCCCTCCAACAATGGGCGGCGGCGACAGCGACGGCGGAGGAGCTGCCACTTCTTTTTTTAACAGTTTCTTAAAAAATAAATTTTAGTTTTTAAATATAATTTTTTTTTTAAAATTGAATAAAAAATAATTTTAAAAAATCACGCGGAAAATAAAAATTCATTTAAAATGTCACGTCTGCGCCACGTCAGCATTTTCCATTAGTAAGCCTACCGATGTTAACTTTAGAATTCAATTGAATCAATTTGACAAATTTTAGGACTTGATTGTACTTTTTGCAAGTTTTAGAACTCAATTACATTTTCGTAACAAGTTTTGGGACTTCTATTGCACTTATCCCAAAAATTTGTGCATAACGAGGCATCTTGATATTAGTAGATATTCATTTTTGTCAATCCACAATAACCAAATTTCAATGGTATTGTACAAAAAAAAATCTCATTTTTATGCAACGCTTTGATATAATTAGGTTCCATCTTTTGAAGTTTTTTAAATGGAAACGTAACTATGATTTCGCCTTTGGAAAAGCTTTACAGAGTTTTTTTTTATCTCATCCAATCATTCCATAAAATGTATATGTGAATAAAAGATGACTAATAAAAAAGATTTAATGGTAATATGCACAACAAAAAAGTACAAGTTTATAAAAATGTGACTGCTTGAAAAATTATCTATGTTAAATCTTTTCTATATTTTATTGGACAATTAATCTATGAATTTGCTTGACAATGTAAGAAATAGCTAGGTTTTTTCGAAATTCTCTTTTCATTTATGGAAGTAAAATATAAAAATAAAGAGAAAACATAATGCATTTAATATATATGGAGTATCCACAGTAAACAAGAACAACACGTGTGATATTCTTAGTTATGGCAACTAGATCCTAAAATAGAAAAAGTAACAAAGAAAGAAAGTAAATAAATTGGGGCCATCACTTTAAATTACAATTAAATAATTAAGGACAAATTTGTCTATTTAATGCAAAAGGGGTGCATTTGGGCATATAAGAGGTGGAAATTGGGCTATCCCAATTCTGTATGTATTCTTAATTCCTCCAAGTTCGTCCGACTATAGATGGATTTAAACAGATTCAATGGAATTCCGTGCCTTTAGTAAATAATGTATTTCTTTCTTCTCGCTTGTACAATTGTATTTTGTGGTATTTCAAATTATGAATGCATAAAAGTGGAATTTAAATCGTGATAGATTATTTTCCATTTCTTTCTATCATTAATATCCAAACGAATTAATCTCTCCACTTCCCTTCCTTTCTTTTCTTTCATAATTATTTAAGTCGCTTCTTTTCTAATCGCCTATATTAAACATAGCGTAGGACTTGACTGAGGTTTCAAGCTATGGCCAAAGAAGTTATAGTTAAGAGTAGGGGTGTACAAAGAAACAAAGAAGCGCCTGGACTGCGCAAAACCAAACTGGATTGGCCCAAAACCTATTTGATTCCCAATTTCAGTTGTGGAACTGCCCGCTTGGACTAAACCGTAATATATACAAATTTAATTTTTAAGAAAAAATAAAACCTAAATCCATAGTCTCGATTGCTAGTTATTTCATCTCATATCGGTCTCCCTCATCTCAATTCTCTCAAGCAACTCCCTTTGTCTATCCGTCTCTCGACTCTCCACTCCCATCAACTCATGGCTGAGCCTTAGGCCATTCTTTGCAAACACAACTCACAACATCACTTCCCTCTCTTGCTCTTGGTCACCGCCATTTGCTATAAGTTGGAAACCCTATTCGCTGCCATTTGCCCCTTTGTAGTTTCTTCAATCTACTCATTGTTCAAAGTACCAAGAGAAAAGTGAAGTATTCTTTGCATGTGTTTGAGAGGAAACTCTTTCGGCTACATAGACAATAGAATCTTATCATGACCTATGTTTGAATTGATTGCTCATGGATTCATGGCTTGCTAAGAAACAAGCCACTAATCATGGGAAGCTTGGTAGGACTGGGTGGGTCTATAAAATCAACAAGCTGTTAGTAGGCAGTTCCCTAATACAAGGTGGGAATCGTCCACCTTAAAACCGATTGCCCCCAATTAAGAGTAGGGCCATCAAATGGATAGATTGGGTCGACAATAGTTCAACACAAATCAACCCATATAATTCGTTTTGGTCATTTATATGCAATACCAATTTATTGTCCCATACTCAACCCAACCCACATCACTAAAACATATAGATATGATGCGCTCGTTTCGCGGAAAATGAGTAAAAATAATCGCTGATATCTCCTTACAAATTAATCGAAAATTTTTTGATTGCCCGCAGAAATAGCTAGGATAAATTGTTACCGATGATGAAAATATTTTTCATTGACTAATTTTCTAAACAATATAATCAATCATTTTCGAAAAATATTTTTTAAATCACTCATTTTTTGAAAAACGAACATAGCTTACATGCTTAAATCAGTGGCTCCATAACGTAAGACTCAACTTAGATGGGCACTGATATTCGAAAAGCCGCTTACCTAACTTTGTCTAATGAAATTTAGACGTGACACGGAAGCTTTCATCAACTGATTCACGTTCGACACCTCAAAATATCGAGGAGACCATCTCTGAGAAAGTGCTAATTCGTGATCTTCCTTTTCCAATCGTGATGCTCTAGATGGGAAGGCGAACTGTAAAGAGAATAGATCTGGATAGCCCAACACTAGGCAACTAACCCCTGTTGCAATCGATGTCAGAGTCGATCTCGAACCTGGTAAATGATCCTCATGGATTCGAGTTTACAGCACTGATCTCTATCAGGGGAGTCAACTTCGAACTTGTTACTACGTCAGCTCGATTATAGCCCTGGTTGAGATCCTAGTATTGATTGATTTTTACTTTGGCCAAATACCAAACGAGGGCTGAAACCTGTGCCATGGTCCTAGGTAACGCATATCATATCCTATCTCCCCTTTCAAGCGAATCCTATAACACTGACCTCAAGACAATCTATCCAGCTATCACTGAAGAAATCAGATGATATCAATATGACGATACTAATCAAAAGCCAAGAAAAGAATGAACAGCGAGTCAATGAAGGGGTGGTGCATAGCTTGCGGAAGAGTAGTCAAGATCCAGAGCACCAAGTTACAGATAATAGTCAGTGTTGCAAATGACTCAAACCAGCTTCTTTCTGCAAGTCCATATAATCTACAGCCCACGAAAACATTATTTGAAGACCGCTGGTTTTGATAATCTGCCAAGTTCCTTCCTACAGAGAGATTAACCCACTGCCTACCGAAACATCATTCGAAGATCGCTAGTTTCGATAAGTTTGCCAAGTTCCTATAGAGAGATAGACCTGAGAGTTAAAACCATTGTTTCTCAGGGAACTCCAGAAGGAACTATGCAGTCCCCTTCCTTTTTAATTTGAATCGACTTCAGCAGTCTTGATCGAATTCTGAAACATAAGCTCAGACTGAGGATTTGAGATTGAAATGCTATGTCAATGTCATCATCCTCGCCTGCTTGATTCGCAAGATTCTTAGCATACTTGACAAAAAAAATTAAAAGGACATCGCAATTGCACCTATTGCTCAAGAATGACATTTCAGTTTGCACATCAGAATCAGAACCCATCAATCAAATAGATAAAATCCACCATGCCTTCATCAAAATGATGGTGAAGCACAAAAGCCTCTCTTATTTGCATTTCACTTTCATTTCAAATTCCAATTCCAATTCCAATTCCAATTTCTAGTCCTGCTCTGCCATTCGCCCTGTCAAATTCTCTAAACAAGAATCTGAGTGATCGCCATTAAAAGGAAAGAAAGCAGCTCAAACTCACTATGCAAAGTCGCGGCAGGATCAACAAGACACCCAGTTCTTATGAGTGCTAATCAGGGCCGACATGAGCCCTGCGCACGACAACAAAAGCGGACCCGAGAGCCGCCCCTTCCCGTCCCTAATGTCGGCCAAGGCCATCAGCCCATCAGCCAGGTCCTGAATTATGGACAGCTTCTTCATCAACTTCTTCTCCCTCAACTTCCTCAACTTCAATTCTTCGTCCTTGCAATCAACCCCCCTCGACGTTGTGATCTCGATGCTCGACTCGACGCACGCCTCGTCCTCCCGCAACATCCTCAAATCCCTAATTTTCAGATTCACGCTCCCGACGTACCCGACGAACTCCGCCCACGCGCTGATCTTCGACAGAACGCGCGAGTGGCGGCCGTCGATGAGGCCCGATTTCGCCAACCAGACGAACTGCTCGACGAAGTAGTATATCCCCTCGCCGCCGTAGGCGATGAGGGAGAGAATCAGGTCCTGCCCGGAGTCGAGGGGCGAGGCTCGGAAAGCGTTCACGTCCTGGACGAACTTGCCGAGCCGGAAGGCCTTGCGGCTGAGGCCGACGCTGGACTCGAAGTTCTTGAGGCGGCGGTGGAGGGGGAGGGTCTCGGGGAGGAGGGAGGAGGAGAGGATGATCTTCGTGGCGTACCTGGAGATCTTGAGGGCCTTGTCGACGCCGTCTCGCTTGGCGAGGTAGGCCTCGAGGTGGAGGAGGAAATCCCTGTCTCTGGTTGTTTTGCTCGCGGCCGTCGCGTCGGGTGCTTTGGTGGAGGTCGGGGAGGGAGCGAGCGGCGGTAGAGCTTGAGGGACCGGCGGTTCCATGGAGTTCCACAGAGAGAGAGAGAGAGAGAGAGAGAGAGAGATCCGACCGAACCGGCAGAGAAAGAGACGGTTTACGACGGCGACGGCGCTCTAGGACTAATCTTCGCGGGAGACTCGAATCTGGAAAATGACGCCACGCGCTTAGAGGTGGTGGCCCGGTGGGAGAGGGACGCGCTCAGCGTCCAGAAAATATTTAAACATAAATTAATATTTTTTTTATTTCAAATGATATAAACTATTATTTTTAAAAATATATATTTACTAAATCATTCATTTTTGACAAAATAAACGAAATTCAAGTGCGTTAACAATTGAGATTTGTTCATCCTCAAACAATTTGCAAACTCTATTTGAGCAATCGGGTTCTTGAGTTCAATTTGAACTACATCTTGAACCTTAACTGGTGATTGTAATTTTGGTTAATCAAATTAAGTTTTTTTAGACCTTGCTTGTGCAACTCATACTTGGTTGAGCTCCACCTTAAGAGGCTTGCGCCTAAAGGTGCATTCGTTGTCAAAAGAAATTATATGTTTTTCCTTTATATACAAATTGCATTGCATAAACATGGCAACCAACAACGCACGCATAGTTAATCAAAAACAAATGAAATTCACACTTGGTATCAACCAAAAAAAAAAATTCACATTTGGTGCATATGCATTAAGGGATTGTCATAAATTTTCTTTGTTGGGATGAAACTAAGTTGAGTTTTATGTGTGAGTAGCTCGGGTTCGACTCAATTGTTGCTCGAGATTGACTCATTATATTTGAAGTCGAGCTTTTGACTCAAGCTACTCAAGCATCTTGTCGGGGTGAGCTCAACTCATCCATACTTGTCTCGATGAGCTAGAGAATGTAATCAGGCTACTAGAACATTTTTTTCATAATTTTTTTATAGTAATTATAAAAAAAATAAAACCCAAAAATTATATTCGTTGAATTGGAGCTTTTTGAGAGAGCTCGAATTCTTTTGTAAATTGATTGTAAACCAGCTGAGCTAAATATTCCAATTTTTTCTAGTGAAAAAATAAGTATCCCAACTTTTTTATTCGAGTATAGCTCAAGTAGAAATATTGATACTCTCAATTAAGCTCCTGCGGAGTTTTGAGCATCGAATTGGGAATCGGTTCTAGTTCAAACATGGCACCGGATTAGAAGAGTAGGAAGGACGAAAATCTTGGGTGCAACGCTGACCGAACGGCGTTCCAGCTTTAGCATGTCACGTTCCATCTAATCAAAGATCAGATGGCGTCGCGTGGTGGACTCTCCCAATGGAGACGGCGTGCGATCGGAAGAAAGCAAGCCAAGATTAATGGGTCCCTCTTCTCATTGTTATGTGTGCCCTTGCCTTTTTGAAAGATAGAAGATAAAGAAAAAGGCTTGTCGTCACCGTATTGCATTCCATCTCCAAAAAGTTTTAAAAAAAATTATAAACTTTTAATTAATTCAACATAATTTTTTAACTTTAAATCAATATATAATATTTAACTAAATTTTAAATTTGTTCAATATAATCTATGAATTTTTCATATATGCTCAATTTAGCTTTTAAAATTATATAAAAATATTCACTGTTATCCTTCTATTTATTTCAATTTGGAAACTATATAAAATATTTTTCATATAATTTAGGGATTATCTTGAATATAAATTGAAAGTTTAAGGACTGCATTAAATAAATTAAAAGTTCAAAGACGATATTGACATTTGAATAAAATTCAGAAATTATATTGAACTAATTAAAAATTTAAGTATCACATTATTTATCAGGTCAAAGTTCATGAAACAATTGTATCATTATTATAAAGTTCAAACAAGCCCAATTGAGCAGTACAAGAGTTTTGTTTGTTTTTTGACGATTTCGTTTGAGGACGACTATGGACGAAATTGGCATGCCCACATGTCAATACAAAGACTCCATGACTTATAATTGGGACGTGGGCTTGTTTGATAACATTTACATTTCTTTATTTTTCTATATTTTTGTTCTTCAAAATAAAAAAAGATAAGATATCCTAGTGTAATGGTCCAGGCGGCAGACCATGAGGAGGAGGGATGGTGGTGTGTTCGCACCTCGATCCTCAAACGTGCGCAGGGAGGGGAGGGGGCGCATCTTTTGTCCCACATCGCCTGAAGAGAGGAGTCCCGAACTATCTAATAAGGTTCGGCGTTCTCTATATGTACACATGCATTTTCTAGGCAAAGCCCAGAAGAACAAAACCGTGAGGGTCTAGTGGGATCCAAAGCAGATAGTATGTGTACAGTGACAGATACAGGTCTCGATCGCGTGTGAGGCCATAGTGAGAACCCTATGGTCGGAGGGGTGGAAAGTGTGATGGCCCAAATGACGGTGCGCGTTTTTTGCGTGAAACCCAAAGGAACAAAACCATGAGGGCCTAGTGGGGTCTAAAGAGGACAATATGTGTATAATGGCGAACCTAGAGCATTAGAGGAAAGTTTGTGTATATTAGGTAATTTTTCTGTTTAGAATAAATCAATGGTTGAGGAATGGATTTGAAAAAAAAAAATTGTTCTTGGGAACAAAAAGAAAAACAATGTCATTTTAGAGATACAAGTTTAGCGTAACCCACATTTGGATTGGATCTCCTCACTCCATTTGAGTCTCCATTTTTCGGAATAAAAAAAATAAAAAATCCAGAAATTTAGGAAAAAATTTAAAAATTAGGTTTTTAGTAGTTTGACAGGATTTTAGTATTAATTCTAGTATCGAATAAGTTTACAATTAAAAAAGCGAAAATCTTTTTGATGAAAATTGGATTCAAAATTAAATAAGCTCTTAAGGCTTTGTCAAATGGATTTTTGAATACTGTTTTTCTTTAATGCTAGGTCACGACAACTTGGCGACTCTGTTGAAAAAAGACGTCTTATCCCCTTAAGATTCTATTGGAGACATCATCTAAAATCATACACAATTTTGTTTTAATAGAAAATTAGATGGTTTTGAACAAATTTTTCGTATTAACATTTGTTTTGTGCTCATATCAATCGAATAAGCCCGTGCTTCGTAGATTTTTGGTATAATTTACTTGAAGGTTTGACGAGTTTGTGCAAAAGCCCACCAACTTTAGGATTGCCTACATCTTCGATTGTTTCGTCCTTTCCCATTCCACTAGGCAACATACTCTTTTACTTGCAGCTAAAAATACTCAAAAGGGTTATGCACATGTTTATTATTCAGTTTTATACAAACATGAATCATTAAGTCTATATTAACATTTTTATAATTAAATGAAAAAAAAATAGGAATAGAAATTTTAGGATCATACTAAACGCATTTATGTTCTTTTTCTAATTTATGAATAGAAATTTTGTGCACCTATCAAACATGTTCTTCTGCTTAGAAAATCGTTCATGGAATAGAAATATAAAAAATTATTTTTGAACAAAAATTGTTCTAAGAACATAAAGGTCTGTTTGGTAATCGGCTAATTCTTATCTATTTATGTTCTTTTGTTTCCCGAAATACCCACACAAAAAAAAAAAAAAAGAAGAAAAGAAAAGAAAGAACAAAAATCCGTTTGGTAACGTCAATTAATTTTATTATTCTTTCGAATAGATTTGCTCCAAGGAATATATTTGAAATGGAATCGAGAAGTAGGGAAAAAAATTACTTCTTTATTCTTGAAAACAATTCTAGGATCAAGCCATTTTTCTTTGTTCTTTTCTTTTTTATTCCTCTTTCTCCTCTAGTTGGTGGCGATTGACCAACGGCCTCGTCGGCCCTCGGCGAGGCTCGACCTCATGGTGGCTAGGTGAGACCACCGACTAGAGGATGAAGAAGAAGAGACGGAAAAAAAAAAGAAAAATCTTATAAAATTATAAAAATAAAATAAATTATACTCTATAAAAAAATTTAAGGGTTGTGCAAACGCCTTTCTATTCTTTTTCTATTTTTAGGAATATAAATTTTACATAGTTACCAAACACATTCGAATGCTTAAAAACTCATTCAAGGAACGTAATTAGAAAAAATTATTTTTGAACATAAATTATTATTAGGAATAGAATGGTTATCGAATAGGCCCTAAATATTATCAAACACACTCTAAGTGAGTATGCTTACATCTTTAGGCATATTCATTTATTAGAAGATCTTCGTGCCATTTGGAGAACTCGCAAGATAATTACGCCACAGGAGTTGAAAAGTATTTTCTCTCTCTTCTCTCTCTTTTTCCATAGTCTTATTCGACCTTTAGTAATGAGGGAGGGTTTAAGCTAGTCTTACCCTCCGCTTTCTTTCTTGTTGATTTTGTTTGTGTTTTATTATTATTTTCTTGCTTTTTGTTCTTTTCCAATTTAGATATAGGAGTTTGATGAATATGCTTTTTGGGATTCGATGTTCCTCTACTTTGTCTATGTGCAGGTTCTTTGCCTCGATACTTAATGATGATTGCAGGAGTTTTGACATCTCATTGAATTACGAACATTTGCTTCTCTGTATGTTAGTTTTGTGTTTGTTTAACCTATTATGGTTGTCTCCGCATGATGATGGTGCAGAGGCAATCAAATCTAAGCACCTATTGTCAACTGGCAATGTCGTAATTATTTGGATAATGAATTTTCAACGTATGCTCGTTACTAACAAAAACATAAGATCTAGTAATAGGCCGCTGAATTTGTTTGACAAATCTATTATTGTGGAACGAATTTGTGCTTAACTTTGCTAATGCTATGTTAATTCTCTTTATTTTCTGTTTTGATTTTGCTTTTAAGTATTTATGCTCTATTTCACTTTATTTTGTCAAGAAGGCTATATATTTCTGTATCCTTTAGAGTAATAAATAAAATTTTCTTCTGATTAGAAAAAATAAGAACTCACAAGTTAACCCAGAACCACATGACAACTCAATCATAATGCTGGTAGATATTGATACTTTTTTTTTCCTTAAATTCATTCATTCAAATCGCAAACTGAATCTTAGAATGATGTGAAAGCACGAGGATCTTGAATGATCGAACTAATTTGGATGGATTGGAAAACTAAACTTTCAATGTTTATCAAGTTCGTCTTAAACAAAGACGAAATGGTGAACCGGACGGAGACTCGATCCAAAAAGTCCGAAATTTGATTTGACTTGATTCAGATATTTCACATCCCTGACACAGACCACCGGCGACAAATTTGGGTCAACAAATTGAATCACTAAACAACTTCTTGTAAAGTTATTGAAGGTACGAAAATAATATTTATTTATATTAATTTTTCTGAACAAAATACTATACGACATTATATTTTATTGTTGACATCCTTGTCAAGTAGCTAAAAGTTAACAAGAAACTGGGTACTTCATTCATTTACGCTCAGATGCTACAAGACGTACGATTCCTTTCCTGGTTTTGTTAACGTAGTCCGATTATTATTATTATTTTTTGGTCAGTGTAGTCCGATTATTGACAACCCGGCGTTTTACTCCTCGACAAGATGCCAAGGCCGTATGAATGCAAGTCATGGGAAAACAAAAAGAACATGTGAATAACCGATCGATATGGGGTCTTGGATTGGGCATAAAAACCCTTGCATCTGTAACAACCCAGCCCGTTTTACATAAGCCCAGTCCACAAAAGGAGTACTCTGAATAAAATTTGGTGACTCTTTGAGGGTAAGCCTTATTTATGAATAACATCACAATGTCTCGTCAAGATATGGGATCTGGATTGTCAATTGTTGCACACTCCTCACTTAATAAATTGACATCCTCATTAGTGTTAGCCACACTAGGTGATACGACTTCTTTGAAGGTGGGTCTCGTCTTATTTACAAATAACGGTTCCATCCATCTAATACGAGACTTCGGATGGCACAATCCGTGATTAAGACATTAAAGTTTTATCAAGAGTGTTTTTTGTTTCTTTCAAATCTTGCAGCCTATTCAACACTTAATAATATTGAACATTTAAAAACATTTTAAAATTCACAAGCGCTAACATGTAGAGTCATGTTAAAAATATCTCATGATTTTCAAAGATTAGAGATATACAGTTTTTCTCAATTTCAAGTTTATTTAGGGAAGCAAAAGGTTATATATATGATTGGCAAAACATGAATTAAAAATATTTTATATAAGAAAGTAATAGGACCAAAGAGGGCTTGGTTGGATGGGTCAGTGCTAAGGAGGAAACAACTTTTACCCATTTATAATTCAGGCCCGATGGGCTTAGCAGAGCTATCCGGCAAGCCCATGATCACTCGATTTCTTAGAAAGAAATGTATATTTATTTCCATATAAATACTGAGGATAGGGGCCGGATTTTCATTGTTCAGTCATCTCCTTTAATGATCAATGGAATGGGTGTTCCCATGAAAGGGAATAAATATGCATTGCACTTGTTTTATGGTAAATGAATTATTCGTAGTATATTTTTCAAAAAATAATCACTTTTATCATTTAAAATAATCAGTTGATAATTTTTTTCATTATCTACAACAATTTATTTCTAAATAATCTAATGGAGATGAAAATAATTTTTGCTCATTCATTTTTGTATCCAATATAAGTGATTTTTTTTAAATTTTTTTTCTAATTATTTATTTTTTTGCAAAATAAATGGATTAGACTCTTTTTTTTGGTGGGTGAGGGTAGAGGTGTCAAATGAGTGGATCGGGTCGGGTTTGGGTTGGCTCATTAATGGTCTGACCCAAATTTTTCAACCCATATCCGACCCAACCCATACCCGACCCACTTAACTAAACTTAAAAAAGATTATTTCATATATATTTAAAAAAAAATGGTATTGCTAAAATAGTTTTATACAACACAAATTTAATGGACAAATTTTATAATTTTTAAAATAAAAAATCGAATTTTAATTATTTTTTTAAAAGATATTTATTTTTTTATTTTAAAAATATAATTTTTAATTTTCTTTTTTATTTTTTGTTCTTCTTCTTCTTCTTTGGCCAGCTGCTGGCCACAACGACGGACGGTGGCTGGCCACAGGCGAGCCTCGAGCTCGCCCAGCGTTGGCACTCGCTAGATCCGGTGAGCTCGAATCTCGCCGACGTCGGGTGAGCTCAAGCTCGCCCCTCGCCGGATCTGGCAAAGCTCAAGCCTCGCCCGATGCCGGTGAGCTCGAGCTCGCCCGACGCTGGCGAGCTCGAGGCTCGCCTGGCTGATCGCCGGCCATCGCCGTGCCAGCGATCGGAGGAACAAGAAAGAAAAAAAGAAAAAAAAATAATTCTAATTTCGGTTTTAAAAAAATAATGTAAAATTAAAGAGATGAGAGAGAGAGATTGTGAGATTTTAGGTGAAAATAAATGGGCCTATTTTTAATGGGTTGATAAATGGGTCTTAAATGGGTGTAGAGTTGACCCATTTAAGACCCATATATCTCAGTCTTGAGTCTTGACCCATTAAAACCCATTATGAGTGCTTTAGGAAATAAGACTTGACCCATTAACGACTCATTTAAACATAAATGGGTCAATGACCCATTTTGACACCTCTAGGTAAGGATACGGTATATTGGATTGATTTTGCACAATAAAGTAAATCTGCCATCTAATTTGATTAAATTGTGGGCTACTAATATTCTCTACTGAGATTATAAAATTTGCAAGGAACGACACCCTCATAAACCATATCCCCACTTTAAGAAGCGGTGCCCATCTCGAAGTATGAATTTTGAAACAACAAAAGGTCAATGATACGTTCAGGTTTAACAAATATTTAGAGAGCGCATAAAAATTAAAAATGGCAACGAAAACAATGCTCGATTTTCATGAAAATAGTTTAGTTAGCAAAGAAAAAGTTTCTCAAAGCCCAAGAAGAAGCTAATGCCAAAACCAAGCTATGACCATACAGTTAACCCATAAGGCTCAATTGATAGAATGCTTGACAATTTCATCAATCATAAAGGTCATTACAATATAGTTGACCTAGACCATCATTAAATGTCTGACTAGTTCATTGATCCCGAGCTTCCAATTGGCAAAGTTTAAGTGAAGTACATAACATGTGACGATCGATTGATTCGAAGAATGCACAGAAGTTGAAAACTGAGTTAAAAAAGATACCGTGGATAACCATTTGTAAGGAATCAGGAGCTATTACAAATCATCTCTAGAGTTGAGCGCAAGTGAAGACAGCTAGAAATTCTTGTAAAGAAAAGATCAAAACACATGACGGATAGCCCATTTAAAGATACGGGGAAGAATCAAGGAAGGGGAAATTTTTTCTCAAGCAATCGAGACATATAAGAAATAAAGAAAAAACAACATGCCAGATTTTGACTCTAAAAACATGAAGATGCAGGGCATCGATTTAGATTATATTTTGTTTAGGTTTTAATTAGAAATTCGAATTAGGCTCCGTTTGTTTCATAGAAAATAAATGATTTTTTTTTTTTAAAGATCATTTCTATTATTAAAACTATCAGTTAATGAGATATATTTTCACCAATGACAATAATTTATGTTTAAATATTTTTGTGGATGATGAAAATACTTTTTTTTTCATTTTCTTTTATAAGCAATACAGACGATCATTTAAAAAAAAATATTTTCCAGATGATTCATTTTCCACGAAACATAGAAAGTCTTATATTAGATTTTTTGATTCCATTACCCATTTTTGATTATAAAAGCTCTCCATTCATATTTAATAAGCTTTTTACTTTCTCTACACATTTCAGTCGGCTCCATTAGAAGTTTATGTTCAGTTTAAGCATGGTCTCTAATGCGTGATGGGGCGAGTGATTCCAGAACAAAAATATATATTTTTTGGATTTTTCTAGTTAAGTGTATGGAGTAGTGTATACAGGGAAGAAACGAAGGGTAATAAGAAAATATTGAATGATCTCCTTCCAAGGTATAAAGGCCATGCCACCAACCGAGGATGAGGATCGAGATCTACGAAGTTCACCACTAAGGCCTAAAGCTTCCACCAGCCAAGGGTAAAGGACTTCGCGATAGGAGAAGCTCACTATTAAGGACTAAATATTCCACCAGCAAAGGATAAAGGGTTTCTTGGTTCATCACCAATGAGTGATCTATGCTTCAAGGATAAAGAGACCGAAATGAGTTATCCACTCTCTGAAGATGTTCACTCAAGTAGAGGAAATCTCACAATTTTCATTCATCAAATTCGTATGTCCATACATTGGATAGTTTTCCCCTGTTTATAAGAGGATTTTAGACTTAGGAAATACAAAAAACAGACTTTAATGACCTAGGAACTTAGATCTTTGACTCTTGAAAACTACATAGCAATAAAGACATATAGTAACTTAGGAAATTCATTTATTAGCATGGGAACTTGCATTCTTGAACCTTTAACCTTCCAAAATGCTCCTCCATTGACAAGAAAATAACCCTCTCGAAACTTCATCAATTGGTCATGCAAAACGTCTAAAATGGCCTCCCATCGATAGTTATCGACATACCTCAAAGTATTAATAAGTAATTGACATTATTAATTCAAAATGATCCATCGAAGCACATGATGCCTGATTTCTTTCTTGGCTTGGATAAGCATTGATGGTTATGAGTTGGTTGATGGAGCTATGTTGGATGCTCCCGCAACAATCTCCAAGAATGTAACTTGTCACTTCAATTCAATAAAGTTCCATGCAAATTTCTTGTTGTTTCCACTCTATTGTTCGCTCATTAGTTAGTAATATGATTTTTGGAGAGTTCTTGAGACTTCAAGGTGTATTCGATCCCGTTTATCTTTTATTTAGAGTTGAATTTAATAATTTAATCAGCCATCAACATCCTTGATTGCAGTTTAATCACTAATTAGAATCATATTTTTTTTGTCAGAATTGGAATCATTGAGTTTCTGATGGACAACTTTATAAATATCCATGTAACAGGTTGAAAAATTGTGGGGACATATTTGTGTTTCATGAAAATTAGAAAAAGTGACTTTCGTGTTTGGACTGAAACATCAGAAACACAAAAAGCTCATCCTCAATTTTTGGACTTCAATTTTAAAGATAGTTTTCGTTATTTTCGTTCAAAATTAGTCTTAAAAATATTTGTTAAATGAGGAGCAGTTTCAGTTTTCAATATACAGAGAAACAGAAACATATTTGCCTAGCGAAATTAAAAATAAAAAAAAAAATATATATATATAAGTCTCAATATCAGGCGGGTCAAGACGTACTATGGAATGCTTTCCCACTAATATTCTTTTTTCTTCCCACCCCATGAGAAATTCTTTAGAAACATTCTAGAAGGATGATTCGTTCTTTTGGATTTGAATCACTCATTCCTTCATATAGTCAAAACGGAGTGCACCCGACCGTACTTGTCATTTACCCAAAAAGAGGCAACAAATTCTTTCCTTTTTCTCATCTTATTGGGGAATATGAAGCACTTCTTATTTCGGCATTTGACATGCATTAGTCTCACGTCGGCAAAGTGGATGCTATCGTGGTGATTGGTCGAGTAGTTGAGGATTTAGCTTGCAAGTTGAATGTCACAAGTTTTGATCATAGGCCTATTATCAGTCTCTAAAAAGTTTGGTTAGTTTACATAAAAGGGGCTTAAATTTAAGTAAATCATTTGTTTTGCATGGTAGTGTAATATGATGGGCTTGCCTAGCGAGTAGTGAGGTAAATATGCAACATTGAATTAAGGGTTAATATGATAAAAAAAAAATCTCAAATTAATACATATGTAATAAATTTACTGCAAACTAATTTTTGAGTCATCAAATACCTCAAATTAGTATACTATTGTATATCTACCCCGGTCAATTTTACTATAAATTTGGTCAAAATAGTTACTCAATTGACATGGCAAGACAGTTGTACCGTCTACGGTTTTTAGCGACCTAAAACTTAATTGGAGATAAATTTGTCACAAGTGTACCGGTTTTGAACTTTTCGTGATATAAACCCTTGAATTATGGCAAGAAAAGTGAGATGCATGTTGCGCAAGACTGTTTTGGAAAATGAGCGAACAAGCAATTATTTAAAGTTTGAATTTTTTGAAGTGATTCGTATTTATTTAATTTTTTTCTTTGCAAATATTTTTTTGAATATAAGCAATTATTTTTAAAAAATATTTTTCAAATTATTCATTTTTCGTAAAGTAAACTCATCATAAACATCAATTTTTTTTTAAATGTGTAAATACCAAACAAAAAGAAAAATGATCGCAATGGAGAGAAATGAACAAGAAAAGTTTCAAAGTGGGGAAATGGATCAGGTGGTACCCCACCCCTCGGTCAGCGACACTTGTCACGAAAGGGCAAAACGAGAAGACACCACGTGTCCCAATGTGCGCGAAGATTCTTCGGAATCGCAACAAACCGCGTACCGTTGCGCAATTGCAGCGTGCGCTCGGTACTACCCGGGCTCGCGATCTTTAACGGCCGAGATGATCCGTGCCCCAGTGGGGTCCACCTCACCGCACTAGCTGGGCCAATGGGAACTCGCCACGTAATCGATCGTCACTGGCGGGATGATGCTCCGGAGCTCCCTTCGCGGCACGTGACGTAACTTAGAGTGACGATAGTGGCGGGGATTGGAGGGAGGTGGGGTTGGCCTTTTAACTGCGTGCGCGGGCACTCCTTAACCACGGTCAAGTGGGCGGGGATCACTCCCCGTCTCCGCTATAAAAGTTCACTTGGCTTCTCTTTCTCGTACAACCTGCGCGGAGAAGCGAACGACGTGCTCGGGTGGTGGCGACTCGGGTCGTCTTCTTCTTCGTCTTTTCGTCTTCTTCGTCTAGGTCAGTAGGAACCCTCGATCACCGTCTCTTCGATCGCGATCGCAATTCAATAAACCGAGAGATTAACTCGAACTCACTCGATCGCGAGCTCTCTCGCCTCTAATTTCGGCCGATTTGGGGAGGTGAATTGTGGCTTGTCGAGAGTTGCGAATTGGTGGGGGGGCGGCGGCGGCGGCGGCCGAGTTTGTTAATTTTGGAAGTGATCGATCGCTCTCTCCTTCGTCGGAGCTTTGGGTGGATTTCCTTAATTATGTAGTTCTCGCGTCGGTGGAGGGTTCTTGCGTTACGGGGTTTCTTTCTTTTTAAATGTGGAAATGTTTTCCGAATTTGGCGATCCTCGTCTGAGAGGGGTTTTTAATCGATAGCGATGAGAGTAGAATTTAAAAGGCGGGTGAGTTGAGGGCCATCTGTCTAGAAAATCTTGAGGGGTCTTGGATGTTCCTGTAGCTGGGTCCTGAGGATTGTGCCTTTTCTTTTGTATTGATGTCGTGTGTTCTGTGGTTGAGCCCAAGAGCATGAGAAGATTCGTGCCGCTGAGCCCGGTTTGTGGGTTTAAAGCTTTGTCTCCTCCTTGTCAACGAACGTTTTGTGATTGTTGCGTTCACGATGTTTTGAACACTATGGATTGGTGAGGTTTGCTGGAATGTGATTATCTGACTGCTTGATTTCGTGCTTCTGTAACTTTGTCTGTCCAGCCTGCATCGTCTGGGATCTTTGGTTATGCTCTGTAATTGTCCACTTCTCCATTCCACGAGTTAAAAAAACTTATATGCAGCAACTTACTTTTAGAATGATTTACTTAAAATGGATGCGAGGAGAACCATGTTTAGATTTCTGTGGGTACGACTGAATGATAGGGACTACTCAAATGTGGTTATAACTATCAGAAAGTAACTATATTTACTTGGTCATCCCCATTGTACCTGTGAAGTTCCAATTGCAGCTTTCCTTTACAATACTTCAAGTATCCTCTGCCTCGTTACCCTACTTTGGTGATTAAATAATTTTCCCTTACCTTTTTTCTCCTAGGACATTGCCTTCACTTTTCTTCTGCTCTTTTCCAGAGTGAAAGTCATCCTGGTCGTGGGGCATTTTCTCAAGAGACATAATCAAATTGTGGTTTTGTGGTCATGTGTCCTCCGGCAGCTGAGCCTTTGGCTGATATCAAATATGATTGTTCTGTTGAGGAGCTGTTCGTGTCCTTGGAGTGCATGTTATGTGGAAGTTCTCTTCCGCGGAATGTAATCACTGAAATAAATCCCTACGACTATCCGCCTGAAAATTTACCAAGTAAGATTTGTGTTTTTTTGCAAATTTTAACTCTTTTCAGGTATCGCTTACTGTTAAATGTCTAGTTTTGAGTAATTTGCCATCGTTTATTCCCTTATGCTGGCTTGCACTGTCTGACTCTTAAGTTGTTTGGGTAGATAGTCCTATGAATCCTGTTCATCAACGATATCTTTGACCTTGCTGGACCTGATCGGGGGTCTACACCAAAGGATAGAAGGCTCAAAAGCATCTATATTCTCCATATGCCATGTTTCCCATATGCAACCACTAGGTTTAATTGGTACTTTTAAATGCTTGAGCAGCATGATGTCTAACTTCTATAGATAAGTGATTTTCCTGCTTCAACATATCAGAATATTTCCAAGGGTTAGGAGACCGTGGGAGTAAAATTACTTCTTTGGTACAATGTCTGTCATGCTGAGGCTCAGCCCATATTTCTCCTTGCTTGCTCTGTGCTTCTTACCTTTGGATACCATCGGATGGCAATTCTCATCCATCTGGACGTCATGCCCATTTAAGGAGAATTAAATTGCATCTCCACTGTATGTTCACACTTTCTAAATTAGTAACTTGTCAGATAAACCTGTTTTCATAAATAGGGAGAGGCATGTTTCAAGTTATTACAAGCATCTTAAGAAACGAGTCTGACTCGGATGGAGTCCAGAGCTAGTTGTGCCCTGATACAATTATGATCCTGCTTCAAGTAAAAGTATACAGATTATTAGTACCTCTCACAAGACAGAATCTTTCTATCATACTTATTAGTATTGCTGTGCTAGCTAAGCTATTTTCTATTGTTGTGATTTCTTGATTAATAATGGTAAAGGAAAAGGGAACACCAAAGCAAAGTAACATTTTATTATCATGAGAAAGAAGAGAATGTGTCACCCTGTTAGGGGTTTGTATGTGGGCCTAGTCCACCTGCAAAGTTTTGAAGGGCAAGGAAATTGTCTTACTTGTCAAAAAAGAAAAAATAAAGAAAGAAAAAAGAAGAGAATAAAACATGACACATGGAATTGTAATTAGAGAAGACTTCTTTTGCACATTGCCCTTTGGCATTTGTGCCTATCATGATGTGCTTGCATTGGCCACTTTGTGCTTTGGGCAAGAAGCATGCGCCTTTTCCAAAGTCAAATTGAGTCAAGGAGATGCTATTGATGGCATAGAATATGTATAGCGGTTCGTGAAGTTGTGTATGCATCTTATTATATTACCTGCCGATGCTAGCTGTAGGGAAATTTAAATAGGTGGTGCAATGTGTCTTAGAGACAAAATCGAGTAAAGTGAAAAATCATTTGCATGTCTAGAGGAACTGCACTGTTGGCTTCAAGCGGTTTCATTAGGATTGTGCTAAGAAAAGTGTAGTTGATTTAGAAAATTATTTGTCATCCTATCAAGGAAATAAGAAGTGCTCGTGAGAATTGTGCTTGACTCATGGAGATAATATATGCAGAAGATATTTGGTACTTGATACGTTTGGAGGACAATAGAGCTGTAGAGAATGGATTCTGGAAGCCCAAAGGGAATCCCCGTAGAGTACCATTATATTCCTCCATTAGCGGCTGGATAACAACTCTCGAGTTCTGTGATCCTCAAGCTTTGGAGGATTTTAAGACTGATTGGATAATGCAGGAGTACAAAATAACATGGGATGGGTTAAATTGCGACACCAGGGCAAAGGTAAAGGATCGGTTGAACTATAGGCTAAAATATCAAAATGTTTCTTTTGCTTTTATCATTTAGTCTGCTTCCTCCACTCTGAGTTCTGTTGGGCAAAATGCAGGGGGTCAATTCTCTATGCAGAGTTTTCCGAGAACATGTACACCAAGTTGACCAGAAAATGGCCCAAACATTTGATGGTTCTGACATCTCTAGGGGAAATAACAACCTGTCAACTGCTTCGCTTACCATTACCTCCAGGAGCAATGCTGAAAAAGGATCCACAAGCAACCACCAGGTATATTATATTGTCCAATTTAGCTATTTTTGAATGCTTCTTGAGCTCTTCTGAACTTTTATGCATCTAGATGTCTAACCTTGAACATATGTAGCCTCTTATGTCAAATAATTCACAGTTGATACATTATGTTGGTATAGGTTTCTATTAGAAAAGCGCTAAAACAACTTAGACATGTCTGGTGGTTGAAGTTTTTCATCTTTCCATAAGGGTTACTTTTGATAAGTTTTATTCTTCAACTTACATGTGATTATCATTTTGCTCCCGGTAGGGCTGACCTTGATTATTTCTGATGTCAGCACAACTAATGATGACGAAGTTATTGGCTATGAGTTTACTGTTCCAAATATAACATGGTTTTCCCTGTACATCTATTTTATGAAGCACTAGGTGATAAACATTTTTCAAGGTCCTAATGAATAAGTTATGGTCTTCAATCGTGTGGGATCAGCTAGTTTTGTTATGTCGAGATTTTTCTTCACAAAATTGGCTCTTGCATACTATAGAGATCCACCTAAATTGAGTTACTTTAAAGATCTTAAATATAGGATGCTGAGTTTAGATGGTCTTGCAATAAGCTTTTGATATATTGTAAACATGGTAATGATGCCAATTTTTCGCCTACTTTCTGAGAGAACCTCATGCTTAATAGAATTTACATTTTCTCACATGACTATTAGAACAAATTAGATTCTATCTCTCTATGATCTCCTTTGTTGCTTGTATCCTGTATCTGTTCTTTGGGAAAAGGGAGAGGAACTACTTGCCAGGTGGTAAAATTCTCTTACCATGAATGGGTGAATAATAGATTTAGAAATTACAGGCTGTTGCGGCAGATATTCTGCAGAACCATCCTTTGGAAGATCTGCATCCAAATGTTGATGTCTTGGATGACTTCTTGGAGCTACGGGATCTTGAAAATCCTCAGTCACCTTCCTCTAGTTCAGACAATTCTAGTTGCGTGACCATGTCATCAGATGAATGTTTTGATTCATTGGCCCTTTTGCAAGACATTGAGGCTAAACGGCTCCAAGAGGTGGAGCAGAAGGATGCACATGCTAAGTTCAGTGTATCAACTGTTAAACCATCCAATGTGGTAACGCATGAAGTGACTTCAGGTAATTTTAGAAGAAAAAAAGGTCCTAAGCAAATTAAGTGCTTTTATTGACTTCTGATATTTTAGTTCCAACACTGTTGTGATTGGCTATCATTGTTAAGTGTTCGTATGATCTCCAATTTCGAGAAGAGCTTACTCTGTTTATAGGTGTAAGTTGAATTAGCATACTTCTGCAATTTTATTGCTTATCTTGCTTACAGCTCTTAGATGCGTATAAGAACATCTCTTTTCCTTAAGGACAGAAAAAGTTTTCTTATATAATGTGATATTCTCACCTTCCGAATCTACTTTTCAACCTGTGTTCCTAACTGATGCCCTGTTGAAATACGTGTGGAAGAGTGTGCCTGCTTATTCTTGTGGGGGCCTTCTTCTCCAAAGAGTCACTTGTGGGGAAGCGGGAGCTCTCTATCAGGATTCTGGGGATACTGGGGAGAAGATCCCATGATTCTTTCTATTACATAAACAACAAATTGAAACTCTTAAATGAGCAGGTTTTGTTTGACCCTGAAAGAGAAGAGCAGAGACTGTTTCCATTTTTAGGAAATTAGCCAGCTAACATAAAGAAAGGACTGACCAAAAAAAATAAAAATAAAAATAATAATAAAGAAATAAATAAAGAAAGAAAGGACTGAATTTTTTTTTCTTCCTCTATTTAATTTATACAACTTGACGTGTAGAATCTACAATTCAATCAGACAGACAGCAGAGGGATTTTTAATGCTAATTAGTTTTCGTGATCTTTGTAAAGTTCATTATGCTTGACTGGTTTTCTGTGGCTTTGCTGGTCCTAATGTTAAGTGGTAATTCTTTTCTGTAAGAGATCTTGAACAGTTGTAAAGTGAAGCAAAGCTAACTTGTCTCTCTGATGTAGATTATTTTCTTTGACTGCCAAAAATAATGTTATATGCATCTAGTACTTTTTGTACATGGATGCCTTTGAAGTTCTTAAAGAATTTCTTGTGGTCAGTGTAGACACTAGTTCTTTTTATTGCTTAGATTTTCATTTTGGTCTAATTATTACTTCGATTAGAATGCTAGAAATTGCTATTACTATCGTTTCACTGATCTGAATCATGCAAAGGCAACTAAATTGATATTTAATCATCTGCAGGATCATTTACCAGTCATGAACGCAAAGACATCCCCAAAACTGGTTCCTCTCTTCTCAATACAGCTTCAGCTATAAGAAGTAAAGCAGTAGATAGAAGGAATCCGAAGCATGTACTTGGAGATGGGGAAAGCCAATCTGGTTGCAAAAATATTGCATCCTGTGCTTCAACAAGTGAAGATACTTCAGCATTGGAAAGGAGAAGGAAGTCTGATAAGAAAACCAAGATGTTTAAGAAGTGGTGCTTCTTGCCATTTCAGTTCCTGTTCTGATCCTTCCTCTTTGGAGTTTTCTTTTCCTGCCATTTAACTGTATCATCAAGACACGGCGTCTTCATATGATTAGAGCGGTAGCAATATGCAGGGATAGGTATACAAAATGTTCTTTATGCTGATCTGAGATGTTCATTTGATTTAAGAGGTTAGGGTACATAGGGAAGAGGATACAACCTGATTGATGGCCATAAGAGTAGGAGATTGGATACAATAGTAAATGGGTGGAGACTAAGATAACTTTGTTGTAATGTATGTGTGAATGATGGACAGTTTTTCTTTCCATCTACTTAGTCTACCAATGTCAAATATTACTAGGATTGTTCTGTGTCTATTGTACTGAAATTTCTTGTATTGTGGTTGAAAAGGAAGCAGGAAACATCAAATTGCAAAACATCATTGGCAATTTCTAACATGGCATCTTTCTGTTTTGTTGCTTAGATTATACGATGCCACCTCAACTACGGTTATGAGGCTTTTCTATGGTCCCCCGACGTACTTCATTTTACCGATTTCGTTGTTGTCTTTTTGTTTTTACTTGGCAAGTTCACTGTTGTATTAATATTTGAACAGTGGTCGCTGCCTTCAGTTTGTTTGATTCACATCTTCTACGAGGCAAGTAAGGCTTTTTTTATTGAAATTTGTTTATAGGGCTGCGTACCATCAGTTTCTAATTTAGTAATTCACCGACGAAATTTAAATTGATGGGGAGGGCTTGGTAGGAGCAGTAGAGACAAGACTTCTGACTAGGAAACATGACAGAGACAAAGCAACTGACAAGGGTCCTTCCTTTGCTTGCAGTGCGAGACGAATGATAAACCCGCCAAATAGAGAAAAAAAAACAAACATTCGTGATTAGTTAATACCGCAGCCAACGCAGGTAACACATGATTAATTTTGTCGGTCAGAGACGATGCACGGGACAGCGACGTCCCGGCCAGAGACACGGATCGCTCGAAAATCCGTTCTCATTGACTTTTACACCATTGTTAAAGGCATCGAAAGTGTAATACTTAATGTCAAAAGCACTCATTAATATCACCTCATCATGTAGACCCATTTATTCAAATGGTAGACAAGTGTCGAACACGGCATAATTTGTACAGCACACTTATTAAGCAGGGTTCGTATATGAACATGTTTAATGTGTGCATGGGTTTGTTAATCGTGAGATTCAAGCTACTAATTAGTGCTAGATTGCTAGTATCAATTTAACTTAACATCATTTAATACCTACTGGTTTTCATTGCTATAAACTATTACTTCCTTCAAAGATAATGGTATTCGTTGTTATGAAATACATGAATGAATATTCATTATATTCATTTTATTTAATGTACTTATTATGGTACATTCGTATCATATATTCTAAATAGATCTCCTTATACAATAAATATTCATCTCACTATCTAATATATGTATTATTCAATACATTGATATTAATGATAAATGCATCATTATTTTCTTATAAATAGAAGTTTAGTTTTTGTCATAGACATGAGGTGATATAATGAAAATAAATTTTCTCCTTTGGCTTTCTCTATAATCTTTGGTGTCTAGCTTTCTCTACTCAATTTCTCTATTATTTCTATTATATATTTGCAACGTAATATTTTACAATACGTTATTAGCACGAAAATCTACCAACTAAGTAATTTTTGCAAGGTATGTGTTCTTTTTATTAATCAACTTATACTTCATCTTCTCCTATTAATTCTTCATTTTTATTTTTCCTGCCTCAGCCAATTTCAAATTTAAAAGTATCCTTCTACTCCTGAAGTGGCGGTGGATATTGGAAATCATTTTAATTAATTTAAGGATTTATTTTTGCAAGGATTATGATAAATATTGAAAAGCCCAAATTCCACGTCCTGGAAGTGAGTGGAAATAATTATCTATGTTGGTGCCTTGACATGGAAATGCACCTCCAAGGGCAAAGTCTCGCTAATGCAATTACAAAGGACGGAACCTCAAATGCATTGATTTTCATTCGCCGTCATTTGCATGAGAGCCTGCAAGCTCAATATTTATCCGTTCGAGACCCTCAGATCTTGTGGAGGAGATTGAAGGATAGATATGATCATACCAAGACTATTATCCTCCCTCAAGCACAATATGACTAGCAAAATCTCAGACTGCAAGATTTTAAATTAGTATCTGACTATAACTCCGCTTTATTTGATATTGTTTCTTGGCTTGAGTTATGCGGTATCAAACTCACTGATGCAGAATTGTTAAAGAAAACTTTCTTCTCCTTCCATGCTTCGAATATTATATTGCAACAGCAATACCGGCAGTGTCAGTTTGCCACATACTTTGAATTAATTTATGTGTTCCTCATTGCCGAGTAAACTAATGAATTGTTGCTAAAAAATCATGATCTTAGACCTGCTTGCTCAAAAGTATTGCCTGAAGCACATGCCAACTTTGAGAAAAATACTGGTTATTTTAAGGGTTATAAGCACATGCAAGAACATAATCCTAGAAGGGATGGTAATAAATTTAACCGCCCTAGGAAATCTAACTTTGGCCTGAATCATGGCAAAGAAAAGAAGCCAAAGAAGGTGATTAATGAAAGTATTTGTCATCACCGTGGCATGACTAGGCACTGGTCATGTACTTGTCGTATGCCAAAGCACTTTGTTGATCTATACCAAGCATCTTTAAAAAATATGGGCAATCGTGGTGAATCTCATGCCATTGAAATCAATCATACTGCCATAACACTATTGGGGCCAACAATATCTCTGTTGATGGGACTTCTCTTGCTCTTGAAGTAACAAATGTGTTCCTGGATGTCTCTGATTTCTTTGAGGACTTCTGATTACTTTGATGAGGCATCAGACTGATGGATGATAACTTCGATTTCGAATTTTATGATTCTAATAATTTCTTTTCTAGTTGTTTAAATGTATTACCTTTAATTGTTCTTTGATATGGTTATGTAATATATATTTATTATTTTGAAAATTTATTTGATTATATAACTAATATGCAACTTTTATGATACTTGACACATTGAATTGCCAACATAAATGCAAATAAAAAATACAGAGAAAAATGAAGATATTTGTTTGCATGATAGTGCAACAACACATACCATATTTCATAGTAAACACTTTTTTTTCGAGTATAACATTGCGTAAGGCACAAATCCATACAATATCAGGTTCTGTTTCGATTATTGATGGTTTTGGGAATGCCACAATTGTTATCCTGCATATTGAGGATGTGTTTCTAAGTAGTAGATCAAAAATGAATCTGCTCAGTTTTAGAGATGTACACCGTAATTGGTACCATATTGAGACTATATATGAACAAGATAAGGAATATATTGGCATTACTTATTATAAGATGAGCCTGAAGACCATTCATGAAAATTTAGAAGTTTCTTCTATGGGTTTGTATTGTGTTATGATTAAGGTTGTTGAAACCTATGCCACAACATCCTGGAGATTGGTAAACCCTGATTAGTTTGGATTGTGGCATGATTGCCTTGGTCACCTTGACTCTTCAATGATGCGTAGAATAATTTAGAATATAAAAAGGACACTCTTTAAAGGATACAAATGTATTGTTGTTCAAAGATTATAATTGTGAGCATTGTTCACAAGGAAAACTCATTATCAAACCTTCTATAATAAAGGTTAATCTTGAATTTCATTTATTATTACAAATAATTTAGGGTGATATTTGTGGACCAATACAATTATCAAGTGGACCATTTCGATATTTTATAATACTAGTGGACGCATCATGTAGATGGTCCTATGTTTACCTATTATCTACGTGCAATGTCACATTTGCACGTTTACTTGCACAGATTATAAAGCTCCCAACACAATTATCTGATTATCTAATTAAGAGTATAATGATGGATAATACTGGTGAATTTACATCAAAGAGTTTTGATACCTATTGTGCTTCACTCGGAATCGAGGTTGAGCACCCAGTTGCATATGTTCATACTCAAAATGGATTGGCAGAATCATTGATTAAACATATCCAAATCATTACCCGCACTCTATTATTGAGAACGAATCTCAACGATACAGTATGGGGTCATGCAATTTTGCATGTGGTAGCCCTAATAAGATTATGCCATACTGCTAGTCTTTTACAATCTCCCATTCAAATGGTTCTTGGTTATGAACCAGATATTTCACATTTACGCACATTTGGTTGTCTAGTACAGGTGCCTGTAGCACCGCAAAAAAAAAAAATGAAATTGGTCCCCAACGCCGTTTGGGCATTTATGTTGGGTTTAATTCACCATCTATCATTAGGTTCTTGCAACAAATTATTAGTGATCTTTTTACTGCCAGATTTGCAGATTGTCATTTCGATGAGACTAGGTTTCCATCAATTGGGACACCTACAACTTCCATGACTTCAAAAATAAAAACCAGTTAAGATTTTCTCTTGGAATGAATTTTTTTTTATCTAAATTAGACCCAAGGACTCCTTAGTGCGAAAACGAGGTACATCGCATAATCCATTTACAGGTTATGGCCAATAAACTTCCTGACACATTTAATGATGCTACTAAGGTAACGAAATCTCATATTCCAGCTACAAATGCTCCGGCTATGATAGTTGTTTTCAAATGACAGTCTAAAATGGATTAAAATCCCTTGCACTTAAAGCGTGGTAGACCGATAGGATCAAAAGATACTGTTCCTCGAAAACGAAGGGGAAAGAATCAAGAATCCGCTCTAGAAGACCTTGGTGTTGTGCTTACTCCCAAAGAGCTTATTGCTCCTAAAGAGGCACAAACCCATGAAATGAACACCAACCCTGGGAATATTGAGAATTCCATTACATATTATAATGAAATTTGGAATCAAAATGAAATAATTATTGATGATACTTTTACATTTTCAGTTGCTCATAAAATTATGGATGATGATTGTGAGCTGCAATCTATTATTGAATGCCGTCAAAGGCAATATTGGCCTAAGTGAGATGAAGCAATTAAGGTTGAATTAGCTTCCTTAGCTAAACAAGAGGTTTTTGGACCCGTAACTCGAATCCCTGATAATGTAAAGCCCGTTGGATATAAATGAGTATTTGTTCGGAAACGAAATGAGAAAAAATGAGGTTGTCGGGTATAAAATTTGACTCGTTGCCCAAGAATTCTCCTAGAGACCTGGAATTGATTATAATGAAACATATTCACCTGTGATGGATATGATTACATTTCGTTTTCTCATTACCTAGTACTCTCCGAAAGATTGAAAATGTGTCTTATGGACGTTGTGATGGCATATCTATATGGTTTATTAGACTATGATATTTATATGAAAATTCCTGAGAGATTCAAAATGCCTAATGCATGCACTCCCCACAATTTATTCTCAATAAAATTGCAAAGATACTTGTACGGGTTAAAGCAATCCGGTCGCATGTAGTATCGACACCTAAGTGAGTACCTAATTAGGAAAAGGTACATGAATGATCCTATCTACCCATGCATGATTATTAAGAAATCGGAAATTGGATTTGCTATTATAGTAGTTTATGTTGACGATATTAATTTAATTGGAACTCCAGAAGAGTTAGCTAAAACTGCGGAGTATCTGAAAAGGAAGTTTGAAGTTAAAGATTTGGGTAAAACCAAACTTTGTCTTGGTTTAGAGCTTGAGCATAAAGCAAATGGAATTGTTCATTAATCAACATACATTGAAAGATTACTTAAACGATTCAACATGGACAAAGCTCACCTATTGAACACCCATATGGTTGTATGATCTCTAGATCCCCAAAATGACCCATTTCGTCCTAGAGAATCTGATGAAGAGATACTTGATCTTGAAAAATCATAATGAGTAAGCAACACCAAAATGGAAAAAAAAATACAATGTTAAATAAGCAAGCCACATCACCTATTGTGCTTAACATTTACCAAGTAAGTGAGTCACATCAATGGAATTACATGGCATCATGATCTATATAAATGAATGCTTTAGAATGAGCTAAATCTCAAAAGCCGAGTTATCTGATTAATAATGTTGTAAAATTGCCAAAAGTTCAATCACTTTCAATTTCACTAACCCTTTACATAAATGTGCACAAACATGTTTAGACATGATTAAACATATCTAAATGTGTGAAGATTCATTTGGAGTTCCAAACAAACAATGTTGACATGAATAACATGCTAACATGTATAGTCCAGAGTTTTATGCATGTCATAAAGACATTAAAAAAGTTAGCTCGCAAACCTGTGTTTATAATTCTTGTATAAATGAGTTGACCTGTTTACAATGAGCTTAAAGTTGACCCGAACATCCTTTAAAACGTCTCGTGCCAAAATAACTAGCCTCATTATCAAATTTCACCAAAAAATAGTTCACACAATCTCATCACCAATAATTTAATTTGTTGAAAAATGTTCAACTGCAGTTTCCTGGAAAAAGTGTAGGATAAAGCCACTGAGGATTCTATTTTTTTTTTAAAAGTCGTGAAATTTCGTCCATGAATTTTTTTTTTCATCGTTCATGAACTATGTAATTTTCTGTTTGTGTTAATCCTTTTTGTCAAAGGCCTAAATGAAAATGCAACATGGCCATTGAGTGTCATGTCAACTCTCAAGTGATATCCATGTAGCGCTTATATGGCTAAAAAATTAAAGCAAGGTTCTATTCAACATTATCAATTTTCAACTACTAAAATAAGAGGAAAATTGTGGCCAGCTAATAAAGGTTGGCGGTGTGCCTCCTAGCTACCGGAGAGGGTGGCCAAACTTTTGCCGAACCTGGGCAAAGGCACACATGGATCTATAAATTATGTGTATTTGAAATTCCAAGTAGTTTAAAGTTTAGTTTGTTTCGCAAAAAATGAATAATTTGTAAAATATTTTTTAAAAAATGATCACTCATATTGCTTACAAAATAAATAAATGAAAAATATTTTATTGTTCATGAATATATTTATGATAAATTGTTATTGGTAATGAAATATTTTTAATGATTAATTATTTCAAACAATATAAGTCATCACTTGCACTGGTGATAGCGATCGAATCATGTGGTAGAGGAGTTACCAACGAGCCCTCACTCATTGAAACTCGGTGCCTCCTCATTTGCTTTTCCTATTGAAATATCCTCATGCGGTTAATCTATGAGGATTATATATTCTTGACATATACATGATTTCCATCCATCTATCGCCTTAAACTTTTGAATTGAGTAATTTTAATATAGTATCAAAACTAGATACTACCCCAATCTATATTACATGTGTGCTTCCTCTTTCATTAAATTTATGTGTAGTTTCTAATATGGTATGTGAAAAGACGCGTTAAAATATCTTATATCACTTGTTTACAGGGCTAATTGGACAACCTATGCATTGACATGCACTAATTGTTGGGCTATTCATCGAAGACAAATCAAGAAGAAGAAGAATCCATAAATGTATATACATGCGATTTTCCTTAACCTGTTGGCTTACCCATTTGAATTGTACATTTGAACACTCGCATTTTTGACTTCGTCGGCAACGATCACTACGACGAGCTGGCTTGTTGCTGGAGTGATAGGAATTGCATTGGTGGATGAATCCAAATTTCTTTTTCTTTTTTGTTGCAGATTTCACTTTCCGGAAGAGTAACATTTTTAAATTTTTATAATACATGACAGCCACGTAAGCCCCATATTGCCGGCACAGAGGTGAAAGCATGGCATTTAACGACATTTTGATGGCCATATCATCATTTACTTCATCTTATTTAACGGACAGACCAATATAAAATAAAATAAAAAAATTATCCTTCAACATTGGATAAATAAAATGGTTAATACCTTAAATAACCCAAAACTGGTACACTTGTGAAAAATTTACCTTAAAATTATTTTTTTGACCATGGAAAACCCCAAACTGGTACATATGTGACAAATTTACCTTGATTGACCATAATAAACCATAAACTGGTATATTTATGACAAATTTACCCCAAACTAATTTATTCGACAAAAAAAACTCAAAATTGGTAAATTTGTGACAAATATACTTTCCGTTTAATTGGATTAATACCAAAAAAAAAAATGTAAATTGTGACAAACGGAGCGTAAAATCTCAAATTTGTATACTGGTCAATTGTCACGTGTCATTTAATTTAATAATTTAACAGTAAAATTTAACGAAAACTAACGGAGGGTAAAAATAGTTTGGGGTAAATTTTCATAAATATATCAATTTATGATTTTTTAGGGTATTAACCCAAAATAAAATATTTCAAAATCTGATTGTATAAAATATATAAAAAGAGTCTAGGGATTTACGCGGCTTTATGACACGTGAGAGCTGATGACACGTGAACTTGTGAACTTGTCTCTCGGGTGGGGACGGCTCGGACACTCCGAATCCCGAACCGACGGCTCAGATCGCACCAATCTGGCGGGAAAAATCATGGCCCCACCGCGATTCCAGTGTCAGCAGAATCACTAGATATTTCTCTCTCGCCTTCTGCTCCTTTTATTTCGCATGATATAACCCAGTTCATCTTGTTTTCATTTATCCAATTATTTTTTTAAAAATATTTCGTCCCATAAATAAAAAATAGGAAAAAAGGGGGTATCCCATGCTGGATAAGACAGCACTCCTCCCACGTCAGGGTCTCCGACCGGGCCCCACCAACCCCACCCAGCGTCCCCTTCATTTCCGGCTTCTGAACAACCGTTACTCCCGGTTCCACGCCCCCCCCACTTTCCCATTTTCTCCCCTGCCCCGCGCCGCTATTACCGCGATGACCGTCTGCCTCCGGGGCCAAGACGAGGGCGTTCGCGTCATTTCGCGACCACCCCCACGCGGCCCCGCGCTCCGGTCAACCGGTCAACCGCCGGTAAACGCTCCCTCCCCCAGGTCTCCATAACACTAGCTGTGTCGCATAATGTTGGGGAACGGAAACCTCCCGTCCGACGTGGCAGCGCTGCATTGGCGGGTTCCGCGTCGTCGGGATTCATAGAACCACACCAATAAAAAACACCCGTCACTCTCACCTCTCTCTCCCTACCTCTCTCTCTCTCTCTCACTACGACTCTGTGTTTTCTCTCTGCCAAGAACCCGTAATCTGTCTCGATTTCGCCCGCCATTGGCTTCCGAGACCTCCGAATTCGAGCTCAGCGATGCGCGATCTCTCCGTCGACCCCGATTTCGACTCGTGAGGCCTCCCGTAGATTCAGGGGCGGGGTCGGGCTGCGGCTTGCGGAAGCGGAAATGCTGGAAGCAGTGCAGAGCTCAGTGAACGGAGGAGGACTGTCTCAGTTGCAGAGCTGCGGCGGGGGCGGCGACAGCAGCGAGGAGGAGCTCTCCGTGCTGCCGCGTCACACCAAGGTCGTCGTCACCGGCAACAACCGCACAAAGTCGGTGCTCGTCGGCCTCCAGGGCGTCGTCAAGAAGGCCGTCGGCCTCGGGGGGTGGCATTGGCTGGTAAAATTCTCCGGTTCTTCTTATCTGTTTGGTTTCGCATTCGGCTTGGCAATGCGGCTTTGGATGACTCCTCTGCATTGCGACATGCAATGCGGTTTGTCTGCATTTTGAATTTTGAATTGTCGGAGCTGCAATCGTTGCTTCGCCACAATGTGGGTGCTGATTTGGCCATTAGGGCAATTTACCCTCTTTTTTTTTCAGGCGATTGATTGGAGGTTTTGTTTTGATGATGAGTAAGATTCACTCTCCCCTGTGGAGCTGAGGGTTAGGTCTTTCTGCTCATTGCTGGGTAATGCATGTTTACTCTTGCAATGGTTTGGAGATCCTGCGTGCCCATGAAGGATTTAGTGTCATTCGGCGCCAATCAAGGATTCTTTTGATGATTGTACTATCAATTGGGCATTGCATGTCTGATCGAGTCCACGGATCTGGTGATTGGATTGTCTTGCTCTTGGCGTGACACCGTTGACTGGCATTTGACTGAAATTGAACTTGCTATTTGGTGCTTCATAGTCAACTTTCCTTGCTTACCGATAATACTTCTTCCTGGGCTGGGTTACTTTTTTTTTTTTTTTCGTGTGCGCTTGAATCTGAAGCTTCTCTTACTAACATGTACTGCATTTGATTTCTCTTTGCCGTCATTGGAGAAGTTCGATCTGGGAATTTGCACTCGAAAAAAATATGTAGGAGATAGGAGAGTTTTGTACTTATTGCTCTGGGGAATTTATTAAGGGGATTCCTCAACCAATTATGTGGATTGGCCTCGAAAAATATATCGGTTGGGTGAGGATGCGTTCTAGGCTTCTTTTTTTATTTTCCCAAGTATCAACTGGATGGTGTGCTGTTGTGCCAATTATGTACCATGAAGAAGTATTCTCCTTACATATTAGCAAAAGTGAAAGGGCACTTTGCGTTTGTCGGTTTCAGAAAAGTTGTTGCGTTCTGTGCCTATAGTGAGATTATCTTCTTTTTAAGCAACTACATTTCATCTGCTTTGCTTCATCATCATATGTCCCTTCAAGTCTCTTCCTTTTATGTATTTTATGCTCATCTTTCTATTCGGCATTCACTTGATCATGGGCATCACTTTTCGGCCTGCCAAATTCTGATGTTGTAGGTTCTGACCAATGGCATCGAAGTTAAGCTTCAACGAAATGCACTTAGCGTGATTGAAGCTCCAACTGGAAATGAGGAAGATGATGACCTTGATTTTGAGAATGGACAATGGAATGGATCAGATATGGGTGAGTACACAATAAGTATAACTTTAAAGCTACTTGTTCCTTCAGAGGAAAAAAGGGTCCTTTTAAGTGGAGTCTGCCAGAAATTACCTCATTGTGTGAACCTGGGATTATTGTTAATCCAGACATAAGGCTTTTCGGTAGACAGCATTCTTTTCCTTAATCATGCTGTCTGCCGCTTGAGGAAAGAAAGTTAATAATAAACCTGCTTATGTCTGTGATATTCTACCAATTATGTTTACGAATGAGTACATGATTTTAGAAAAGTGATATTCCTAATAGGTTCTTTAATGGTCACACTTGCTGTTTAGTGAGGAAAGTGCTGATTGCCATTGCATAATAATAATCTGGAAGAACAAGCATTTAGCTTAGAGTGCATTATTTTTCGTATGTACTGAAATAGTGTTCATGGGCTTCTTTTGGAACATTGTTGAGGTTGCTACATTGGATCCAATTTTTTATGCCTTTCGCTTTTTACATTGCTTAATGTCTCCCTTGTCTCCTGTCAACTTTTTTTATATTGTCATGTCATTGGCACTAACACTCTTTTCAATTGTACTATGTTTGTGTGATTACCTTGTTTTTTAGCGTCAGATGACACTCAGAAGTCACACAAATCGAGGCATCGGGTACATAAATCATCTGGGTCCTCCCACAAGACTATGAGCCGGTCCCTCTCTTGTGATTCACACTCTAAAGGATCTATTTCATTTCCCCGTGGGTCCACAGTATGTAGAAAAACACTCTTGTTTTCTCTTATTTTGTTTTGTATAGCTGGAGAGCCTCCACTTTCCTTCTGTTGCTTCCAATGGTTTCTCTTCCATGGCCTTGAAATAATGCTCAAACTAGGCTTCTCCTGTGCAGAAGGTTGACCTTAGGAAATTGGAGACAGCTGCTTTGTGGAGATATTTACGACATTTTAATCTTGTTAGTTCATTTTTCCCTTTTACTTCTTTATGTGGCAAAAAGCATTATCGCATGTAATTGTCTGTGTCTCATCACTGTCATTTTTCCAGGTGGATGCTATCCCCAACCCATCAAAAGAGCAACTAATCAATATTGTTCAGAGGCATTTCATGTCGCAGGTACTCGCATAACTGCCACCTTTGTTCATTATTCAGTTGCATGGGGTACTCAATGTGCTGGAGGATGCAAATCTTGGTTATCCGTACGCCAGCATTCATCTTGAACTTTGATTATATTTATTTAGGTTGAAGCAATGGGAACCTCATACTTGTGTTAGTAGGTAGCAGATTGTTTATGGGGCTCCACTTAAATCTCGTTAGCATTCAAGTTTCTGCGATTTGCCAACAAATTTCCTTTTTTTTTTCCCTTGTTCTGGTGAAGCAAATGGACGAGCTGCAGGTTATTGTGGGGTTTGTTCATGCTGCGAAGAGGATGAAAAATGCTGGAAAGTTAACCCGAGAGAAATGACCGCCTTTTGCCGCTGTTGATGCTAACTGATCAACTGATACTGCTACTGGAGTTCTCTTCCTGTTTTTGTAACATATGTGTCCATGTGCTGTCTATCCTTCTAATCTCGGTTACTAGGTTAGAGTTGGTCTCTGACTTGTAGAGTTTCTTAACATTTTCAGGTAGCATTAAACTTGTAGATATGATGCGAGACTCTTGACATGATACTCAAGAACCAGGAATCCCATGTTCAGACATTAAATTAATTCCTGTCTCAGGGAAAAGGGTTTCTCCAATATATGTACATATGCTTCATTTAATTCAATCTCTCTCTCTCTCTCTCTCTCTCTCTCTCTCTCTCTCTCTCTCCCATGCCCACATGTTCTTGATACTTTGTAGTAGTGCATATGGATATTTTGGAATGTCTGTTTTCTATTCTCTTTGATTGTTGATTTTGAGTCCAGACTGTTTGCATGTTGCAAATGTGAGGAGATGACCCCAATCCTAATCTGTCGGAGAATTAAATGAAAGTTGTTTGAGATTGTAGCCTGCGATTCTCTCTGTTAAAGTACTTGAGGATTTCGTGCACGTTTGAACTTTGTAGTAATCCATGCACATACCAAAAATGCTTGGAGCGCGTCCGGTTTCACGGATAGCATTCGCTTCATCCTATTGTCGTGTCCGCAACGAGCAGTTCCCTACAATCTCGTACTTGCTAAATAAAGGCAAGGAGAAAAAAACCCTCAGAAATAACAGTGAGGGCTACAACAATATCGAGCAACTCCCTACAATCTCGCACGTGGTATAAAAAACCAAGGAGAAGAAATCCCTCAGAAAAAAAAGTGAGGGTTGAAAAAACATGGGGCCTTTGCCAAGATGAAAGTCACAACAACATGGAGAGTCGCGATAATTCGATAATGGGTCATATTCGAAATGTATTTCCACCACTTAATGCTGTGAAATGATAAACCGTAACGTGACGCGCCATGGTAAGCTGGTAAGCCATGTCGATGGGACCCGGGGATCAGGACGTGGCGAGGCCGAAAATTGCACCTTTCCCAGTAGCGAAACTTGGTGGTTTTATGGAGGGCTGTCTCTAGAAATGCTCGCCGGATATGTCGTTGCATCTTCGGCATCGCCACTGCCCTTGTAAAAACTACGCGCACGTGAAGTGTTCTCTGAATGCCATGGGTGGAGCAACAACGGCATACAGCGGAATCTGTATAGACACCAAGTGCCACGACCTCGTCCTTGGACCGCCCCCAAGTTCTCAAACACGATTCCCGCGGCCAGCAACCCCGGAACCGGAACAAAGATGCAAACAGTCGGGGGACGAATAGGAGAATCGGGAACAGAGCAGAAGGAACCGTCTGAAGAGAAGTAGAGAGTATTTGTGCGAGAATATGTCCGAGGGTTGCTCTTGAAAGATTATATCTGGAGCTAAACCTATAGAGCTACGTATTCAATATACGACAATATCTTGCTTATTTTAGCTACTAGTAATTGGCCTATTGCTACGCGTGTGCGCGGAGCTTTGGTGAATTCGCGGGGAGAGAGAAAATAAACAGTCCTTAAAGAAGTTGACGAAGTGGGGAATTACCGAAGATGTGTTATTATGTCCTTTTTTGTTTTTCGTTTAAGGAAAGAGTGATTTAGGAACGCCTAATAAATGAGACAAAAAGCCTCTATTTTCCTTAAACAATCCAAGGACTTTCACGTGTAGAAAGTCACAAAATTTAATACACTTTTGCTCGTTCAGTTATAAACTTTCAATTGTGCTAGTTCAATAAAAAACCTCTTGACAATTTGCCAATAGAGTTCGTCTAATTTATTTTAGAAAATTCTTACATGGATACATAGTCATATTAGTCGGCCTAGATGGCTAGACTGGTGCTAACATGGACATCGGATATCAAAACGACGAATTTTTTTTGCTTTTTTTTTTTTTTCGTTTCATTTCAATGCGTTTTAGTGCATAGAGCCCTTCTTGCACCTAATCAAAAGGATAAAAAAAGAAGCCCAAAGTCACAAAATTTAATACACTTTCACTCATTTAGCTATAAACTTTCAATTGTGCTAGTTCAATAAAAAACCTCTTGACAATTTGCCAATAGAGTCTGTTCGACCAATTTATTTTAGAAAATTCTTACATGGATACCTAGTCACATTGGCCGGCCTAGATGGCTAGACTAGTGCTAACATGGACATCGGATATCAAAACGATGACTTTTTTTTTTTTGTTTTTTTTGTTCAATGCGTTTTAGTGCGGAGAGCCCTTCTTGCACCTAATCAAGAGGATAAAAAAAAAAAGCCCTAATTCCAAAAATTAGAACCTCACAGTCCAAAATTGATCAGTCTTGTGCGACGCTAGACGATGGCAGTCTGATGCCCAAGAGAAACAAGGGGATTTCTATGAGTAGCTTGTGAGGGAACTCAACGATGACGACTTGGTGCAGTGAGAGGAGGATGAGGCAAGGTTGCACAGTTCATCAAGACCTGATTCGACGTGAAGACTCGATTCACCGATACCCAGTTTTGACTTAATTAGGCCTTGAGATTTTGCACTGAACACGACATCAAGGTATGATTTCTTTTGGATTGTCCCACTTCGCAATGCAGTCTGTTTCACCTCTTGTATATGAAGTGAAGGTTGTCTGTAGTCTGCAAAACATACATGTTTGTGACAATGTTTTCTATGATGTTTGGCAATGATATTTATGAAAGTGAAGGTTCTTTGTGTTTTTTAATAGTCCGAGTAAAAGTAGTCATACTTGTACGGTTTTCAGAGAGCACAATTCTCATGGGTCTCATGGGTATTGGTCTCTGTGAAGTTCACTTTGGCAGCATCTCAATAGTTAAACAATGATAAATGTACGGATAAAATTAAACAACAACTATCCTACCAACACCTGCTTCAACTTAAGCATTTATTTTACTTATTGTGGAATATGCAACAATAGATTAACTCTGATATATCATAATAAACAAGCACATTTCATATGCAATAAAGAAGGGATTACCAGTACAATACTTTACTTATCCCCCATCATTGACAAACAAAAAAACATTCACAGTACTATTTCACTAAATCCATAGGTGACAAAAAAGAAAAAAAAGAAGGGAGTTACAACACCACTTCATGAAACCATCACAAAAAGGACAACTGCATCACTTCTTTGAACCCAACCCTAAATATGGCTATCATTCTATATTCGTGAAGTCAATGTTCCTTCCAGTTGGGGCTTTGAAAACACTCCTAATCTTGTCACTTCTTGTAGATTAGATTTTCTTCATTGTAATATTTTTCTTCTTTCTTGATGGCCCTACTACTTTAAGTGGAACTTTAACCAGAGTTCCTTGTGATGTTGATTCAGCTTGTGCATGAGTATCAACTCTTTATCTCTTGTTCTCTCTAGTCCTTATACTGTTAACCTATCATTATTTGTTTTCATTAGTTCACAAACTTTGCTATTAAAAATGCAAATCTAACAAAAGGAAGTACTTACTTGAAGTTTTCTCTTGGACTATGGTATTTGTGATGTCATTGACTCAGCCTTCCTAATGGGATATGTCAAACTACCGTGTCCTTTCCGTTTGCAACTTTGACAAGTCATCTTCATTCCTATCCTCGATATCCTAAAACCACTTGTGATCTCACCTTCCTTTTTTTTTTTTTTTTTTTCTACTAGGCTTCTTCCTCGCCGGAATTGGTTTAGGTGCTTTCTTATTACTCTTTTTCCAAAATTTCATTCCTTAAACTTGCTTCATCATATTTTGATATGTAGCTAAGAACTTGGTCTTCTTATAACATTCATTTATAGTCATACATGTCATCTTACCTATGATTTATAGCTATAGCATAAATGGCATGAAGAGAAGGGATGCTAGTAAGTTACCACCTTCTACATGTACAGTCTCTCTCAAAGTATCTGCCACATACTTCTCACCTTTATTCATTACCTTATATCCAAATCATCATTCCATATCATTTAGTAGTAAGTTGCATCAAGTCTATTTTCTTTCAATTTTTTTACAATTCTTGGACCACAGTCTCTTCTCCACTTAGCACGCGCATCCCTCAATTTATGTATCATTGTCATTATTGTTATCCTCATTTTCTCCAATATAATGCAAATGGACTAACACCTGGCAGCTATTATTCTTCCATTGAATGTCTCGTATAAGTTTGTTGTTAACTATATCATATTTGACATCAATAGTGAAGAAAGCCTCACACCGGTACTTTGGTTTTGATTGAATCAAGTCATGATATCTAGCACAACTGATTTTCTTCAATGCCTAAAAGTGTTCATCATAGTCCACTATAGTACTGTTCTCAGCATGCTTTCAAAATAGTCTTTGCATATGTATCGATTTATAATTCTTGCCTCAATATATATATATATATATATATCTGGCAAACATCCTATGCTTAGTTGTAGGCAACCAAATAGCCACATATTGTATAAGGCCCTACAAAAGATGATTTCAAATGTAAAGCATACACTACATGAGAGGAATAACAAAAAAAAAAAAAAAACAATGAGCTTACCTTTTACTTATTACTAAGGATGACCCAACCTCATTCATACGTGTTTATAATTTTGAGGTCCCACATCAAATCGTCAAGAACCAAGTCCATATGTCTATACTCTTGATCCTAACAATTGCCCAAGCAATTGAGTATATCTAATTATTTGCATCCCTTCCAACAACGCATAAGATCTCTCATTTACAAATTTCCTTTAAGAAGCAATCATTCCCACAACTTTCCAAGATCCATTCAAAAAGCCTTTCTTACATTACATTCTATCGCATAACGCCTTATATTGCATATTATGCTTTTCATCCTTTACTTTACAATGACATAACAATAATAACAATATTTGCCACAAAGTTCACAACTCGTGAAACTTATGAATCACAAGCTTTAAAATCTCTTAAACTTGAAATTCCAATCTCTTAAAAAAAAAAAACAATAAGTATAGATGATCACTCACCTTTAGTTTTAAATTAGAATTTACTAGAAGTTGAACTCCAACAATTATTGGAAAATCTCACCACTTATATTCTTTTTGCTTGAACTTGTAAACTCTACGTAATGTTAACCTCCGTGTTAACATAATCCATATATAATAAAAAGAAGATATTAAATAAAGTATTTACTTATTAGATATATGAAAGAATTACAAGATGAGAAGATATGGGCTTATCCAACTCAAAGTTTTCCGTATCTCGATGCAATCTTCAACATTAATCGGCTTGAGAGCTGTTCTCAATTAATCTTGAGTGCAAATCAAAATTTTCACGACTTTAGGAGTTAAATTTTTTTGAAAGCCATCAAACACATGACTAGATATACTATAATTTGCCTCTAAAGCAACGGTACTTATAAGAATAGACAAAATATTCCGAGCCATCAAAGATAGGATTTTAAAATTTTGGTTGACAATGCTCCATCGAATCAAAATGTCAAGATCACGAAATTAAGATTATTGTGTATACCAAATTAAAATGACTAGCATTATTCTTATTGATCAGTAAAATCCAACCTCTTCCAGTTCAGCTTGAAGGTATTGATTGAGCTTAGATTAGTTACCCTAGGACTTTTTTTTCTCTCTTTGTTAAGAAAGTCTTCATATGACGACTCTTACACATAGAAAATCAAATTGCAATCTTCCCCTCAATTTCCCTCATCGTAATGAGGATCGCAACTACTACTAGTACTAGTATAACTTACAAATTTAGCACCCAAATTTTTGTCATAAGAAATACAATAAGATTTTTTTATAAATTTTAAACAAACGTTTTAGGGCGAACTTTACCTTATCAAACATCTCATCAATTTTCGCACTATCATCATCAATGAGTCTACAACAATACCTCACATGATGAAGCTTTTTTTCTAAGATCTAACATATTACTTTTTCAAAACTCCCAGAATATTTGCCAAACTTATTTTTCATTTTCACACGCATAACTTTCACCCTATAATTATATAAAGAAGCCATCCCTTCAAAGTAATCATTTGAAGTATATACAATACGACATCTTGTTGATGGCGTCATAAGACTTCTTCAAAAATTTAGAAAGAATAATGTCATTTCCCTAATTAACACCATTTGGAGTATCATAATTAAGCTTAATTGAGAAAGGAAGATCATCTTCATCCATCATTTCAAAAGCTTTTATTAACTTTATGGCATCGTATAACATTAGGTAAGTGGAATTCTACCTATTGGACACATCGAGACAAATTGAACCCTTATAAGTGATCCTTGTACACTTAATGCAATCTTGAAATGTCTTAGCTCTTATGGGAGAACTCCTCACATATCTAATCACATTGCGAATACTTGTAATGGAATCACGTATCTCGACTAAGCCATCATTTACAATTAAGTTTAATATATGACCTGTAAACTTCACCTCTAAGGTCAGTAGCATATCTTTTGACTATTTTTTTTTTCAAACCAATGGCAACTGTCGCGACCTACCGGGGAGGGAAGAGGTTTAGGGGTATTGCCTAAAGGACGGGCTTAAGGCCCATGATTAGGCGCGGGCTCTCCCAAGCCCATACCACACATGACATTGAAATATTTTTTAGGAATTTTGCACAAAAGGAGTCGCCGCTAGCCTTTTGGGGTCGGCTAGAAACCAAGTAAGGCTTGGGAATGTACCTCACTTCCTACGCAACCAGAGAATCTAGGGTCGGGGACTTGATTACACTAATTAACTAATTAGTGCCCTTTCGGTACCTAATCTTGTTCATTTTAACAAAATGAATTTTGGTAGGCAGTTTGGATTGATTTTATACCTATCCACTAACATGTGAGGCGGTCGGGCGGGTGCACAATCATTAAAGTAACATTCATAGTTACCAAGACCCTAATTGCTATCAAATTAAACACGTGCAATTAAACATAACAAGATATGCAAATTAAACATGCAATATAATCAGCATACGAGTAAATAAAGGCCTAATTACACTAAAAGGACAATACATGGAAATTCCTAACCAAACTCTACAATTTTTGGATTTTAAAAATTTTTTAAATTTTAAAAAAAAAATTTTAAAAATTTTAATTAATTTTTTTAAATATTTTTTTAGTAATAATTATTTACTTATTTGTTTTGGGCCGGAACGGGTCGAGTCCGGTCTGACCCAACCCGGGTTCGGCCCGGTCGGTGCGGATCGAGTCCGATTGGGGGGTGGGGGCGAGTTGATCGACCCGCCCGAAAAGAGGAAGACAAGGCCCGACTAGATGGTCGGGCCTTTAATTAGCTGTAGGTTGGGCCAGTCGAACGGGCCCAACCCTTTTTAAAAAAAAAAGAATCCCCCACAGGCCCACGACCTAGACTATCTCTGGGCTGTCAGCCTGCGGGGCAAGGGCTGAGCGGGCCAGATGATCTGGCCCGATTCAGCCCGTCCCCTCTGGTCGCGATTTCCAGTCACGACTATAAGGGATGATGCTGTGCCCCGAGCGGCTCTCCGGCTCGGGCACGGCAGCACCGCCTTGGTCTGACGAGGGGGGGATGGCCCAGCTTCCAGGCGGGCCGGGGCGGTGCTATGGCAACCAAGATATCGAGTCAAAGCTTGGGGTGCAAGATTGGTTTTCATTTCTGCATTTCAACAAACATGTGGCGTGCACTAACAGCGTTAAGAGATTTCAGCTCGGCCGGAGCCCGAGCGCGCATCCGAACCTTCAACAATGCACACCAGAACAACAAACAAAGCAACGGGGAAAGGTGGTGGCCGGAGCTCGCCCGAAATCGGTCGGGATGAGCTCCGGCCGGAATGCTTTCGAAGACGCACTCCAATTGCTCGAAAAAATGCCTACCTGGGTTCCTGCGGGAATGGTGGCTTAAAGATACGTCGACGGCGGCGGCGGCGGCTCGGAGAAACGCCAGCAGCGGAAGCAATGACCCGGAGGCGCGTCGGTTGGTGGTACCTCGGAGACGCGCGCCTCTTCTCCCTGTTCCCTTTCGATTCTCTATACTATTGGGCTTCAAGGGTTACAATGGTGGCCGGTGGCTGACTGGCAGAGGTTGGGTGGTAGCGATCGATGATGGTGGTGGCCCCTGCTCCCCTCTTCCTCTCTATGTTTCTCTCTGTTCTGGGCCTCTGTTAGTGTTTTGCCGATTCTCCCCCTCCCTCACTCTCGGCTTCTTCTCCGTTTTTTTTAGGGTTTCTCCCCCTCCCCTTTTTACGGTCGTTCACTCTTTTTGCTTTTTTTTTTTTTTTCGTTTCGTTTCGTTTTACTTTTTCTCTTACCTTTTCTTTTTCTCTTATCTTTTTTTAAAACTAATTAATTAGTTATTTTTTAATTAATAATAATAATAATTTAATAATTTTTTAATTAAATTTCTTTATGTACTTGAAAGAAAAACTTAGGTGTCAATAGCAACATGATTCGAACTACCATTATCCACAAAGATTATGGATGCTATTTTCTTTATTCCCTAGCCATAGATGTATTTCTCAACTATTTTTCTAATATCATTGCCCTTGTGACTAGGCTTTATGTTCGTAAAATTCTAAATGAAAGTGAACGTGTTGAACAAGTAATATAATGATAAGAAAGAATATCGTCCCACAGAGATCGATGATTAATAAATTAATTAAATACTAAAATAGATTAACTCTAAATTTTATCTAACAGGAGACTAAATGCAGTAAATCAATCAGATAAATATGTTAGAGCATCCAATTTTACTATAACCACTATATATGAATTTCAGATTATTATGAATACAAGAACGATATCAAACATGTGATAGCGGAATTTTCTAATCTATTTACTATCCTATCTCTAGGTATAGCAAACCTACTCAGTTTATTAATCCACTCTATCTCTATGTGAATTAAAATAAACATGAGTGCATTAAAAATTATGAATATTCCCGGCTTATAATGAGTCTTTTGGATCACCTTATCATCGAAAGCTACACAAATAACGCGGTATATCTTTATCAACATTTAATTCATGGTTATATATTATAATGAGCAATTGCATATTATCACTTCTTCGTCTCGAACATGCACATCAGATCATTCAATTGTTGGCCAGTCACTCAAAAGCATTATGCACAATAATATATAACTCATATGAATGAAATCAATTGTAAAACATAAAAATCATGAAATTCACATCATCATGGTTAGGATGCATCGCAGCCCTAACAAAAGAAAATTAGAACATAGTAGAAGAAGAAATAAAAATATAAATTAAACTCAGCATCTTGAATCAAAGAACAAGAATTCTGTCACCACTTTTGTCTTCTCTTCAAAATACTTGAAAAATTCTCAGAACAATGAAAAACGATCTAACAAAAACCTAGCTGCTCTCTCTTCAGCTCTCAATGTTCTCCTCTTCAATATATTCAAGTTATCTAATCTCCCCACACTTGCAGATAACATTAGAGAACAAAATCAATGATTCCCTGATTTGATATCTATCTTCCATTGCTGCTTGATTTGAATTCTTGATTTTTACAATTCTTTTCCTTATCTCATTATTCTGCATAAACAAGAAAAATTCAAATAATCAAAAGGAAATCCAAATATTTTCTCATAGATATTGCATTAATTGTTACCTAAAATAGGTAAAATAACTCTATTTTTATAGAGTTATCACTTTACCATAAAATTGATGATTTTTTTAATCAAAATTCTAGTTTTTATCAAATAAAATGTGTAGTGAGATATAAATAATTCAAATTTTGAAGGGAACTCTATGTATCGGTCATAAATGCGATTCTAGAATTAAGCTTACGAAAGAAAGCCTTCAAACGTTTTTTTCCCACTACAATACAATTTCATGCAATCTCTAGTTATCGTAAATCACGACAAATACTTAGAGAGAGGTTATAATTAATTGACATAATCATGAAATCCCACACGGTTAACTATTGAAAATGGTTGTTTATAAATTATAATTATCCAAACAAGCATTTGCCTTTGTTTTGTTTTATCAAACTTTCATGTCCTTAAATCACTAACACTCCTGATACTAGTATTTTCCAGTCATTTGAGTCCCATCTACTGTATGTGATACAAGTAATTTTTGCTTCTTATCTATATTGCGAGTATACTTATTGCACTTTCTCAAGTGTTTCAACATATTTAAAGTATTGTCACAACACAATACGAATACTTGACCCCATAATAATTATAGAACACATCAACTTTCCTGTTTGCATGGCTTATGCCTTTATGAAAATGAAGCAAGACTGTTGATTTCCGTTAAATAGGAGGAGGACAAGAACTAGATACTTTATTTGTTTTAATGCCTCTTCAAATGCTTCACCTCTCCATGTTCTGGTGATTTTGATTTCATTATTGGCATTATTGCATCATAGGATTTCTCCACTTCCATGGACATGTTAATGGATCACTTGCTTGATTCAAGCAACGCATCATCAATGGAGGATATTTTCCACTAAAGAAACTAATACTTTTCTATAGTTTCTTCAATCGACTTCATTACGTTGTCTTTTTGAAAAAACTAATATCCCTTGATGTGCAAGTTGTGACATCTAGGTCATTGCGCGGCAAATACAGTGTGCCCTAGAAGACTTAGCCATTCGATTGACGATAAGTAAAGGTGTGTCGTACAAGGACATATTCGATAACTGAAGTTGGTAAATGCTTTAGTCGATTGAGCCCGAGCTTTCAAGTTAAGGGCATATCGAATGAGTTCAATGCTCAAGCGCATATGAAACTCAAACGTTGAAAATACTAACGTTTGCAATCCGATGCTGTGGCTTCTCCCTTACCTTGGTACGCCCAACTAGAGGTGTCAAAATGGGTCATTGATCCATTTATGAACCCATTTATGTTTAAATGGGTCAAGCTTATTTCCTAAAGCACCCATAATGAGTTTTAATGGGTCAAAACTGAGATATATGGATCTTAAATGGGTCAAAGAGCTGACCCATTTAAGACCCATTTATCAACCCATTAAAAATGAACCCATTTATTTTCACCAAAAGCTTCACAATCTCTCTCTTCTCTCTTTAACTTTACAAATATATATATATTTTTAAAAAACCGAAATTATAATTATTATTATTTTTTTTATTTATTATTTTATTTTATTTTCTTCTTCCTTCGGTCGCCGGCACGGCGATGGCCGGCGACCGGCCAGGCGAGCCTCGAGCTCGCCAGATCTAGCGAGGCAGAGGCCTTGCCGACACCTGGCGAGGCTTGAGCCTCGCTGATTTGGCAAGACTCGAACTTGCGGCGTTGGGCGAGGCTCGAGCCTTGCCAGATTCGGCGAGGGGCGAGGAGGAGGCCTCGCCGACGTTTGGCGAGGCTCGAGCCTCGCCAGATTCGGTAGGGGCGAGCTCGAGCTCGCTCGACGTCGACGAGCCTTGAGCTCGTTCGGCGTCGACGAGCCTTGAGCTCGTTCGGCGTCGACGAGCCTTGAGCTCATTCGACGTCGACGAGCCTTGAGCTCGCTAGATTTGGTGTGGCGGAGGCCTTGCCGACGTTCGGCGAGGCTCGAGCCTTGCCGATTTGGCGAGCCGGGCGAGCTCCAGGTCACCTGTGGCCGGCCATTGGCCGTCATCGTGGCCGGCGGCCGGCCAAAGAAGAAGAAGAAGAACAAACAAGAAAAAAGAAAAAAGAAATTATATTTAAAAAATAAAAATAAATATAATTTAAAAAATAAAAATAATTAAAATTCGATTTTTTTAAATATATATATATATATATATATTTAAAATTATAAAAATTATCCATTAAATTTGCGTTGTATAAAACTATTTTAGCAATACAATATATATATGTTTTGCAATTGATTTCATTCATCCGTCTCCGTCACCACTACCACACCTCAGCCGTGCCACCACCCGCCACCTCAATGCCACCAAGGCATGCCTCGTCGTGCCACTTGGCCATCTGGCCATCTTAGCCCATGTCCTCCCATCGAGTGCCACTTCTTGTTGTTCAAGACCTAAGTCAAGTGGTGAGAAAAGGAGTGAAAATAGAAGAATAAAAATCAGTTCCAGCTTCATCTTCTTTTGCTCATCGTTGTTTCACTGTGTCCACTCCAGTTGGCGTGCAAAAATTGCTACCAACTACTCCCCTAGACATGGCTGTAAAAAGTGAAAATAGACATTAACTTGTTGGAAGATATGATTCGATTCATTAAATCATATCAAATTGTAATTGATTGTGAATCTTATTTATTTTAGGATTAGAAGAATAGGGGAATATACAGTTTCCTTTTTATTGATTCATTCTTGTAATTAAATACATGAACTGCGTTACATTGAATGTAAGACAGAAATACAGAAATTCTTCAATCTTTCTCCATATTCTTCTTCTGCTTCTCGCTTTGTTACATGGTATCAGAGCCTTCGGGTTCTATCTTTTTCTCTGCTTCCGCTCTGATTGCCTCATAAAGGAACTCCAATCTTCAAAGGAGTTGCCATAGGAATCAACGACCCAATTGTCTCCAGAGGAACTCGACCTGCAAAAGAGTTACCAAAGGAATTAATTTCTGTTCATCACGACAAAGCCAGAAGATCTTACCGCAAATCCAGCTGACCAATCTGCTGGAGACATCATGCCACAGAATCTGGGCAGCCAAGACTCCTCCATCGTAGTTTCTGGATCAGGACAACAGCAAGCTCCAATTACACAGCATCCGCAACACGCGCATTGGCAGCAGTTTCAGGCTCAGACTAATCTGGGGTTGCCCTTCTCAGGACCTCCTTACCAGTGGATACCCTATCCATGGTATCAGGGACCAAGCCCCAGTGCATCATTGCCGGGCTACCAAGGCGACGTGCGAACCGATGGAGGCCTACCGACCAATGACGGGGCAAGCTCAACCATCGGTGCCGAGCAGACGGGTGGATCAACCGGACCGGGTATGGGAACGAATCCCTACCCGGGTTTTCTCAATGCGGGGCCAACCATCGGATCAACAGGGTCGGGTCATAATCCCTACCCAAATTTCTTTCAATATCAATTCCCTCCAGTCAGCGGTCGGCCGGAACCCGGCGACCCACTGTATACAACAAATGCGGACGGATCTGAACTGAAAATTATCAGTCAACAATTAATTGGCGTTGATAATTATACAAGCTGGTCGCGCGAGTTCCGGCGAGCCCTAATCACAAAGGGAAAAGAAGTTTTCATAGATGGGACCTTTCCTATTCCGTCCGACGAAAGATCGGCGCGGCTTTGGAAGAGATGCAGCCAATTAGTAAGAACTTGGATTGGAAACTGCATCTCGACCGAAGTCGCCGCCGGACTTCCGCCGACAGAAGACCCACAAAAATTGTGGGAAAGCATACGGGAGATGTACGGAAAGCTCGATCAGGTGAAAATTTTTCACCTTACCCAACAGATTTCAGATCTAAAACAAGGAAATTCAACAGTTGCAGGGGTTTACAATAAACTCTCGGCACTGTGGAACGAATTAGAAGCCGTCGAAGAAAAGTTCGACTGGCCCGGGCAAATACAACAACAGTACAGAAACATGAGGGAGAGGGAGAAGGCGATGAGGTTTCTCCTCATACTCAACGAAGCTTACCAGACGTTTCGTTCGTACATCCTTACCATGGAAAACATGCCGACCCTTTCTCGGATCTACCAGCTCGCTGTGCAGGAGGAAAGCCAGCAACGAACGGCAGATCATGGAAAGGGAGGAGAAGGAATAGTTTTAGCCGCAAGAGGCCATCCCCGTCACTCACAGAGAAACACGGCGAGAGGAAGAGAGGCGGGGGCGGATCTAGGGTTCGCAGATAACCCTAGACAGAACAAAAGGGGATTTGATGATGGATCGGACGGCTCACGTCTGATGTTGGGCGCGAGTGGATCGGACGGCTCGCGTGGATTCGGCTTCAATGGGCCAGACGGCCCGCACAGTGCACGCGGATTCAATGCCAATGGGCCAGACGGCCCGCGAGGTCCTTTTCTCGGTGGACCGGATAACGGCCCGTGCGGTCCTTTTCTCGGTGGACCGGATAACAATCCGGATGGGCTCAATTTCTTCGGCCCAACTTCAGCACAAGTATTTCAGCCCACGAACAGGTCATTTTCAAATGCAAAAAATGGTGGGCCACGAGGCAAAGGTAAATTATATTGCGATTATTGTAAGAGGCCACATCATACTATAGACAACTGCTGGAAATTGCATGGCAAACCAGGAGAAAAAGAAAAAGGAAAATTTTCGACAGCTTTTCAGGTATTGGGCCAGCAAATGGGAAAATCAATCACTCATGATCAATATCAGGAACTTATTGAGGCATTAAAGAAATTAGATGCTTCTGACAAAACTGGGAGCTTTACAGGTACATCATATTGCTTGATAAATGCAATTTCACAGAATGCATGGATTATTGATTCAGGTGCTAGTGACCACATAGTTTGCAATAAATCTTTCTTTTCTGAAATCAAAAAGTTGTCTCATCCTATATCGGTACAACTTCCAAATGGAAACACTACTCAAGTAGTCATGTCTGGCACAATGAATCTTAGTTCATTCATTACTCTTCAAAATGTGCTATATGTTCCTAATTTCCATTTCAACCTGATATCAGTTTCCCGAGTTTGTGAAGAAAATTCATGCCACATTCTATTTCACCCTGATCATTGTTTCTTTTAGGCCCTTTCGACTGGCAAACTGATGGGCTTGGGTAGAGTAAATCAAGGGCTTTATTTTTGGGAAAATTTTCCACAAGATTTATCTTCTATTGCACTCAATAAGTCATTGTGTAATGCTGCTACCAATGATATGAATTTTCTTAATCATAAACGATTGGGTCACAGTGCATATTTTCCTTGTCCCCAATGTCCCATCTGCCCCATGGCAAAACAAACTCGAGCTCCTTTCCCAAATAGCACTTCTCGAGCAGATGATATTTTTTCCTTGATACATGTTGATGTGTGGGGACCCTACCATACTTTGAATCATGATGGGTCTCGTTTCTTTCTCACTATCGTGGACGACTTCTCTCGGGCTACATGGATTTTTCTAATGCAGTCCAAAAATCAGGTTCTTTCACATCTGAGAACTTTTCTATCTCTGACAAAAACTCAATTCGGAAAAATTATCCGCCGGATTAGAACTGACAATGGTAGAGAATTCTTCAATAATGAGTGTGCCTCTTTTTTTTCTCTGAATGGAATTTTGCATGAAAGTTCCTGTACCTATACACCGCAACAAAATGGTGTGGTAGAAAGAAAACATCGTCATCTTTTAGAAGTTGCACGTGCCCTTAAATTTCAAGCGTCCATTCCTGAACATTTTTGGGGAGACTGTGTGGTCACAGCAGCATATCTGATCAATCGCATGCCATCTCGCATTCTGAAAGGTAAAACACCTTTTGAGATATTATATGAGAAAAAGCCAGATCTGAGTCATCTCAGAATTTTTGGGTGCTTATGTTATGTAACCACAGTGGGACACAAGGATAAGCTGGCCTCCCGTGCTCATCAATGCATTTTTATGGGTTATCCAGCCCTAAAAAAGGGATATCGTGTTTATGCACCATCCACAGGAGAATTTCTTGTTAGCAGGGACGTTATTTTTCATGAGGATCATTTTCCTTTCAAAGGCTTGTCTACTTCTTCTGAAGATCCTGTGACAACTTCCAAGGGATTCTTAGAAGAAGATTCGCATTCTAGCGACACACTTATTATTGCTTCACCTCCAAGATAAACTGAATTATCTTCTATACCACCTATGGTATCTGAGATTCCTATGGGACATGCTGTTGAAGAACCAATACAATCACCAGCCATCTCAGAACCGGTACAGTCATCTACAGCAGAACCGGTGCAATCACCGGACATGTCAGAAGCAAATCCTACTGAGGAATCGCCTCAAATGCAACATGAGCCATCACGACGTCCTAGTCGCATCACTCGTCCACCAACTTGGACCAAAGACTACATCTGTGGTTCTTCGAGGTTATCAGGTACTCGTTACCCTATCTCGTCCTATGTTTCGTTCAATAGGTTATCTCCAGAACATTTATGCTGTATAAGCCGTATTTCTGAAGAAAGAGAACCCTTTAGCTATAATGAAGCAAAAGATGATCCTCGATGGCAAAAAGCCATGGCAGCTGAGTTACAGGCCTTGATTGAAAATCACACCTGGGATGTCGTATCTTTACCTGCTAAAAGAAAACCCATTGGATGTAAATGGGTGTACAAGATCAAATACAAAGCAGATGGTTCAATGGAACGATATAAGGCCCGATTGGTGGCCAAAGGTTTTACACAGAGATAAGGTTTTGACTACCATGAAACCTTTTCTCCAGTGGTGAAGGATGTCACAGTTCGTTCTTTTCTCTCAGTTGCTGCTTTCCGTGATTGGCCGTTACATCAGATGGATGTTCATAACGCCTTTCTACATGGTGATCTGGATGAAGAGATCTACATGGATCTTCCACCCGGATTACGGAGACAGGGGGAGTCAAAGGTATGTTGTCTCCGCAAATCCCTCTATGGATTAAAGCAGGCTTCTCGACAATGGTATGCCAAATTTACTAATGCACTCACAGTTGCTGGATTCAAACAATCCAAATATGACTATGCATTATTCACTTGGACAAAAGGTATGTCATCTATTTACTTGATGATTTATGTTGATGACATACTTATTATGGGAAATGATGATTCTGCTGTAAAGAGACTTAAAGAGTATCTGCATTCCACTTTCCATATTAAAGATTTGGGGCCACCTAAATTCTTCCTAGGAATTGAGATAGCTCGTTCAGATCAGGGAATCTCTCTTAGTCAGCGAAAATTCATGATGGAAATTATATCAGAAGCAGGATTGTCAGGCTGTAGACCGGCCATTATTCCTATTGAACAGAATGCCAAATTGACTTATGTTGACTATGATGCTGGTACATCATCTAATGATCCATTAGTAGAAGATCCACTAGGATATCAGAGACTTGTGGGAAAGCTTATATATCTTACCATGACTAGACCAGACATCTGTTATGCAGTACAGACTCTTAGTCAGTTTATGCACAAGCCAAAGCAATCTCATATGCATGCAGCCTTGAAGGTTGTGAAATATTTGAAAACATATCCAGGGTTAGGGATTCTTCTTTCTCGAAAATGCAATATGGAAATGATAGCCTATTGCGATGCGGACTATGCTACATGTCCTATGAGCAGGAGATCTATCACTAGTTTTTGTATCAAGTTTGGGGAGTCATTACTTTCGTGGAAGACCAAGAAGCAATCTACTGTGTCCTTATCTTCAGCTGAAGCTGAATATCGAACCATGGCCAAGACAGTTTGTGAGATAGTTTGGTTAAGGGGTCTACTTTCAGATCTCGGGACAAAGGTTGAAGGACCGACTACACTTTTTTGTGACAATGATTCAGCACTCAAACTTGCAGCAAATCCTGTATTACATGAAAGGACAAAGCACATAGAGGTTGATTGCCACTTTACTCGAGAAAAAATTCAAGAAGGAATTATTGAAACAAGAGGAATCAGAACCTTGGAACAACCGGTGGACATATTCACTAAACCATTATGTCAGAGACAACATACATATCTTCTGAGCAAGCTTGGCGTCTTGGACATATACAGACCACCAGCTTGAGGGGGAGTGTTGGAAGATATGATTCGATTCATTAAATCATATCAAATTGTAATTGATTGTGAATCTTATTTATTTTAGGATTAGAAGAATAGGGGAATATACAGTTTCCTTTTTATTGATTCATTCTTGTAATTAAATACACGAACTGCGTTACATTGAATGTAAGACAGAAATACAGAAATTCTTCAATCTTTCTCCATATTCTTCTTCTACTTCTCGCTTTGTTACATAACTGTGCCACCTTAGCGTGTTATTTTGCTGCAAATACACTCCATATGGCTTAAGTTGTTGCTGTTTAAGATCAAGTCAAGCGGTGGAGGTGGATATCCAGCTTATCAATGAATCATCCTTCTTCCCCTTCTGCATTTCACGCTCGACCCTCGCCTCTCTCTCTCTCTCTCTCTCTCTCTACTAAAATCACACTTGACCCTCTCTTAGTTTTCTAGTCTCTTACACACCACAGCCGCGGCCACCCGCCGTTTGACCTTGCTGAGCAACGCTTTCATCCAACCGGTATTGTTTGTGCCGAAGCTGGGCTTATCGGTACATCACCGCCAGCAACGGCCGAGACATCCACGACTTCGTCCAGCGATGATAAATGCATTCGAGGCCCCAAGGCAAGTGAATTACTGCCTGTTTATGCTATGTAGGTTAATTTTCGTACATCAAGATCGATTTCTTTGAGTTTTATTTGCCTTGATCGAATTTGTGCTTGATTATGTTCCTCTTTGAGTTTTATTTGCCTTGATTGAATTTGTGCTTGATTATGTTCATCGATGGTTTCGGGATATTTTTGTTGCAAGTAGTGTTAATAGTTTAGTACCTTGAGTAAATTAATATGTTGTTGAATTGCTGGATATTGAAATGTGCCTTGGTTTAAGCTCAAATGATACAGTTCGTGGACAAATCCGAGGTTATGCCAATTTTTGGACTTATTTATTGTAGATCAAATTTTGCTAATTTTGATCAGGTCGTCGGGGTACAAATTTGATGGGCCTTTCTCACGAAAGTTGTGCATTTGATGGGCCTTGTCTATGCAAAATATATTTCAAATACTATGTAGGTCCGAAATTGTTTTTATAAACCATTTCCAGACCTTTGTTCAGTTTCCATTTTCTACCGAATTTTTGACAAACAATTTGGATAGTGTCCTTCATGAAAGTTTTAGACACATCTTAAACTATAACATGAAATTTTTCCATGATTTTTGGAGTCCATTTAGATGTCCAAAATGCGAATTCCTGACTTGACTACAATCTAGATTTGTGCTCGGTTCTAACCTGAACTTTAGAAAATTATTGGGACATGTACAAGCTAAAACAGACCTCCAATCCCTCACGAAAAATGTTCTTTGAAGTCTCGTCCAGGTCATGTTAAATTTTTGTGATTTTTCAAGTGAATTTACTTGGTGAATACCATTGATTTCTAAGGATGGATGAAATGCCTTTTGGATTGATTTTGGGACTTTTTTTTTTTTTGGTCGAAGGTGAAACTCCATTCAAGATAAAGTAATATTACACCCTGCAGCTATTGCATCCAATAGAATAAGGTCTAACAAAATAGAAGGAGGATTGGCTGCCCAATTCGGAGGCAGAGACCCGCGGAGATGGGCCTTGGCAGCCCAGTCCGCTACAGAGTTAGCTTCACGCCTTCGAAACGTAATTTGGAGCTGAGAGAAACAGGGGAGGATTGCGGCGACTTCAGCGAGTAGACTCCGAACCTCCCATGGCGTCGTGGGCGGATCGTTGACAGCTTCAACCAGCGTTTTGCAGTCAGAATCAATGATCACTTTATCATTGGCCTTGCCTCGCTTCAGAAGGTGGTTCAAAGCTAGGGTTATTGCCTGGATTTCAACCAGCAGGGCTGAGGAAGCGTCTACAGCACAGGTAAAGCCTTCTATCATGTTGCCATTGTGATCTCGGCAAATATAAGCTATGGATCCCGAAGTGTTGTCGCTCTGAAGGCCCCGTCTATGTTGATTCTGTAGACCTTCTGGATCTGGAGGCGTCCAAAGTGAATCGGAACCGGCGGTTTTTCGCACTGAACCCGTCATGGCAGAGGTAGTGTTATGTGCCGTACGAACCTGGAGTAGACCTTTTTCGATGGCATACGTTGGATTTGGCCATTGATGACAGAAGATAAACCGATTCCGCGCCTTCCAGATTTGCCATAAGAGTGCGCCTACAATTTCCATACCAGGTGAGCTCTGCTTCTGAGTGAGTTTGTATGCTATCCAAGCATTTATACGATGAATTTCTGTTGGTATGATGCGAATGCCGATTTGTGGGTGAGAACAGACCTTTAAAGTCCAAAGACACAGATGTTCCAGCGTTTCTGGCATGTGGTTAGTGCATAATGCACATACTGGGTCTGGGCTGATATGTCTCTGAAAAAGGTTATCTTTGGTAGGAAGAGCGTTTTGGCAGATAGACCATAGAAAAAGCCTAATTTTGGGTGGGAGATGAAGCTTCCATATGCTTTTCCAGAGTAGGGTAGGTGGTTGAAAGGACGACGAGGCTCTATTCTCATTAGTGGTAGAGGCTGCTCGGCTTATAGCATAATAGCCTCTCTTGACTGAGTACTGTCTGTGTGGATCTTCTGTCCAAACCATCTGATTGATTTTGGGACTTTGGAATTTCACTTTTTGCACATTGTCTTTTGGCAAATACTAAATAACCGACCATCCTACATCATTTTTTTTGGTTTTCAAATGGATAACGGACCAATGATTATGAAATTGAATGGGTTTATGTGTTTTAATTCATTGGACGACATGTTTCAATTGAATTATTGAATTGTTGCACCATGGGATGAGTGCTTGATTTGGTAATGTCGTCGGTCCTTGGGACGACAATGCCTCGGGTGTTAGAAGGGATGCCTGGAGGGATAATTGGGTTCCTTTGGATGCTTGGGGGGTGTAACACGATTCCCCTAGCTGTTCTCCTAATGCCGAATGGGTGCGAGATTCCTAGGGGATAACAGGGTTCCTCGGAAGATGGTGGCTGACAATTCACAATAAATATGACCAATTGCATTTCCAGATTTCATTCAAGCTTTACTGAGTTATTATTTTAAGATAAAATGTCTTCTAATTGCTATCTGATTTTGAGAAAAGTTCTCAGGCAAGTTGATATTATAATGATTTTTTGTTTTTCCTCGCATGTGCCATTATTGACTTATGTGGTATAGGTTGATTAGTAATTTATTTGATGAAGGTTATGCTCACTTTTAGTTGACTCTTATCTTTCAAATCAGTAGAAATGTTGGCCTTACTTGCCTCCCACATGATTCGTTATGGAGTCCCAATTGATATCACGTGGCATGAGGAGCTCACGGACCCTAGCTTTCCAAATACGGTGTTTATTAGGATTGTGTCTCGTTTGACAATGGACATAGGGGCTCTGAGGGGGTTTGTATGTCTTGTATTCGTCGGTCTGTATGCTTGTATCAACAAGCACATGGTGGGCCCCTCCTGCAGTATAACAATGACGACAAACTATGGAATAGCGACGGCACCGCCGACTAGGATGGAGGTAGGTGGACAAAGAAGTTTTTGGAATGTGGATGATTTTTCATGGAGCTGGGGCAAGGATTAGCTGACTCTTTGTACAATAAAGTTGGGATGGGATGATGGATGTATCGCGGGATGTCGTTAGGAGTACTGACCTTTTGTTTTTCCTAGTTTACCTAACCCTGTCTCCTGATATATATAAATAAGAAATGAAATGAAATTGCCCCGTTCATAGGAGTTTGCATGCATTCCTAGGTTGTTTTAGCCAATTACGTTTTTGCAAGCTTAAGAAAAAGCGAAAAGAATAACATAACTGTGATAGTGGTTCTACATGAGCTGTGACGTGCTGAGCGCGTTACACAAGTGCACTCTTTCATTTTGAATAATAGGGCATATGACCACTTCACCAAAGATCAACGCATAACAATTTTACACAAAGGACAATGCACACAAACTTAGTATAGAGAAAAACGCACACGCACTTGACCCCACTATCAATAATCTCTGACCATCACTAAGTATATATACCATCACTCGTTGGCTACAACACATGCATGACCAAGACACTTCGTGCGTAAACAAAATTTAGAGAGAAGAGGAGACAAAACTAATAAAGAGAGAGGACAATAGGACAGGGCATACAAACCCACAATTTGAATCACCTGATTCGAACTAGGGAGATTCGCAGGCCATGGGACACAAATTGAGAAGCGTGGCCGTGAGTTGACCAAGAGCAAGAGAGGGATTTAGGGTTTTAATTTTTTTTATAGATTTTTTGAGCTAAACCGACCAAACATGAAACAATTAACAGATTTAGGGATTTAATGGGTAGATGGAAGATTACGAATTCAAACTTATAGCAAATGGAGGTGACCAAGAGCGAGAAAGGGAGGCGATAAAGGGCCAAAGGCATGGCCGTGAGTCAATGGGAGTTAAGAGTCAAGGCCACGAATTGATGGGAGTTGAGAGGCACGGCTGTGAGTCGAGAGACGGAGATGGAGAGATCAAGGTGAGATGGAGAGCAAGACATTGAGACGCAAGAGAGACCAAGATGAGAATGGGAGTGAGTTTCAGATTTAGGGATTTAGGATTTTCATTTTTTTAAAAAAATTAAAATTAAAAATATATTATAATACTGGTTCAATCCTGGTGAGCGGGTGGGCAATTCCACCCATGGAATCAGGAACTAGATCGGTACCTAGTGTTTCCTTTATGAATCATCGGTTCTAGGCCAGTTTGATTTGGTTTCAGGTGGTTTCTGGTTCATTTGCACACCTCTGCAACCAAATCATTATGCAAATAATAGAAAACTAGATCAATAATAGTGTTATCATTCCATATGTGCCAAGTCCATCTTCCCCCAACCTATTTCAACATTGGATGATGGACCAATTTTGTATCGTGGAAAAAGCAAATCAAAGTTGACTTGTCGCTCATTTCATACATATATTATAAGTAAACATGCAGCGGAGGGACAACATAATAACACATATGAAAAAAAAAAGCATCATACACCTAATAGACAGTCAAGATCGAATGCCTAACATCTTTTCTCTCTACTATAAAAAATCGCATTGAAGAAAAAGTCTCCAAGACCAGGATCCAATTGTATTATGCTGTATGCTTTGTTGCTTAAGCTTCAATTCTCAATTAGCTTCAACATTTTGAGTGTGTGATTATAACATATGTTTCTTTCTAATGTAATGGAACAGGCGCATGCCAAAGCAGTGGAAATTGCAAGATCAATTTTTGGAACACAGTCAACTCCTTTACGATTTAAGACTCTGGATATGCATGTAATCAAGCTACTCTAGATGATGGAAGAAGCCCAACGTGTAAATGATCAAAAGTTGTCTGAACTTGAGAAGAAATTTGAGGTGGTTATAGTACTATATTCAAGGTTCCATGGATATTGCAGAAATAGAAACCACCTGAATCTGACTAAGATTACTTTCATTATGGTGCTTATGAGAATGTGCTACCAATTAAGAAAGGCAAATCCTTAAAAAATGGTAGAGCTGTTTGCAAGTTCAATTGCAAGGAAGAAAAAATTGGTCTTAACTGACTATTAGATATTCATTGGAAGGACCTCGTTTTCTTAATTTTTTATGTATCTATGTAGGCAACACCTCTTATTTGTTGACAAGTATCAAACATGTGATTTTCTATTGACATAGGTTCAAATGGTTGTGCAAAATCTTCGAGAGAGTGCAACTAGCAAAGCCACCAAACTGCAACAATAAAGGTCAACTATTGTATATTCCACCTCGACTGCGAAGACAGAATGGACCATGTACACGGAAAAGACACAATCGCAATATATTGAGGAAATCCCAGCTAAGTGCCGACAAAACTGAGTAGGGGACCACAAAAACATACCTCTTTGTTGTGTTTGCTAAGTGCAGTTAATACAAGCAAATCAGGATCACAAAATGTCGCTTTTGCTATGGAACCTCAAGGTCGAATTGGGTCTCGACTGGGTTGGGAATCGGATATTTTGTTGATTCGGGTCTCAACAACTGCACGACTGTGGCTCATCCTCCTCCTGCTTTGCCAGGTCAACATTGTCGAGGTCTCTCACCAGCTGCTCACGAAAATCCCTAGAAAACACCCCGTAAGATTGATGAATCTTGAGCATGATCAATCAATTTGGGCCATTGATGTTCTAACTTTTGGAATTAGGGCTTCTTGATCCTTTTGATTTGGGGCAAGATGGGCTCTGCATTGAAACACGTAAGAAGGGCTCTCTATACTAAAACACGATGAAAAGAAACAAGAAAAAAAATGTCGTTATTTTCATGTCCAGTAACCACGTCAGTGCTAGTTGGTCACGTAGGCCGGTCAGCTTTAACTGGGTAAACATAAGCATTTTCCAGAGTAAATTGACCAGATGGATTTAATTAGCAAATTGTTAAAAAGTTTACGATTGAATTAATAAAATTGAAAAGTTTACGATTAAATTAATAAATTGAAAAGTTTAAGATTGAATTGGCAAAAGTGTAATAATTTTAAAACTTCTTGGACAATTTTCCTTGTGGAGACTCCAATACGTGCAGGTGCATGAAACCCCACATAAATCTCATGAAATGGTTAAGTACAGGTCTTCGACCTTTGCAAGTGGCCCTAATGCAGAGCGGCTTTTACACAGCTGGTGGGATTCCTTCAATTTCTAAACTATAAATACTTACCCCAACATTACACCAATCTTAGAGATTTAAAAGCCTCTTTTAACTTAAATACAACGAGATCAGAGCCACTCTCATAATTTGTTATTCAGAGTACGAAATGTTCGATAAGATTAAGATGGAACCGTCTGAAGTTATGCTGTCTCACTTCTTTTCATACGTAGATAACCATAGCATCCTCTTGCAGCATAATAAATTAATAATTAGATCGCAATTGATGTATCTCTCAATTTGATAAGGAGTAGTTCACTAAATTTATGAACTACATATGTAGTTACTTAGGCGATTTTTTGTTGAACTTCGGCTTTCTCTATATATATTTTATTAGATGCTAAAGATTTTAATTTTTCAAAGACACGTGAGCAATTAAATTTAAGGAGTCTACACGATTTTTATGATCTTTTGGAGTCACCAAAATCCAATCGCCTTGATACCATCTCCTATGTTATTTTTTGGTGAAAAATTATAGTTCTCTACATGAGAATGTTCAATTTAAGGCCGCAAATTTGCCCGTGCACCATTGTCTGGTAAGCGAGTTCGTCACCCCTACTCTGCCATGATGTGAGTGGGAAGTCAAAAATTGGCAACACACTCAGAGTCCATCTTTTGATATCACCACTCGTAAACGTTACAGGGGAGAAAAAATTATAAGTCAGGCACGTGTTAAAATGCATCTAGACCACTGAAAACCAACATCGACAATTCATATGCATTTTGTATGTTTGGCGGCGTATTATAAAAAAAATCATAAACCTATTGTATGGATGCCAATTTAGTCGTAAACTTTTTATTTTGGTTAATTTAATCCTAAATTTTTTGACAATTACCAATGTAGTTATTTCGGCCAATGTGGTTGGAAATTGCTAATGTGGATGTTAGTCATCTTACGTGGCATAATCGGCATAACAATTGGCATTGACGAGAATAATTTTGTTATTTTTTGAAAAAAATAATTTTTTTCATTTTTTTTTCTTTTTCCTCCATTGGTCATCGAGCCTCATCAACCATAGGTGAGGCTGGCGAGGTTGAGTTAGACAACGAGAGTGAGCCTCGCTATAGGCTTGTGAGGTTGACCCCTACTTGTGGCTGGCAAGGCTTGGTGACTTGGGGAGGGAGGAGAAAACAGAAGAAAGAAAGAAAATTCAAAAAGTTTATAAAATATTAAAAAAAATGAAAAAAAAAAACGTAGAATTTTCGGTCAAAATTGATTGAAATGATTATGTTGATAAATTGTCAAAAGGTTTAGAACTAATTGATGAAATTAAAAAATTTAGAATTGATTTGATATCTAGATAATAGGTTTAGGATTTGTTTTTGTAATTATCCCCATATTTGGTGGTCAATAAACACTTTCTCATCACGAGAGAGAACCATAGTGTTGGAGAACAGAGATAGAGAAAGAACCTAGAGATGCAAATTCTGCTTAGCATAGCTTCAACTCATATTCGGGCTGTTTGGATCGGACTGTGCTGCGTTTAGGCCCATATCCTAACTTCGGGCCTAATATCGACCAATAACCCAGTAAATACTAGATTACATGACGGGCTTTTACAAATTTTGAGGGCATATTTCTAGCAAGCATGCAACTAGATTTGTTTTATCAGCTGAGTTATCCACCTTTTTTCTTTTCTTTTCTTTTTTAGAAACTTAATTTGGTCAACCTATATTCTAACTTTTGGCAAAACAAGAATGCTATATTCTGACTTCAAAGAAACTAGGTTTCTTCTTTAATAAGTATCCAACTATTGCAACCCTCTTTTCCGTCGGGAAAAAAATATAGTTTTACATGTATTGTCGAGTTGAGGACCAATGGCCCTCAATCAACACGGGTTCTCCTGAACACTTACCTCATGTGATATTGGGAAACTATGATTGGAATAAAATCTACCTATGATGTCTAAATTGACTTGGAGCCTCTACTAACCTATTAGGGCCAACTAAGAACCGAGTGAGATATAGGAGGATATCTTACTTTCTACTGAACTAGAGAATCCAAGATTGGAGACTTTATTACATTAGTTATCTAACTAGTCCCCTTTCGATACCCTAGCTTGATTGGTTCATTACCTAACTGATTCAGACATACTTTGACCATTTTATTATCCTATGCCACTAAATGATGTCCATGCATGAGTGTGCAATCAAGGAAAAGTAGACAATCACAATCATGTGATAAAAATTAAAGTGTAGGAAAGCAAACCTAATAAAGCATAAAGTATAGAATAGACATGGCCTTATAATTAAGCCTCCGGGCAACAACTGCATAAGTTAAGTTCAAATTAAGTCCAATTTGTTACCTAAAAGATCGATCTAGCTAAACCCAAGCTTTATTAAAGATGTTCGCTAAAACTCTTAAACTAAGTGTATACTAACTAAATGAAATACGATTATTCTAAATGTAAAACTTAACAACCTAATCAAGGTCTTTATCTCTAACCATTTTCTAATATTTTTAATTTTTAATTTTTTTCTTAATTCCGAAAATGGGGACCCAGGCTGGGCCATTAGGCCCTGTTCGCATACAAGGTCAGATATGGTTTGGGCCAGTGACTTCAATTGGGCTTTATTAAATTAAGCCCTCCTTAGCCACAATTTCTCAAGGCCCACTCCGAAACGATCTCTACTGAGCCCAAGCCTAGTTAACGTAAAATTTAACCCGAAAATCTCCGATCCAAATGGCGCTAGAATAAAAAAATGAACTTATATACTCCATCATTAATCCGCATATTCATCACCAAATCACCACCGCGGTTTGCCTCTAGTCACCAGACTACAACACCACTGGCCAACACCTTGAATTCCCAGACGCCACCAACGATTACCACCATCCTCCACTGAGTCACCATCCTCGTTCAACATACGTTATTACCGTCGAGAATTACTGAGACAATACAGAATCTGGAAATACGAAGTGAAACCGCAACAAGGGATCAGACTTGAATGTCCTCGGAGAATCCACAAACATGACGTCAATTTTGGCAATTTAATGCTAGAGGGGCATATAATATCAAGTAAAGAAAAGCAGGGATTCAGAAACAAGTTCGGTCATGATAAAATGGCTAAAATCCATCCTTGAATGACTTGAAAATCAATTAATATCATTTTGTCCAGGTCAAAATAGACTTTTGGATCAGAAAGAAATGGAAATAACTGGCACATATACATTTCATCGAACAGGTGACTGCGTTTGTTCAGGTAATGAAACCAGTCATCAACTGTGTTTGGCTCCTAAATTAGACTCATATAAACATGATGAAACATTCAGAATCATGTACCAAGTCCCCCTCCGCTTTTTTTGGTTGTGTCCTCCTCTTCCTCTCGGGTAACCTAGAAAGACTTGAGACTGGGCATTTTCTTTCTTCTTTTGGGCTTCATATATCAAGTCCACTAAAGCTGAAATGGCCAAATTTTGTAGATGGGCCAGAGTTGCGCGGATTGGGTCATATGAATTGATTTACCGGCTTTTTATTATTATTATTAAATTTTCATTATCAAAATGGCAATTTAATATTTTGACTTAAATTAAGGCGTTAACAACAAATTTTTATTCTATCAACATAAAACAATTGGCATCTAATGGGGAGATTGCTAAACTGCAAGAAGGTAAAATTAAGTTTAATAATGCTTAGGATTTAACATGAGTAGTTTAAACTTTTGTCTATTTGACCTTGCGAATCTATTAGAACAAGGACCCTATAACTTGGATCGATTTAGTTTTTATGTTGGATTGGAATTATAGAAAGAAAAAATCTTTTTTCCTTCAAGAAAATTGATTAATTTTGATTGGCTAGAATTGGGTTCATATATGTTGGTTTTGTTTTCGTGTTCCTTTCGTCTCCCACCATGATGGGTCGAATGTGTAGCACAATTGCTTCACATATGAACCATTTGTTGGAAATTAATCCAGAGAATACATAATGTTTGTTGTAATCAGAACATCAATGTAAAGAAGATGATAACAAATATCATTCATTTTACAAATCTAGAAAATAAGATATCACTGAAAAATAACATAAAATTGGAGGTGAGGTACGGATAACCGAATCTCCTTAAGGCGATTAATTCCTGCCAATGGTGCCCCGCAGATTCACGAACTATGCCTTCCAAGATACAACACATCGAACCTATTTGGATTAGCACTATGCAAACATGACTCAGTCGAATCGTTCAATTGAACCAGCACACTCAGAAAAATCAGAAGAGTAGAAAAGTATATCAAAGCCTTTTTGAATCGAGTCAGAAAAACCAAAACCAAAACCCTAGTAATGAAGCTCTATTCTCATATCTATATATAGAGCCTTTTAGGTCATGTACTAAAGAGATATATGAAATAAATAGACGTGTGTATCCATGAGATTCATGAATAAAGAGATACGTGAATCCAAGAGATTCATGTATCCAAAGATACATGAATTCAAGAGATTTATGAACTCAATAAATACATGAACTAAAAGATACATGAATCTAAGAAATTCATGAATTCAATAGATACATGAACAGAAAAGATGAGGAAATACATGAATCCAAAAGAGATACGTGAATAGAAAAAACGTATCTTAATTCATTGGCTTTCGTTGATCCATTAACCATAATTATAATCATAATTACAACACCATTCCCTCGGCAGTCGGCACTTGGATTATTCTAGAACAAGCAACTCGTGCCTCGCCCGTTCGTGTATTTCATGCCCGCACAGACCGATCCCTTCTGCCGTGCCGCTGATCCATCCTCATTCCAACTCGTGACCTTATTCTGGGCACGCCTAGCCCGTGTTCGTGATCCACGTTTGACACGAGTTAAAGCCCCACTTCATGCCGAATCGATGAATCTGGTTCGGGGGCCACTCAAGTGGCCAATGTTGAAGGGATGTCGTATACTCCGCAGTGAGTAAATCTCTGGTCGGCTTGTACAATAGGCGACTATTAACTTCCTGTGGATTTTCTGGCTTTTGGCACACCAGTGGAGTTGGGACGACGGACTCCTCAATGTCGAGCGATTCAAATTATATATTTCGCAGCAGCGTAACACCATTGTATTATCTTTTTTAAAGTAGTTGGACTGTTCGTCCCTCTCCTTCCTTTCGCCTACATATAAGAGGAAGACAATACGCAAACTTCTCTTTCAACTCCAATTAGGCACAAAAAATCCCAAAAGCTTTGATACACACCTCGTCACTCTCTTTTTTTGTGGGTGTAAAATGAGGTGGTGATGCTATTGATCACAATGACTAGCTCTTCTTTGTGGGTACGTACAAACCCCAATGCCCCTCCTCATAAGGACTCCACTTCCCAACATCTTTGCCTTCCTTTTTTCCATTCAACAACTCATGGGACAACGCCAAAACAACACTCAACAAAGATCCCAAATCCTTTTGGTCAAAGATCCATTGGAGACCCCATGATGTGGGATTCTCTTCGTGCACAATCCAAAAGTCACTAATTTACAACTTTAGCACTAATCTGTTTTCCGGCGTATTTATCACCTCACGATTAGAAATTGTGGATGCCCACTGAGTTTTTCAGTCAAAGAAACAACTTTTCTGCTTTGGCCACTCCACTTGTTTAAGTGGGCCAACTGGATGTGAAAAGGGACACGGAGGAATGATTTGAAAATTAGCCATTTTAGCTTATTGATGATGAGATTTAATTTTCTCGGAAAAATCACGGTTTGACAAGTATACTTTGACGAGAGTGACGTGACAATCACGTGCGAAGAAATTCTCCAGCTACAAGTACACACGAGACTTTAAAGAGGCAGATGGAAGTCGATTTCAGTTATACGAAGTGAATATTGCTATCGGCTTACTTCTTCGGTAATATAGCTGATATATAGAATATTTTCCGGTGCACCGCCACTGCTATTGATGCTAAATTTGTTGGCTGGTTCTCTCAACACAAGACGATGCAGTGGTCAACCTTTGATGTCATCTAAAGGCCTCGTTGATTGAACTTTTCCTCCATTCTTGGCAAATGCGGCACTTTACTCACTTTTTTTTTCTTTTTGTTGTAAATTGAGTTTTGGGATATTTTTTAATAACTTTGTGGAAAGAATAGTAGATATGATAATTTTAATTTATGATAAAGTGTAGTCTTCCTTAAAGCACTGGGAAGGAATGGAACTGAATGAAACGGTTGTCCATGTCAAGCACTTTTGGGACCATAGATGGTAGATGCATAAGTTTGTCATCCTCCTTCCAGATGAAATTTTCAAAAAAAAAAAAAAAAAGTCGAAATTGAGATTTTAGGATTAATTTGCCAATTATGGGCACGGATGTGTGTTTGGACTACTTCCTACCCATCTTATAATAATCTGAGAAGAGTAGATATTTTGTATGCAGTTCTTTTTTCCAAAAAGAGAGATTTCGACACATAGAAATGAGAAGGAGAAAATGACGCACACTGCACTGCTTAGCCCAAGCCTAGCTCTGCATTTGGCCACATGTGCCCAGTGTGTGGCCACTCACTTGCCTCGCCGTGTTGCAGAGTATAGGCACGATTTACATTTTATGAATTGAATCTTCAAGGAGGTGATTGAATGGCTAAGAGCTTAATTAAGATGCGACATATTTATTCGGTGTCCTAATTACTATGTCAATTTCGACAGGCACATTGTAAATACTCATTGGAGTCTTACTCAATGCTCATAGTTATTTGCAAGTTACCATCACCCGATTAGTTGAGTTGAGAGGTTGTGAATCCCTCACTCCCACCCAATCCAAAAATAAAAAATAAAAAACAAAAGATTTGGAAGTTGGGTGGTAAGTTGCCACTCAAGTTAACTAGATGGTAATAATCCATTGATTGGTGGCTAAAACACTATTGTGAAAAGGGGAAGGTGTTTTTATCCACTTTTACTTGTTCAAAATAACATTTAATTAGAAATTTGTCGTATGCCATTAGCTGCGTTGAGTAGCTAGACACCTCGTTTTTCACGTGATTCATCTTCATATTTCATCAACCTTGATCTTTTATCATGCACTATACATTGCAATTCACCAACAGACACCTCTTTCAACGGAAATCATCTTCAATTTCCATCATTATTTGTGTTGATTTAGAATGCCTTCATTTCTTCTATTATCTATGTCACGTAAATTAATCTGACCTAATCAATTAACTTAACGCCAAAGGAAAAAATAAAGAAAAGAAAACTATATCCGTTACCCTACATTAAATTTTTGTCTTTGACAAAAAAGAAAAAGAAAAAAAGAAGAAGAACTGCCGTCAAATAACAATCGTACTACAAACTTCTTCTAGCAATGTAACCAAATGTTTCAATATAGTATGTGGCACTCGGTCAATAAAGAAATGGAAATCATTCATAAATAAAGTTCCTTTTTCTCGAAAAGTAGACAGCATTTGTGTTACTTTGATGACAGGTAACTTTAGCAGTCTTAAATTGAAGTACGTTATGAACTCTCTCGATATTCCGGACTTGGCAACCGGAAAATTCCGTGGGAAAATTCTCTTACAAAAAATCGTGGAGGGAGATAAAACGCATGTGCATCTAAAGCATAAATACAAGTTATTTGCTAAAAGGACGATGGGGTTTCGTATGGAGAAAAAGACTAATCCACTTAGACTTTTAGGTGAAACAATGGTAATATTACAGTGAGTTACATTGTTTGCAGATAAAGGTCCCCTAATTTGCCCGCTCAAGCTTTAAACCGGCGATCCCAACTCTTGAGTGCCAGAAAAAGGCACGAAAGCAATCAAAATGTTACGCATACTTCAATTGACCAGCCTAATTAAGTTACCTCCAATGGATATTTGACAAAATCATTACAAAACTTCATATGACATAATAGCCTCGTATAGTCCGATGAGAGTATTTCGGTCATTTTGAGAGTTGATTTAGATCAAGGAAGCAACATCAATTTCAATGGATAGAGCACTGACTATAATTTTTGGGGTGATATGTTCAGTGTAGAAGAAGATTTTCCGAGGTCCATGTCCTCTCCATATATCTTTGGAGGTTCCAGGTTTGAGAAGGAAAAAGCCTAGGAGGGATTTCGGAATGACTGCCCAAATCGTGCCCATTTGTCCTGCACGCAATGCACCAAAGTCGCCTTTTTCTTTTTATGGCACAACCGGAAACGAAAGGGTGTTAGATAGGTTAAACCAAAAACAAATATAGGTTTGATATAAAGTCATCGGTGTTCCTTATACTTTTACATCGAAATGATGTTTATACAAAATCGGATAGATCAAGTCCAAAAAATATGTACAACCTATACACCTCGTGTATATTTAACAGCGGGACGGATCCAGTCCAACATGTTTAATAGACGACACAGCTTGTATAAAAAAAAATTCAAGCATCAAAACAGCAGGGAAGAATCTAGAAATCACACCTCGCGCATATCAAAACAGCGGGGATGAATTTAATCCCATCAAAGCAGCATAAAATCAAACAAGCATATAAACCCAATGTCAAATCTATATACTACGTAGGCACACTAATAGTTAATAGGGACAAATTCAATCACAAAAATCCAATGCCAAATCTCAATTGAGCATCGAATATAAATGATCAAATAATTGTTGATTTTATTTCTGGTAAAATAACCATATCCTACTCCCGTAACCTTTTTTTTTTTTTTTTCTCTCTGTTTTACTTTCACTCTCATCTCTTTGACTTTGACTTTGCTTCTTTATAGAGCGTGAGAATCAAACCTCGTATATGGAACTAAACATTTCCATCCTACCCAATTCTTTACCATTGAGTTGTGTGACAGCGAATAAACCCTAAACCTTTAATAACAGCACATTTTGTTGGATATATGGATGGTGGTGTGGTACAAAGATGAAGGGATGGAGGTAGTGGTAAAGGGAGAAAAGAAATAGGAAAACACTCAAAAAAATTATTAGAATATAATTTTAAAAAAATGTGCACATTAATGCTTATCATTCCATGTAGGATGGTATTTAAGTCAGCAATTTCACGTCAAAATTGGTTAAATGAAACACTTAATTGACATAATTAAAATGTTTAATATTGAATTGACAAAAATGTAGGTTTAGACACAAGGCCGGCATGCAGAGGAGTAGTGCAACTCTAGGACAACATGCATGCAAAAACAGGGCAACATCCCAAAAAAGTTCCCAACAAACTTCTGATCCATCCGGGTTTGAATCCCCACCTTCTCGAGGGGGGTTGGGGTGGGGACGTTGTAGTTTCAGGAGTGGGTTTTGACTCTCACATCCTGTAAGGAGACAGAGCAAAAGTTTGGGAGTGAGCGTTAGAATAGAAATAGAGTAGGACCGATAAAAAATAAAAAAAAAAACTGCTGACCCCCGATCGGCAACCATAAGAGACGGTGACCACCGCTCCCCAATCATGAGAGGAACAGAGAAACAAATACTGCAATCTCCTCCGCGGCCATAGTAATTTTAATTTGTACAGATTGACAAGAACCAATCCAACCTGGGCCCAACGAGAGTAACGGGTAAAGCGTCTGACCATCGTGACAACATGATACTTAAAATGGGTGCGGATTAGCTATAAATTGAAGCAATATGCATTGGCCTAATAGAATTAGGTTACTCCTTCGAGTCTGACATCTCGTATCGTGGTCCTTTACGTAATGCTCCTCCCGAAAGTAAGAAGGGGAGACAAACTTCACGGGTTTGGACCAAAAGTCGCAATCTTTTTCAGATACGATCCGCACCGCAACGTCTGATCTTTCGCAAGAGGTCGCGAGGTTTGCAATGCCCGCGAGTCATTTGGCCAACAGAGTGATGTTGAAAAGCCCGTCAATTTCTTGATTGGAAAAGCTCGCTTAAACCGGAAAAACGCACATCACACAATATGCCCATCCAGTGTTGCTTTTGACGAGAGTTGCGTAGGGAATGGGCTCTTTTTTAGCCTTCCAATTTATATTTAAAGAGCGTATGGGAATTGAACACTTGGCTTATCTTTATAGAGTTTGACAATCTCTACGTCCTAGACACGTTCCTAATTACTCAAAGAGAATGCGTAAGTATAGTAATGGATTGTTCTTTTTTCTAGCGTTGAAGTATTGTCTCATTTCGCTTAACAATGGATCCTAACTCATTCATGTAGTTTCTTTTCACCGGATTTTAAGTAAAACTATCTTAGATGATCCATCAATTCTAGGTAATTATACTTTTCATTAATTAACCAAATTAAAAAAAGGAAACATCCCTGCTCCCGCACCTTTGGATCCCTATAAATGCACCCTTCGTTCAGTCCTCTTGCAGGCCTCATGATTTAAACATAAGTCTAAAGTCCTCTCTCTCTCCCCCAATGGCGCTCCGGAATGCACTAGTAAAGCGCTTCTTGGACGGTTACAGAGCAGCGTCGCCGGCCGTGACTCTGGAGAACTCTCCGGGCCCCTTTCCCTCACTTCAGGCCCTGACCTCCCTAGTTCCCGCCAAAACTGGCTTCTGCCGCGAGTTCCTGACCTCGCTGGAATCCGCTGACAGAGGAATTCTGCGGCGGGTGCCGAACCAGTCTTCCAGAGCGCTGCCGGAGCTTCTATCCCTCCCCACCGGCGACAAGCTGAGGGAGAAGCTCCGGGGCGACGGAGTTGCCTTAGATCTCCGCCTACCCGAAGGGCCCTCACCAACGTCGGCGGCGGCCAGAGGCGAGGCGTACGGGCTGACCGTTCGGGATACGAGGAAGATCCTGAGGTTTTATCAGGTGGAGAAGGTGAAGGCGAGGCTGAGGGGGATGCCGGAGAGCTCGATTTCGTATGGCGAGTTCGTGAGGATCTGCGTGGAGGAGTGCGAGGAGGAAGGTCGAGGGATGGAGGTGGCGAAGACGATGGAGGAGTCCGGGAACGTCATCGTCTTCGGAAACGTGGTTCTTCTCAGCCCGGAGCAGGTGAGTCCAGGCAATTATTTACGGTGTTCAACGTCCAATTTCATTGCCCTTTTTGAACTAAAGGTTTCACAAATTTTTTCATCTCTTCTACCTCAATCATGTGCATCCATCATCTGATGTGACCCTCAACTTTTTCTAATGAATTCCAATTTGTTGCAGGTGGCCGAGTTGATGCAGAGCCTGATCTCCCGATCCATACCCGTCCCGAACGACCCGAGGCGAGAGGAGCTGCAGCAGATGGAGGCTCGAAAGGCCACGATCGACGTAAGGGCCCGGGGGCAGGTCCGGGCCGAGCTTTACTGCGGGCTGGGCTTGACGATGGTCCAGACCCTCGCGTTCATGAGGCTCACGTTCTGGGAGCTGAGCTGGGACGTGATGGAGCCCATTTGCTTCTTCGCCGCGTCGCTTCACTTCGTGGCCGCGTACGCCTTCTTCCTCAGGACTTCCCGCGAGCCATCCTTCGAAGGTTTCTTCAGGCGCCGGTTCGAGACGAAGCAGCAGAAGCTCTTCGAGGCCTGCGGCTTTGATGTCCAAAGGTATCGCGAGCTTCGGGCGTTGTTCGGGCCTAAGACTTCGGGTAACATTAGCCCAATAGGTTACTGAATTTGACCAGTCTAAGGCCCAAGAGGGGAGAATTGGAGAACTGGGTCACCCGAAAAAATGAGTTGTACAGGGGAGGGGAGTGTAGTTTCATAGTTTGCAAATTGTTCAGTAACCTCTAATTAGGTTACTTTTGCTTTTGCTCATGTTGTAAATATTAGAGCGTCATCTTAATACATGACAGTGCGACGCATTGATTGTACTCATGCATTTATTTTAATTTTGCAACGAGATTAGGTATTTTTCTCAAGAAGATCGCCCCTCTTTTTGTCCAATGTGATTGTTCGCAGGCAACGGATGATTCTTTCTAACGAAAGAAGTTAGCAAATTGAGAAAGTCTTGAGGGTTCGATGCTTTAGTACAGCTTTGCCAAAAAAGTCTTTAAGCCTCTAAAGGCCCTTGTGCCAAAAATTGAGGAGCATGGTAACAAAAAGCACAAAGACCTTTGGGCTACAATTCAGCTTTGCAAATACTATAAAGCCTGAATCAGTACTCAGCTTTTAAATTTCCGAAAATGCTTCTTTCAGAGTCTAATGAAATTTTTTGGTTGAGGAGAACAAATAAATCTTCACCAGATTCTGACACCAGCAGAAGTAAGAGGCCGAGGGATGTCGATTGGTGGTGGTGCTTTGCCTGGGCTCTTGTGGCCTCAGTATCGCATCACTAGAGGTCGCGCTAGACTCAGGCAAGATCTATTTGCCCTAGGGGACGTTTGCTGGGTTGTTACGAGATGCGGTTGGGGGCCGGCGGAGTCGATGGGGGAGGTGGAGGCTTGGCTGGGCGTGCTCGCATCGGGCGGTCGCCTGTGGTTGACTGGCGGTCGTGCCAAGTACAAATGCTGGCGGTGAACTGTGAGTGAGCCCACACCGTAAAAATGGCTAATTGTCAAACTACTATTCCTTCATTTCCCTGGGCTCTACTTAATTGAATCTTTTTCCATTCAACTGGCCCACTTGAACAAGTGGAATGGCGGACGAAGAAAAAGTGTCTTTGACCGAAAGATTTAATGGGTATTGGCAATTTCTGACTGTGAGGTGATTAACAGGTCGGAATAAGAATTATTTACTGCCAAGGCATGTTTGTTTTGGAAACAATTTCATGATAAAGAAAATATTTTACAAAAAATCCTTTTTTCAGAAAAATATTTTTCTTTTTTTAGATTAGAGAATTCATCTTCTAACTTTAAGTATACATATTTTCTTTGATCCTAATTGGCTTTCATTGATTGAACATTTTCAGTAAGTGAATACGTGAAAGTTTAAAATATTGTGAAAAATTCTTTCGCTCAAATAAAAACACCTAAAACTTACAGATTAGTGACTTTTGCACACAAGAAAAGTCCCACTTCATGGGGTCTCCAATGGATCTTCGACCAAAAGGGTTTGGGATCTTCGTTGCGTGCTTGTTTTGGTGATGTCCCATGAGTTGTTCAATGGAAAGAAGGAAGGAAAAGATATTGGGAGGTGGAATCTTTATGATGAGTCGCATTAGTGCTTGTACGTACCCGCAAAGAAGAGCATCGCCACTTCATTTTACCTTAAAAACAAAAAACAAAAAACAGAGAGAGAGCGAAAAGGAGTGGATCAAAGCTTTGGGATTTTTCCGTACCTATAATTGGAGTTGAAAAAAAAAGTTTGCGGATTGTCTTCCTCTTTTTATATATAGGCGGAAGGAAGGGGAGGGATGATCAATGCAACTACTCATCCAAAAAGGTTAATATAAATATTTCACGCTGTTGTATAAGATTTAATTGGGAAAATTGTCCAAAAAGTCCTAAATTTATTGCACTTATGCCAATTCAGTCCTAAACATTTTAACTTTATCAATTGAGTCCTGAACCTTTTCACTTTTTACCGATTCAGTCCATTTGGTCAATTTTGGCCGGAAAATGCTGACGTGGACGCTAGCGGTGCCACGTAGGACTGTCGATGCTGACGTGGACAATTTTTAATAATATTTTAATATTTTTTGAATTTTTTTTGGCTTTTTCCTTGGTCTTTTCCAGTGGCCGGCCACCGGCCACAGGCGATGGCCGGCTGGCCTTGCTCGCCACAAGCGAGGCCTGGCAAGGGTCGCCTAGGTGAGGCCAACCCTCCCCCAGGCCAAGGCGGTCTCGTCGAGCGTTGGCTGGGCGAGGCCGCCCTGGCCCTGGCGAGGGGAGCCCTCGCTGGGGCTCGCTCTTGCCTGGGCGAGTGTCGGCCTTGCCTAGACCAGATCTGGCGAGGTTGGCCCTCGCTCTTGGTCGGGCGGGTGTCGGCCTGTGGCCGGTGGTCGGCCGTTGCCCACCCGGTCAGGGGCGAGGCCGACGCTCGCCTGGGCGAGGGCAAGCCCCGGCGAGGGCTCCCCTTGCCAGATTTGGCGAGGCCGACCCTCGCTGGGGCCAGGGCGGCCTCGCTCGGCGTCGTTGTCGCCCGGCCGACGCCCGGCGAGGCCGCCCTAGCCTAGGGGAGGGTTGGTCTCGCCTAAGCGACCCTTGTCGGGCCACGCCTAGGCAAGGGCTCCCCTCGCCGATGCTCCTCCTCACCCGGCCGGGCCTCGCCTATGGCGGGCGAGGCCAGCCGGCCGGTGGTTGGCCGTTGCCTGTGGTCGGTGGCCGGCCACCTGAAAAGGCCAAGGAAAAGCCGAAAGGGGGGGGGGGAAGGAAAAAAATTCAAATTTTTTTAAAAACAAATATTAAAAAAATATTAAAAATTGTCCACGTCAGCATACATGGCACAGCCGGCGTCCACGTTAGCATTTTTCGGTTAAAATTGGCCGGATGGACTGAATCGGCAAAAAGTGAAAATGTTTAGGACTCAAATGGCAAAGTTAAAAAGTTTAGGACTAAATTGGCAAAAGTGCAATATGTTTAGGACTTTTTGGACAATTTCCTAGATTAATTTGAGCAGTAACTCTTCAGGCCACCCTGAATACAATGATTGAACATTGAGGATTCCGTCGCTGTAGCTCCATCGGCATGCCAAAGGCTAGAAAATACCTCCGCATGAAGTTAATAGATGCCTATTGCACAAGCTACCTAGAGATTCACTATGTATGTGACACAAATTTTCCACAGAAAGTTCAATTTGGAAGGATTTGAAACTAAACATCTGGTGTCAATGGGGTTGGCTGATTGGGCATCAAGCAGGCCCACGTCCTAAACAACATTGTGTATAACTTTTGTTTGCAGTTCTAACCCTAACCCACCTAATAGCCAATTCTAGTTCTTATCCACAATATCCACAAAATGGATCTACATGCATCATCTATTGTCCCCAATCATATCATCATTTTTAGAGAAAATTCCAAAAAAGGATTTGAAGTTCTCTCATTTTCTTAAATAAAGGTCCGATGTGAACCTTGTTTTAAATAAGAGCTTAAAATGCCATTACTCTATCAAATAAGGGCCTGAAGTAATTTTTAATTTAAATAAGCGCCCGAAGTAGTTATATTTGTTTCAAATAAGGGTTTTCACTTTCCAGTAATCAATGGCAATTTCATCATTTGCCCCTTTTCTTTTTCTTCCTTTTTTTTTGGTTCTTCTTCTTTCTTTGTCGGTGGCCAGCCGGCCACTAGCGATGCCTGCAGAGGGCTAGGCAAGGGACGGCCTCGTCTAGGTGAGGCAACCCTCGCCTTGAGGGAGGCTACCCCTCGCAGCCACCAGTGAAGTTGGCCCTAGCCCGCGGCTAGCTAGAGCTCGACGGCCCTCACTTACTGCTAGTGCGTCAACCTCGCTTACTGTTGGTAAGGGCCTACAAGCCCTCACTAGCCCTAAGCGAGGTTGACCCTCGCCAAGTTTGACGGATTAATGTTGAATATGTGAGCACCTATGAATTTATTTCTAAATGTTTTGAACCAAAAAAAAAAAAAGAGGGGTTACTAAGATTTGTTTTCAAAAGAGGGTGGTTGGAAAAGAAATTAGAGAAGAAATATGGTGTCGGGTTTGGATGCCAAGTTTTATGTGCTCAATAAAACGATGAGATTTTATACTAGATGCGTGCAAATTTTGGCGGGTTAATTTCAAATACATGACCCCATACGAATTTATTTTGGAAAGTTTGAACAAAAAAAAAAAAGAGTTACTAAGTTTATTTTTAAAATGAGATTTTGGTGTTTTGGCTATATGATGGAAGGTAAAAGTTGACTTGATTGATGATGTGCCCGCATGGTCATGTTAGTTAAGTAGTTTAGTTTAATTACTCGCGATTTATTTAATTGATCGCAATTAGCGTAATTAGTGATGGATTAGCCGTCTCGTGAAATTTTATGCTAATTCTCATGGTTGAATTTATATGTGAAATTGATCGCCTTTAAGTGCAATTGAATGCTTGGTTGTCGTTTTGGATTATTATTGCAAAAATTGATTTTATGGTATTTAAATAGAAAAATACCAGGTGTCGGTTTTGACGCCAAAAACATTTTATGTACTATATAAAATCGTGGAATTTTGGGATGGGAACCATGCACAATTATTTTATCAAGAATTTTTAATACGAAGAAAATTGGTCAAGTCCATTATTTGAAATGAAAGTATTTGAGTGCAAAGCATGATGTTCTTGGCCAAGTATATGCTGGTGTGTGATCACCTAATAACCTGATGCGTTTACGCGAGGTAGTGAACATGTCCTGATGTGTTTACGCAAGATGATGCCTGATTAAGTTCGGATGCCTCTCGTCAATGGATGTCGGTCGCAGTGGAGGTTGGGCCGATGGTCCTTATGGAATGCCGTCCTGATGCGTTTACGCAGGACGATGCCATGCTCGATGGGGCAAGACGACGCTCGATTATGCCGGATGACTGCCAACTGTTGAGTTGGACATAGCCGATGGGTCATAATAACTGGGACACGTGTGAGTGATTGAGATAGCCATGCCTGATTATGGGACAAAATTGTGTGACACGGAATATGACGTGTCATAACGGTTTGGCCTTATAATCAGGACCCATGTGATTGTTTAAAAGATGAATTGATGTGTTCCAGCTATGAAATATGTTTGCTATATGCATATGATATATGTGATGAGCTAATGTGCAAGAACGCGCCAAGGCACAGTGCATGTTTAGGACGCCTCTGAGTGAATTTGCGTCCTAATCGGGGTTTAGGTTTTGACTCGCTGAGATTTTATCTCACCCCGTCGTGGTTAAATATTTTCAGGTTCTTAATGTGGAGAACCTAGAGCCCAAGGCAGAAGGGTCCGGTGTGTAGATGGCCTGGTAGTTTCTTTTTTAAACAAGATTTGCGTGTATAGACTGGTAGGACCAACTTGATATGTATATAAAGTGCAGTTTATGTTATGAAAGTGTTGGCATGTTTTTAGACTATCCTTGTGTTTGTTTGATTGTCCAGGATTTGTTTAGTTCGCTTCCGCATGTGCATAAAACGAATGAGTCGGCAACGCGTCCTACGACGTCACAATTTTAGTCGACCGCTAAGGAATGTGTGCGCGCTCGGGATTCAGGGCGTGACATAGGGCCATCTAATTAGCTGCATTTGGTTGGATTTGGATTCTTAGCTGCTAAGTAGAAAGCCGTTTCGGGTGAAAATCACAAAATATGCGGACTTCTTTAAGTGGCATGGACTTTTCTCTAATATAATCACATTGATGATTGTAGATTGATTATCTTCACAGAGAAGGAAACTGCAGTAAAGATCATATTCTAGAACGTTTTCTCTGCTTTTAGACTGAAAGAAAAAGTCGTGAATGCTGAACATCGATTCAAATTCTATTTAATTGCAATGCCATAATTAAAAATGAACACCTTAAAAAAAATCAGAATTTGTTGGAGATTTTTATTTGTTCTAGATTGTTTGATCATATCATAATACTAGCCGACATTATGGGGCCTTTTCTTTTTCCAAAGGGATATCTCTGTAAAAGTAATTTCCCAAATGGATCTCTTAAAACTATAACGAGAAAATAGACTTCTAATTGCCACATCATCCCTAAAAGTTTCTTAGCCAGTCACATTTACATTTCTCCTAAAATTTATAATATTGTTTTAACATTTTTTGCAACCTTTATTTCTTATAAATAATTCAAGCCGCAAACGGGATTGCACAAATTCAATCACTAAGTCTTATTTTCTTGTTACTGAATTTAGAACAAGATCAAAATCTAAAAGTTCAAAAAGTTTAATCATAGTAAGCGACATGTATGACCCCCTTGCAAAATGGTGCCTACGTCAAGCACGGGCTCTCAAAAACACTACCTATTATAACGTGGTTTATCGAATAATTATTCAATTGTGGCTTTAGAAGTCACTACTAATCTTTTATGAGCCAATGAGGGGGTCAAGTAAGACGCATGGGTCTGTCTTACTTCTGTCAATCGGAGATTGATGAGTATGGGACTTGACGTTGGATATGTCTAATGTCATTTTGGTACTTTTTTCTCCTTTTATGGAAACAATTATTATGTGATCTTTTCAACTTTATTTTCCCCTATTTTACCATCTAAGACATGCAAAACAGGTTATCATGTGTAAATCACTCAAACACACACATATATGCAATAAATGAAATGCGGGAAAGAAAAGAACCCGAACCTTATTGGGCAAAAAAATATACGCGGCCTCATTATTAAGCTCTAAGATAGGAGGACCCCTGGAGCTATAAATGAAAATTTATTATAAACTCTCTAAAATAAACTAATTGCTTGAAAAAGGAAAAGTAAACATGCTCTATGCAAACATGTACCTAAATAAATTACTTTCCTAAAAGATCTTCAACCAAATACGAAAATTTAACGCAGCGCAATCTAGAATGTAATCTCAAAAAATAAATCAAATATATAAGCAAATATATATGCACCCCTAGACATCGTTTTGTGATTTTTTTTAATGAAGATGCAATACACAATTACTAATACATGCAATACGTAATTTTTTCGGACTCCTCGTGCTAGTTCCATTCACACTCAATCCTTTTTCAATCATCATTGTCGTTATTAGATTATGAGAGATCTCCTTTATGTAGACCTAAGTCACATGTGTCCTTATCGTGATCATGCATAATGTAATGCCTAAAATGTGATGAAAGGAGTTAGAACACATTGGTAACAAACATAATGCATGCCAATTCGAAATAGTTTTTGAAATAATTTTTTGAAAAAAAGGTTTCAAGAGCTCATCCTCATGTTATCAGACTTCCTTGCTCTTGTAAAGCTATAAAACTAGGGAGCATGTGAAAGCCTAGCCCTTTGTGGCTATCATGGGACTACTTTGGTATGCTTCCACATGCATCTATAAAACACAAGCTGCCCGGACCAATGCCTCAAGACCCAGGGCCCAATAGAGTTTTCATTACAAAACAACTTGAACTAATAGCAAACTCCCACATAGGGGAGAGAATATAAAGCAAATAGTTAAACTAAGTAGGAACCTCCCTACTCTAAAGGGTTGCTGATGCCTCCGAAGGATGCAGCTTCTATGATGGTGCATATGACATTCTTTTCGACCAGCTTGACTACACTTTCGATGGCTCCTTCTTCTTCTATTAACATCTTTGAAGGTCTAAGGCAACAAGAAGAAATCACCGTGGAGGAAGGCATTGTGAACTTTTATTTGATGTAGTGGCCAATCACGGAAAGTGACAATTGATAAGAATGAGCGAATTGTAACGTCTGTTGCCACTAGAGAGAAGGTCTCGTGGTAATCAAAACTTCTCATTGTGTGAAACTTTTACTCACTAACTGAGCCTTGTATCACTCAAAGGAGCCATCTGCTTTATATTTAATCTTGTATACCCATTGTAGCCAATCGGTTTGCAATGAGAAGGTAGTGATACGATATCTCATGTCTCCATAAATCCCTTTATGATCTCAAATAGGCTTCTCGACAATGATATACCAAGTTTACTGACGCACTTATAGGTATAGGATTCAAACAATCTAGACATGATTATGTTATTTTCACATGAACGAAAGGTATGTCCATTAAGGGAAATCCCTTATGAAGTTTTGAAGATGACAAAATAAATCAAAGACTACTAACGTCTTTAATAATTGAGTAACTATGTGAAAGACACACAAGCTATTATGCGGATGATAGAATGTGTAAAAAATATTATCAAGGATTGTATTTGAAAGAACAAGAAGATACACTTTATGTTGAAGCTGAACTTATTCAGAATGTTATCATAAAGTCCGGACTTTAAGGCTAAATATGTTTAGATGCAAACTTTAAGAATGAATACATTTAGACTTAAGTTCAGATTGTAAAGTTTACTTTAGACGAAATAAGTCCAAAGTTTACATACATAACATAACACAAGTTTAAAACGAGACAACTTCAAAGAACGTGACCTGAGTCCATAATATATAATGGCTAGTGATCTAGTTTGGATTTCACACTAAGAAAGATTTGTTTGACTTAATCTAATTGATTGACAAATCAATCCCAAATACAAATTCTTCCTAAATGAATGAGCTCTACTTATAGAAACCAAGACTTTGATTGTATGGGTAATCAAAATTAAGTGAAGATTCTATCTTTATCACTCAATGGCCATCAAATCTTCATGATACAGATTCGTCCATTAGGTAGATTGGAAGACAATCCTTTAGCGACCCTTTAGAGACTATCCAACAACTAGTTTGGAAGTAGATGAGTATTTAAGGAAACCAAGGAGCCAAGAAGCAAAAAAGAGAGGCGGCCACTTGTCTTTTGTGAGCTTAATTTTGTAATCATTTGAGAGGTGTTGATAGTATTTTAAGTGTGTGCTTTGGTGTATCCATTGGATCTTTGACCAAAAGGGTATAAGATCTTTGTCAGGTGCTCGTTTTGGTGACTTCTTCTTCAATGGAAGAAGAAAGGGGAAAGATGTTGGGATTCGGAATCTTTGTTACGAGGCATTGGAGTTTGTACGTAACCCGCAAGGAAGAACTAGTCATTGTGATCGAGACATCACTTCATTTTACTCCCCAAAAAAGAGAATGATAAGGGGTGTGTTAAAAGCTTTTGGATTTTTTGTGTACCTAATTGGAGTTAAAAAGAGAAGTTTGAGGATTTTCTTCCTTTTATATAGGCAAAAGGGTGGGAAAGGGATTGTCATTGCGGCTACTCTTCAAAAAGTTAACATGAAGGTCTCACAACGTTGGGAAATGTTTAATTTGACTCATGATTACTTAGACTACCTTGAACACAAAGGTTCGGTATTGACGATCTCGCCAGCGGAGCTCATCAATGCACCAAAAACTAGAAATTGTCTCCACATGAAGTTAATAGATGCCAAGTACACAAGCTAATAAGGTATTCGCTTTCTGCGTGACACGAATTTGTAACCTTGTGTAACACGGTTCGCGAGCCCGCCCAGACCAAATTGCCGAAAAGTTCAATGTGGGCGGATTTGGAGCAAAGCATCTACAGGTGAAGTTCGGCCCGGCCCAATTGAGCATGAGCCAATCCCACATTTCCTGACAAATAATGTGTATTTCTTTTTGTTGACCGCAGGCCTGAGCAACAAATTAGGCCCGATCCTGTCCCACCTTATATAACCTATTCTAGTTCATATCCAAATTGGGCCCGATCATAGGCCACCTGACAGCCAGTCCTAGTTCATATCCATATTAATCACAAAATGGACCTACATGGATCATCCGTTGTCCACCGTCTTATCAACATTTTTATCAGGAGCTTAGTTTCCATTTCTTTACTATACATATGCTTATGGATTTTGCATTTGATTAATTTTATGGCATGCTCTAGGGTTACCCTCCTGTTCTCCAAAGCAAGTTAAAAAATACACTCCTCTGACATATAATGGGAGAACTCAAGTATTGCCTTCGTCCGAGTTTTCGGCTCTCTAGCAAAGTCATCTTATTTTTAGGAGAACTATTTTCATGAAGAATGAACACTGACTGCCCTAAGTAAGTGGCTCATCGAGACCATCTTTCCTCATACGCGTAGTCTGCTGGATCACTCTACAAGCTCCAACATCGGTTTAAGTCCATATATTTGGTCTATGCGTGTAATAATATTTAAAGTACTTTACACGTAGATGGTAAGATTTGAATAGGTAATCTTCATTGTCTAAACCAGAAATCCCCAACACCATAACCTACTATGCAGCCTTGGATGGTTTATGAATTTTCATTTAAACCGTCGTTTGCTATAAAATGTGTTCGAGTGTCGATTTGGGTGCAATGTAAACATAAAAAAGAATATATCAAAATTGTCTTACAGATAAGTATCATCTATATAATTGCCAAACACTCGAGTCTCCAAAAGTCATGAGCTTATAACCTTGTGATTACCCTCATGTGGTCAAGACGGAACACTTTATTACCCATTAAAAATTACTCGGTTAACAATTGTCGCCAGATATGCCAAAGGCCTAAGAAAAATGCTAGTATTCTAATGTTGTTTTCAAGAATCAATTTTTTTTGGGGAAATTGGGGTGGACAAGATAAATTATGAGGATTTATATTTCAATCAACCTCCTGGATGGCATAGGCCACTCTAAAACACCTTAATTATTCCTCTCTACCCTTCTCAGATCTAAATCTATAATCTTCACAGCTTTTTCCCGGTGCGTGCCTTCGAAGTAATAGAGCAAAATAGTCAGTGATAATAGTCAATGAAAATGACTTCGAAACATGAAATCATCTATGGCTCCTCAGCTTCGCAGGAGAGAATCATCTCATTAGGTGACGCCTCTCCATCCCATTGCCTCAACCAACTCTGACCCACTGCACCTTTTGATATTTGCATTGAACACAACTAATTTTTGCTAGACTCGGTGATCCTATTATCACGATGATGCTAACACAACAAGAGCTTCTCTTTTGTCGTTGTTGCACTTCGCATGATTGAATTATGCCCTATTTGGTAGCACTTCAAATAGTGCCTGGTTCTATTCTTTTTTTCTCCGGAACAAAAAAAAAAACATAAATCCATTTAGTAAATTTTTTGTTCCCAAAAATAAATTTAGAACAAAATCAAGAAGTAGAAAAAAGTTACTTCTTGATTTTAAGAACAATTTCAGAATCAAGTCTAATTTTTCTTCTTTTCTCCTCTTTTCTTTTCTTCTATTTCCTTTTCTTCTTCTTCTTCCTTTTGGCCGGTTGTCACTAGCCTCAGCCATGGCCGAGGACCGGCCAGACGAGGGCTGGCGACCTCGTCAAATTGTCTCCTGCCCTTGGTGATGCCAAGCCACAGCAAGGCTCAACCTTGCCTTGGCTTGGCGACGCTAACCTGGTGATGACTTGGTGAGGCTCGGGTTGACGAGCCTCGCCATGGCTCAAGTTGTCGGGGGCCGACGACGCTCCCGTGAGGTTGCCGATCTCATCTAGCTAGAAGAAGAAGATAAAAAGAAAAAAAAAAGAGAAAAATTTAATAAAATGGTTAAAAGATTAAAAGAAAATGGTTTAGATTAAAAATTTTAAGGATTTTACCAAGCGCATTTCTATTTTGGGAATATAATTTTAAGGGTTTTACCAAGCTCCTTCAGATGCTAAAAAATTATTCATGAGAACAATCATTTCTAAGTAAAAATTGTTCCTAGGAGCAAAATAGTTACCAAATGCATCATTAGGATACCAATTCATAGTTCAAAGTTCAAGCGATGCAACAGAAATACGTCATCGCCCCCTGTTTGACCATGTTAATGAAAAATCGGAACTGCTATCATGATATCCAAGAATTCTCAGGTCACCAATAGCATTTGTAATTTTGCTCTTTACCTTTGCTTTAACTTTCTTGATGCCACACCATCCTTATTTCTATGTAAATTTACCTGGGTTCGATGCCCTTTCTCGACGGATGGGATTAGTTTACTTTGATCGCACATCTTAGAAGTAAAATGTGCACACGGTATACAAAGCATTGGAACAAAGTTATTAGTGTACCCTAATCTACAAATTTTCTGGTACTTTTTTTCATAACATATACTCAAATTCATTGGTACCATGGTCCCTGATTAGAACCTTCTTACTTTTTATTTTTAACACCAAGATGAAAAGATAAACGCAATCGAATGGACACCCTTGCTTCTGTTCTTACATTTGCCGGTTAGTGTTTTGGAACTGGGGACAATGTAATTTAATTTGAACACTGAATTGAATCGAATCGAATGGCATTGATATATTCAGAAAAAAAAAAGTGTCAAATTTGAACCAAAAGGCTTTTCCCATTTCCATTCGGTTTCATAAGGAACCAACGCGCTTTCTTCTTTTACTTCTTTTTCTTGGTTTTTCCGCGCAGATGCTATGAGCTTAGATTTACTAGAATATATTAGAAAGAGTAGTGACATCAAAGAGAAACCAGACCACAATAATCGCCACAAAATCAGATATTCTCACAAAATGACAATATATACTAATGAATATGAAAACCCTACTTCATATCTAAATTGCCGAAATAATAATAGGTCAGACGGTTGGATTCTCGGTACAAGACACAGTATAATCGGTTGGGCTTCAAGAAGTTTCGGATTGACTTTTTCTTCTTATTTACAAGGAGTATTGTTAACAAATACCCTCAGGGCTTTACTTAAGCTAATTAAAAATGAAAATAATACTTTCTATGACATTTTAATAAGATCACTTGCTTCAAATAGAAATTTTACATTTCAAGATACAATTAATAAGGCTTAACAGGAGGTGACCATGAGACACCCGTTAACATTTTCCTTTACTCAACTTATTTTTTTGGAGTGATTTTTATTTTTGACAATTTGCCTTTTGCAGATCCTGCAATACATGCACTTGACCTTTTTTTTTTTAAATCCTGAACACATGAAATTTTCGTAGTATATAAATATTGATACATGAATTCAATTTTTTTAAATATAATTTCGTAGAATTTGAATGATATTTTGGATGTTAGTAAGAAAGTAAAAAGTTACTTTTTGGCTTTTGATAAGTTGAGACAAACTACACCACATACTTTGACCTTTATTAATTCGAATAACTCGAAACTATCACATTATATATATATACACACACCAATACAAAAGTTTATTATCAAAATTTTAAAAATATTATAGATTTTGATTTGAAAGTAAAAATACTATTTTTTGTTTTGGGTGAAAAAAAAAAGTGAAACTTTCCTTTTCCTTTGGGTGAAAAAAAAGAAGAAGTTCCTTTAGAAAAGAACCGAATCGCAAAAGAAATTAGGTTCGGTGATTCGAACCGCTTTTTCTTCTTCCTGCTAATGCACTCGACGTTGTGTAAAATCCATTAAATATGCACTGCGTGCGACGATCTTTTTAATTACATCAATGTTTGTTTAGCCATTGACTAATTCATCATTTTATTACAAAAGGAATAAGAGAAGAGTTTGGAGTTGGATCAACTAATTCAGATGTGTCATCATTTGGTTCAACAATACGTACGTGGAGTCGGTTTATAGGAACAAAATCCAAATACGAAACCATCATCGTCATATCGGTAATGTTAGGTGCACTTGCAACATTACTCTTGGAGTCTTAAGTTGTGATTCGTCCGAATTGATTCATGACCCAACCAAAATCAACATCTGCTTACTAATTCTATACCGGTAGTTATGAGGCTTCGATAAGCAATCGAATACTTACTTTGGGAAACCAGAATATTTGCATCTCAAAAGCAAGTGATGCATACTATTGGGTATTTTTTTACCGACTTTGACCGCCGTAAAATTAAGCGTAAAATTAAGCTAGACGGTAGAGTCAACTACCCGGAGGTCCAGGAGGCACACCACAAGCCCCATGCACCGGTTAACTCAGAGTTTATGGCCTATGCAAGTGAACCTAATTCAAAATAATTTGCATGCTACTTATGGGTTTCAAACGGAGGGGATGACCTCCATTTCCTGAATATCATTGAATTCGTTTAATTAATGAATCTCAAGTAAAATCAACCATCAGCAACGTCCTAAGCACAAAGAATTTTCTTGGGCATACTAACATTGATATACAAAGTTCACCCATTAAATAGGCAAAAGCCGCAAAAAATTCAAAACTATGCTCACAGTGACACATTTACCCTAATTTTTTTCTATGACACAAAATATCCTAAACTTATACATATGACATATTTACTCTACGTCAAGATTCTGTTAATGAGCACCGTTAAAAATCTGCCTATATGAACTTCGAAAAGCAAACAATATTGATATGGTGCCCATGTGATGTAAAAAGATATTATCTTCATCAAAAATTCATTCGACAAAGTAGCATAAGTGTGCCATATAGGTAAGTTTGGGATTTTTTTTATGTCCACAAGAAAAAGTTTGTTGTAAATATGTCACAATGAACATAATTTGGGTTTTTCATGTAACAAAAAATAAAATTAGGGTAAATGTGTCGTAGTGAACATAATTTGAGGTTCTTGATGGCTTTTTACCTAGCAGATGGGTTCTTGATGTCTTTAAACAAGCAAATCATATTCATATATCATTTGATATGTACCCATTATGTATATCAATTTTAATCTATGTAACATTTACTCATGCACAACAAAGTAATCAACAGCTGCAGTTTACGCCATTCCAGCAAATTAGATCTAAAGACGAAGTTAATTATCAAACTCAAGCCGGGACAACTTCCATCGGCTTCCCATTTTCTTGATCCCACCGGAACAATCTCTTTATGGTTGAACAACTTATTGATACTTCAGATGGGAAGAAATGTTTATTAAATCTTTGGGCTTTCGTTTCAGTTTCATGTGGGACGATGACGTTCCAATTTATTCCAGAAAGACAAACCGAGGAGATGCTAATCACCATTCGGAACACATCACGTGTGTGGTGTTTTTTTTTTTTTTTTTGAACAGCACGTGTGTGGTGTTTGATAGACAGCAGTTGTACAAACTATTAATGGAAGACAGGAAGGTCGAGTTGGGCGGTGCCGGTTAACAATTGAGGAGGGATTATATGGAATCGAGCCAGACTGAGGAAGGGCCTACCTTATCGACTCTTCTCTTGAATTGTCATTCAAATAATTTGGTTTGACGTGCCCTTTTCTTTTCTCTTTTCTTTTGATGTGGATGCTATGTCCCTGCACATGAGGAGTTGCTGTACTTTCGTCATTCTACGAGCTACCACTTTGTTGCTGCACTCTCTCCTCGCCCAGATGTTGTTCCGGCTGAATGTGCCTTTGAAGTTGTACGCTTTCTGTATTGTGAATATTTTTTTAGCCATGGCTTGACTTGTCCTCGACATCGCCTCCATGGTATGTTTCGTTTCGAGCTCTGTGCCTCCTCTCCTTAGAAGACGATGTAAGAGAAGGAGTGAATAACTTTGATAGGTCCACTAGTTGAAAGCGGATACTAGAGAATATCCAAGGTTTTAACACAATCTCTTCAACAAATGAAGCTTTGAGGGGTAAGTCACGATGAATTGGGGAAAAGTGTTACTAAAGTCTTAAACTTTTTGCATTTGTACCAATTTAATCATAAACCTTTTTTTAGTGCTAATTTAGTCATAAATCTTTTTACTTGGTACCAATTTAGTCCTTTTCGGCTAATTTTGTTTTCTCATTTTGTCCATTTCAGCAATATGATCTTTCAAATAATGATGAGGAACATATCTTCTAGATTCCATCTATTGAAGTTTCTTCTGGAATGTCTCAAGTGGTTTATTTGTGACCAAAGCCGTTTGATCAACCTTATGGTCGACATAATCAAAACGGGTTGGATAGTTGAAAGTTTGGTGTCAAATTGTCTTGAGAACATTATTCTAGGCTAAGGCATTTTTTGACTACCAATTCAAAAACAGCTTCAGCAGCTGTAACTTTCTTTTTTTAGATGGTCGTCAATATTGGTGGGATCTAGGATCTTAGGGATATGACGAAACCGATTGTAACTGACTATAAATTCTTCTAATGCTAGAAATGGAGCACTAGATCTTTGCAAAGGTGGGAAGCCTGAGGGGTGAAATATACAAACAAATGGAAGGACAGGTGGTGGTCCTAGTTTTGCATCATAAAAAAGTAAGAAAAATATAAGACCTTTTGATAAAAAGCTATTAGATATTAGTACATGTAAATTTGGACAAGCTTTTACATTCGATAACCCACTGGATTTATGATAAAGCTCCAAATACCCACTGGATTTATGATAAAGCTCCAAATACACGTTATTTGGCAGGGTATGTTGCATGTAGTGGAGATTATTAAAAAAGAAAATGAACAATACTTGCGTATAAATTTACATCTCAATATTTGTATAGTATATGAAAATTTCAGGTTTTTGGGATTTAAAGAAGTCATACGCAAGCTACAAATTTCAAATCAAACAAAGAGTGAAAAATAAAAATCAATCCAGACACGTTTGTGGGTTGTGGAGCGAACTACTTTCAAATTAGCTTTCATGGGATATTGCTATGGTGCATTAGATAGACAGCATGATGGAAATATACACATTCCTCGAATGATTTTCCTAATTTGCGTAATTCATACTTTATATAGATTGTGTGCACACAATCTAATTTCATTTGAAATTCACTTAATATGTACAATTAGGAGTCATATCTTAGTTGATGTACACAATACATCATTAATTTTGTAGATGTTTCACATCATGCTCTTACTATAATAAAGGAAGGGTCCAAGTTGTCCACCTTTTTAAGCGCGACCACTGCACCTTCTTCATCCGCCAAACATGCTCGGTCCAGTAAAATTTAAGCAACTATCTTGTCAATTATTGGCAGGAGGGTCACGAGTAAAAGACGGACTTTGATTTTGGCCTTTACCTTGCTAAAGAGAATGATATATGAATGAAAGGATATGAAAATTATGAGATATTAATGCCAAAAGTTCAAAACAAAAAATCTTAAACCAGTATATCCATGAGACATTTATTCCTCCTTAGCTTCCATCATTTCCTTGTACCACGCCCAGGCAGACCCTAGGGAAGGCATCGCAAGGATTAGGCGGGGGGATTTTTCCAAAATTGGTTAAATTTCCCCCCTGGTTATCATTACCCCATTTTACGTTTGGGGTTGACTCCGATAAACGACTCAGTTTAAAGTCATGAGTTAGACCTACCCTGCTAAAGAGAATGATATATGAATGAAAGGGTATGGATTATTCATAAACCTTCCCAATAATACTCTTGGAAAATTATGAGATGTTAATGCCAAAAGTTCAAAACAAAAAATCTTAAACCAGTATATCCATGACGTATTTATCCCTCCTTAGCTTCCATCTAATATCACTGTTAAATTACTGACTAGTTTGATGTGGGTTGTACATGAAAATTCAGCATAAGTGGCTCTTTCAACAAAGTCATTGTGGAGAAGCCAGATTTGAACAAATTGATGATTAGGGAAAAACAGAATCAGCTCCTTCTCTCTCTCTCTCTCTCTCTCTAAATCACCCAAATATTATGAATAAATTGGGGCAGAATTTGTGATTTCAGCAAATTTTTTAAAGTCGGGGAGCTCTGGTCTGGGAGGAAAGCTGCTGGATATAGCAAGAATGGAGAAGAGTTGGTGTTCACCGCCATCAAGAGGGTCTCGATGGAGACACGATGAGGGAGAATTTGTGAGGCTTCATAGATTCTATGCTCTAGAACGAGTACCCTATGGACTTGGCATTTTCCGTGATTAAACTTGCGAAGAGATACGTTGCTAACGTTCTAAATGCTCGCCCCATATAGCTGTATATCATGGCTCTTTTCAAGATCTTCTCTTCCTCGCAGGACTACGATCCATTGAACAAGCTTGAATTTTTAGAGAGGGAATTTCTAATATCCATTTGTTGAATTTCCACGTCAAACAAGTCATTTGTCAACTTTGTTTCCACGTCAGCAATTTATGGAGATTTTCAACAGAAGTTAACAAAATGTAGATTTGTCACAGGTGATGTTGTTTTAGAATTTTCTGTGACGAAAAAATTATTTCGGGTAAATATGTTACGGATATACCAATTTGATATTTTTTATATATATTTGTCCCTCTCACATGTACTATAAAATTTTTTGTTTCTATATAATTCAAGAAAATGAGTGTAAAGACTTGACTATCTTACATTCTTACTTTCTCTATCATTTTTACATTCCTATGGGAATCAAACGTTTTATACGGTGTTAATGTCCAATTGTGCATTCGAATAAATCACTTATGTCAAAGAGTAATTTAACGCTTTTAGAGTGCATCAAAAGGGTTAACAAGTACCCAGAGACACTATATAACATTTTCAAAAAAGAAGAAGGAAAAAAGAAGCATTACGGGACAGAATCATAGAGTCGCTACAAATCTGGAGTCCAAAAAAGAGTTCAACTTCTCGCTCATATCATCATTAATTTGGCCAATCATAAACCAATCGTTAAGCACCGTAACTTGTCAAGCAATTCCCCTATTTTCCGGGAACTTTGCATTGACCGTTGATTCCAAGTGAAAACCAAATAATTCAAAACTTGAGTCCTTTACAATGGGCTTCCTCAATGCGCGCGAGAGAGAGAATTATGTTAGATGTAGTTCAGTCTGTGGCCTTGTCCACATCGTCGAATGACGACGGTCGTCGTCACCTAACATATTTCCATCTTTCAATGACATTCGAAAACAAACATCGACAAAAGAATTTGCATGGATATGAACACGAAAAGATACGAGCGGATGTGGGGGCGGTCTTACCCCCCCACCTTCTCTCTCTCTCTCTCTCTCTCTCTCTCCCCGAGGCATGCATTGGCTGGGGAAGCTTTGCATGGCGTTTTGACACCGGCGCACGCAAGTGAAAAGTACGTTTTCAAGAATTTTGAAAGGGCTCGGGAGTTCTCTTTGAAGTTGAGAAATATTTAAGGGTTGGATTGAGAGCGAAACTACCCTATGCCATACTGGTTGCTATAGGTTTGAATATAGTATTTTAGGTTCTCTCTGTAGATGACAGTCCACGCTAAAAAGTCTTTGATTATTAGCGTACGAAGGATGCGAAACTCGATGTCAACACAAAGGCCATAACTTTAAAGTATTAGGTGAAGATGAACTGTATTTACGTATGACTATGGATAATGTTTTTTGTACACAGAAATTAGTATATTAACTAACATGATAGACTCTTAACGGATGGTTTTTTCTTTTAATATAACCCACTTATCCAAATTTATTTCCCATTTTCTTCTACCAACCGCAATTTGAATGAGTCATACAGACACCTTAGTATGTGTCCCTCAATGCTGAAGACATCCCCCAAGAGCAGGGGACTTCACGACATTTCTCATTAGTTGTCTTGTGTTTCTAATAAATTTTTTAATACTTGGCGTGTTATATTGTAGACATAATAAATGGGCAGGTTGAGATCAACCTAATTGGATTATTATGAATTACTTATTTATCTAACAGATGAATAGAATATCATTGAACCCGGTAATAAGTAAGAAGAGTAAATCTCAAATTAGCAATATTTGTAAACTTAGTGCTATTTTTCATTTAATCAATCGCTATGAGATCAACAATTCCATGAGCATGGGCTTCTGTTGCTAACATAAAAACATCCAATTTCATATCTTTGGATACAAACATAAGGGTTTGCCCGTTCTTTGTACATAAACTCTTGGGATGGCTTCACAAAATTTCAGTAGTTCTTTTGCTTTTTGGATAAATTCTCTCGCTTGTGCCTCGTAAAAAGATCTCATAAGTTTTTGTATCATTACCCTATACAAATGGTTGCTTTATATCGCATGATTGGGTGAGAAAAAGAGATAAAGAATAATAAAGAAAGAAAGAATTGAGCAATCATACAGATATCCTTTGCGCATTGCATATGGCTATACAATGGAGTTCACTATACCTTCCATTTCCATTGAAGAAAGAGAAAAATAAATAGATAAATATAGGAATTATTTGATTCAAATTGGCAAATGATCCAATTAGCTGTCTTCGTTACGGATTAGTTAAAAAATACTATGATGGCTCTATTGCTTTTTATATAATTATTTTGTATGTGATTCAGCAATCCCAAAGTTTTTTTCGTACTTTTTCATTATACTAACATAAATATTATTAAAAAAAATTTGTTGTGCAACTAAAAAAGTTTGTGACACTTGAAATGGTAATGATCGCCAATAAATAAGATAAAATCAATAATACCCTTTGTTTTACAGTAATTTCATACTATCTTTCATTTCTTTTTTGTTCCTTTCATGGAATATATCAATTAATTCCGAATCTCTCTTTTTCTGTTGATTCTCTTCTAATTGAGATATATGAATCCTCATATTTGTGTGTCTATATAAATCTAATGTTTATGGATTAACGTATATGCACAAAAGCTCTTTTTGACTCTACCACTATATCTCATCATTTTATCAATTTTATAGACCATGTTAATATGTCTATTATTCTTTTAAAGTTATTATGACTCCCATAATGCATATGTTCACTTAGATTGCGTTTGGTAGTTAGGATAAAATTTAGGATATGATAAGATTTATCATCTCCTACATTTAGTGTCTACTTATGATAGAATAAAGTCGGATATAAATGAGATATAAACTAGATAAAATTATCATAAGGAAGAGGTGGGATAAAGGCGAATAGGATTTTAATATTTATAATAGGAAAGTTTTTTCTCAAATAACAAATTTCTTAAATTAACAACTTAAAATTATATTTCAATATAAATAATATTTGAATTCTAATATAAGAAATTCAAAATAACAAAAAATAACAATTTAGTTTTTAATTTATTCTTATTTTTATTTATATATTCGAATTTAAATTCTATCTCATAATATAAATTTAATATATTATATTATATTTATTACATATTTTACTTGTTTTAGTATTTTAGGTATATTAGTGCAATTTTCTATTTAATAAAATGTTATTAGGGAATGATGGAAGATGAAGAAAGAAATAAAAAATAAATTAATCAAAAAAGAGAGGAAAATTAAAAAAATTAAAAAAAAAATAGATAAGAGTGTTACGAAAGATTTTTACCATCTCCATTTGTAAAATTTGTGTTTTATGTTGATGTTTGTACCAAACATTATATATAATATGATATAAATATATCCGACTTTATTATTGTAATCAACAAACAATGAATATGATATAGCAAAATTCCATAAATTTTATATCATATCCTATTCAATCATATCTTGATTAGAAATCCAGATGATCAAATGTAACTTTAAAGGGAAGAATTGATAAAATGGATGAGGAAGGTGAAGTGAGGGAAGTTAAACTACTAAAAAATGAGTGAATGACTATCATTTTACAAAATGGACGGTGTGATGTTAGCCACGAGTTTATTGTTGGAAACTGGCATACGGGCTTTGCTGGTTTCATATTTTTCTGTCAACAGAATTGGTGGGATTTTTCCATTATCTTAAAAAAGGAATAAAATGAGTTCTTTTTTTGTTTTATTTGAGAAAAAAAAATCAAAGTGATTATACTTGGATAATAGTAATATATGCAAGATTCACTTAAAACTTTTAAACTAATGAATATTGTTCTCCAGCCAAAGAAAAAATTTTGGTAGAAATTGTTCCCAAATAAAAGAAATTTAAGAACTCAAAAAAATAGGAAATGTGATTATTTATTATACTTTGAATTTTTTATTATTTTTAGAATTTGCAAAACGATTAACACATAATTGTAGAGAAAGGGTCATTAATCTCTGCCTCTTTAATTACAGGAAAGTAAGAGGTATTCATTGAGTTGATATTTAGTTGATATTTAATGTGTTTTTTATTTTTATTTTTGAATCCTGTTATTCTAAATTAAGCCAAGAGAAAAAAAGGAAACAATGGAAATTGAAAAAGGAAAAAAAAAAAGGGGGGGGGGTTCAAAGCAGTGTCCTAGTTTGCTCCATTAAAAGTTGGGGTTGGCATTAGATGGTCAAAAAATTGAAACTACGACGCCATCACGGTAGCCGAGCCCTTAAACTACAAAGAAAGCTAATGCATAAAAGGAAGGTTTTGGCTTCTATCTGACCATGTTATATGTAGTAATTGGTCGACACGGGCCCCAAAATTTCTCATGACAATAATACCCATAAATATTTGGCAAAACCATAATCTCTGTTTGGGGGTGTGTTTGTCTTACCGAAGTTCTCTTAGGTCATGTCACCCATCCCATACCGTTGCACTGATCATTCTCACTCTCACAAATACAAAGTTAGATCCAACTCTACCCTAATTAACCATGCCTAAAAGAGAAATTCAGACATTATAACTAATGTTTTCATACCCAATGCATCAATTGCACTCACAAGGAGGACAGCAATTTGAAAGTTTTGTTATCGGGACGTCAAATTGAAAACCTTAAAAGTAATTTATCGACGAAATTCATAATAAAAATACAACTTCTAACATATTATTTTATCGTTTTATGGGTAATTGCCACTTTCCAATTATCAAATCCTTTGTTACCCCCCCTTTTATCGGTCAAAACGCTCATTTTTTTCTTTTTCGTTTCAATCTCAAGGACACAGAGAGGTACGAACAACTTCAAACAAGGTGGTAACGTGGCCTGCAGATTTGCTTACTTTTCGAGGCAAAGAGACCTTGGGAATGCTAATTCGTCGACGATGCACGTAAAACATGCAACTCCCACGAAACTTCTTCATATTAAATTCACGGGGGTTTCAAAATTAGAGGAGCTATATTAATTATACTTAGTCAAATCGAGGCGTATCTAATTAGGGCACGATGGTCAGTTCCATCAAATTAGATGAGCTGGAACCGAGCTGAGACGGGTAAAAAGGCACGATTCGAGGGGGTTAGGGCAAGGTAGTGGTATGACGGTCCATTGATTTTATAATCACAAGTGGAAGATTAGAGTATTGGTGATGGACTAGGAGGTCGAGATGGTGTGTGATTAAGATACTCGTGATTGGGGTTTTTAGATCAGCCAAAGTACCAAGCCTAACTAACGACATCTCCCTCAAATTCGAAGTCGTACTCATAAAATAATTCCCTAGTTTTTAAGATTTGTGTATGGTTTGAGAGCTAGGTCATCCCATCCCTATCAAGAACTATTAAATGAACCAACCGCTTAATTTTGCATAGTTATTATATTTGGAGACGACGACAAACATTATTCAGAGGAAGTGGCGAATTAGATGTTAAGAAAGAATTGAATTAGTTGAGAATAAGTTAAGCGATTTTACAGTTTGTAAAAGAAAACAAAAATAAATGCGACCGGATGGCACTTAACTAGGTAATTAATTTTTACCGAGGGTGGCGGCGTCTTGGTGGCGACTATTATGTGCCGGAAGCACCAAAGCCTTTTTATCCCAACGAGAAGAGGGTCATGCTAGCAATCTGCAATCTTGAAAGCCAAAAATTAGATACAATGTCCAAAACATGCTCCACTACAATATATTCATGTAGATACTGAGACAACCTCTAAAAACTCAAAAGGGAGGAAAAAAGAAAGAAAGAAAGAAAGAAAAGAGGATGGCTCTCCTTCCCTTATTTTTTTCGAATCTTTTTCAATATACTCATTAGGTCGATGCAACGTATCCTTACGTTAGCCCTCATGTCAGCATACCACATAAAAATTAGCAAGATACATTTAATGTGCCCAGATGAAAATAATCAAAAGTGTATATCATGCATCAATCAAATTAAAATGATTCGATTATAAATTTCGACGAAACTGAGCACTAATGATCAATGAAATCCGCCCTTTTCGTTCACAGCACATTCGAAAGAGCAGTTGGCAAGAGGGGGAATGAAAGTGGGGCGCCAAAAAAATAATAATTCAAAGAACCCCAAAGTTTATCTTATTTTTAGATTATTTTTTCAAAGTGTGTTGGGTTACCAAACGAGCTCCAAAAGGGCATAGTCATGATGTCTTTTGATTGCTATGGGGTCAAAGCTTTATATGAGGAGCAGCATGCATAGGATAAGCACGACCGAGGATCCTAAGGGGATAATGCAATCCATTTCTATGTCTTACCAAGGTTTTTCCATTTAAATTAAATTCATAAAAACCAAAAAGAAACTATAGTGTTATAAATTATGAAGGGAGGGGTGTGAACAATTATTTTAATGTCGGGTGGGGCCCACGGACATGCACTTGCCTTTTGATTTTTCAATGCTTGAGAAACAAGAGAGGGAGGCCCAGCAGGTGGCATGCTGCTCTGATTGCTAGTGCTGAGCGAGCTGAATTCAGGCAAAGCCATCGCAGCCGCTCATTTTATTCAGATGCCATCTCCATGGATTGACGCTTGGGATCTTGACAGTAGTAGTGCTGCTGAAATAGCTATTGTACTCTCTCTTTTTTTTTTCATTAATAAAAGGCTGAAGAAAAGAAAATAGGTAAGAAATCTGTTATGGGTGAGAAACTTGGTAATGTCACATCTATATCTCTATTCACTTGAAAAAAAAAGTTTGGATAAAAACTAAGGAACCTTTTCAGTGGAGAAGATAAACTCTACATCCGTGCTTCGGTAGTATAGTGGCTCTCCGCATCTGAAGTGAATTGAGGGTAGATGAAATGCCCATTATTGTGCTGGTAGAGCTCTAATCAAGCCTTTCAACCGACTGCCAATGCAATACCCCTAGTTGAAAGGCTTGAGCGGAGGTAACTAGGGCTAGCCATCTTCCTTTAGGCATTACCGTAGAGATCTCGTATGTATTCTATAATGTTTGGCTTGAGCCGTGAATATTTTATACCTTTACACAACCCGAAAATGCGAGGTTGGCAAACCTGTGACTATAGTAGCTGAACCAAGATGTTAATGGTCAGGATGTTCCTCCGTACGAAGTAGCACAAATGGTTTCTCTATTGGAAGATAAATGACCGGGCCAACTGCCTTGGTGGTTTATTAATGTAATTCACTTTCATCCTAACGTACAAGAAGGAAAAGAACACAAAAGAACTGAACTATCGCAGTTCTTGTTGTTTAAGATAAAATCATGTTAACTACTGATTTTAGAACATTCGTCACGCACGTCTGATGACAAAAATTTCAATTTACATTGATCATTGCAAGTTTCTAGTTGCTACATTTCCATCGTTAAATTTTTGGAACAACCCATTTAATGTATATGAGTAGTTGGATGTGTATAAGTAGTTTCCATCTCTCCTTCTAAATGAATTACTATGGATGACAATAATGTCCATGTTATGCTTAAGATGATTCTTTTTTATTTATTTTTTTTATTTTTGTTACTCCTGCAAATTGATAAATAAATTAGGTAATTTTACTTGAGATGTATATAGCCCACTAAAAATTTCAATTTTTTTTTTGGCAACCGATACGCTTTTATTGAAATTCGGTCAAATTGTCAGTAAATTGCTGACGTGGCGGCTAGCGAGTGGTTAACTTTTTAGGTGCCATGTCATCGATACAAGGGAAAAATTATTCAAAAAATTATGAACCTATTACACTTTTGTCAATTTAATCATAAACCTTTTAATCTTAGTAATTTAGTCCAAACCTTTTCATTTCTTATTAATTGAGTCTATCTGGTCAATTTTGATAATAAATTACTGATGTGGACACCTTCAGTGCTATATAGTATCGCCGGCGCTGATGTGGACAATTATTAATAATATTTTAATATCTTTTTGAATTTTTATTTTTATTTTTTGTTTTTTGCTTTCTTCTTTTTCTATTACTGGCGGCTAGTTACTGACCACAGGCAACGATTGGGCACCAGCCATGGCTGGCCTTGCTCGGCGTTGGCATCACCATATTTGGCAGGGGAAGCCCTTGTTGGGGTAAGTATTAGCCTCGCCTAAGCCAGATCTGGTGAGGACGGCCCTCACCTAGGCCAGGGTGGCCTCGCGCAACGTCACCGTCGCTTGACCAACGCTCGGCGAGGCTGCCCTAGCCTAGGTGAGGGCTACCCTTGTCGAGGCTTACCCTTGCTGAGGCTCACCCTTGCTTGGCCAAGCATCGCCTGTGGCTGATGGTTGGCCACCGACAATAGGAGAAGAAGAGATTCAAAAATAAAAGAAACGAAAAAGGAACAAAAAAAAAAATCAAAATAATATTTAATTTTTTTATTAAATATTGTCCATGTCAGCACCATCGGTCTTACGTGGCTCAGCTAATGTCTATGTTAGCGATTTCCAACCAAAATTAACTAGATGGACTTAATTGGCAAGAAGTAAAAAATTTAGAATTGAATTGACAAAATTAAAATGTTTATGATTAAATTGATAAAAGTATAATAGATTTATGACTTTTTATATAATTTTCCCTTGATACATGGACACCACGTTAATATTCCGTTGGCAATTAGCTAGATTTCGGTCAAAATGTTTCAATTGCAAAAGTTGAAAATTCACCGGCTGTCACTAAAATTTATCTCGAAAGACTTAACGATGGATGATTTTTATTGCCTTGGTGGGATCACCCTCCCATTTAAAGTTCCTCAGCTTTGAATGATTAAGCTAAGCGCCTATTCAAAAGGAAATTTCTAGGGCTTAGATATAAGTCAATTTTTTATTGGATATCTACAAATCTATTCTTCTAAACTAGGTCTATGCATAAACCGATAATTAATGGAAGAAGTAAACAGTCCATATGAAATTTGCCATGGTTGGTTGATTTCACTGTTTGCTACTTGATGTGGCAAAAACTTGAGGATGGACATTAATAGGAGAAACTTGTTCAAAATGTCTTAAATTTATGGTGTGATGGCTACTTCAGTCTTGACCTTTTCAATTGTGTTAAACTTTTTGACAATTTTCCAATTTAATAATTTTGACCAAATTTAACTGGAAATTGTTCACGTGGTTTGTTTAGTCAGTACCAACTTACATGACATGGCCAACACCAATATTGATGATTTCTACGATTTCTTTTATAAATTTTCTGAATTTTTTTCTTTTGCTTTTTCTTTCCTTTTCATTTGTTCCCATTTTTTTGGTCGACGGTCGTCAAGGAAATGAGTAAAAACGAAAAAAAGAAGGAATACACCAAAAATGTTTTGTAAAAAATTCAAAAAGTGTGCTGTGCTATATAAGACGGCCATTGTACACATCAACAATTTCTATTCAGAATTGCCTGCAAGGATTACGTTAAAAGATCGTCAAAAGATTTATGACTAAATTGATGAAACTAAAAATTTAGAATAAAATTTGGCCGTTGCATAACAAATTTATAATATTTCAGACCAAGGTCCCTTATCCGCGTGGATGGGGACACAAGACACCCGATAAGGTAGATATTCTCATTTCAATCGATCCATGTACTGCGATGGGTCAATTAAATTCAACCAAATTGTTCAACCACATCGTATTACACTTGTGATTTTATCGATTTCTGACGGAAAATAAAAACTCAACGGTGACAATCCTAGGAAACCAAGGGTCAATTCAACGGGTTTTTGTTTTCTCTGCACTTCTCTTAGCTAAAATTCGTCTACAAGGAAGTCAAAACGCATGCCCTCCGTCGATCGTGTCGGAAAAAAATGGGGATACGTTGAAATCGATTCACGCAATCACATGATCGTAACATGGGAGATGTGTAAGGAAAAAAAAATTAATCGAGAAAGAAAGGAATTATTTTAAGACAAAGATCAAGGCGTGTTAAAAAATAAACAAAGGTGGAAGCCAACGGTGAAGTGCGCATCTTTTGAAGCTCCAAGCCAAAGCGAAGGGCCCCTTTTATAATTAGGTCTCCCCTTTTGGCCTCCGCATATATTTTATCTCTTGGAATTAAGAGTAATTTATTTTGAAAAATATTTTGTAATAAATGATCGCTCATATACTTTTACAATTAAATGAAAGAAAAATACATTCATCCTTTATTATAAATTATTATTGATAAGGAAAAGAATTCTCTCTACTAATTATTTTAAAGGACACAAGCAATTTCAAGAATACACCCACTCCGCAGTGGACGGGTTGATTCGCGCTTTGACCCTTTGTCCGGAAGGGTAGAGGTTCGAAACTTCTCGTCCCCATTACACGACTTAAGTGGGGGTGCCGTGGGAGGTGGACCCCGCACTAGTGTTCCCGGGTTTATGTCGCCGGCTACCGGCTGTACGATAGTTCCGGGATCATTAAAAAAAAAATAAATTTCAGGAATACGTTCATTTGAGAAAAGAAAAAGAGAAAGAACCTACGATCCGATTTATCATTAAACCACCCCTTTTTTTATTATTATAAAAATAAAGAATAAAAAGAAAAAGAAAAAGAAAAAGAAAAAGAAAAAGAAATTTATCATCGCTCGCTACCCACCCCCACCCAATCTGTTTGATTTTCTCCGCTCTCTCTCTACTCCTCCTTCTTCTTCTCTCTCATCTCTCCTCCTCCTACTGTCACTGTTGCCGTTGCTGTTGTGTTTGTTCCCATTTCAGTTGAACCAAAAACCCTCCAAATTCTCCCCCGCTCTGCTTTTTCCCATGTACTGAAGCGAAGTCGAGTCCCAACCTCTTCACCACCATTTGACGCCCACCCACCTGATTTCTTCGAATCGGTCCGCATTATAAATCGACCCCCGACCCACGACCCACGACCCACGAATCCCCGTCCCTCCTTCTCTCTCCCCATCTCGTTTTCTTCGACCCCTTGTCCCCCCCCTGATTCCAGCTCTCGTCCCGTTTGTCTGGGCGCAGGCACAGCTGTTGGGACTTGGGAGGAACTGGAAGGAGCTCAATCTCTCTCCCCGCCTATCTGGGTTCGCTCTTGGGGCTGGGCTGGGGGCTGGGGGCTGGGGGCGGCGGGGCGGAGTGAGAGCGCCTCCGCGTTTGTGCGCGCCGCATCCAGCTTGAAAATGCGGACGACCTGGAAATCCTCCCGAGCCCTGCGCCCGATCGGCGCGCCGCGGCCGGCTTGATGGGATCGATGACGACTGCGCCCCTGCAGCTCTCCCGCGTGTTTGACTTCGGCCGCCTTCCATGGAGGTGACGGTCCGGCGGAGGTGCTCTCTAGCCGTGCCCGGGCTCGTCGCCGATCTCCGATTTGCCATCGTTGTCGAGGTGAGCTGTAGTTGCCAGTGAGATTCGAAGGTTTCTGCTCGTTGCGAGCTCTGGGCGCGCGCATCTGGGGGTCGGGGATGTAGGGGTTTTTGGGGGTTTCGTTTGTGCCGCTGTTGGTCATTGAGATGGAATGTGTGGATTTGTGCTTTTTATGTGTTTGCTCAAGTTCAGAAGAGAAAGAAATGAAGGAAATTGTGGATTTCAGCTTGCGCTGCCGTACACGATTCCCCTTCATTAGAATTCTTGTGCGTGTTTCGAAGGATAAACCTGGGTTAGTGTTTACTTGAGGAGTCGAATTGAGCTTCCGAGGAACTTAATTTGGAAAATAGAGTGACTAGTTTGTTCGTTTTTGGACCTTGGCCGTCGAATAATTAATTGGCCTATGACCGTGTTACTGGTTTTGGCAATCGCGATGTTACATTTGTTGAGGTTGGAGGGAAAGAGAAGTTAAATTGTTGATCCTTCCTCAGCTCGACTTAGTATATGGGAGTTTCAGATCACTGTGTTTGTATGGCATAAACTGGTGTCATTTTCTCATTATAGTCCTATATGTCCTTTGTTAGATACCTTCAGAACCTTCGATATGGGCTTTCCTATGCGAGCGACCCTTGTTGATTTCCTTTGCTTTCTGGTATCTTATTGCCATTAATTCTTTTTTTATTTTTTATTAACATGTGCGACACTTCAGATTGTACTGTTTTTGCTGTGTTCGGAAGCTGTAAATGCTAGTATTGCTGAGAAACCCCACCAATGGCATGACCCTGGAGAAGGAAGTGAAAAGATTGTCTCACATTCATGCATCCATGACCAAATACTTGAACAAAGGAGACGGCCTGGTCATAAGGTATACTTAGTAACCCCACAGGTCTATCAGGAGTCTGGTGTGTCGAAACCATTGCATCGCAAAGGAAGGGCATTACTTGGATTGTCCACATCGCCATTCCATCAAAAGGATGCAAAGCAGCCTATCAGGATATATCTAAATTATGATGCTGTCGGCCACTCTCCTGACAGAGATTGCAGAAATGTTGGCGATATTGTGAAGGTTGGTGTGTTCAAAGTTTTTTTAGGCTCTCCGCTTCACTTATCTTATTGTTGTTCTGCTGAGGCTTGTTTGCTTTCGTCAGCTAGGGGAGCCCCCTGCTAATTCTCTCCCTGGTGGCCCATCTTGTAATGCACACGGTGAACCTCCGGTTTTCAGTGACTGCTTGTATAATTGCACCCAGGATGATATCGCTGGAGATGACAAACAGCGTCGGCTACGCAAGGTTTAAACTTTAGCTCATTCTTAATCTAATTGTTTGCCATCTTCTTTGTTTTTGTCTAGTGGCATAAATGTCTCTAGGATGAAGGCTATTTAGGGCTTGCCAATGAGTACAGAATCTAAGTGAGAGCATGATGCAGGCTTTAGGCCAAACAGTCGACTGGTTCAGTAGAGCCCTAGCTGTGGAGCCTGTAAAAGGGAATTTGAGGTTAAGTGGATACTCTGCGTGTGGACAAGATGGAGGTGTACAACTTCCACGTGAATATGTTGAAGGTATCTTTGTAATAATTGAGTGTTCTTCACTGCACAATTGCTTTCATCGTCAATGGGTTTATTGAAGTCAAGTGTCTTGATGAGTCTTAACACCCTGTTCTGCTTTATTTTGTAGGTGGTGTTGCTAATTCAGATTTAGTTCTGTTGGTAACAACCAGACCAACCACGGGCAACACACTTGCTTGGGCAGTGGCATGTGAACGTGATCAATGGGGTCGTGCAATAGCTGGTAACTGCTGGTGCTTTATATGAAATGAAAGATCTCTCTAGCACCTTTGCTACAGAATTTTGTCTAACCGTTTGTTCATATCTATAGGACATGTTAATGTCGCTCCTCGCCATTTAACTGCTGAAGCAGAGACACTACTTTCTGCCACTCTTATACATGAGGTTTGTTGTAACATTAAATTAAAATGTTCCGGAAGGTCAGCGCTTGCTCTAATCAATAACTTTGGTCCTTCCAGGTCATGCACGTACTCGGTTTTGACCCCCATGCTTTTGCTCACTTTAGGGATGAGAGGAAGAGAAGGCGTAGCCGGGTAAATAGTTTAGATTCACTGTTGTCATCCAGTCTCAAATTAGTGTTAAAGCCTTTTTCTCATATTGGGGATCCACTCAATAATAATCCCATACTAAATGACTGTCTGACATGGTTTTTACTTCCTATTCGATCCCAACAATTTCTTAATCCGGCTCTTTTATTCTTAGTTTTATCAGCTATATTGACATTTTTTAGCTTTCATATGGTTGCTTAGTTTATTGACTGTATGACTCTCTGCTATGCCACTCTCTTGTAGGTCACAGAACAAGCAATGGATGAAAAGCTTGGGCGTATGGTTACCCGTGTTGTGCTTCCACGTGTTCTCATGCACTCTCGCTTTCATTATGGGGTAATGAGCGGCTTGCATTCTTCAGCTCAATTTTGCAATAATAATTGTTGTCTGATTTAATTCTGGATCTGCATCAAATAATCATTGTCACGGGATTCTCTCATTTTGAACCGTCTGGTTTATTGTTAGAAAATTGAATAAATGATTATTGTAGGCATTTTCGGAGAATTTTACTGGCTTGGAGCTGGAAGATGGGGGTGGACGTGGCACATCAGGTTCTTCTTTCTATTCCTGTTCCTCAATCTCCCCCTTTAACCATGTCTTGCTTTATGTGATTCTGATATAGCTGTTTCAAGTAGTGAAGTTTGTCATTGAAGTCTCTAAGTTAGCTAGCACCTTTTCCCTTTTAAAGTTATCTAGCATTTTGATTATCAGCTTACACGGATAACTTGCGTTTAGGGTCCCACTGGGAAAAAAGGCTACTTATGAACGAGATTATGACTGGTTCAGTTGATACAAGATCCGTGGTTTCTAAAATGACTCTTGCTTTATTGGAAGACAGTGGTTGGTATGAGGCCAATTACAGTATGGCAGACCGTCTTGATTGGGGCCGCAACCAAGGAACTGATTTTGTCACTTCCCCTTGCAATCAATGGAAGGGGGCTTATCATTGCAACACAACACAATTTTCAGGCTGTACATATAACAGGGAAGCAGAGGGTTATTGCCCAATTGTAAGTTATAGTGGAGACCTCCCTCAATGGGCTCGCTATTTTCCACAAGCTAACAAAGGTGTGTGGTTGTCCTATCTTGTCATCACTTCTTTTGGTGGTTGTATTCCTAAAATATCGTGCATAGTCTGTTCATTTTTGTGCATCTCCATTTAAGTATAACCAATCTACTCTATTTGTGGTGCAGCTGCAGTTATTATGTTAGACATTGCTTGGTTTTTCAGATTGTATATTGTTGTTGAGTCAATAGTTAAACCCTCAAGAATCTCACCTTCTTGCTTCAGTAGTCAATTGGTGTTGTTTTGCGCCCTTTCCTTCTCTTTCCGTTACTTTTGAGTTATTAAATACTCCAATTACGAATATGCACTCGTGATTCCATGACAAGTTAAGTCGTTATTGAAAGTTCTGATTACAATTTCCAGTAGATCTTGGGGGTCTTTGGGGCACCAAAAGTATGGTCTGACATGGTTTGCGAAGGCCAATTGAGGATGGGGGTGGCTGGGGTAATTTGTCAGAATATCTAAACCTCCAGTGCAAAAACTTTAAGTAGCGAAAGCAAAAAAGACATGGTTTTTCAAATTCTTTTACTGAGCAATAAATTGCGATTGTACCCTACTTTGCTCTAAAAGGTCATATCGGCACTCCCTCTTTATTATATCTGGGCCAAAAGTTTTGGTCTTCTGAATTTCAGTGTTGTAGATGTTCAATTCTTGACAGCTATTAGTAGAGAATCCCTCGAAGATGATGCGATGAATATATGTGTTTGCAGGTGGGCAGTCCTCCCTGGCAGATTACTGTACATACTTCGTTGCTTATTCTGATGGGTCGTGTACTGATACTAATAGTACAAGGCCTCCTGATAAGATATTGGGTGAAGTGCGGGGAAGTAATTCCAGGTAGGCATTTCTATGTTGTGTTTTGTACGCTGCTTTGGCAGGCCATCTGATTTGTTTGTGCAATGAAGTTGGAGAATCTCATGTTAAAAGCATCTATTTCTCATTTGATAGGTGTATGGCCTCATCATTAGTACGTACTGGGTTTCTGCGGGGTTCAATGAGCCAAGGGAATGGTTGTTATCGGCATAGGTGTGTAAATAATTCGTTGGAGGTAAGTTCCTGGCTTTGGTTAGTCTTTTCTTGAGAGAATTCAAATTCATCAGATATTGTGCCTTAGTTCATCCAATAGTTTCCTAAGGCTTGTGATTAGTGGATGCTTTAACTGTAACTCAGGAAGTTTGCGACTAAGATATGATTTAAAAATATCTTTAAGTTTTGAATATTTGAAATTTGAAGATTTATTGTAAGTTAAGTGAATTCGAGCTTCAACTGCTAGGTGCATGTTGATTGATGGTTTTTCATTGTTTGATGAGTTGATTTAATTGATTGCCACAGAAGCTCCTGGCCTCTCGCCTACAAATAGGATCGATTGCTAATAATTGGCCAAAACTAATGGGTTGTATTGGTATAAATTAGGGGGATACCTTGTCTTTGCTACGCATGCTTGCTGCCTGAAGATGTTAGTTATGTTTGGGGGCTGTTGTGCCTTTAGCTATGATATTTGGTGCTCCATATCCTGGTTTTATTTGACATGGTTATGGGAGTGATTTGAATATTGAACACCTTAAATCTATTAAAGCAATAAAATATTAGATTCTTTTATTTGTGTCCCTAAGGAATGAATTAACTATTTAACTAAGGATAACATAGAACAGGATTATCCACAGCTTCAGGGTCCTAGCTCCTAGCTTTTTATATCCAAAACCAGCAACCTCACCCAAGCACAAGCGACAAATGTGTCACTTTCTGGGATTTAAACGAATTTCCATCCTTCTAATGAGTGAAAAGTTGCTCTATCATGAGACTTTGAAAGGTTGATCAAGGTCAGGCAGGTTGTACTAATTCACCACATGTTAAAACATTTTCCAAATTGTCTGGTTCATTATTGTATGTTCTCTATTAAATGGTTACTTCTAATCCTCAGGTTGCAGTGGATGGAATCTGGAAAGTATGCCCTGAAGCTGGCGGACCAGTTCAGTTTCCTGGTTTTAATGGTAGCTCTGCTTTACTCTGCATATAATGTTTCATATGATGTTTTGAACTTTTTGTCTCATTTTCTTTTCTTTGGTAGGTGAATTGATCTGCCCAGCTTATCACGAACTCTGTAGCACTGGCTTGCCCCCTCTTTCTGGTGGGCATTGTCCAAATTCATGCAACTTCAATGGGGATTGCATTGATGGGAGGTGCGATTGTTTTCTAGGGTTCCATGGGCATGATTGTAGTAAACGTGAGTTCTATCCCTCCTTCCCCTTGATCACAGGGCCAGCCCCAATATCAAAATTCCTTGAAGCAAAATATCTAAGTCGTATTTTGTCTGTGCAGGTTCCTGTCCTGGCAACTGTAACGGTCGTGGAAAGTGCCTGAGGAGTGGTGTATGTCGATGTGATGACCGATACACTGGCATCGACTGCTCAACTGGTAGTGTGACATTTCTTTTACAGATGTTCTCTTTAGCAATTTCTGACTGGCCCTCCATTTGGTTTTGGATGCTAGTTTGTGGTTGCTTCCACTCTAATATATAGGGTCAAAATGATAAAGAATAAATTACTCTTTTGCACCCCCCCTCCCCCACAAAAAAAAAAAAAAAAACTCTCAAAACGTAGTAGACCTTATCCTCAATGAGATTTGCTTTTGATGCAAGGACTGATTCTTCTTTTCATGTTGTGCGATGGGTTTGTGTATATGTACTCTCAAATTCAATTTGTAGCTGAATTTTCCCTGTGGTTGAAACATAACCAAGACTATTCTTTTAGCTCATTGGTGACATAAGTCAGATTCTTGCAGTGGTAAAATAGATCTTCTCATGTAGTGTCAGGGTGTTTGTTTTGCAGAAGTTTGTGATGAACAGTGCAGTCTCCATGGCGGTGTCTGTGATAATGGCAAGTGTGAATTTCGTTGCTCAGACTATGCTGGATATACATGCCAGAATAGTTCCAAGCTTCTGTCCACTCTTTCAGTTTGCCAAGACGTGCTAGAGATAGGAAAGTCTGGGCAGCACTGTGCACCAAGTGAACCAAGTGTTCTGCAGCAGCTAGAAGAAGTTGTTGTCATGCCCAATTATCACCGTCTGTTTCCAGGTGGTGCTCGAAAGCTAATAAATAATCTGTTTAACAAACAGTACGACTGCGATGCAGCTGCTAAAAAGCTAGCCTGCTGGGTGAGTATGGCTCTTTAAACCTTTGACTGGAGTTTTTTCAAACTTGCCCTAGTTATAAATCTTTAGGAAGAGCATTTCTCTTATGAACATTAGAAGTCCATTCAAACTGTTTTCGTGGCCATGGTGCATGCAATTGTGGGAACATAATTTCTATCTGTCTAATGCTAATTGACCCCTATCGAGTGACGGAACTTAATAACTTATCTAGGAGTGGTTCCAGGATGAATATCCTGGTACTTCATGAACCATGTTATCACATTCAAACCCTTATTTGCATGTGAGGTTGTGCATTCATGTGGTACACAAATTATTTAATGGTACTTGACTATAACATCTGAAAATATGGCAGATCTCAATCCAAAAGTGCGACAAGGATGGAGACAACAGGCTTCGAGTGTGCCACTCGGCTTGTCAATCCTACAATAGAGCGTGTGGAGCGTCCCTTGACTGCGCAGACCTAACCCTTTTCAGTGGTGAGACTGAACATGGAAGCCAATGCACTGGTTCTGATGAAACTGCTCATATAAAAGGATTGGCCATCCAGGGAAGAAGCTCAAAAGCCCTGGAAGTCTTAAAACAAATGTTTGTATTGTACAGGTAGCTCGGAATTTTCTTTTTTGTAGCGTCACAATTCGGCTTGTAATTTTATCCTAGGGTCTAATTGTAGGAAAGGGCAGCACGCGGTGCACATGTCTGAGATGTAGGTCCTTTTTCCCCTCATTTTTAATTTTTGGCTCAGCCCAACTGCGTTTGAGGAAAGTTGGGCGAGCGTGTTAATTCTATATTTGGGCTTTTGAAGATGAAAGCCAGTTGTAGAGAAAAAAATATTGAACTGTATGAAAGAGGAATGGAAGAGAAGAAGATGAAATGTAGAAAGAACAGAGGATGATAATTCAGAATATGGTATTCGGCCGAAGGCCTCGACAGGAAAAGAAAGTGCATTTCGAGCTTTGTCTTTTTAACTTTTTCAGTTCTTTCCAATCTTCTCTCTTGTGGTTCCAAGCTCATTGGCAAGTGATCATGAGCATTATGTTTTTCTGTCATGTGCATTTAATAGATTTTCCTCAAGTATGTAGATGTGTGGGTGCAATTTTGCTGGAAGAGACCCAAATAGACAAATTCAACAGCACATGGAAATATGATCTTGAACATTGAAATTTATGTGTCGGTTTGTAGTACTATGAGGATGTTATCTTCTAGCTACATTTGGATATGTTCTCTTTATTTTCAGCTGAAGGTAATTTGGTTGTATGGCCAGCGTTCATCTGTGTTCTCATTCTGCACGTGAAGAAGTGTCAGCGTTCTTCTGTGTTCTCATTCTGTACGTGAAGAAGTGTGAGCTTTTAAATTGGACAACCTTAGGGCACGATATTGTAAGTCAAAGCCTCTTGAGTGTGCATTTCTATGTTTCGATTAGGATGCAGAGGTGGAGCTTGATATCATTCATGGATGTGGAATTGGACAGGATATCGGGTAAGATACAAGATGTAATATTAGTTGATTTTCTAAGATATTCATTCATGCATACGGGAGAGATTTTTTGGTTGGGGAGGAAGGAGCTTTTCAACTTGTGATGACATTGCTGTTTATTAGGGATGATGATAGTAATAGAATGGTCAATTAAGCTCATAAACAAGCTTTGAGATAAAAAGCTGCGTCCAGCCTCTTTGAGAGGACCTGTTAGACATGGCTGTGGAACCGTGAAGAGAACCCGAGTGAATAAGTCTAGTCTAAATAGGCAAACAGAATGTTGAAAGATTTTACTAAATTAGAAATGGGGTACCGCATCGACTCAAGGTCCCCTCCCTGATGCCTAAACAACTATTCTTGAATCAAAGAACAAGAGTTCATCAAGTATCGCCAAACGGCTTGGAGCTTTGTGTGGTGGAATTTAATGATGGGCGGTAAGGAGCTAGGCAAGTACTATCGGATAGAAGTTTATATTTTCTGATCATTTGGCCAGAGTATTGTCCTGAGCTCTCGAGAGCTTTTCGTAATTGAAGATTTATAGCCTGTATCCTCAGATTATTAGGTACCTGAAGCATTGCATTAATGAGAATTGGAGGTTTTTCTTCACACTACCACTCGAACAACTCGACGAGCATATAAAACTGGCAATGCAGATACTTGTTGGGCCAAAGACGTGCCTATCATGGGATTTTGTTTGTTTATACCAACCAGATTCTTGGTTATATTATAACATCATCTACTTTGTTGTTCATCTTTCATGTCAACTCTTTATTAGAAAATTGGTCATGATTTTCATGCCCAAAATTTATCCATAAAATTCTGGTTTCCGCCCTTTATAAGTACCTTAGTTTTAATGTAAGTAAAGGTTATTACAGTAAGCTTTATGGTCTATTCATGGGGTTATAAGCCTAGTCCTGACGGATAGTACTCCCATTTCCTGAAGAATTCATGGCATGTTAAGTAGGCACAGACTTTACTAATGTTCTGCTACTATAACTCTGGTTCCTAAGGTTCCATATACATCTAAAACTATACACCCATTTCTTGTTATAACGTGGTTTATAAGAGTATCCTAAAATACTTGATAATTGAGGGTAGTCCTACCTACTTTCATTTCCACTACCCAGTGTGCTTTTGTTGAAGGAGGATGATGGATAATGCATTGCTTGTGCATGAGGTTATGGAGCAGTACCATAGGAAGAGTAAGTCGGTGCATTGGCCTTTTATATTCAATAGCACGGATGCTCACTGCTAGCTTTGTTGAATGGGCTCGATGATGCGCGCATTGCCTCTCCTTATTTCTCTGGCACTATTGATGGGGGATAGGAGGGTTATTTTCCACGGGATAAAGGCCTTAGACAAGGGGACCCAGTATCTCCATATATTTTTGTGATGGTCATTGATGTGCTGTCTCCTATGTCAAATAGAGCTGCTGAGCGGCGGGGGTTCCCACATCATCTAATTTGCTCTGAAGTTAAACCGACGCGTGTTTTGCTGATGATGTGCCGATTTTGACGAATGGAAGCTCTGCATCTCTGAGGGTAATTCTGAATATCTTTCAACAACTACTATGCCATATCAGGCTTAAAGTTAAACCCTGCAAAAACTTAAATATATACTTCAGGAATTTCAGCCACTGTTTGGAATGAAATGGCCCAGATGAGTGTTTTGATTTAGGGAATTTGCCTATCAAATTCTTGGGACTTCCACTAGTCTCAGATTATCTTTTAGTTGAGAGGATTATAAGTTGGAGTGCTAGAGGACTCTCCTTTGCAGGAACGCTTGAACTAGTCAGCTCTGTGATATATATTATGGTTTTATACTGGTGTAGTATGCTTCTCTTGCCCGAGAAGTTTATTAGAAAAGCAGGAAACTGATGCAATTCCTTTTTGTGAACTACTACATATGGAAAAACAGAAGGAGTTCAGGGTAAAATGGACTGTTGTGTGCTTGCCCATGAAAATGGGTGGACTATTTGAAACAAGTTCATCAATGGACTCGAGCTGCTGCAATGAAATTGATCTGGATTTGCTCTAGATCCTTGTGGGTAGCTTGAGTGAGAACTTACCCGCTGAAGCAGTAAAGTTTCTGGCAAATACCTCCATCTGTTCATTCCTCTTATATTTGGAGGAAACTACTGAAGCTAATAGCTGAGATTAAACCTCTGCTTACGTATGCTATTGGTGATGGCAGAGATAATTTCCTGTGGCTGGATCCTTAGCATCCATTAGACACTTCGGTGGATTTTTTTTTTCTCATCGAGTTGTTTATGATGCTGGTCTCCCGATAAATGTAGGAGTTGCTGATGTTATTGCAGGTGGTGAATGGACTTGGTCCGCTTCTAAGAGGAGTCAGTCGCATACAATCTGACATAAGGAAGTTTATTTCCCAATTCCAATGAGCCTACTAAGATTTCTTTGACAGAAACCATCAAGAAATTCACTATTGATAGTGCCTGGAGAAAAATCAGAATTAGAGCAGCTAAAGCCCCCTGGCACAAGATGGTCTGGTTCATACCAAATATACTGAAACATAGCATTATAGGTTGGCTGGCTATTAGAAATAGGTTGCCAACCATATAAAGACGGGATGAGGAAGTGGAATGCAACTTTGAGTGAGATTTGTGTACTGTGCGCTTCGTTTCCAGAGACTGGAGACCATCTTTTCACTGATTGTGAAGTTTCTAGAGGAATTTGGGAGCAAGTTTATTAAGTTGTAATGCTGGGAAAGCTGTGCAAAGCTGGGATCAAGATTTGCAATGGGCATGCTCTTCTTGAAAGGGAAAGGCTATGAATTAATCGATAAGGAACAAGAAGTTTCGTGAAGCTGCCTATTGTTACTAGCTGTTGGCTATTCATGAAGTTGTGAATCAATCGAACAAGATTCGTTGTATAGATGTGGGGATAATTATCCAGAAGTCCGTACCTATTCTACGGAAAATAATTTAATCCTAAATTTTTCAATTTTGCCAATCCTAAGCTTTTCGATAATTTGTCAGTCTTAAACATTTTAATTAGGTCAATTTAATCCTATACCTTTTAATGATTTTTCAATTTAATTCTAAATCTATTATTTAGGTATTTGGCCGGAAAGATTATATTAGTAACTCCTCAAAATGTTTATGACTAAATAGACACAATTGAAAAGTTTGGAATTGAATTGGCTGCCTTATAGTATTTTTAGGATTTTTGAACAATTTTCCCATAAATTTGGTGGTTTACACTTGACGGAAACACAAGAAGCCAAAGGATGCTATGTACCAAACGTACTTGAATGAAGATTTCTCCGTTGATACTCTTGGTGAGTGATAAATTCCAGTTTATGGTTTCCTATGCACCAACTCCACCACCAGAGTTCACTACTCCTCCCTCCGTCTCACCAACACCACCACCATCACCTCCTCCATCTCCACCTCAGAAAAAACCATATGTTTCCCCGTTTTACACGCCAATCTTTAAGTGGGAGAAAAGACATTCCTACCCACTTGAAACTCCACAAGCAACACCACCTAGCTCTTCTATTGCTATGTTCAATGAAGCAAACTTTCCGCCGCTTGCACGAGAAAATATACCACTTTCGTTTCCCTACTCCAGATGAATTCATTGATCCACAAGGTAGATATCGACATGTTCCCAAAATACCTGCCCTCACTGATGTGGATGAACATGGAAGACAGAAAATGACTCCTGTTGCTGAAGCCGTCCTGAATTGATAATCGGAGATTCTTTTAGCACACAACAATGCGTTCAAAGTAATTGATTCCAAAATTGTGAATGTGCAACATGATCTTTGAAGATATGATGAAATCACCAAGAAAATACTTTCGGACTTCTAAAAGAGGCTTCATGCCTTGGAATCCGGACAACATTTGGGATATCATCATCTTGAAAGTCCCAATGCGGAAATAGAAAAGCTAAAAAGACAAATCCAACTCCTGGAAGAAGGAAGGTTCAATCATTTCAATCCATTTCCGACTACATTGCGGACAGAACATTCGCCTCCTCCACCACCTCAGATGTCTATCTTTGTTGCTCTTATAGACGCTCCTATTAGACAAGATAAAACAAATGTGGTAGAGATGTGAAATCGACTCAAAGAACTGGATCGAATAAAGAAAGAAAAGGGAAAGGAGAAGATGCCAGCATAATCTTCGCTTGTTATAGCCAAACCAAATGATGTTATCGAATCCATTAGAAGCATTCTTAAAAGATTTGGGCAATCAGGAACAATAGCCCAATCCTCAGCTCGATCCTGTTGCTTTGGAAAACTAGATCTTATTTCCATCAGAACCGGTTTTCTCGGATAACTTGGAAACTAAATCAGATTCGATATCATTCTCATCCTCTTCATCCTTTTCAATCCCTGTAATTGATTCCTTTCCTATTGCACCAGTAACTTCATCGATATTCATGGCCGATCCTCTAGACCATGATATGGAATCAAACTCTTCTGAACCAGAGGTTGTTCAGCCAAACAATCCTCCTCAGCATGTGTCTACTTCATCTAAACAGTTTTTTACTGTTGATGACATTCCCTATTCTAAATGGCCAGAGAGATTTGAGGAATTCCATACTTAGTTAAATGCCCAAGCTCTTACCAATCAGGATAAGTATGATGTCCTTTTTGGTTTTGTCATAAGATTTATGGGTAGCCTCAAATATTGGTGGCAATCGGTGACAGAACAAGACCAAGTTCAATTCTTACTTTCACTAGATTTTAGCCATGCCATTTCCCTCTTATACCATTTTTTCATTGGAAAACCTTATGATCTTCATGAGCTCAAAAGGAGAGAATTATTCGAAAGAAAATGCTTCTCTCTCTCTCCAAAAAAGACACATTGGTAAACATTATCGAGAAATGCTTAAGCTCTTCTATGGTATTGGAGCTGATCCAAACCTGAAGCAAGTCTTCCTGACTTCCATTCCCAAAGAATTATCCCAATAGGTTGAAAGATCTTTTCTCAATAGACAAAGGAGAATTGCAGATATTCCGTTGGGAGAAATACAATAAGAAATCCATTTGTGCCTTGATGATTTGTGCTTAAAGCGCCAAATGGTTCAAACTTATCTCACAGACAACATAGAACTCGACAGGGCCTGTTCTCGCCAGAAGCTAAAGATCAAATGCTCCAAGCAAGACTATGATGGTTCTTGTGGAAAAACTTCTAGGAAAAAGAAGCACTTTAAGAAGCTTTGGATAAAGAAATACAGGCATGGATCTAAGCACTTCAGGAGAAAGATGAAATGGCGATATTTGCGCAAGCGGAAAGATCGGTCAGGCCACATGAAATCAACTTGATGTTTCATCTGCAATCAAAAGGGGCATTTTGCCAAAAACTGCCCCCAAGCAAGAACATGTTAGAACCATATGATACATCATATAGATAATGAAACTGTAATTTCACTTGAAAATGATGATATTAAATCCTTATTTTCTGCGGAAGAAGAACCTTCCGAACAAACTCTTTGTGTCATTCCTTGTTACTAGACTCCCAGTGAGACTAATTCAGAATTGGATTCTGAAGACATTTTTCACATATCTCTCACTTCTTTGGAACAAAATCCTGATATATTTTCCAGCCAAATTTATTGTCTCCATTTCCCTATAAAAATCTTCACTTCAAAGTTTGCCAAACCTATCATTGCAATTGCTCTCATAGATACTGGAGCAAGTTCTTCAATCTTAGACACTAAAGTTCTTCATGAAGAATATTGGACTTCTTGTGTTCGATATTTTAATTCTGCCTTAAGAGATACTTTTTCTATGAATGTAAGAACCACCCCGGTAACTGTCCAGTTTTTTCCACAGTGTTCTATAACCACAAAAATCTTCGGCTCTAGTCTTCCCAACAAAAAATTGATCATTGGGTGGGACATCATGATTTAGATTTCTCAGCTTCGTATTATTCTTGGAAAATGTCTTAAATATAAGGACTAATTCTCTAAATTTGTCAATATCCAAAGACTTTTTTCCATTCAAATGAATTTGTTAGATCCAATCATGCAGAATCTGTTAGAATCTTGTTCTGAATCTTATTCTAAATTCACTCAAAAATGTTCTCATCCTTTATGGAAAAATCTGGAATTCTTTATTCGCCTTCCCTTCAAGAAAAATGAAGACATCAATCCAACTAAGGCGAGTCACATGGGAATGAACCTAGAACATTTGATCGCTGCTCAGAAGGAATGCTCAAAATTGCTGCAACAAGGCCTTATTGAAATTTCAAATTCTCAATGGGCTTGTGAAGCTTTCTATGTCAACAAGCGAGTCGAGCAAAACAGAGGGAAGATGCGGCTGGTAATAAACTATTAGCCTTTTAACATTTTTCTTCAAGATGACAAATTTCCTCTACTTTCCAGAAATTCCCTTTTTACCGGATTATCAAAAGCCCATATCTATTTCAAGTTTGATCTTAAAGTCGGATTTTGGCAATTGGGCATCCATCCTGAAGACAAACCCAAAACAGGGTCTCGTATCCCAAACCAACATTTCCAATGTAAAGTTCTTCCTTTTGGCCTAAAGGTGGCACCGTCCCTTTTCCAAAAGGCCACGTGTTGAATTTTTCAACCAATATTGTCAAGTGAAGCGATATACATTGATGACATCCTGCTCTACAACCTTAATGAGGAATTCCACTGCCAACTTCTTGGGCAGTTTGCAGAAATTGTGAAAAAAATATGGGATTATGCTCTCTCAAATAAAGATGAATATTGCCCAAACAGAAGTTGAATTTCTTGGTATGTACCTTAACAAAGGGACATACTATCCAGGGCCACACATTGCTCAGAATTGCTGAAATTTTCTAAAGAGAACTTTACGACAAAGCAAGTTCAGCAATTTCTTGGGATAATTAATTATCTCAGAGATTTTGTTCTAAACATTGTGAAGCTGTTGATTCCACTACATCAATGCTGAAGAAGAATCCCCCACTTTGGGGAAAATCTCAAACTAAAGCAGTTTCTGAACTTAAGGAGATTGTGCAAATTCTTCCTCCATTACAAATCCCATCAACAGGAAAGAGAATTTTCCAGATTGACGCTAGTGATGAATATTGGGCAGCCATCCTGTTTGAAGAAATTGAGGGTAAGAGACATCCGTGCGCCTACAAAAGTGGAAAATTTTCCTAGGCTGAAATGCATTATCACTCAACTTTCAAAGAAATCTTGGCGGTGAAGAATGGAATAAAAAAGTTCGAATTCCATCTCATCGGCCATCACTTCCTAGTAGAATTATACATGGCATCTTTTTTTTAGATGACCAAGTTAAAACAGAAGCAGATTCCAAACTCCTAACTGCTTCGATGGGTTGAATGGTTTTCAAAATACTCTTTTAAAACCAAACATATTGCCGGGATGAAGAATGTGCTTGCTGATTTCTTGTCAAGACCAAAAGCACCAGCATAAATCAACATGTACATCATGAGGCATGATTTCCATACTTTTCATCACAATGAAAAATATAAGATTGAAAGAATACTAAATTGGCTAAGCTGGCGATACCCCCAGGAGATTGTAGAACAAGTCTAGAATGATAGCCTCACTGAAAATCTGGAAAATCTCATGTGGCAATACCACAAATATTTATTTAGACTCCATGAAGGTTCAATTCTTTATCTTTTTGGATTAAATTCAAACTATTCGTTCATATACCCTTTAATCTAGAATGAAGAAGACTACCCTGATCAATTGCGATGGTTATTATGGTACTTAACCAATAAGTACTTAATAACTATTGAAATTCCAAGAATATTCATTGCCAACCTCATCAGGATATTCGGACTCGGTCGAAACATTGAAAAGGAGAGTGATTGAAATCTCTTAGACTTCCTTAATTGGTTTTATCCTCCCATTCACTGGAAGCAGCTCTTACAACAAGAATTGAGAACAATCCAACCAAACCTTGAGGTTCACACCATTCTATTTTTCAGACGTCCATGGGCTTTTGTAAAAGACAATGGTAGCATTATCGATGCTCCACAATTTATAGGTACCATATCCTATAAACCTCAACCACATCTCCAAAGAGTCTTGTGCCAAGAAAATGAAGCCATTCCTGAAAATGTATGGAACTATAATGTACCTATTGCATGGGATCATTATAGCCTTGCACCAAAAGCCAAGGAAGCACTCGACGAATTTAGACAAGCTGCATCATCACATGAGTAAGAAATGACATATACAGATGATCATGCACAGTCCTCTCAAGACCCCTATGCACAATTGGAAGGTCCTCTTTCCCAAGACCCCTATGATCAAGGACATTTGTCCTTATCTCTAGGCATGGACACATTCTACTATGCTCAGCTATCCAATTGGCTTCAGCTAGACATTCCTACCGACACTACAGGCTCCTCCCAAAATCAAGAGGAAGCATCATTGTCAAACCAGATTCTCTCACCATATTCACTTGCAGGACTTGAGCAAAAATATGAAAAATATCTTTAGGCAATATATAGTTCTGATGACTTATATTATGACTACAATGCTCGTAATGGATGAAAGTGGTGACTGTAGTAGATCACTGTAGCGTTACTGTAGCAGTAGGCTAGGGAAATCACTGTTCATTATCATTGTTTATATCACCTAAATAATTCCCTATCGGAAGTTTCTGGAGCCTTTGTGGCTTCTCAGCGAAGAGATCTGTCAAAACTGGAAACGATGACTTGAGTTTACTAGTAACGTCGGGAATTATCAATCTTAAAGCTTAAAAGACAATATGCTCCATACATATCCCTCATGTCACCAATAAGGACAATTAGCACGTCTGTACTAGAATGTTACAAAATACAAAATATTTTTGAAATGAATTAGATACTTATACATTATTTTCCGCTTTCTAGAAATTATTTAAAAAATTATTCATGATGAAAATTTATTAATCTTAGAAAAAGATTTAGATGAAAGAATTATATGTATTAGCATTCTTATCGAACCCAAGACATGGGTTTATTACGAGTTTCTATAAATAAATAAAAAAGATGAAATAAGGGTTTTGGGATGACATGTGTCTTTTGTCACTCCCTCAAGCCCTCTTTTCAATATTTTTTTTTTCTATTTTATATTTATACTTCATCTACTCTATTTCTACTTTAATCTTTTTCATTTTCAAATTGACGAGTAGCATTTTCTCTTTTTCCGCCCTATCTTTATTTTCCTTTCTTACCATTTGAAATATTAGATGTATCCTTTTCCTAAATATATATTTCTAAAAAGAGTACGTATTCTAGGATGTCAACTTTTACAACTCAAGTAACTTATAAGATTGTATAATATATTTTCTTATATTCGTTACTTTAGATAAGTTTCCTAAGTCCATACTGACGAGTGTTATTTAGTTTCTCTCAACCGCCCCTACCCCCACCACCCCCCCCCCTCCCAAAAAAAAGAAGCTTTTACAAACATAATGTTGATATGTGTTTTTTTTTTTTTTTCAATTAGGAAGTACGCAGAATGCAATGAATATTTTGTTTTGTGGTATTAAAGTCAAAACAAATTTAGAAATCCTTAACTACATTTAAATCGATATATAAGTGTAATAACCAAAAGAATTTGGTATATGAGGGTCATCACGTGGAGATACATGACCTGGCACTATATAAAAGGCCTTCACTCTTTTAAAATTTCGTCATTGTAATTTTAATTTAGGCTACAATTTAAGTGTTGGTCGGAAATTGCTTCTTTTTTCATTTTTATAATTCAGCGATGAGCAAGACGACCTATTTGAGTTCTAATTTTAGTGATTATGACTTTTAAAAGAGCCAATTTTAATTATTTGGAGGTATTGGATGAAAATAATTATTGACATAAGTTTACATCCATCTATAACTAAGACTTTTCGGCACTCCATCGAGATCATTCATCTCATTTTAGGAGTAAAATTTGTATATTTGTTTGGGTGGTGAAAAATGTTTCGTGGAAGTTGTTTTTATACTTCTCATCAAAATAGAAAATAGTAATTATCAAAGAATTGAAACAAAATTAGATGACTCCAACATTAGTTGGCTACGTCATTTTTTTTTTCAATGAAAACTAACATGAGGTAAATTTGTTACAAAAATACCAGTTTGGGTTTTTGATAATCAAAAAATTATTTTGAGGTAAATTTGTTACACATATATTGCTTTGGAGTCTTCCACGGTATTAGTTCTATAGTTAATGATGATCTTAGAAAAGGTCATGCAATTAATGTTTGAAGATTCAAGTGTTTGTGGGTTAATTATAACATTTAACGAGTGATTCAACATCAATATTTGAATGAGTACAGTTTATGTTGGGCAATATTTTCCTCGATTGATGATGTTTATTCCTAAAGACGCAACAATTGATGATGATACATCCATGTAAGAGATTAACATGATTGTGAACTCAACTTAAACTTGTCTACGCAAGCAATTCCCTTCTTGAGATGGGCTCGCTTAAGCCCACCTAGCTCAATCAAATTTTCTTATAGAAAATAAAATAAGTCATTAATCTCCATGGGCAAGGATCTTAGGCTCGTTACTAAGTTAATAGGTCTACTAGTTGTGTCACTTAGTTGGAGGATAGCATACTGAAAATCATTCCACATATTTCAGTTCAAGAAGTAGACTTACATTGTAATAGCAATGAGGGGGCATCTTACTAGTATGACATGAACATGGAGCATGATCGGTGAACTCGCTACTAGTTTTTGAAATGTGATTGATTATATTCGGAGAAAGGAATTTGGGCAACAATGATTATCCGGGTATGATATGTGCACCTGTAAGAATGTTTACCCAAACAAGTAGCAAGTACTTGCCAAACAAGAATACGGGAAAAGACAAGGACGACTTGCACTATTTTGCCGCCGTTCGTATCCCAACTGCCACATTTACTTCCCCTCCTTCTCCTCCTCTGATTTCTCTCAGAACCAAAATAAATTTACAGATAATTTTTTTAAAAAAGAAAAGTGAGAAAAAGGTCGGCTTCTTTCTCACCAAAACCATCCAGAACCGGACCCACCTCACTTTGCAACGCGTACAGGAAAAAAATCAGAAATTCACGGAAAACAGGTGAACCCCTAAACTTTTTGTTGGATAAAGGAATGCAATTTAAATAAAATATTTGGTTTCCTTGTGATGTTCCCATCGATTTTCTTTAAATTACCCGCATGGGTTATATAGCACAAATTTTGAAAATAAGGATTTAATTGCATTCTGTAATTAGGATTTATGATTTTGAGTGCGATAATACGTTTAGCACTGCAAGAGTAAAGGCGGAAGAGTAGGACGTGATAATCAGGACTAAATTTTTCAACAATTGATATAATAAATCTCAAAACCTACGTACCAGCAAGATCTGCTGAATGTCTCTGAATCTAAACCACTTTGAAGTAATAATAATAATAAAATAATAATATTAATGCTCGCATCTAGGCATTTAGGACTGGGCCGGGCAAAAGGTGATCAAGTAGTCCGCCCCGGTGCACGTGCACGTGCTCGTGGCGTCGTCGTACGCGTAGCTGTATGCCGTCGGGCACGCACTCTTGAAAATCTTCGAGTACGACGACGGCCCACACGTCTGCGGCGTCCCATGGTCGCCGGTGCAGCAGTACTCCGGCGTCTTGAACTGCTCGCACGCGCTCTTGCACGCCACCACCCGACCCGACCCGTCGACGACCCGCAGCTCCGCCGGGCAGTTGGCGTTGATGTCCGAATGGCAGCCCGCGTACTGGCAGTTGCCGGTACCGCCGGTCGCCCGCACCGCCATCCCCACGTTGTACCCGTCCACCAGGCTCACGTCGTAGAAGTCCATGCCGCCGGCGTTCGGTGCGGCGACGGTGAACTCCACCAGGGTCACCGGCGGGGCTCCCCCGCCGGTGCATTTGAGCCCGCCGGGGCAGTCCCCGGTGACGCAGGTCGCGGCGCCGGACCCGTCGAAGCTACAGCCAGTGCGGCCCCAGAAGCGGCCGGACCAGCCCGCGGGGGCCTGGACCTGGACGGAGCCGCCCGGGTGCAAGACGAAGCCGCCGTCACCGAGAGTGGGGCCGTTGCCGGAGAGAGTGCCGGGCCACACGGTGTGACCGCATTGGTTCTGGAGGGTGATGACCGTCGCCGATGCGAGAACGCCTGCCAAAACAGAACAACAGTAATAAATGTTTTTGGGTCAAAGTCTTGAACTTTATCAGCGATGAAACCTCCTGATCTCTCACTAGAATTTCGCCAAGATTAAAGGGTTAGATCTTGCTCGATTCAACACTAATGAAATTCATCCAACTTATTCAAATAGCAGATTTTGCATGAAGAGGGGCAAAAGTGCAAAACCTCTTCGATTGTGGTCGAAAAACCGAAATAAGTGAAAATAAAAGAAACCCCTTTTTTGCAGCTGACAAAGGTAATGTTGAAATAAGTACTCACCTATTGAGAGGAGGCAAAGGAGGAGGAGCTGAGATTTGGAGGCAAGGACCGCCATTGATGAATGCTTTGCAGAGGAAGGAAGCAAAACAAGAGAGAGAGAGAGAGGAGAGAGATTAGAGCGGTTGTTGAAGGAGGTCGTGGGGAGGTGAAGAGGGGGTTGTGTGTATATTTATATGCGGGGACGATCGCGCACAGATTTGGTCTCTATCTTTTCGTGATCTTTCTATTTGATCGGCTCTTCTTGGAAGGAAAGAGCGTGGGGGAGGGAGATGGCAATGTGGATCGAGCTGCCATTAGTATTACCATGTTTCCCTAGCTGGACCCGGTTCGACGACCGTTGCGTCCCGTGTCGGCCACAAGGAGGGAATTCTGTGATGTTTTTGGATTATAATTTTATCGTGTTTCTTGATTGATTCAGCTCCTGAGATTATAAGTCGGATATGATGTATCACTGCCCGCTTAGTGTAATATTCCGATCGCAATTTCTCGTTACAAATGTCGTGATCTTCAAAAATTTACTTTGTTTAAAAAGGAATAGGTAAATTTGAAGGGGAATTATCACCTATACCCATTGCATAAGTGGATATAGTAAAGATTATATATAGTTAAACATAGTATAGCCTTCACATGTTTTTAATGTCGTGTTTTGGTGGTACCTGCTTATTCAACAATCATTCTCATGTGTACATAGGAGGAAAGTATTGGGGATGTCTAACTTGATTGATCACGATTTCGGCTAATTTTTTTGATGTGTCAACATCGATTGAAACTAAGGCTAATAATGATACGATAGTCGTAAATACCAATTGAAAACACATGCCTGAAATGCATAATAAAGTTCAGCAACGTTAATCAGTGGGGTTTTGCTTCAAGACTCCCCTCTTCCGGAATGGAGGGGTCTATGAGTTTGTGGGGTTTCCCTAGGTAAGCTCACTAGGGGCTGTCAAGCTCCAAGAGCTTTAAAATCAATGAGTATACCTAGCAGATGAAAAAAATGTTTGGCAACGTTTGATATGAATATATAATTTGAAATAATTGTAGTTTAAACTATATTTGCATTGCTCATTTTAAATTATAACCTCTTCCATTATTTTAGCTATACACACACTATTTACATTATTTTCATGTGTTTTTTTTTTTTTTAAATTTCTAACTCACATATGGGAACATAGTATTCACTCATCTTTGCCATTGAACATGACATGATTGTACTACTCCCGCCGTGGCACATGTCCCTAACTAGAGTACAATTATTTCAAAAAGGCCCCCAAATCTAGTCACTTGTACAATCTCATAAGATTTGATTTGCTTAGTTTTTTTTGGTCGGTGATTTGCTTAGTTTGATGGCAATCAGTTTGGGTAATCTTATCGTAAACTTTGGTCCAGTCTCATGACTATTGATAGTCTTTAAAAGGGAAAGAAAGTAAGAAAGATATCTTCGATAATATTTTACACCTTATAGTAATCGATGTTGCAATTAAAGAATAATAAAATTATGGGAGGTGTCTTCATAAATCTATGACTGGCTATTTAAGATAAGTTCTCTTTTAGAGATAACACTCTTCCATGATTAATGCAGATATCTTCGATAATATTTTACACCTTATAGTAATCGATGTTGCAATTAAAGAATAATAAAATTATGGGAGGTGTCTTTTCATAAATCTATGACTGGCTATTTAAGATAAGTTCTCTTTTAGAGATAACAGTCTTCCATGATTAATGCCTACGTCAATGGGGCGATAAATGAGGATCAATCTCTCTTGTTACCTTAATCTATCAGCAAAAAATCAGCTCTTTAATTACTGTAATGAGTTAATACTATGAAAAACTCCAAATTATATCAATTGTAATAATTTAAACTTTTTTTTTTACATTTAATTCGTTTATTGTGACAAAGTTATAAAAACTCCTAAATTTATATCAATGTGACAAATATACCTGGGATAGATACACATATATGAGTTTGGGTTTTTTTATAATACAAAAATAAGTTTGGGTATTTATGTCGTAGTGGACATAATTTGGAATCTTTTATGGTATTTGCTCTATCTTATATACATGACCAAGACCCTGTTATGATAAAATAATTACTTTCCACATTGAATGCTACAATTTCTTAGAGGATATGGTTAATATTATATACATGTACTATTAATATTATAAATATTTGATGACTATACTCAAAGATATGGGCTACATAGGCCTTTGTAGTACACAGCCGTAAGTTAGACGATACTTTGATTTTTATTCTTATGGGCGCATTTACTTTTGACGTTTGACGGCACTTATAATTTTGATTTCATTTAATATGAGACAGTTGATACCTTTAAAATAATTTCAGATATTGACATGTAAGATATAATCTTCTTCTTCTTCTTTTTTCACAATTTTTTGAATACAAACTTTTGAAAGGAATTCATTTGAGGTGAGATAGTGCACCATAATATCTAAAATTTGTCGCAAAGTCCAATCAAATCTTCGAATTCACATAGGTGTGATTGAGTTTCGAACATTTTTCCGATATATGCAAATTGGACATGGCTTGATTACACAAATTAGATATGTGTTAGAATTTGTTTTGGTTGGACTATTCGAAAGTTTTGATGCAATTATCCTTATTGGTTTTAAGGTCTATGTCTATATTGTGACTTGAAGTGAAATTAATTGTTAAGAAATATAGAGTGGTTTTAACAGTTCATAAAGGGAAAATAACATTAAAAGTGCCACAATTTTTATACGGCATTTACTCCGGTGCTAAAATTTTTCGATCGATTACTTGAGTATCACTTTCATAAAGAATACCCATTTCAGTGCCATCAGCGATTTGGATTGCTGGAAAATATGACGTGGCAATATTTCATTATATAATGTCCAAATGCGTAAAAACCGACCACAAAAAAAGCGGCCCTGACGGCGAGTAATCCTGATGGAAGAGAAACTTGTCAAGGTCGTTCGGAGGAACTGGTCTTCGCAAAAGCAACGAAGGAGGAGAGTAAGCTGAGAATTATGACCATGACAATGGTGGAGTTACCGACATAGAGAGCTTGAGATCGAAATTGAGCCGCTCGGTAGTCTTGAAAGAGATTTAGAGCGAAGGACTAGGATTCGACGAGCTTGGGATGTTTCAGTTTTACTTCAATGGAGGACATGGTTGAGCTGAGAAGTTCCGCTTGATTGAGAGAGAGAGATTAGTTTATATCGCCACGTTGGGGGGTTGAAGAATTTTCCACACTAGGCTTCTATTTTCATAAGAAAAGTCATGTATAGAATCAAAGTTTTATTTAAAAAAAAAAAAACTATGTAAGATAAATTGTCCGAATTTATCATTAGGAGCACTTAAGTCATCGTTTTTGTATCGATGTAGAGCTCATGTAATCGCTTAAAAAGTTTGGATATTAAAGGGAACGTCTTATACAAATTAAGGCACTTATGGTGTCATTTTTTCTGATTATAAGCACCATAAAAGGAATTGAAATTGTAATACTATGGTCCCACCCCAAAGGAGAAAGAACTTACGAAGCGATTCAAGTAATTAAAACTTCACACTCACAGGTGGCTGCCACCTCAGGTATTTCTTTAGGCGGCTTCATTCTATGGACTGACTCATTATAAATAGTATCAAAGTCGCGTGCCAAAGCATGGGAATTAAGTTCCACGTTGCTACACTAAAGTGTAATTTTTACGTCGAAAGTCAAGTGCTGATTTGAAAGCGGGTTGAAAGTAGAGTCATCTTCGATGGAACAGGAAGCATAGAATAAAGAGTGGGCATGACCCTAGTGAGAAGAAAGTCTTGTTGATGGGCAAGAAGGACAGAGGTCAAGGTCAGGACCAGTGATTGGTCCCGTGACTTCAATCATGTCAATCAAGCGACCAATGAGGGAAAACCCCAGTTCTCTTAGGGACAAACCAATCATGATTGTTCGGGCGCTCTATAATGCTTTTGTTGACATATCATAATAGTTGCTAATAATATGCAAAAGGAAGAGTAATTTTTTTTTTTAAAAAAAATTATTATGTTTATGTCAATTTAATTTTAAATCTTTTAATCGTACCAATTAAATCTTAAATTTTTTTCACACTTTACAATTAAATCTAGGCAGCTTGTTAATATAGACGCCAGTCATCCTATGTAGTATGATCGATGCTGAAATTTTATATTTTTTCTTTTCTTTATTTATTTATTTTATTAAGGGCTAGCAAAGGTTATTGGCCATGGGCGAGGGCTAGGACACCCTAAGGGCATCTCGACCCTCGTCTATTTGAGGCAAGGGTCAAGACATCCTCGTTGATCTGGGCATCATAGCCTTGCCCAGCTTGATGATGTGTCCTCGCTTTGGCCGGCAAGGGTCTCACGGCCCTCATTGGCGATGGCGAGGGCTGCGACGTCCTTGCTATAGTTGACAAGGGCATTAGGCAAGGGTTGTTGTGCCCTCGCTGATCATAGCAATGGCGTTTTGACGCTCGCTTGTAGCTAGTGATTCTTGCCAACCTTTAATAAAAATAAAAAAATAAAAAAAAATAAAAAAAATGGATCCACTTCAACGTTGATCATATCACGTAAAACAGTTGATGTCCATGTTAATGATTTTTAGCTAAAATTAGTCACATTGACTCAATTGATAAAATATGAAAATATATAAACTCAATCTATACAATTAAAAGATTTATGACTAAATTGGTATATGTACAAATAGGTTTAGACCTTTTTTCTGGGTACATTTCCCAATATACACAATTCACACAATGCATGTTTGTCAACAATTCCAAACTCTCATTTCCTGCTCCAGAAGAATTCATTGATCCACAAGACAGATATCGGCATGCTCCTAAGACACCTGCTCCCATTGATGTGGATGAACATGGAAGACAGAAAAGGACTCCTGTTGCCGAAGCCGTCTTAAATTGGCAATCGAAGACTCTTTTAGCACATAACAATGCGTTCAAAGCAATTGATTCTAAGATTGTGAATGTGCAACAAGATCTTCGAAGATATGATGAAATCACCAAGAAGATGCTTTCCAATTTCCAAAAGAGGCTTCATGCCTTGGAATCCAGACAACATTTAGGGTATCATCATCTCGAAAGTCCTAAGGCGGAAATAGAGAAGCTCAAAAGGCAAATACAACTCCTTGAAGAAGGAAGGTTCAATCCTTTTAATCCATTTCTGACCACGGTACGGACAGAGCATTCACCTCCATCACCTCAGACATCTATCTTTGTTGCCCTCGCAGGCATTCCTATCAGACAGGACAAGACATATGTGGTAGAGATGCAAAATCGCCTCAAAGAATTGGATCGAATAAGGAAGAAAAAGGGAAAAGAGAAAATGCCCGAAGAATCCTCGCTTGTTATAAAGGAAAAGCCAAATCAGATGATGTTGTCTAAGCCGTTGGAATCTTTCCTAAAAGATTTGGGCAATTAGGAAGAACAACCTGATCTTGCCATTCCAAAAGATCAGATCTTATTTCCAGCTGAACAAGCTTTTCCAAACATTTTTTTTATACCAAATCAGATTCAGGTTCCTTCTCCATCCCTGCCATTGATTCCTTTCCTATTGTACCAGTAACTTCATCAATATTCATGGCCGATCCTCCATACCAGGATATGGAATTAAACCCTTATGAACCAGAGGTTGTTCAACCAAACAATCACTTTCAACACGTGTCTACTACATCAAAACAGTTTTTTACTGTTGATGATATTCCCTATCACAAATGGCCATAAAGATTTGAAGAATTTCATATTTGGCTAATGCCCAAGTTCTTACCAATCAGGGTAAATATGATGTCCTTTTTGGTTTTGTCACAAGGTTTACAGGTAGCCTCAAGCATTGGTGGCAATCGGTGACGGAACAAAACCAGCTTCAATTCTTACTCTCACCTGACTTTGGTCATGCCATTGCCCTTCTATATCATTTATTTATTGAAAAACCTTATGATCTCTAAGAGCTTAAAAGGAGAGAATTTTTCGAAAGAAAATGCTGCTCTCTTCAGAAAAAACATGTTGATAAACATTATCGAGAAATGCTCAAGTCCTTCTATGGTATTGGAGCTAATTCAAACCTGAAGCACGTCTTCCTGTCTTCCATCCCAAAAGAATTATCCTAATAGGTTGAGAGAGCTTTTCTCAGCTGACAAAGGAGGATTCAGGATATTCTGTTGGGAGAAATACAACAAGAAATCCATTTGTGCCTTGATGATTTATGTATAAAGCGCCAAATGGTCCAGACTTATCTCACAGATAACAAAGAACTTGATACAGCTTGTTCTCGCCAGAATTGATTTTATGATAAAACGTTTCAATTCTAGTCTATATGAGAGAGTAAATGCACATACCTTGATGCATCGGATCATATTACATGGACAAGTCATGTTGTTTGATACATTCCTACTCTTGTAGAAAGTGTGAAAAACTATCCTATTAATATTCACAATTAGTGGAATACATACATGATGACACTCAAACACCATAACTAACTGTTAAATTAATGTCTCGAGTTTGAATTCGGATAATGATTTGTTAAACCGAATTTGTCGATAAAGTTTTTCTTCCAAGGATTGGAAATCAGATGAAGAAAGAAATAACAATTTTCTTTCTTGGACTTTTCTATGGGACGTGCAAAGCAAGACAAAAGAATAAAAAGAAGAAGAAGAAGAAGAAGAAGAAGAAGAAGAAGAAGAAGAAGAAGAAGAAGAAGACACGTGTGATAATAAAATAGGAATTCTCCCTTTGGCGTGAAGCTGTTGTAGCCTTACAAGAGTTGCCAAAGCCCTACGTAGAAGAAAGCCGTGAGAAGCCGCACGTCCACGTGGAGAGAGGAGCTGCACGAAAGAAAGAAAAGACGCTGGAGATCTTTTCTTTTTGGTGTACGACTTGAACGCATGGTATTTTTGTGCCGTGAGTTTATATCCAGTGAGTTGTTTATTTATAAACACTTTGGGTTTGGGATTAAATCTAGGTGTGGGAAATACTTGAGCATGTGAGTGATTGTAAATTCTGATTCTTCGATTATAGTGGATTATTTGCTGCTGGCTCTCCCCATGGACGTAGGTATTGATACTTGGATCGAACCACGTAAATTTCTAGTGTCCTTATTTTTCTCGTTTATTTCTCTGGCGATTTCGCATTGACGTAAATTGCAAAATCATGTCGTTTCCGCGTATTATATTCCAACAATTGGTATCAGAGCTTGGGATCGGATTTCTTGATTGTGATTTGGAGCTTTTGCTTGTTTGATTATTATATGGAAATTAAGTTATTGCAATTATGTCTAAGAGGAAATCTGAAATTGAGAAGTTTAACGAGAGTAACAATTTCGTGTTATGGAGTATCAAGATGCGGGCTTTATTGACAACCCAAGGTTTGGCCAATGCATTGAATGGTGAAGATGAGTTGCCTATTATAATGAAAGCCTCAGAGAGGGTAGAGCTAATGGAAAAATGCAAAGAGCACAATCCTATTAAATTTGTCGAATGAGGTCTTAATAGAGGTTGCTGAGGAGAAGGATGCCGCAGCATTATGGGCAAAACTTCAAGCACTTTATGTAAAGAAATGTTTGAACAATCGCTTGTACATGTTGAAGAAGATGTTTCAATTTAGATATACTGAAGGTACGTCTATCAAAACCCACCTGGATAAATTTAATAAACTCATGATGAATTTGAAGAACGTCGATAAGATACTTGATGATGAAGAGCAGGGCATGATGTTGTTAGCCTCTTTACCAGAGTCATGGGAGCACTTCACTGATTAACTGTTGCAGGGGCGTACTACAATTACCTCAAAAGAGGTAAAGTCCGCCTAATTCTCTAAGGAGTGGTAGAGAAAGTTGCGAGATGACGGTTTGGCGGAAGGAATAGTGCAAGCACTTACAATTCGGGGTAGAGAACAACATCGAGGGCCTAGTAGCAGCAGGGGTAAAAGCATATCGAAATCACGCCATAGAAAGTCCAGGGAACGCGTGAAGTGCTTTGAGTGTCACGAGGAGGGGCACATCAGGAGAGATTGTCCAAAGCGGAGGAATAAAGCTGATAGGTAGAATGCCACAAGTAGTGTGGAAAACGTTGCCAAGGGGAGCACTAGTGATGCAGAAGCTATTTTATGTGTGACTACTGCTTCGTCAGGAGACATGTGCTAGATTCGGGGTGTTCTTATCATATGACGCCTCATAAGAACTAGTTTACTACTTACCAGACTATAGATGGTGGTAGGGTTCTTTTGGGGAATAATGCAGTCTGTAAGGCTGTGGGGATAGGGACAATTCGGATTCGAATGCATGATGGGGTGGTGCGCACATTGACAGGCATGTACAGAGCTCAAGAAGAATCTTATTTCTCTAGGGACACTTGATGGCATCGGGTGTAAGTACACTTCTGAAGGTGGAGTATTGAAGATCTCTCGAGGTGCCATGACAGTGATGAAGGGGAAGAAAGTGAATACTATCTATCATCTACTAGGAGAAACCGTGACCGGAACCACTACAGTTTCATCAGGTGAGTTAGACTCTAACTTGACTCAGTTATGGCATATGCGTTTGGGGCACGTGAGTGAGGCAGGTATGACGATGCTGAGTGAAAAAGGGGTTGTTGAAAGGTCAAAAGACAGGGAAGTTGGACTTATGTAAGCACTGCATCTTTAGGAAACGGCACAAAGTTAAGTTTACTGCAGCTATTCATTCAACCAAACGACCAGTTGAATATATTCATTCAGATGTCTGGGGCTCGTCTTCGGTTCCTTCGAAAGGAGCTGCCCAATATATGCTGACATTTATCGACGATTATTCGAGAAAGATATGGGTATACTTTCTGAAGCACAAATATGATGTGTTTGATCGGTTCAAGAAATTTAAGGCATTGATTAAGAAGCAGTTAGATAAACAGATCAAGTGCCTGAGAACCGATAATGACATGGATTTCTATGGTAAAGATTTTACTGAGTTTTGTGAGAAAGAAGGTATTGTGAGACATCGCACAGTACCTGGGACACCACAGCAGAATGATGTAGTAGAACGGAAGAATAAAACTATGCTTGAGCAAGCTTGATGCATGCTTTCACATGTAGGACTTGGCAAGGAATTTTGGGCTGAAGCAATGAACATGGCATGTTACTTGGTTAATCGATCTCCATCATCTCCTATTGAGTGGAAGACTCTTGAGGAAGTATGGTCGGGGAAACTTGTTGATTATTCCGGATTACATATATTCGGATGTCTTGCGTATGCTCATGCGAGTGATGGTAAGCTTAAGCCAAGGGCAAAGAAGTGCATAGTTCTGGGTTATGCACATGAGGTGAAAGGCTATCGATTATGGTGCACTAATCCCAGATCACCCGATTTTCTAATTAGCAGAGCTGTGATCTTTGACGAGACTGCAATGCTTCAATAGAGGAGTTCTAAGACACAACCAGCAGAGAAGACATATAATGGTGTCATTAGTGAGGTGGAGCTTCAGGTGGAGACTCCGGAGACCTCGAAGGTAACAGAAGTTGAGATTTCAGATGAAGCCGCAGTTCCTGAAGTCGGGGTGATAGTCAATAACCAGCAAAGCCGCGGTACAATATAGCCGCAAATAGACAGAGAAAACAAATTAAATCATTGGTACGTTATGGTTATATAAATATTGCTTATACATTGACTGTAGGTGATGAGGTGAAGAGAGATTAGCCTTCGTCTTACTCTGAGGCGATGACTAGTTCAGAGTCGTCGCAGTGGCTAGGGGTTATGAGTGAAGAGATAGAATCACTCCATCAAAATTAGACATGGGAGCTGGTCAAAGTACCCAAGAGCCAAAAGATTGTCGGAAGTAAATGGGTCTTTAAACAGAAAGAGGACATTCCCGGTGTTGAGGTAGTAAGGTATAAGGCGAGACTTGTGGCGAAGGGGTATACACAGCGTGAGGGCATTAACTATAATGGGGTGTTCTCTCCTGTGGTAAGACACACTTCTATTCGTCTTTTACTTGCTTTAGTTGCTTCGGAGGATATCGAGTTAGATGAGCAGTTTACATGAGGCAACTAGAGGGATTTGCTATTCCGGGTAAGGAAGATCATGTTTGCTTGTTGAAGAAATCTTTGTATGGGCTGAAACAGTCTCCTAGGCAGTGGTATAAACGTTTTGATGCTTTCATGGCTAGTCAAGACTACTTGAAAAGTCAAATGGATAGCTGTGTCTACTTTAGGAGATTGGAGAATGGTTCTTTGATTTATTTACTCTTATATGTTGATGATATGTTGATAACAGCTAAGAATATGCCTGATATTGATGTGCTGAAGAGGCAATTAAATGCTGAATTTGAGATGAAATATTTAGGTGTTGTAAAGAAAGTTTTGGGTATGGAGATTTTGCGTGATAGGGCTGTAGGAGTTTTACGTCTATCTTAGAAGAAATATATTGAGAAGATTGTGGCATGTTTTAATATGCAGTTGGCAAAATCTGTAAGTACACCTTTAGCGAATCACTTTAAACTTTCAGATAAATTATCACCGTAGACTGAGGAGGAGGAGGAGCATATGTCCCGTGTTCCTTATTCTAGTGTCGTGGATAATATGGTGTACATTAGGCCTGATATTTCACAAGCTATGAGCGTGGTTAGTTGTTATATGAAGCGTCCTGGTAAAGCTCATTGGGAAGTTGTGAAGTGGATCCTCAGATATTTGAAGGGGACAATAGACGTAGGTATAGTGTACTGAAGGGACATCAATGGTAGTGAGACCACTAGTTTTGTGGATTCGGATCACGCCGGTAACTTGGATGATTGCAGGTCTTTTGCAGGGTACATATTTATGCTAACGGGTGGTGCAATTAGTTGGAAAGCATCCTTACAGGATCACATTGCCTTGTCTTCGACCGAGGTAGAGTACATGGCACTAACCTTTGTAACGTAGGAGGCGATATGGTTACAAAGTTTGCTCTCGGACTTTGTGTTAGAACATAAAAGTGTGGATACACATTGTGATAACCAAGGTGCGATATATTTGGCGTATAATCCAGTTTATCACGAGCGAACGAAGCATATCAACATCAGGTACCACTTCATCCGAGATGTCTTAGCTAATGGTAATGTTATTGTTAAAAAGATTGCTACAGCAGATAACCCGGCATACATGATGATTAAGTCTGTTCCTTTGGCAAAGCTCAAGCTCTGCTTGAGCTCTATTGGCGTTTGTGGAGAGTGAGCATTCGTCAGAGCGTGGGGAGAGCAGCATGGAGAAATGTTAAATTAATGTCTCGAGTTTGAATTCGGATAACGATTTGTTAAACCGAATTTGTCAATAAAGTTTTTTCTTCCAAGGATTGGAAATCAGATGAAGAAAGAAGTAACAATTTTCTTTCTTGGACATTTTCTATGGGATGTGCAAAGCAAGACAAAAGAATAAAAAAGAAGAAGAAAAGAATCCCTGCAGTTACGAATTCCCTTGAAAGAGGAAATCAGGTCGTGGGGCCCAAAGTCAAAGTTTTTTTACTCTGGGCACACATATGATAATAAAATAGGAGTTCTCCCTTTGGTGTGAAGCTGCTACAGCCTTACAAGAGTTGCCGAAGCCCTACGTAGAAGAAAGCTGCGAGAAGCCGCACGTCCACGCGGAGAGAGAAGCTGCACGAAAGAAAGAAAAGATGCTGGAGATCTTTTCTTTTTGGCGTACGACTTGAACGAGTGGTATTTTTGTGCCATGAGTTTATATCCAAGTAAATTGTTTATTTATAAACACTTTGGGTTTGGAGTTAAATCTAGGTGTAGTACTTGAGCATGTGAGTGATTGTAAACTCTGATTCTTTGATTATAGTGGATTATTTGTTGCTGGCTTTACTTGTGGATGTAGGTACCGATACTCAGACCGAACCACGTAAATTTCTAGTGTCCTTATTTTTCTCGTTTATTTCTCTGGTTATTTTGCGTTAACATAAATTGCAAGATCCCGTCGTTTCCGCATATTATATTCCAACACTAATAATGTTTGATTTTTTTTTTATATCAATTAGTTGGTATCCAGATCTATTTTTGCATACTATGACGGGTCCACATCTCGACATAACTATGCATACAACTAATTCCTCGAAAATGTTTTTTCCATTCAATTTTGAGAGATCTACACAATCCTCATCGTCATCCTTAGTGTTGCGGAAACGAGTGATCGAACAATAAAATAGATAGAATAAGAAAATAAATCAAACACAAGATTTAAGTGGTTCGGTCGTCGTGACCTACATTCACAGGGAGAGCAACGGCGAATTCTACTATAAATCAAGCGATACGAGTCGCTCAAATACTCTCTTTGTATTTTCCAAACCCTAATTACATCCAAAAAAGCATATAGTGTTTAGCCTCGCAATTCATCGTGAAATAGTCTCTCAATCTCACAAAGAAATTCACAAATCTTACCACAAGATTTCATGGCTACAAACACTAATCTTTATTGATGTAATTGCATGAAGAAAGACCCATGTACGAAGAAATATCCAATATCAAGCGCTCTCCTTGTGGCCATTGCAAAACCCACGATGAAGTCACCTCTGCACAGTAACAACGCTTCCTTTAGGAGCACTCATAGCGTCACTTGCAACACCAATGCAAGGCAAGACACACTATAGGGCAAATCCCTACTTGTGCATATATAGCCATTGCCAAAGAAGTCCAACTTCGGTCAACACAATCCAATTTTACTTGACTGAATATTATCCAATCCAAATCCACTTCGGCCTTTCCAATATTAATCCATAAATTGTAGCAATCTGAATAATTGTGTCAATATATTTTCTTCTCTAATTTGCAGATTCCAATTTGATATCAAGACAAATAGGAACATCAATCAAGGCTTCAACATCGAATAGGAAATATATATTTTCATAGCACATAGTCGGATGTTCACAAATAACGCTTCATCTCGGGTCGGGTTTTCTTTGCGGGTTTAAACTCAAGACATATTTTAACAATCTCCATCTAGACTTGACATTTAAACCAAGCTATAATCGCTTAGCCAAAAATTTGAACTCTATTGCTACTTTCTCATAGCCCTTGATGGGCTCAATCGTCACAAATATCTTTCAAGTCCAAGCCCTGCTTGAACTTCACTATAACCGAGGACCTCTTCAGAACATCAACTTCACATGCACCTTTAATTGCTCTGCAAGGATTTTTCGACGCAACCTACTTAATCGCAGATAAAGCAAAACCATTGTTACATTAATATTTGTTAGGAAATCGAATACGTACTTTGTCAATTTTAGTAGTTACAACAACCTTTAGCTCTATAGGCTCCACCTCACTACAAGCACTATTTGTATCAATTATTCCGCTAGTACTCGTATCCGCTACTTTAGGAGTTTTCGATTGTAACTTCACCTCAAGTTGAACATCATTCAAATCTGTCTGAACACTACTATAAACTCTAGCCAGAAGTACTAAAGACTCGTAAAAAATAACTTCTCTATTGATAACAGATTAATTCAATTATTGGCATCATAATCGATAGCCCCGCTCACCTTCTGCATAGCCTAGGAACATGCACTTCCGTACCCTTCTATCGAGCTTCCCATCACTTACTCAAAAATAACATGGACAACCAAATATTTTGAGAACAAAATAATCCGCAACATTATCTGACCACACTTCTTCGGGAGTCCAATATCTTATCACACTTGATGGGGATCTATTCATCAAGTGGCTCGTTGTACTAAGCGCATGGCCATACCAACACTAGAGAGCATTTTATGGCCTGTCTCTAGTAATGTTTTGCTCATCAATTCTGCAATATGTTGTTGTTTATTGGCATTAATGCAATGTTTCATTATGGCTTCCTTCATGCATAATTCATTTAATAGTTTCAAGCAAAACTCCATACTACTATCAATTCGCACATGCTTAATCATTTTACTAGTCTCATTTTCGATCAAAGCTCTCAACTGTATGATCCTGATAATAATATCAAACTTGTGCCTAAGTACAAACACCCACATCTTTATCAAGTACTCATCAACAACTGTAGCATATATCTGACACTCTTCCTTGAGGAAAACCGTGACAACCTATGAACATTGAAGTAAATCAACTCTTCAATTTCCGTGGTTTCTTTGATAGCTGTACTAAACTGCATTTTCTCCGTTGATCTAAATCACAACACCTGCATACATCCAGTTTATTAGAAACACAACCACATAGTAGATTTATTTTACTTAAAACCCTTAGGCTTCTTTCACTGATGTGTCCCAAACACATATGCCACAATTTGGACTTTTAAATAGATGTATCCGATGTCTCTGCGGTGAAATCTGTCACAATCTCACATTAAAGTTCATACAGGTCACTATGCTTGATTCCTTTCATTTTCACCAAAGCACCTCGAACAATTTTCAAAATTCCACATTCTGAAATATATCGGTACCCAGCTGAATCCAGTGCATTTAAAGAAATTAAGCCCTTCTTCAACTTTGGAACATGCCTCACTCTAGTCAATGTCTTAACGATACCATTATGCATTTTGATTCTAATGTTGTCAACATCAGCAATATTGTATTTAGCGTTATTCCCCAACTGTAGTTTACTTTTATCTGTGCACTGATAAGTAGTAAACAAGTTTTTATTTGGTGTAGCATGAAAATAACAACCACAATCCATAGTCCATCTATCAAACGATAAATAATCAATGACAAACAAGACAAAATTAGCATTATCTGAATTACCATCATCTATAGTTACAACATCATTTGTAAAATCAACTATAATTCCCTTATCCTTCTTGGTCTTCAACTCAAGGTAATTCCTTTTAAGATGCCCCCTCTTACCACATCTTCAACAGACAGCACCATCAGTTCTAGATTGACTACGTCTATTCATGTTTACACTACTCTTGCTAACACGTGTACTGGATCTTTTTCTAATGTCACCTAGTAAAGCAGCAGATACATGCTTGCCCGATTCTCTTCTACGAAAGTCCTTACTCAGAATTAAATCTCGGAACCCATCAAATATCAAGTTTGTTGACCAAGAGGAATTACTAACAGTAGCAACAGTTTTCAACTATTAGACAATGAGGATAATAGAATCAAAGCACATACCTCATCTTCAAAGTCAATCTCAATTGAACTCGATTGACTAACAATCATATTGAATTCATTAATATGATTTGCAATTGACGCATCTTCGCTCATCTTTAAATTAAAGAGACGTTGCATTAAATAGACTTCGTTGATCGCAGATGGCTTTTCATACATATCTGACAAGACTTTCATCAAATCAGCAGGGGTCTTCTCGCGATGTTAAACATGACGTTACGAGCCAATGTTAGTCAAATAACACTCATAGTTTGTCTATCCAACAAATCCTAGTCAGCCTGTTTCATCGACTCTAGTTTATCCCTAGACAGGGGCAAGTGCAATTTCATGTGATAGAGATAATCTTCAATCTGCATATTTCGGAAACCAAAATTCTTCCCATCAAATTTGTCGATTTTCATTTTTCCATCTTCTATCGCTATTGATTTGCTTCAACTTCAACAAGCCTAGCTATGACCTATTGTTGCGGAAATGAGCGAGCGAATAATAAAATAAACAGAAAAATAAAAGAAATCGAACACGAGATTTACTTGATTCAGTCATAGTGACTTATGTCCACAGGGAGAGCAACAACGAATTCTACTATAGATCAAGTGATACATGAATATTACACATTCAAGTTACTAAAACACTTTTTTTGGTGTTTCTCAAGCCCTAATTACACCAAAAAACGCACTCAATGTTTAGCCTCGCAATTCCTTGCAAATTAATCTCTCAATCTCACAAAGAAATTCACAAATCTTACTACAAGATTTCTTGGCTACAAATACTAATCTTTCTTGGTTTAATTGCATGAAGAAAGACCCACGTACAAAGAAATATCCAATATCAAACGCTCGACGGCACTTCAAGAACTCTTCTCGTGGCCACCACAAAACTCACGATGAAGTCGCCTCTGCACAATAATAGCACTTCCTTTTGGAGCACTCACGGCATCACTTGCAACATCAATGCAAGGCAAGACACACTAGGGGACGAATCCCTAATTATGCATATATAGCCATCGCCAAAGAAGTCCAACTTTGGTCAACACAATCCAATTTCAGTTGTCCGAATATTATCCAATTCAAATCCACTTCGGCCTTTCCAATATTAATTCATAAACTGTAGCCTAAGTGGCACCGATACGTGACACGAACACGCAACATAGCACAATACCCCGACATGTCATTTCTCAAAAATAGAGAATTCCGACACGTTGGAACATGTTATGTATTAAACGAATATTTTTATTTTTAATTAATTTAAGTCAAATTCACAAATAAATAAATAATAATAAAGAGCTTACAATGAATTTACACTAATAATATTAATAAATCTATTCATAGGAAATTCGAAAGTTATATTTATAGTTAATGTGTACCCATGTTTGGGAGCATGTTTCTCAATTTAACAAATAATATTGATGAAATTAATGACTAACAAAAGATTAGAATCAACTTATTAAAATAATTTGATTACCAAAATTTATCATTATTTAATATTCAGTATTTTAATTTTTCGAAATCACTTTTTAGCCCCACTTATTTATTTATTTAGACAAAAAAGCCCTGCTGCCCAAAAATTATTTCCCTCCCCCCCCCCAAACCATCCCCCAAAATTTATTTTCCTCTCTCATTTCTCCCTGCCCACCCCACCCCAACCCCCCAGTTTCTTTCCCTCGTTTCTTTCCCCGCATCACCTATCATTTTCCTCATTTCTCTCCTCCAACCCACTCCAAACCCCTACCCCCTTGGTTGCTTTCCCTCGTTTCTTCTCCCATCACCTATCATTTCCTTACTTGAAAATTGAAGTCATCCCCCACCCTCCTCCCTCCGAAAAGGAAAAAAATCATGTCAAGTCCCATAAGAATCCCCATTTTAATTTTTTTTATCTACTCTTCTTGCTAAAACTTTGACCACGGGCTCCTCCTCCTCCTCGCACTATCCTCTTTCTCCTGATCTCTACTCTCTCTCAGTTGTCTCATCATAATCGGTCACCACCTTCCCTCTGGCTCTCCATCGTGGCATTGCAATCACGGTCCTCTCAGTTGCCTTGGTCTTTACCTCCTTGTAGTCATGGCCTCGCCTTCTCTCCCATGCCCTTGCCTCTGCCCTCCGTTGCCTTCTTCAATGATTCTCTCTCCCTTCACACTTGCAGACCTGCCCTAGAAACCATCACGCCTCTCACAATTTCGGACATGCGTGTTGGAGTGTGTCAGAAAGAGTTGACCACACGTCAGAGTTTGTCTGAGCGTAACCGAGCAAGTCGGACATGTGTCGGGATGTTCGACATAACACGGAAGCTCTTGGAACATGTTCGTGCTTCATAGACTGTACCAATCCGGATATAAGTCTGTCAATATATTTCATTCTCTAATTTTGCCGATTCCAATTCGATGTCAAGACAAAATAGGAAACATCAATTAAGACTTTAACACCAAATAAAAAATATATATTTCATGGTACATACTCAGATGTTCACAACTAACACGTTATCTCAGGTCAGGTTTTGTTTGCGGATTTAAACTTGAGACATATTTTAACATTTAGAGCCCTTTTATCTTGGCAGATCTAAAAATTGCCGACATGCATAACATGATCTGTGTTGTTGTCGAGACTCAGCCAATATTATGAGGTTTTAATTCACACACGATCCAAAAAACAGAAGATGGGAACTGACCAATAACTAATCCTACCTCATCGTCCAACCCCAACACTTTTATCTTTCCTTTTCTCTTTTGGGAAGACTTCTAACTAGTGTGTACTATCAGTAAATTTCCTAACAGTTTAATTTTAAAAGCAAGAGTTAGGGTAATTCGGTACCGAAATATGAGTGTGACGACTTGGCTCGTTTTGTATTGGCCAAATTCCTGAAAGGGACACATAAACAATCATACAAAGTGGTGATCATTTGGATGTGTTAACCTCTAAATTGTTTAATAAAACATTATTAAACAAGGCTAGTTCATATCACCACGTGATGCTCCTTTTATATAATTGTATGGTCTATCTGTTCCCATCATCTTAGAAATTCGTATCAAGCCGCACTTTGTTTGAGTCTCCTCTCACGTCATTGATTACTCCTTGTACTTATTGAATCGTATTGAACCTAATCTGTCCACAAATCACACATTTATTGGAGGGGTCTTGTTTTGATACCTTATGTTACGACTCCAATTGTTCCTTTTGAGCCAAACTCTTAAAAGGAGTATTTAAAGTAACCATACAAGTTAATGAACACTTAAGAACATGTGTTGAACTTATATATCACTTAGCTAATATTCTCCCATTTGACATGAGATTCTAGGATGTTGAAATAAGCCACGAGATCGAAAGCTCAGCATTGTTGATTTGCTTCTCGACAATTGTATTTTAAGAATATAAATAACTTGTGCAACAATTATTTTTGGGGAGGGAAGAATTTGGTCTTGTGCATCGGTACAGGCCTAGATTGATCTGTCCCAGCGGTGGAAAGCGCGTGCTTTGCGTGTCTTTCGAAAGAAACCCCACAAGTTGGCCAATCATCTTTGTACCTGCAATACATTTGGACAAATTCCAAAAATCATAAATACGTTTCTGGATTTGATTCCTCAATGAGGAAGACAAATGAGTAGGTGCTATGAATACAATGCTCCTATGTTTTGGATTTTAGCCAGAATTCATATAGTAATCATAAAGGGCAAATTACCCCTGAATTTTGTTTGCCAATGACTTGTAAAAAAAAATCACCCAATCAGTCATAAATTTGTTATACTAATGTCGATTCAATATTAAAATTTCAATTTTACTAATTTAATCCCAAACGTTTTTGCAAAATTTCAATTTAGTCATTTCGATTAATTTTTGTCAGAAATCACTGACATGACGATCTTATCATTATTGACCGTTATACGTGGTACACTACTATGTAGCAATTTATAGTGAAAATTGGCCAAAAGGTCTATTTTGGAATTTTGCATGAAGATTTAGGACTAAATTGGTAAATTAGAAAGTTTATGATTAAATTGATATTTGTATTGTAGCTCTCAAATTGATTGGACGATTTCTCCCCGGTGAAAGGGCTCAAAGTCAAACCAAGACCCCTCACAGAACAACATGCATAAAATCCAAATCGATTCATTTTAAAAAAGTGGGGTGTCTAAGATGGGCAAGCAACAGGCCGGTGAATCTAAAGCAAACGAACAAGAGGGTTAGTTTGGGAGATAAAACAGGGTGAGCACGACCTTTATGCGTCGCATTAGTCGGTCACGTTGTAGCTGGTAACCTAACAATTTCACCTCATCCAACCCGAAAATCGCGCGGAGACAAAGAAAATGAGAACGGAACACACGGAAAGGTGATGGAAAAAGCCTCCTATAGAAGTTCTTTATCATTACAACATCTACGCGTGGGATTACTTGCATGAGGGTTTTTGTTTAACTCGACAAGACAACGTATAGTTCCGTCACAGACGCTAGGTTGCAGGCTGTTGGGAAGCAAAGTTAGGACAGTAATGCGTACCAATGGCCTAAAAAGGTAAGTGACGAGGAAAGAAATTATACTTGTGGAGTACAGCGACGTATGTACACGTTAACTAATGTGCACTTCGTCCAGAATTTTCCCATCAATTTCTTCGATTCGAACCGGATCTTGGCAATGTGGTCTTGGGTTCGGTTTTTCAGCCTTTTGTGGAGGTTTTGGGTGAGTTGGTGTAAAGAAGTGGATTGAATTTTGTTGATGAGGTTCCGTCTCGAGGCCCCTTAGCCTCGCGAAAATGGTTAGGGGGTAGGATTATATAAAAGTAACGCCGAAAGTGAGATGAAATAGAGTGGGCGAGGAAAGAGGAGCACGTGTTTGCGGTCAACTCAAATACCCATCCGAACGACTTGCTAGGTAATCATAGGAAGCAACAAAAGGAACGCTAACTGTGGGAGGAGCGATGACTGTAGTGGGTTGCAATAAAATCCCCATCGGAATTTAAGTGAAAGAAGAAGTGACAATGTCGTGGAGGCAAGAACGAGAGCAACGTTAACTAGAAGTCTACAACCGAGATGAAAGTAGCAGAACAAACATGGCAAACTAGCAACCCCCGTACAAACGGCGAAGTCATAGTGGCAGGAACACCAACAGAATTATAGCAGCAAAAACCATCGAAAACTCATAGATGCATGAAAACTAATCAAGGGAGATGTGTCGGCAGGAATTGGAAACTGGAGAAAACTTCCACTAGAGGAGCAACTGCTTGCAAAGAAGTAGCAGTTGAGAAGCAATCACAATATAGTTTTTTTTTTTGTTTACGGTACCACACCAGTTGTTTGGAACAATAATTGAAGCATATCCACCCATAATGATTTTGTGGCCATCCCCATGTACGGAATCGATGGTGATAGGTTGTCTGTGCTTGGGGAGGTGGGCCAATGATAGGTTGCCGCATGTTAGAAGAACATGGGTTAACACTAAGCCCACTAGAAATGGTTATGGGATAGGCCGAGCCATTCTTAACGAATCTTAGTTTACTAAGTCAAAACTTTCTAAAATATCCTAGTTGAAATGTAATTACTTGGGATCCTACCACCCATCCTAAATGATTTCTACATAAAGCAATGATCACAAGGAATAAAACTACAGAGAATCCTTGACAATGACATTTGTCAGTAAATTCAAGACACTATAGCAAAGATATTATATATGATAAAAATAAAAGGCCATAATTACCATCAATCGAATTTTGCTGCAATCTTGCATCTCCTAACTCTAATTTTTCAAATTGATGAGTCCATGGTGATGACATCGAATGAAGAATTGGTGATACCAGTGGGGACTTGTTGTTAGATGCAAATTACGCAATCTCTAAATCACCATAACCAGAATAAGAACATGCATAATTGAGAAGAAAGATTAACGCACCTGTTTTGGGATCCATCGTTTTTGAAGCGGAAGCAAAAACACAATGTTCCACACGCAAGTCATTCTCCTTTATTACCCTTATTATCACTGGCTCAATGACACGGCCCCCTCACCCCTTAGCGTTATGTTAACGCCCCTTATGTGATGATACGTGTGAAAATCAGGGTTAAATGAGAGACTTAGCACTATTTATAGAGTTTCCAGTTAGGCCCCTCATTATGAGTCAGGCTCAACTCGGCTCACACTAACTAGCCACATATTAAACTAATTAAGAAACATTTATCTTACCTTAAACCAATCCTATAAAACGGTAAATTACAATATAAATTAATGTAATCCATATTAACAAAACTCTTACACTTGTTCCTTGTCCGATTGCGAGTCCTCCTTCGGAAGTATGTTCTAATTGGTAACAATGGCCATGAGCCTAAGATCGATGAAGTTTCATGCGACTGAGGTGATCAATGGTCCTATTCTTAAACCTGGCTCATTTAGTTCTTGAAATTTGATCCGACACGACTCTCTTTAATGATGAATTTTCCCCTTTCTCATACCCCATCGGCTGATAGCAGTCAACGTCTATTCAAAGATGGAATACTTGAATGAAGGGCTTGCTTTTAACTCGACAGGACAACGTATTTCCGTCACTCAGTAGTTATAGGCATTTGGGATGCTTCATGCCCAGCATTGTTCTATTAATTTTTCCATATGTAGTTGAAACATCTATACATCGCAAAGACAAGATAGCTAAAATCGCCCGCATGGATTTATAGGGAGGAAATAATTGATTAACCAAAGCTCCGCGTAGTGAAGTGTTCGAGAAAATGGGAAAATAATCAAAAAAAATTATGACTTTTCAAATTATTATCCTCAAGGTATTCAGCGGAAAAAAAAAGTGACGAGGAAAATAACGACAACTTTTAAATGGCTGCACTTTTCTTCATCTCTGATTAAAGGAAAAACTTTAGCCAATCATGTCTATTATTGATGAGTTCCATATACGAACATTACTCGTATGAAAATATCACTAAAAATTAAATGTCCATATTTGTAATTCACCAATCAAAATTTGAGGAACGCCTGGGAAAATGCTTGATGGCATGAATCTTTTAAAAACAGCAAATGGGTATTTATGATTTTGCATTACATGTACTCGTGAAACTATCAATTCTCTCTTCCTACTTTTGTGAAAAGAAAAAAGATTTTGCAAAGGTACATACTTGAGGTGGCACCTCCTTATTATAATCTCTCTTTTCCCCACCAATCGCGTCATATATCTATTCAAAAGCTATGCTAGTCGAAAATTATTTTACTTTTAAATATTCATGGAAAATATTTGGCATTATTATAATATCTGAGAAGTTATAACTATATTGTTGTGACTATATATCAATCATACAATAATGATAAAAACTTGCACATAAGAAAAGGACCATTCAAAGTAAAAGATTTATAAAAACTGTGTTATCTAATTGTTGTGTTTTGTTACTACTTTGTACTGTATCTAATGAGAAATGGAAATTAATATTGTGTGTATTCGTTTGAAAATAAAAAGGCCTCAAAATTTTTGAATATAGATGATAATTAACATGTCGCATCCTTTAATCAACCGACAATAAATATGAAATAAACTGAAAACCG